>OY776121.1:45768370-46968370 GCA_963675135.1 Galeopsis tetrahit
ATCTTACTGAATTGTCTCCTTTGGATATGAATGATTGAGAGAAAAGCAATGCAAACAATAGAATGAAAGCAGTAAGTAAATGACACAGCAATTTATAGTGGTTCAGAGTCTCAATACTCCTACATCCACTTTCCCTGATTGAACAGGATAATTCCTTAAAAATGGAATTAGCTTGTTTTATAGTGCCAAGGTGCACTGATCAACAACACTCTCTTAGTGCTTTGATCCCTAGGATAATCTGAGTCCTAGTGCTCAATCTCTCTGAGTTAAGACTGTGTTTCAATAACAGTCCTTAACTTCTCACTTCTACAACAAACACTCCTTCACAAAATGAGGTAAGGGTTTGAGGTTTGGTTCCAACTAGAAGAGATATCCTTTACAATAAGAACAGTGTAAAGGCTTAGGATATCTCAATGCTAAGCTTGGGATATTACAAGAATTGGCTTAGCTAATTGAAGTGATCAGGAAACTTGGGATTCTTAAGAACAGCTTTGGTTTCCTTTGAATGCTTGATGATAGTTTGATAGCAAGTAGTTGGATACTTAAATCCTTTGATCACTTCTGAATTTATAGGCAAATTTGATCAACTATCCGTTGGAGAGATAGCATTTCAAACTTGTCTATTTGTAGCACCATTGAAACGGTTATGAAGCTTGACATCCTATTATCCAGTGTGTAAACGCTTCCTCAATGGTTGCTTGAATGAATGTGTTGACTTCTGAAAAATGCGGCTGAGATGACTTGTGTCAGATTCCAAATTTGCACATTTCCCAAGGTTGATTTGTGGCAGACTCTATACTCAACCAACGGTCAGATGGGACAACTCCCCTGAACATTCCTGCTGCAAACTAGAATGTTCCAACATTCATTCAATACTTCAGTCTTTAATGCTTCTAAGTCTTCAATGCTAAGTTCAGGCTTGATAGTAATGAATGCTTCATTAAATATGTCTTCTGACTAGACAGCATTCAATGTTATGATCTTCAATCATTTAACATCTGATCTGATGTAGCTCTTATCAGTGCAGCTTTTCTTCATGCCATTGACCACTCAGCAAGGTTGTCCTCTTTAGTCAGCTTGTCTTGTATACTCAGCAAACTTGTCCTGTCACTAAAACTTAACAAGCTGCCTAACATTTCAGCTTTAGACAACTATCCTGAACTATGAATCTCACAACATTTCTGAGATTTAGACTTAAGCATTTTTACTGTCTCAACTATCCTGAGACAACTAGACTGATGTTTTTCAAGACTGTATCTCAACTAATCTGATCATCATCAATCAGGGGTTTTGGTATCTTAATCAAAATCATTTTATTCCCAACAGTATTTATGATGTTTGTTTTGAAATGGAAAATTTCACACATGTACTACTTTAAAATTTAGATTTAAAATTTTAAAAATCTTACCCTACAAATAACTATAAACCCTACAAAAGTCAACTCTGCAAATATCTATAAACTCTATATAGATACCTATAATAACCTATATAAACATGCCATTTTAGAGAATTTTTAGTAATTGTTTATGAAACTTTACTTATAAAAGTTTTAGTAATGGTTAATAAAAAAAATCTAAAATCTTCCAACAAAGTTAGATTAGTTAATTGAAGAGTGATCGCCCTTTTACGCTGACTTAATTGAGAAAATTAAGCAATTATTTGTTATAATATAATTGTTTTTAATAATTTATTCATTTTTTTTATAAATTTGTTTATATTTTATTATTGTTTATATAATATTAATTTATTATATTTAAAGATATCATTGTATTTATGATGTTTATTTTGAAATGAAAAATTTCACACATGTACTACTTTAAAATTTAGATTTAAAATCTTAAAAATCTTACCCTACAAATAACTATAAACCCTACAAAAATCAACTCTGCAAATATCTACAAACTCTATATAGATACCTATAATAACCTGTATAAACATGCCCTTACTTATTAAAAATATTTTCTTAATTTTACAATTAAAATCATAATTTTATTAATGCATATATTATTAATGCAATATGTTATTAATATATTAAAAATATTATAATATATGATAAATATATAAAAATAAAAAGTTTAACTCTCACAGACTCTAACAATGAAAAAGATATAAAAATTAATATAGTATTTAAAGTGATTATTTTAATAAATCGATCCCGCGTAAAAACGCGGGTATAAGGCTAGTATTCATAATATTAGTCGTTTTAACCTTTCATTTTCTTTGCAAATTATATGACGTTTTGCATTTTTCAATGCAAATTAATTACATTTATTCTAAATTTACCCTCAAGATCAATGAATATTTACATAAATGTATTTTTCTTTTGATTAGAAGTACAAGTATTAATTAAGGTTAAAATAAGAAATTCATTATTTTCTTAATATATGTGCATAAATTTAAAATGACTTATATTTTGAATAGAATGGAGTACATACAATATTCATTAAATATAAATTTGTTTATTCTTTATGAAAAATTAAATTAGTCTATCTAATTAAGAGGGGGTGTACATTTTAACTGAGCTAATGATCTTTACTTCATTGGGCTTGGCTAATGGGCTTCACAAACAAATTCACATAGCATTGCAGAATATATACTTAACTAATGAGAGTGTTGTCTATATAGTAAAAAAAAAAAATGAGGGTACAACTGTATCCCCATGTCTCCACTCTTGGTCCGCCACTGACAACAAGTTTCCCTCGTCGAGCCATCTATTTTTTAATTTAAACCTTCTATGTCACGAGTCTCACGACTGATAGACCATAAGAGGGGTTTCCATCAAGAGTGGATTATGATCCAACACTGGTGTAGTGAGATTCAAAAGTTTCGCATTCGGGAACCAATCGTGCCCATTGCTCTATCCAACCGCTCCTCTACTGAGTGATCTAACTCCCTCTCTCTCTAGCCCATGCGAATTGATACCTCGATAGTCTAACATCACGTAGCCCACAATTATCCACTACCCTTCAAAATCCATAGAGCAGCCATTGAGGATGATATGCTCTTCCACGTTTCTCTCCCCCATCTAATATATCATTGGAATCCCCCACACAAATACACACGAGAGTTTATGCATGGACGCAAGTTGACGCAATAAATTCCAAGAGTGTTTTCTATCATTACGGTTGGGAAAATCATAAAAACTAGTAAGACACCAAACACCATGATAATCTGAAATTTGTAGCTCAATATGATTGCGCGAATAGTTTAATAGATTACATATTCAGCCAGTTCCACAAAACAGAAAGGCCACCTGAACGGCCTACACAATCTACATTGAAACAATATTGAAAATTTAAGGAAACACGAATATCTTCTAGTCTAGCCATAGTGGCAATAGTCTAAAAAAGTAGGAACTGTAGTAGGCTGCCCGAGTCCCCTACATTTCTAACTGCAAATTTTCATTGCTCCGGGCCAGCCTCGAACTCGGAGGCTGCCCATAAAAAAAATGCCCATTTCTTGTTTCATCAGATTGTTGCTCGAAAGTGTTTGTTGCATGCGGTGTTTCGAGTTGTCCCCCGTAATGGCTGGAATCCCAATGCCATATTTGCCATGTTTCCCTTTGCGCTCTTCATTAGGTATGGCTAATTTGATCATGAGAAGATTCCCTGCATCTCTCTCCTCGAATATGAGGTTTATAATTAACTAAACAAGTAACCTTTGTTAGAAAATGAAATATCTCCTTGATTAACGTGACAAGGATTGACCACATTCCGCCCACTATTTTCGGGATTCACCCTATTAGTTTCGTCTGTTTCCTTTTCGGTCGGGTAAACACCTCAGAGCCATTTATTATTTGTGCTAGCCTCCATACACTGATCAGAGACCCTCAGGAAAGCCCCCCAAGCCACATACTCCATCATCTTCCTCCATACCGTACCACACCTTGCACGTTCTCTTAATGCGGCCACACATGAGACATTTGGGTGTTCTTACTTAAAAAGAGGCAGCGAATGCCACTCCACTTGGTTGTTTCATTTTCTTGAATCTTTTAAGCGCCTACAAGACATTTATCTCCCCCCTGATGCGCATGTGTGGCATTTAGACTAAGCTGAGGTCAAATTTATCGTACTCTAGAAATTTCCCTATGAAATTACCCAACGTTGTCCCCACTCCATCCAAAGGGATATCGTAAATATGAACCCAGAACAGGACCCGATCTAGAGCGACACTAAGAGGGAGATCTCCACGTTGTACATGATGAATAATGAGTAGATGATCTTCAAAAGACCAATGTGCCCCGTCAAGAACCCTTTTCAAGTCATGTTTGTGGTAGAATTGAAAAAGGTATTGTCCTCCAATTATGGCCTTGATTGTGATTCCTTTATTAGGTTTCCATACCGTAGTCATTCTGAATTTCATACCTTGAAAATTGATGTTCTGATCCGTAATGAAAGGACCCACAATGCAAAAGTCAACATAAATCGCAATGTCCTCGACTTTGATGTTATGACGGCCCTCGACTTTCGATGGGCTAAGTTTTGATTAGGAATCCTGATCGAGTTTCGTGTGGCGGCCAACATATGAACCACCGTGTTGATGAAGGCTTTAATGATAAACAATGGAGTATATAATTATATATCGAAATTAGATATATATTATGATACTAACTCAGTTTTCAAATGTCCAGTGCACAAACTCACAAACCACATATGCTGAATAAAGGTACTGTAAAATCTGTTCAAATAATTTGAGCAATTCGTCAAACAAATAAAATGTGTGGAGAAATATAAAATCACCTTATTGTTCCGTAAAAGAAAAAATGTTGCATTGTTAAAATAATCAGTCTCACCAATACCGTTGAATTTATATAACAACGTCACAGTTGTCAGGGCTATGGTGAAAAATAGAGGTTGTCTAAAGAAAAATAAAGAATAATATAAAATAGTTTTTATACAATCCTTTTAAATTACAAACAATATGTGCATAAGATCAATGTTTTATGCTTTATGATTTAGTCATCTCTCTTTCTCTTTGTCTGAGATGAAATTGCAAATTCACAAAATGACAAGCAAACAGAAAAAACATAAGGAAGTGTGCAATTTTGAAAATCTGAGAGCAAATGAAACTAAAATTTTCAAACGGAATATGAATATTAAAACAAAATTACCTTAAAAAAAACTATGAATGACCGTGAACATAGAGTATGAGTGAAAAATTGAGGGTGTTAGGGTTTTTGTAAAGAAGGCTGCAAGAATGTACAATGGAGGTAAATACGACAATTTGCAACAGAGATTGCAGTTTTATTTAATTGAGAGGTTGAAATTGACAACAAAGAATTAGAAAGAAAGAAGAAAATAAGGGAGGGTCTTCCTACAGTAAGACAACCTTCGCACTGTCGACAATGCTTTAAATAGCGTTAGATCGTTAATCTAACGTATGAGATTTATTTTGTATGATTGCACTTTGCATTAATGCGTTTGCTCTATGCAATATGCAATCGCACTATATCGCCCTATTAATAAATTAAATTGATATATATGAAATGACGAAAATACCCCTTTTTTTATTTAAAATGAATAAAGAATATTTAATTATAAATTACATAAATATTCATATACATCATTATTATTAAAATAAACACCATTAAATAATACATCATCTAAATCATTTACTACTATATTACAAAACCAATTAAATTAAAATCTCTTAAATCAAATTAATCTATAACCCTAACCTTCATCTTCCCCATCCCACTAAACCAGAACGGCTCCTTGTATATTCCCTCTTTCATTTTTATCTTAAAATTGTTTTTTAATTACAGTTTCATGAATTGATTCCGTTCTTTCTCTCTCTTAGATAATTTTTATGTGGATATTGGTGATAATATGAGGTTTTGGAGAAAGGCAAAGGCATTGGAGTCCTTGGATCCGTAAGCAAAACCGCCATGAATTCTTCGGAGAACGTCTCAAGAATTTTATTTCCGGCAACTATAGCTTTGGAATTCGCGGAAGAATGCCGGAGCAATGTGTCGACTTGAAAATAGCAACGAACCCTAGATTTGCGTGTTTGAGCAATCTGATGAGATGTCGAGTACTTGCTCAGAAGAATCAACCGCGGAGCGTGCGGTGGGTGACCAATGGCGCCGACGAACAAGAGAGTACTAGTGAGATTATTGGACAGAAATTAAAAAACTGATGGAGAATACAAGAGAATATTTTTGAGGAACCCTATAATTATCGATTTACCGTGTTAGGCATTTTGAGGAAAGCAAGCGATGAGGATGTAGAATTGTTGGAAGGAGGAGAAATTGAAAATTTGATGGTGTATGTGAGAGAGTACTTTTAATTGCAATGAATTATCATGAAAAAGAATTTGATTAAGATTATTGAAAATAAAAGAAGTTTTTGGTTGAGATTATTGAAAATAAAATAAGATTAATTTTGTAAATTTTTACATATTTTATAAAAACATTATAAGGGTAGTTTAGTAATTTTATAATTTTATTTATAAAAATTAAATTTTTTATATTATTGCGAAGAGCGATCGCACATGACGAAGCAAAATGATATGTCAACTCTTTATTGGACGCCTTTTTTAAGACAGGGCGAACCCCCTGTCTCACGATAGAAAAACCCAAATAAGGATAAAGTAAATGAAAGCGGAAAAAAACTAAATAAATAAAAAAAATTGTAAAAAATAAACTCATCAAAATTCAGGATTTCAAAATGAAAAAAATAAGAGAAGGTAGGAGAGATGGAGATTGACAAATATATGAATTGAGCGGGATGTATTGGTTGTGAGTTTTGTAGGATTTTTTTAGACTTTCAAAGTATGTGGATTGACAAATATATTCCTTAATAGTATTCAATTTGAATTTTCAAAAGTCTTTAAAAATTCCGAGGTATTCAATACGAATTTTATAAAGTCTTAAAAATTCTTTAGGTATTCAACCGTTTATGAATTTTGTTGAATTCTCCTCAAAAAATATAAATATATTTTACTCTCCAAAATCTCTTTTAAAAATTAGAGATTTCATCGGATTCTCTCACAGAATTCTAAAGGCGAAAGGTTAGAAGAAAAAAAAACTCACGTTGTTCTTCTAACAAAGGTATTATACAAATATATGGGGAATGTCCTAATTATGATGACTTGAAAATTGCGATAGGAAATGGTGTTGTTATAGGAAAAAAATCGGATTGAGTACTGCTACTGATGCAAGGACATTAGGAGATGATGAAAATAGAGATGTACGCATAGAATATTTGAATTATGATGGTGAAGATGAGATGTTTGTAGAACTATCTCAAAATGATCCACCTTTTGGTTCCACACCACCTTCAGTGTTCCCTGAAGTGTCCAAGGTCTAGACTCAAAGAAGAAGTCAACTCAAAAGAAGTAAGGAAAATTTGGAATTGCTTCTCAAAGCCAACTACAACAAAGAACGGAAGCTAATGCATGAAGAACGAGTATTTCTAATGCGAAGTGGGAAATGAGACCGAGGTATAACGGTGATGGGAATGAAGATGAGAATAATAATGCAATATTTTAGAACCAATGTATTTTTGATATTTTTTTCTAAACAATTTGGATACTTTTTTTATATATACAAGTGTGTTCCATATACAGTTGCACATATAGTTTCAGTGCCGAAATCTATGAAAATCTATGTAAATTAATAAAAAAAAATTGTATTCCACAATCCTGTTAAGTCTATGAAAATTCATTAAAAAAGTCAGTTAAACTCTGCATGAACTATATGGATTTTATAAATCGACAGACTTTTTATAAAGTTAAAAAAAATTCAATAGAATCTCAATTAAATACACTTTTTTAAATACTAGTGTAAGACCAGCGTATTATACGGGATTTAAAAAAGAAAAAAAAATACTACTATTATTTATTACTTCATACGTCTCCTACTTGATGACACAAAACTATTGAGCACGGATTTTAACAAATGAATTGTTTATTAGTATTATGAAAGATAAAGTGAGGGTAGTAAAGACTTTTCAACTTTATAAATAGTAATAAAGCTACCTTTTAGTATAATAAAAATGTGACATTTGTTGTAATATTATGATGTTTTAAGGAGATTGTTTAAAAGTGTTTTACTGGTTTTACTATTTTAGATAATGTATCATCAAGTAAGAGACATTCAAAATAATAAAATGGATTATCAAGTAGAGGATGGAGGGAGTATAATTTTAAAAATGTATATGTGTGTAATTTTATTTATCTGTAGAAGAAATATAAAAAAAAAATTGAAAGGTAAAAAAAGAAAATAATTAAAAATAATACTCCCTGCGTCCCGTAATTACTTTCACACTTTCCTTTTTAAAATGTTACATAATTACTTTCACACCCTTCAAATGAAAAACCTTTTATATATTCATCCTCACAATATCCTCAAATTCACACAAATGACATTACCTTTTCTCCATAGATAATCGGGGAACGGAGAGGGAGTAATAAATTTAAATTGATATAAAATTATTTTTTATTTTTATTTAGTTTGTACTCCCTCCTTCCTATATTTGATGACTCAAACCGGGCACGATGATTCAAACCGGGCACGAGTTTTAATGAATGAATTGTTTATTAGTATTGTGTAAGATAAAATGAGGGTAGTAATGACTTTTTAACTTTATAAATAGTAATAAAATTACTTTTTAGGGTCCGTTTGATAGGGCAAATAAAGAGGTTTTTATACCTGAATAACAACATCTGTGTTGTTTGATAGCCTAAATAGGCTTATATCTCAGCCCTGAATAGGCCCAAAACCACTATATTAAAAAGTGGTGGTTTTGCTCTTATATATGCCCAAATCACTGTTCCACCTTCAAAAAACTATTGCACCCCCCCTAGTATTAGCTATATGGCCTTTGCCCCGTATAAGCACGATTACTATATTGCCCCTCGATTTTTTTGCTAACACCTCAACCCTAATTCATTTTCTAAAAATTCACTCAACTCCTCCATTGTCGTTTCTTTTCTGGCGATTTCATCGTCACCTCCGATTCTTGCAGTTTGTCACGGTGGAACCCTAACTTCCGACCTTTCGCGTGCAGCGACCGAGATACCGCCGTCGCGGCACAGATCCGTCCTTGAAATCGTCATTTTTTTCTCCATTTCTCTTTTCTCTTCTTCGAATACAGGTTATGATTTCAAAACCCTACCATGAAATCGCCATTTTTTCTTCATTCAACAATCGAGACTCAAGCTCTGTGTCGTTTCTCCCGGTAGAGGTTTTTTCCTCTCTGCCCTAGTTTTCTTTTTCCATTTTTATTTCACTCGCCTCCTTTCTCATTTCTTATCTGGCGATATTTCAGTATCGCTCTTCTGCTTCATTGTGCCACCACGCCGCCGCCTGAGCCCAGCCGCCCGCCTGTAGCCGTACTGCCTCGGCCTGTCTCCTAAGAGAGGTATACTTTGGGTAGTTTTCTCGCGACCAGTAGCCGCGCCGTCGTTGTCGCTGTCCGATTGCCATCTATTTCACTTCTCTTTGAGAAGGTCAACGTTGTCTGTTTTTTATTTTTTTACTCGATTAGTTTAACTGAATTGATTGCGGGCTGCGGCTTCATAGTTTAACTTTATGTTGTGAGATGAATTTGACAAAGGAGTTTTTATATTTTTACGAGTTTGTGGGATGAATTGAATAGGGTTCATGAAAGACACAATCAGAGAGTATATATGATTTGTTTCCTTTTGATATTATCTGAATACACTGCTAGGGAATATGCTTCATTTAAATCCTCAGTTTAGAGATATGAATCAAAATCATGAATTGTTATACAAGTGCTTTTGCTCTTGTTGCTAGTTTATCGCTGATTCAAATAGTTTTCCCCCTTTTCTCTTTTCTTTTGGAAACTATAAAACACCTTGATTGAGATGGTAAATTGAATATCGGTGTTGTTCGTGTTTCAAACATAGTATGGAGGTATTGAGATGGTAAATTAGAGTGGGTGGTTCGTTGCAAGTCTGTTGCTATTTGGTTTATTGGTTTGATTTTATCCAATCACTTTTCGTGGGTTTAGGGTTTGTTGCAAGTCTGTTGCTCTTTCCTAATTCACACATTTACTCTAGTTTCGATATGACTACAGTCCATATTACAATATCCAGCTGAGTGAGATTCATGTTGTTGGAAAGAAACTGCCCATTAATCCTACAGTTTTTGATGATAAACTTGGAACTATTATTAGTAGTGGCACAACTTATGCTTATCTTCCGAAAGCAGCATTTGGAGCATTTAAAGAAGCTGTAAGCTATTTTTTATCTGTATAATATGGATTATGCTACCTTATCTGTATAATATGTTCGAAATTCCCCGTTTTTTGATGTAGATCTTCAAGGAAGTCTCATCCCTTAAAAGAATACCAGGTCCTGACCCTAATTATGATGATATTGGCTTCTCAGGTGCTGGAAGGTAGTATCATTATCATCATATTATTCGCTAGATATTACAAGTTTTAATTATGTAACTTAATCCTGTGTTGCTTCAGTGATGCTGCACTTCTCTCGAAAGCCTTTCCAGCAGTTGAAATGGTATTTTACGATGGACAAAAGCTGTTGTTGTCCCCTGAAAAATTTCCAGCAGTTGAAATGGTATTTTACGATGGACTAAAGAGCTACCGCCTATTGAAGGAGTGAAAGTTTTGCCTTCAGATGAAGGTTTTAGTTGGGCTAACGAAAACTACAACTCGGTTCAAAGAAGTATAGACGTGTGGTCGTTTGTTCTTTCACTTCGTGTGCGTATTCTTTTGGACAACGCGAAATGGTCATACGTTGGAGGGTTCTCCGAGGATAAGCAGGTAAGGTTTGCTTTAAAGTCTTAAAATGACTTCTTATTGGATTTTAGGACAAACATTTTACGTGTATTTTTCGCATGATTCAATAAGTTTCAAATTAATTGAATCTTGAGTCTGAAATTGGTTGAATGGAACTGGCTTATGATTCAGGATAGAGTGCCAGCGTTTTCACCGAGCAAATCGAGAAGCTTTATTGAAAAGGAACTGGGTGCTCCTATCCATGTGTTGTTTAGGGAGTTTGAAGACCAACCAATTGCGGCAGCTAGCCTTGGTCAGGTGTTTATTTTATGTTTCTCTCTGTTTTTTATGAAATCAAGCACATCCTTCATTTCTGAAAAAATCAGCCTGTTGCATTGAGAAATTGAATCATTTAAGCACATACATGTGTTTTGATGTCTCGATCAAGTAAAAGTCGAAAAGTTTCCGTTTTTTCATGTGCAATGCTGATTGTCATTTCGGGATATTGTTAGGTGCATCGAGCCATCTTGCATAATGGAGAGAAAGTAGTCGTGAAGGTCCAAAGACCAGGACTCAAGAAGCTTTTTGACATTGATCTTAGTGAGTGCTAGCAGCTCGTTGAATTTTTTTTTTCGCAAGTATTGCTTCTGGTTTGTCTGTTCTAACATTGTCACACTTCAGAAAATCTGAAGTTGATCGCTGAGTACTTTCAAAAGAGTGAAACTCTCGACGGCCCAACAAGGGATTGGGTTGGAATATATGATGAATGTGCCAAGTAAGCTCGAAATATAAAAACTTTCTCAATTGTGGCATCATTGACCATTAAGTAAATGATTGTTGGAAATTTCAGGATCTTGTATGAGGAAATTGATTATGTGAATGAGTCCTATTACTAGGCATTTTGATTTTCTTGAACTTCTCTTGGTTTCTAATTTATTTTGCTTGTGGATAAGATGCTTCTAATTTGATTTTCTTGAACTTCTCCTGGTTTCTAATTTTTTTGCTTGTGGATAAGATGCTCTAATCTTTAAAAATGTTTCTAGAAATCGAGACACTTAATGGTGGTGTGATGTTTTCATAACCATGTCAAAGAATGTGGCTTCCGAAGCAGCTTTTGGTATGATGGTGTGATGTTTTCATAACCATGTCAAAGAATGAGGCTTCCGAAGCAGCTTTTGGTGCACTCAGCTAAAGGTCGGGGGAGGGATAGACAAAGGTTCCTTGAGGAATTGAACCTTGAGGAATTGAAGAAGCAGTGGAGGAGGAGGATAAGGAGTTCTTGGAGATAATTTTTGAATTTCTTATGACAATTTATGTTTCTTTTTGTCATATTTGAGATGTTTCCGAAAATTATTTGTAAGATTTAATTTCTTATGACAATTTATATTTCTTTTTGTCATATTTGAGATGTTTCCCGAAATTAATTTCTTATGACCTCTTTTTTTTTTCTTCTTCAAAGAAAGTAAACGAATATGAATGGTGACTAATTAATTTTGAAATAGTAGAATGTAAATGAATGATTTTTTAAAATACTTAATTATATATCATAGTAACTTATTAAATTTTAATAAATTGTTTTATTCACTTATGAGAAATGAATGAATTTGATTAATTAATTTTATAAAATAATGAGATAAACTTTGTTTCTATTTTATTGAAACCCAATAAACCCTAATTAATTTTAGGTTGAAGTCATAAATAAATTAATTTGACTAATTAATTTTATAAGATTAACCACACATATGCCTACGGTTGATTCCACATTTTTTAATGCAGTTGAAAATCTACAAGTTTTTTTAGTCACATTTGGCATAGTTGTACATTTGGCATAGTTGTACATATTTTATAATGTCAATCAAACAATGTACTTGGATGCTGAAAAAATGAGGGTAGAAATGTCTTTTCATCATTTTCATCTTTTTTATATGGTGGGTTATGCATTCTATCAAACAAAAAATAATTTTATACACCTGTTAATACATTCTATCACACAAGAATTAAAATTATATAGCGTTTTTAGTACACTTTTTTGTACTTTCTATCACACAAGATTTTAACTTTATATGCCACTTTTCGCATTAAATTAGTATGCGGGCCTCTTATATGCTACTTTTCGCATTAAATTTGTTTCATGTATCAAACGGACCCTTAATGTAATAAAGTAGTGACATTTGTTGTAATTTTGCTATGTTTCAAGGGGATTGTTTAAAAATGTTTTTGCTATTTTAGGTAACGTGTCATCAAACATGAGACATTCAAAATGGTAAAATGGATCATCTAATTCGGGACAGATGGAGTATTTGTTTCGAGAAATGATTGAAGGGTAAACAGAAAAGAGTAGGGGTGCGTATAGAATTTTGTGGGTGTTAGTAACTCCACCATCTTTAGAAAAGCGTATTTGGATCCGAGTGGTAACCCTTGGCAAAAAGGGAGGGAAAACAAACACCAAATTTATGACTCCTTCTTCTTCACTCACCTATCGCTGAGAATGACAATGGTGTTCAAAAACCCTCACACCTGTTGTTGGTAGCTACTGTTGCAGGAAACAATGATGAATTTATCTAGCCTCCTCCACGAGCTCCGAGAACGAATAGCGGCGACATCATCAACTCCTCACGACAGGCAGCACGACGAGGCCTTTGAATCCCGATTTCGCGCCGTCCTTCCCAATATCCTACAGGCATATGTTGTGCCTTCGTCTTCTGGTACTTGATTCTACTCTTTTGTAGATACTTTTTATTACTTTGATCTTGGATGCTGTTTGTTTTCTAATTAAAAAAAATTAAAACCGTTGTAGCCAAGGAGAGGGAGGTGATTGCTGTACTGAAGCTTTTGTCGATCACCGCCAAGAGTTTTCCCGGTGTTTTCTGTCATGGTCAGGCCAGTGTTATGCTTCCTGTTATCGGTCGCATTTTGCCCTTCTTTGCCGAACCTGCATTTCGGTTAGTCACTGAATTAATAATTGGCGATACTTAGCTAGTTTACTGAGGGTTTTCCTCCTCCTGAAGGTTTTTAAGATTGTTGATTAAATATTTTGAGTATTATTGTTTTGCTCATTTTCAGTCCTCGGCATGGAGTTATTCTTGACACTGTTGGTTCCCTGCTATCCTTGATCCGAACAGGCGATCGAGATGCTTACCGACAATTTTTCATGGATACTATGTTGTTAATTGAAGGTTAGCAACTAGAACCTTCAAGGGTTTTACAGTTTGATTGATCAACGTGTTATGTTCCTCACCTTCTTGGAATGCTATTTCTTTCTTCTTTTCATGGCTAGTGACTTTATCGTTCTCATCTGAAAATACTTGACTGTTTGTGTTTTTGTTTTGGCCATCAAACTGTTTTTCTTCTTAGATCTTCTATACGCTACCTCAATTTGTGATGATGGAGGATCAACAGAACCAAAGAGAGTGCGGGTGAAGTCTTTCTCTGAGTCTTTTGCTAGAATTCGAAATGAGCCTTCCCTTCTTGGAGGTCTTCCAGATTGTATTAAGCCACCTTATGGAGAAGGTTTGTCAGTAGTTCTCACGGGGAAAGAGAGATTGCTAGGCTTTGCTGCATCAGCTGTCAAGCTTCTCAATAAATGCTTGACCGAAGGAACTTTATACGTTGAGGGACTTTTAGATACATCATGTATTATGGCTGTCTGCAAGCTTTTGTGCTGGGGAGATGATGACCTGCACATGGTAGATAGATTTTGTTGTGAATTGCTACATATTTTCACATTATTTTCTGCATCATGTGATTTAATTCCTGTTTCAAATTGGCTATCTAACGTTTATGTATTTGAAGGCATGTTTTGAGTTTGCACGTGTCGTTGGAGCAGGGAGATATAGAGCGGTTCTTCCTGCCGAGAAACTAATACAATCGATAACAATCATACTAAGTGAAGATATTGGGACAGGTTCAGTATTCAGGTATGCCATTTTACAGAGCCTCTGATACCTTTTCCCAAATTTGAATTTCGTGTGTGTGTGTGTGTGTTGCAGTATTATAACTCAAATCCTATAAATCACCATTAGTAGTTATGATTATTAGCCGGTTCTAAGACTAACCTTGTAAACTACCTCGGCCACCCATTTATACAAAGATTCCCGTGTACAAAATCTTTAAAACAAAGTAACTCAACTTCATGTGAGGGGGAGTGCTGAACATTTTAAATGTAATGACTAATGTGTCTCCCATCTAATAACTTTAACTTTTAGATGAGGTGGTTATTCAATATTAACACTTGTGTGCCTTGAAATAAAATCAAGAGATGATGTATCATTTAGTGAGTTGTATGTTAATTACTTGATTTTGAGGCCAGAGTCCGGCTTCATGATTAGCTGGGTTATTATAAATGCCTAGCTTTTACCTATATAACACTTTTTGCAGATTTTTCTTGTTGTCCTCTTTATTATCGACATTGGCTGTTTAGCTGTAATGTGGATTATTTTTTCTCACAGTTGCAAAAGTTTTTGATTGCAGAAATGTGGTTTACGATTCTTCTCTGGGGGGATGCTTTCAGTTCTTGTATTCTTGCTGTTCTGATGATGTCGTCAGGTCAACAGCAGCTGATATAGTGCGTATCTTTCCCGAGTCAATGCTAAAGACTGGGAGCCTGGAGCTCAAGGTTAACTATGCATATCATTATCTTCTCTTTCTGTTACATAAACATGATAATATACACATATTCTTAATGAGCATCTTGTATTCCATCATGCACATCTTCTTATCACATGTGTATCTCAGTTGTAATGACCACTGTTCCAATTTATATGCTGTGTAGCAATAGTGATATTTATTCATCTGCTTATATATCTAGTGGTATTCATATGCAGATCTTTTACTCTCTAAATTTGTTCAACCTAATTATCTGACTGCAATTTACTATTCATTCTGAAAATTTTCAGGCTGGCCTTTGCAGTGCGTATGTTCGGATTGCGAATACATGCCCCCCTTATTCCTGGAGGCCAGAATGTTTAATTTGCTTGCTTTGTTCACTAAAGCCCGTTTTTCATTTGGTAGACTGCTTCAAAGTTGCTGTTTCCAGGCTCGGTCCGGATGTTGTTGGAAGGATAATGACTGGTGATAACCACATCGACTCTCTGGAACATGAGTGTTCAAATGTTGGTGGAAAAAGACCCATTCAAGATCCAGTGACTTCTGAAACAAAGCGCCAAAAAATAGATAATTGCTCTGATTCTAAATGCCAGGAGATATGCAAGTTTGTTAATAGTTTTACTGGAGTGGGAGAAAAAGAGTATGCTGATTTTATCTGCACCTCATTAAATCTATTACTTCAATTTCTCAAACCTCCTGGGGAGGACTCTAATTTATTGAGTACAGAAATTGCGCTGAATGCTATATGCACACTCTGTATTGTTTTCTCTGAACACCCTCATGCCGAGCTGTCCCTTTGCATATTTCAGAGAATGTTGAAGTGGATTTCTTGGATGTCTCTGCAGGTTTGAATATTTCATTTTATCTTCCTTATAATCTCGACTGTGCCATTTTAAAGTGTTGAACAATTTTTGCAGGCAGAGCAAGAAATTTCATTTCCTCTTGATCTGACCATTTTCCTAGAAGCAGTTAACTGCCTACTGCTTTTGCAAGGTATTTAACTGCTAAAATATTTTTTCTCTGCTTTGTGGAAACATTGTTGCGATCTGAATATGTGGTGAAGAACATTGAGGCCTAATATTACTCAATGAGTGCATCTTTCCTATTATATCCTGGTCATTGAAGCTGCATCACACGAGAATCTTGATTTTCTGGTTTATTTACTAAAATATCTTTGAGATATAAATAATTTCTTATAATTTAACTATTTTAACTTAGGATCCCTCCCTAAAGAGAGTCGGCTTATGATCTTCGGAAATACTGATGTCAATGGAGATGTCTTGCGACCACTGCTAAGGCTTCCGTGGGACTGTAGTCTTTCCATAATAGAATCCCATCCACCTTGGAAGCCAAAATGTCTATCAATTCGCATTAGGTCAAGGGTTGAGTGTATGACTCAACATGACATGGATCTTGAAACTCTGAACTTGGGGCTTCATGATGAAGATGCGGAGGTTAGAATTGAAGCAGTCCTCTCTATACCAGTGATCGTTCTATTTTCAGGGTTTGGTTGTCTGCCACATATGTTTAACAGGCTGGAGTAAGTAAAAAATGCTCTTTTAATTAATATTGTGATTGCACAAGTTCCAAGTACCTATCAATTGAAAAAACCTCACGTTTTGTCTAGTTGGATATTTTTTAAAGCATAGTTCATGTGAAAATGAAGGCATCTATTTGTGTACTTACTACAATTTTTTTTAAAGTTACCTACTGCATTTTTCAAATGACACTAATTGTAGTCTGTTGTCATCTACCACTTCTTTAGTTGACAGAGTAGTTTCTTTATTTGTTATGCGCTGTCGCTTTATTTTCCTTTTGTCTAACTTATGGCTTCCAATTCGTCTACACGACTTCAATTCATCCATGCTTTACTTTTTTGCATTCCTTTCATATCTTTTGTTTCCATGTTGATACTGATCTGCGTAGGAAATCTCTCAAAGGTAGAATATGCTTTTTGTCGATGTTATGATTATATCAAGTTCACTGTCATCAGCTTTAGCAGTTGGCCTGTGGGACAGGGATCTAATATTTGATTTAGCAGAGTCTAAGCATTATCTATCTTCAGGTTCATCATTGCAGTGAATATTCTATTTGAATATCCATTATGAAATCATGCAGTTTGTCCAAGTGCATGATTTTCTATTTACCTAATGAATATCAGTGAACTCGGTGTTACTTTCATAGCTGAAATGAACTGTCTAATGTTCATGCTCTCTTGCAGAACCCTAAAGAAAGAAAATAATGAGCAAGTCAAGAAAACAATTCCCCTTTCTCTTGGCTACCTCGCATGCCTATATGGATATTATAATGGTGCTGCTGCCGTTCTGTTGAAGGACAAGGAGAAAGAAGACTTTCCTACTGATCATCTGTTGCAAAGATTTTGGTGTTCAAAGTGTGATAGCAGTAATGCAGTCGACTATGGGGCATGTTCACCTGTGCTTTTGCCGAGCATGAAAAAATTAAGTCCTCATATGAGTTTTGATTATGCTTGCTTGCAGTCTCTCTTTTTTGAGCTCCTTTTTGATGAATCATCCGAAGAAGTTCAAGTTGCATGTGTAAGAACAATCCAACGGATCCTTTTGCATGCAACTGAAGAGGTTTTGCTTAAGACAAGATCTCAATGGGTACAATGTATTGATGTTTTACTTCTTCACAAGAACAGAAATGTGAGACAAGTCTTTGGATCACAGATAATTTTCTTCCTCCACGAGTTTGTTTTGGAGAATTTATTTCCATGTGATGATACTGCAAACATATCTAAAGAACAGAGGTTCATGGATACAATAAAACATGCTTTGGCAGCTGCTGAGGAACCCCTGGTTTTTGAAACCCTCCTAGAAACTGCAGCAACAATCATGCAAACCGTTGATATTCATAATCGACTGTTTTTGTTCTCCCTTATTTTACTGATTGATCAGCTTGACAATCCAGATGTAACAGTCAGGCTAATTGCCTCAAAGTTGATTAACAGATCTTGCAACTTGCGTCGTTCAAGGGGACTTGAGGCACTACTTTCTAAAGCTCTTCACGTTCGCAATGAATTGTATGATTATCTATGCATGAGACTAGTCAGTCAGCCAAAAATGGTTAATGAATTTTCAGAAGCTGTTCTCGGTGTTAAAACTGAAGAACTTGTCGAGAGGATGATTCCTGTTGTTCTTCCTAGACTTGTGGTCCTCCAGCACGATAATAAACATACACTAGAAACATTACATGAGTTAGCCACGCGCTTGAAAAAAGACGTGGTGGAACTTATTGTTGATTGGATCCCAAAAGTGCTTGCCTATGCTCTTCATCAAGCTGATGGAAAAGACTTGAAATCTGCTTTGCAGTTCTACCATAAACACACTGGTGAGGGTGAACAGCAGATTTTCGCAGCTGCTTTACCTGAGCTTTTAGATCAACTTATATGCTTCAGCGATGTAGATGACCCAGAAGAAATAAGTAAAAGGTATGAGAAAGATAACATGTATAAAATAATTTCCTTTTTTTAAAAGTAAAATATACATTTTGTTTGAAAGTAGCATGGAATGTTCTAAAATCAATCATGGGTTTGTGGCTCTGCCTTTAGATTTTTCTTATTTTCAGTTCCTTGTGGAACCCATCTCCGGGTACTTGATTTATTTTCATTTCGCATTATAACCAGCTGCATATTTGGATATTCTGCAATTGCTCTATTTACAGTTTTCTTTTGCTAGTCTACAGAACACCATGAAAAAACTTGACTGGAGTCACTTTTCTGCAGGTTAGCCAGGGTACCTCATATGTTAAAAAAAGTTGCAAGGCTTCTTACCGGTAGTGAAGATCTTCCAGGATTTTTGAGGGAGCATGTTTTTTGTTTGCTGAACAGCATTTATAGAAAAATGCTTCATGCAGAGGAAAATTCATTGCAAAAACAAGCCATCAAACGGATAGAGATGCTGATTGAATTTATGGGCTCCCATCTTAGCCCATATGTACCAAAAATTATGGTTCTTCTCATGCATTGTATCAACAAGGAATGGCTTCAGGGTGAGGGTCTTTCTGTATTACATTTGTTCTTGAAGAAACTGGCTATTTCATCACCATTGAGCACTAAACATGTAGTTTCTCAAGTTTTTGCTGCTCTAGTCCCTTTCTTGGAGAGGGAGACCGGAAACTCATCCTCCCATACGAGTAAGAT
Source organism: Galeopsis tetrahit (assembly GCA_963675135.1). Taxonomy (NCBI): domain Eukaryota; kingdom Viridiplantae; phylum Streptophyta; class Magnoliopsida; order Lamiales; family Lamiaceae; genus Galeopsis; species Galeopsis tetrahit. The sequence continues at coordinate 45,787,844 of OY776121.1, forward strand.
TGTGGAGATATTGGAAGAACTTGTGGTTGAGAATAAGCTTATATTGAAGCAGTATATCCATGAGTTCCCTACTGTACCCAATGTTCCTGCCCTAGCAAAAGTGAACAAAGTGATTCAAGGGGCACGAGGATTGCTGACCCTGCAAGATCAATTACCTGATGTTGTGGAGGGTTTAAATCATGAGAATTTGAATGTTAGATACATGGTAGCATGTGAGTTAAGCAAGATGCTGAACTTGAACAGAAAGGAGTTCATGGCTTTGTTCACTAAGGAGGGGGATTCAGTTATGGATGTAATGAGCTCTTTAATAACATCACTACTCAAAGGGTGCGCTGAGGAATCAAGGACTCTGGTTGGACAGAGGCTGAAGCTGATTTGTGCAGATTGCCTTGGAGCGCTTGGTGCTATTGATCCTGCAAAAATCAAGGTGTTTCCCAGCATAAGATTTAAGATTGCATGTTCTGATGATGATTTGATTTTCGAGTTGATACACCAGCATTTAGCTAGGGCTTTCAGAGCTGCAACGAATCCCATCATTCAAGATTCAGCCGCATTGGCTATTCAGGGTCTTCTAGAAATTGCAGGATGTAGGGCAGCACATGATAATAATATGTTGGAGTGCACGAGAGACAAACATCTAAAGGTTGGCAAATCTTCTACTAGGGAAATGGTTGACAGCTCTGAAGAGTTTGATAGGGGGCAGAGATTGTGGGGCCGGTTTTCCAATTATATCAAGGAGCTAATTGCTCCTTTCTTAACCTCAAAATTCAATCTTCCTGACGACTCGGAGCCTTGTGGTCCTATATACATTCCTTCACTGTCATTCAGAACATGGATATACTTGTGGATTAAAAAGTTAACCAAGCATGCGACAGGTTCTCGGTCCGCAATGTTTGATGCTTGTCGAGGTATAGTGCGTCATGATGTGCAGGTAGCCATGTATCTTTTACCCTACTTGGTCTTAAATGCTGTATGTGATGGTACCGAGGAGGCACGCAGTGGCATAACAGAGGAAATTTTGTCAGTTCTTAATGCTGCTGCTTCAGATACTGCTGTACATGGCAATAATTCTGGGCAGAGGGAGGTGTGCATTCAAGCTGTATTTACTCTTCTCGATAATCTAGGCCAATGGGTGGATGATGTTCAGCAAGAACTTGCCCTTTCCCTGCCTAAGCAACAGGTCAAGTTGAAGGGCCAGACTGTGACTCTGCCAAAGGATTCAAACCAAATGCGCATACAATTCAAACACGTGTCAGAACTCCTGGGTGCAATTCCCAAAGTTACCCTTGCTAAGGCCTCATTCAGGTGTCAGGCATATGCGAGGTCTTTATTATATTTTGAGTCTTACGTGCGGGACATGTCTGGGGCTTTCAACCCTGCTTCGGAAAGAAGTGGTGTCTTTAAGGATGAAGATATATCTTTTCTAATGGAAATATACAGTGGACTGGATGAGCCAGATGGCTTATCTGGTTTGGCATCTCTACGTAAATCAAAAAGCTTGCAAGATCACCTCTTGATCAACAAGAAGGCAGGAAACTGGGCTGAAGTTTTGTTTTCTTGTGAGCAAGCTCTGCAGTTGGAGCCCTTTTCTGTTCAGAGGCAATCTGATGTCCTTAATTGCTTGCTGAACACATGTCTATTACAGGCCATGGTAACTCAAGTTGATGGATTAATATCTAGGGTTCCTCAGCATAAGAAGACATGGTGCACCCAAGGGGTTCAAGCTGCCTGGAGGCTTGGGAAGTGGGACTTGATGAGTGAGTACTTAACTGGGGCTGATGAAGAAGGCTTATTTTGTAGCAGTTCTGAGAGTAATGCTTTTTTTGACAAAAATGTTGCTAAGATTCTTCAGGCAATGATGGAAAAGGATCATTTTTCTGTTTCTAAGAAAATTGCGTTGTCTAAACAAGCTCTAATTGCTCCTCTTGCTGCTGCTGGGATGGATTCTTATGCACGAGCATACCCATTTGTTGTCAAGCTTCACTTGCTCCGGGAGCTTGAGGATTTCAGTTCTCTTCTGAAAGGAGAGTCTTTTCTTGGGAAGCAATTCCAGCTAGATGACCCTGAATTCTCAAGTGCATTTGAAAACTGGGAAAGCCGACTCAAACTTACTCAACCATCTATATGGGCAAGAGAACCACTCTTGGCCTTCAGAAGGCTTGTTTTTAGTGCCAGTGGTCTTGATGCTCAAGTTGGAAATTGCTGGATACAGTATGCAAAACTTTGTCGTTCAGCTGGTCATTATGAAACTGCAAATCGAGCAATTATGGAAGCCAAGGCTGTAGGCGCATCTAATGTTCACATTGAGAATGCTAAGCTTCTCTGGAGCACCAGCCGGGCAGATGGTGCCATCGCAGAGCTGCAACAATCCCTTTTAGACATGCCCATAGAGGTTGTGGGCCCTGCTGCCATGTCATCAATTACCAGCCTCTCTGTGGTCCCAGTAAATCCTCCTCCTTTGCTCTCTGAAACACAGTATACGAATGAGAGTCTAGACGTAGCGAAGACCCTTCTCCTGTATTCAAGGTGGATCCACTACACTGGACAGAAGCAGAAGGAAGATGTGCTAAATCTATATTCTAGGGTAAGGGAACTGCAGCCAAAGTGGGAGAAGGGATTCTTTTACATGGCAAAATACTGTGATGAAGTGCTTGTTGATGCTCGAAAACGGCAGGAAGACTCTTCTGAACAGTCTGTGAGAGCGATGCCAACTAATTTAGCACCTGCTTCTAAAAATATTAATTCTGAGAGAAGCTGGTGGACTTTTCTTCCAGATGTACTCTTGTTTTACGCAAAAGGGCTTCACAGGGGCCACAAGAATCTCTTCCAGGCCCTGCCAAGGATGCTAACATTGTGGTTTGACTTTGGGAGCATTTACAACCGAAGTGTTCTACAATCCAGTAAAGAAATGAAGAATGTCCATAAAAAGGTAGCTGTTTCACCAATTTGAACTTTAACTCTAATTTTCTCTCTATCTGATTCTTTTTGTAAATGTTCTGTCTGTTGCTTAGATCATGGGTATCATGAGGGGATGTCTGAAGGACTTGCCAACCTACCAATGGTTGACCGTCTTGCCTCAACTTGTTTCGAGGATTTGTCACCAAAATGACGAAACGGTAGGTTTGTTGAAGCATATAATTACTTCTGTTCTCCAGATGTACCCACAGCAAGTCCTTTGGACAATGGCAGCTGTTACCAAATCGACAGTTGCTTCTAGAAGGGATGCTGCTGCAGAGATCATTCAAGCGGCTAGAAGAGGATCTTCTCAAGGATGTTTTAACTCTATGTATATGCAATTTGCTGCCCTTTTGGATCATCTTATCAGGTTATGCTTCCATCCAGGCCAAACAAAGTCAAAGACGATCAATATTTTAACAGAGTTTAGTGCCCTGAAGAGGATGATGCCTGTGGAAATCATTATGCCCACCCAGGAATCTCTTACTGTTACTCTACCTTCGGATTATGCAAATCCAACTGATTCTGGTCCATCTGATGTCTTTTCATATTCAGATCTGCCTACAATCTCTGGCATAGCAGATGAGGCTGAGATTCTTTCATCTCTACAACGCCCCAAGAAAGTAAGACCTTATTTGCTCACTCGATTTTCTTAAGATTATTTTTGCTTGTTATCAGCATTTCTCTAGTTTAATGTCTATTGCAAATTAATGCCACCAAAAGAATGTCTCCACACTGTAGTTCTGAATTTGGTTTAAAATATTGTGACATTGCATTTGGTTTCCTTAAATGTTGGAGGCTTGTTTAGTTAGTTTCAACTTTGTATCTTGAGATTGAATACCTGAATCCCATTTACTCCCTCCGTCCCACAAAGATAGCCACATATTCCTTTTTTGGATGTCCCAAATTATAGCCACATTTCCTCTTTTAATTTAGTATTACATGCTTTATTGTCAATTTTATCCCTAATTAATAAGAGTAAATAATGACAAAGTGGGATAGCTCAAGTGGTTAGAGCACCACTACCTAGGCCTTAGGTCCTGGGTTCGAGTCATGGGGAGGGGAAAAAAAAGGGATGGGTATTTAACTTCCATCAAAAAAAAAAAAAAATAAGAGTAATTAATGCTTAGCAGATTTTGGAGTATGAGATTTCAAGGGCAAAATTGACACATTAGCTAAATTTGACTACATTTATTGATTTTTCTTAATCTGTGTGTAAGTCAAATGTGGCTATCTTTGTGGGACGGAGGGAGTAATAATTATGTTCCATTATAGTTCCTTTTTTCCTTTTTCATGGGAGACAGTACTGTTATCAGTTATCACTATGTTTTAGTTCATCTGCTTGGTCTTTTTATATAATTTTTGCATTATAGCACTCAGTGAAAATGTTCCTTCTTACTGGTTTCATTGATTTCTACAAAGAGATTTGCTATAATTTGTTTTATTTAAACTTCACATTATTTGCTAATGACACCACATTTGCATATATATTATTTGCAGATCATTCTCATGGGCAGTGATGGAAAGGAACGACCATTTCTTTTCAAACCAAAGGACGACCTTAGAAAAGATGCACGAATGATGGAATTTAATACAATGATAAACCGTTTACTTTCCAAAAGTCCTGAAAGTCGTCGTCGGAAGCTTTACATTCGTACTTTTGCAGTGATTCCTTTAACCGAAGATTGTGGTATGATTGAGTGGGTGCCTCATACCCGTGGGATCCGTCATATTCTCCAGGATATCTATATAAGCTGTGGAAAGTTTGATAGACAGAAAACAAATCCTAAAATTAAGCAAATTTATGATGAATCACATGGTAAAATACCTGAAGATGAAATGCTGAAGACCCTTATTCTCCCAATGTTTCCTCCAGCTTTCCACAAATGGTTTCTAAACACTTTTTCAGAACCAGCTATGTGGTTTAGGGCTCGCATTGCCTACACACATACTACTGCAGTTTGGTCAATGGTTGGCCACATTGTTGGCCTTGGAGATCGACATGGTGAAAACATCCTTTTTGATTCTACAACTGGGGATTGTGTCCATGTTGATTTTAGTTGCTTGTTTGACAAAGGCCTGGAGTTGGAAAAGCCTGAGTTGGTGCCTTTCAGATTAACACAGGTAAAGAATAAAATGCAACAAGAAGTAAAATCATTGCTGTTGAACTTAAAACTCGCTCAGCAGATGTAGAGATACATGCAATTAAAACTTGTCTTTCTCCCTATTTTCTTTATGGAACCTCTGCTTATTAAGTATTAACAAATCCTAGCATGCAGTTAGAAAGAAATCAGTATTATGGGTTTTTACATTGCTCTTTTTTTTTTTTTTTTTGCTATTCATTGAAGGCTTTTAATTTGACCATTTCTGGTGTACAATGCTGTTTTTTGCATTTTGTTCTCTTTAGCTACCCTACCAATATCTAAAAAACTGTTTTTTTTCTTGCTTTTCTTTTTTTGGGATATCAAGAACATGATTGATGGGCTGGGCATAACTGGCTATGAGGGCACCTACCTCAAGGTTTGTGAGATCACACTTTCAATTCTGAGGGCAAACAAGGAGATGCTGATGAATGTTTTAGAGACTTTTATCCACGATCCTCTTGTGGAATGGACTAAATCTCATAAGTCTAGTGGAGTAGAAGTACAAAATCCACATGCACAGGTTTGAGTCACCCTTCTTTGAGAATTTATTTGTCTGTTTGGCCGAATGAAGTCATAGTTTGACGAAAGTTGTACTATAATTTTAGCTGATTTTCTTGTGATCAAACTTTCAGCGAGCCATCAGCAAAATAGAATCACGCCTGCGAGGAGTTGTCGTAGGTGTAGGAGCGGCACCTTCTTTGCCTCTTTCTGTGGATGGGCAAGCTCGTCGTTTAATTGCGGAGGCAGTTAACCTGAAAAACCTTGGCAAGATGTATATTTGGTGGATGCCTTGGTTTTGAGATTGTCTGGATAGGTACATCCTTGATCAAATCTTTGTTATGTATCCAAAAAAATTCATTTCTAAATTCAAAATCTTGTTTTTTTTTTTTTTTTTTTTTCTGAAAAATTCAAGCAAGGAATTATATTCTACAAATTTACGTTGCTTAATGTTGTAAGCTAACCCACTATTGCCTCGTATATTTCGCTCTTAGAGACGCTAATCAAAAGATAAAACTTAAGTTTATATTTACACCAGTGAATAACATGCAATAGACTATTTATTAGTTATGATGAAATGTGTTGATTTTATTCATTGGAAGTAGGAAAAACAATCTATGACTTTTTCAGATTTGTTAAATAGGGTTCTGCTGAGAACCAACAATTGATTGAAATAAAATATTCATTTGAGTTCCATTTAACAAGTATATTTAATACTCACTCCATCCCGCCATAAGCTTTCCACTTACCTATTTTGGACGTCTCGTTATAACTTTCAATTTCCTTAAATGACAAAATTTACTATCTCTCTCTACCTTTTTGCATCCCTCTCTCTCTCTGACAACACATTTTATACTATTCCTTAATCTCTATGCAAAAATCAAAGGGGTGGGACGGAGGGAGTACTTTTTTTAGCAAAGTAAATACTCTTATTATGGGTGATGTGAAACTGTAAAAGGCTGTGGAGTTGTGGCGAGAGAATTTGGATATCAATATGTATTCTGCAAAATCCCTTGTGTCTTATTATTTATAAAAGGATCATATGGCTGCACGATTTTATGTCTTTTCCTTTTTATTTTTTAATTGCACAACGTGATGTTGTTTTGTACTGAATCCAAACCTGAATGGCAAAATTGCAAATTTTGGTCCCATTAACCATGGGTTCATTTTATTTTTATCTCATGCTATTTGGATTTGGTTCCATATGAAACATTTGTTGCAAATTTGGTCATATACGTTACAAAAAATGCAAAACTAACCCCAAAGCTGTCAAGAGTTAATAGAAGTACTACCATGTGCGACTCACGTGGCCGTTAAGTGACTTACCATATCTCAAATCGTCCCAAACGTCATTTGCAGTTTTCTGAAATGATTTTCTCCCTCCAAAGGCGAAAAATCTCATGAACCCTAGTTTCACTGAACTCGATTTTCTGAAACAATTTTCATAAATTTCTTAGTGATTTCAGGAGCAAAATGTTGCATAGGAAGAACTTGGTGAAATACAGCATCCTAGATTATGGTATGTATGCTCACAGTGTTTTTTTGTGTTGGGTTTTCAAAGTATATATGCTGTATTTTTACGGGGTTTTCAAAGTGACAGTATGTATGCTCTTTTTATTTATTTATTTGGGTTTCAAGAGTTTATGCTGGGTTTTTTTTTCTTCAGGACAAAAGCTCTTGCCCTTCCTCAAGAGCTTTTATACCATTAAAATGCGACTTGATGGAATGTTGGTTGAAAATGGTGAAAACTTTGACTACATTGGACTGTTGGAGGTACTTTAAGTGTGTTTGATTTCGTGGAATATAAAAGGTGCTCATTTGAGTATTTGGAATTTTGGATAAATTGTGTGAGCAGTTAGGATATTTAAGTAAGAAAGTGTATTATGGGTTGTGGAAAGATGGTAAGATGAATTTAGTTGAGGGTGTGTTTGGTTTAGATCTGTGTTTTAATGTTGCTATCAACAAAGAAATAACAATGTGATTAGATGCAGTCAAACCAGTAAAAACTGAAAAAAACACGTTTTGAGGATGAGGATGAAGTATTGGCGGGAAGAAGAATTTTATACTGAGGAGGAATTATTGTTGTTGAGGATTGATGTTGTGTCAGTATCTAAATTACCATGAATGATATTAACAGTTGGGGAGAATCAAACTATAGGCCAGCATATAAGCCCAAACCTGTTGAGGTTTTGAGTGAAGAGACTTCAAATACCAAAACCTGTTGAAGTTGAGGATCATACTTTAGATGCCTTAGGTGTTGATGTTGGGGATGATAAGCGAGTGATGGATGACAGGCTTGTTGATACCTTAGGGAATGTAGTCAATTTAGATATTAATATGGAAGATGGGGAGGAAGAGGATGATTTCAAATGCAGAGAAGACGGTGGGGAAGAAATACCACCAATGTCACCTAATTTTGGAAAGAGAAAAGCTAGCAAGCTTAAGAAGAACAGAAGGATATGAGCTGATGAAAGAAGGGAGCAAGACGAAAAAAAGGTCTTCAAATTATGGACAAACAGAATTTCACCATGACTTGCAAATTTTGCAATGAGAAAGGGTATAACAGGAAAGGTTGCAAGTGGAGGAAATTGACGGAGTAATTTATGGAGGAAAGTGGACTATCAGATGGAGAAGGACCCACACATACTGCAAATGAATATGAAGAAATAACACAGGACCCAAGTCTTGGCACCACCAATGACCTAAGAAGATGAACCTGATGTAAGTTTAATTTAAAATTGTTATTTATTTAATTGCAAATCTGATTAATTTTATTTATGCATCTATATTGTACACAATTTTCAAATGCAGCAGAACATGATGGCATCAAAGAGGAAAGTTGGTTTAAAAAGTGGATTAACTGGAGAAACCTATAAGAATTGTGGACGAGGAAGATCAGCAAATGTAAAACTTTTATAGATTTTATGGTTTACATGCATATTTTATTAATTAATACATATTTTAATAATTTATTGTTTATTTGCTAATTGATAGGAAGCTGTACTTGTTGCACCTATTGGATTAACACAAACAATTTCATTGGCGGAGTACCACAATTAAACAATGTTGCCATCTTTAACTCCAGTGTAAATCTTTTCATTGTTTATATTCATATTGTATTGGATTACTAACTAATTTTGAAATCATTTTAATATATATATATAGATATATATAATTTTCTAATTGATAGGAGGCTGCACATATTACATTTAACACAAATAATTTCATTGGAGAAGAAAGACCATTGAGAAATGTCAGTGATAGTGGTTCAAACATTTATCCAGATGGTATGGAAGTAACATGAATAGGAAGTAAAAATATGTCACACAGTCTAATCTCACTGAGACCGTTAAGATCTTAATCTCAGTTTAATTAGTGTTACTCGTCAACATACCCTATATATGTATTGTGGGGGCTTAATATTAATATTGTATTGATGATTAAATACCTTTCGCTGTTGGTATTACCTTACACTGGTTTATTGGTGGGTGAAGCAAATTTGAGAAGTTTGTCGGTGGAATAATGCATAGTGGTGTATGGAGGAAAATAATATTCATTCATTGAATAGACTAGTACAAAATAAGATATTATGCTTATAAGTTTTACTACTTTTTTAGAGCAAGGAAATAATATGTCTATGAAATGTAGTCCCATTTGCTTTATATTCTTTGTCCACCAAATGTAGTTTCATACACTTTATAGAAACTATCACCCTTTATTCATCACTTAATTACTCAATTTGCCATCAACTTTATTCACAAATAATTATTTTATTTACAATGGACCCCACAATACCCTATAATACCCTTACTTTATCTACTTTTTCCTTAAAATTTATGCTCCACATTGGGACTACATTTAGTGGATGAAGGGAGTAATATATAAGTGATGAAATTAATATGGAAAAAGTAAGATATAAAGACAAAATTTAGTAATCCCTCCATCTCTCAAAAGTTTTTATACTTTTTTTTTAGTTTGTCCCTTAAAAGTTTGCACACCTCTAAATGAAAATAATGATCACAATTCTCCTGTCAAAAAAAAAAATGATCACAATTCTCACTCTCATAATATATACATATTTACACCTCATGCGTACTTTTAGGGTCCACCATACACTTAATTCAATTAATTTATTTACTTTATACATAAAAGTTTACAAAGTTGCCTCTCAACACTCTAAAGTCTCTAATTATTACATTTTTTTCTTAAATTTTGTATCAAAAAAATACTACAAGCTTTTTAGGGACAGAGTGAGTATTATTATATGTAAATAAAAGTGAAGTGTAGGGATATAAATTTAAATAGTATTTGCCAAAAAAGTGTATTAAAAATTTATAGACGTATACACTAAAATCACAAAAAGGAAAACGTATAAATGAACGGTGGAAGTAAATAATTCTAATACAAAATATAGTGCATTCTAGATAGATTTAGCCAAATCAATTGAAAGTGGTAGATGGCGAGCATGACACTTAGCACCATCAAAATGAGTTTTTTCACTTTAATCATTTTCTTAGTTTTTGTACTAGTCAACACCACCGTTTTCTAGTAGTACTACATCATTCCACATGAGAAAATCAGATTCACCACTTAAAAATTAGGACAATTATGAATGGGTTATTTAGAAGTATATATATATACAACCAGACTTTCCACAATAGCACACATAGTTTTGTTAGAATTGAGTAGAAGGTGAAGATGACATAGGGGTTTTATTGTTTTGTTTTGCAAAATAGATATAATGTGTTCTGTGTGTTTTTTTTTTTTTTTTGACGAGGTGTTTTGTGTTGGAGAAATGAGGAAAATTTGCTAAAGTCTGCAAGCGTTGTTAAGAGAAAACGTCATGGCATGATCAATTTGTAAGACCATCTCCGCACTGGATAAATGGAGTTTTACTCCATTTATAGAGTTTTGCTCCCTCCAATCCAACCGTACTCTATTTTATTTTGAAGATTTGAAATAGAGTTTTGAATAGTAAACTCTATATATAAAGTTTACTATTCAAAACTCTATATTTTATATCTATTATTTTATTAATATTTACAATTCTGTATTATAATTCTATATTAATAATTTGTTAAATATAATTACAATTCTATTGTTATACTAATTTATAATTTAATTTTAATTGTGTAATTAATTAAAAAAAATTTGTGTATTATTATTACCTAAAAAAAATAACGTAAAATACAATAAAACATGCATTATATATTAAATATGAAATACATTACATATTAAAACGGACATACATGCATTACCTATAATGTATCGTTTTGTATTAGATTATACTCAAATGTATCGTTTTACGTCATTATATGTTTTGTAATTTTATATTTAAATAAAAGTAATATTTGAAAATTAAAACTACAAGTTTATTTACATTTTATGATTTTGATAAAATTAATAATATTTAATTTACTAATTGAATATTTAATTGTATAAATTAATTTAAATACGATGATAAATATATTATTTAATGATTGTAATATATTGAAAATGATTAAAATAATAAATAGAGTAAGATATAGAGTTTCGTGGTTGGAGAAGATTTTTAAAATAGAGTGTGAAAAAGTGTATTTTGAAGTTTAGAGATTTTCATTTGGAAGTTTGTGGTTGGAGATGACCTAATACTCTTTATTTTTGGTAACGTCTCTTACAAGTTTTTGTAATTCTATTACTATGGGTCTTCTAAGGATAGTCCAATTGTCGTCCAAACTATCAACAGTTCATTAATTTGAGTCATCAGATCTGAAATCTAATGGCTTATATTTGATGACCTGCTACCTGTTGCACTTGGCGTCGCAGAATCAATCGTCTTGCATTGCACTTATTATCATTTTTTGTCGCCCTATCGCACTTTTAAATTAATTTTAATAATTTTAAATACATAATTATAAAATTACAAATTTATCCTCACATAATTAATAAAAAAAATTAATAATAATATATAATCTTTATTTTAATTCTCATATCATTAATCGTTTCAAAATTATATTTTTGAGTTTTAAGAAATAATAATTTAATTTTAAATTTATTATATATATTTAAGGTGATACTTGACGGATACACACCAATTTTAATTTTTTATTTATATTTTATTCGCACCCGATCATTTTATGAGTTCATTTCCGAATAATTTATTTTATCGCGGTTATCTGCACCCGCTCATTTTACGAGTTCATTCCCAAATTATTTGTTTACCACAGTTATCTGCACCCACTCATTTTATGAGTTCACCCCGAATAATTATTTATCGTTGTTATCTGCACCCGCTCATTTTACGAGTTCACCCCCAAATTATATTTTTACCACTGTTATCTACACCCCTCATTTTATGAGTTCACACCAAAATATTTTTTTAAAAATAATTACATTTAAAAGACTATATTATCCTTTTATTAATTTACACAAAATATAATAAAATCAACCTTAATTTGTATATTTACAATCTGCAGTCGAGTCGTTGTCGAGTTACCATCGATTCACCACCAAGTAGACATGTTCGTCGGTTGAAAACCGCCGATTTCGATTTTCGAAAATGGCAAACCGTAACCGAACCGCGAACCGCCGGTTACGATTTTTGAACCGGCGGTTCGGTTTGAAAACCGCTGGTTTGGCAGTTTTAATTTTTAATTTTTTTTTTAATATTATCTCCGTTTTCGTTCGTTTTTTATTCGTTTTAACTCATTTTTTAGAAAATACATTACTAGAATTGAATAAAAATTATATAACTTAAATTTATACATTAAAAATAGAAATGACAAACCGTAACCGAACCGCCATTATTCGGTTACAGTTCGGTTTGTAAACCGTAACCGGCGGTTTGGCCGGTTTGGCGGTTCGATTTTGCGCATGTCTACCACCAAGTTACCCATATTTTTTTTTAATTATATTTTACGATTTTTTTCTAAAAATATGGGTGACTTGATGGTGAATCGACGGTAACTCGGTAATGACTCGACTACAGATTGTAAATATACAAATTAAGGTTGATTTTATTATATTTTGTGTAAATTAATAAAAGGATAATATAATCTTTTAAATGTAATTATTTTTAAAAAAATATTTTGGGGTGAAATCATAAAATGAGGGGTGCAGATAAACGTGGTAAAAAAATAATTTAGGAGTGAACTCATAAATGAGCGGGCGCACATAACCGTGATAAAAAATGATTTGGGGGTGAACTCATAAAATGAGCGGGTGCAGATAACTGTAGTAAAAAAAAAGATTTTTGGGTGGACTAATTAAATGAGTGGGTGTAGATAAAATATAAATAAAAAATTAAAATTGGTGTGTACCGGTATTTTGCATGTACCCAAGTATCATCCTACAAATTAAGGTTGATTTTAATAGGATAATATAGTCCTTAAAATGTACTCCCTCCGTCCCAAGATTATTTGCACGATTTGACCGACAAGTTCTTTAAGAAAAGTAAATTTAATGGTCGGTGATGTAAGATAAATGAGGGGTATTTTAGGTGATTTGGTGAGGTGCAAAGTAAAATGTATGTAAAAAGATGGTGACAATTTTGAAAAAAAAATGATGTTGGGTGGGTATTAATTTTGTGGAGTATTTTCATATTAAGAGTGTGCAAGTAATTTTGGGACGTCCAAATAAGAAAAGCGTGCAAGTAATCACGGGATGGAGGGAGTAATTATTTTTTTAAAAAAATCTTTTGGGGTGAAATTATAAAATGAGCAGGTACAGATAACCGTGGTAAAAAAATAATTTTGGGGTGAACTTATAAAATGAGCGATTGCAGATAACCATGGTTAAAAAATGATTTGGGATGAACTCATAAAATGAGCGGGTGCAGATAGTATAATAAAAAAATAATTTGAAGGTGAACTAATTAAATGAACAGTAGATAAAATATAAATAAAATAATAATTTAATTCTGTTAAAAAAAATCTAATATTATGTTCTTTAATTTAAATATTACTCCCTCCGTCCGCCTATAAGTTTCTCATTTTACCATTTTTATCGTCCGCCTATAAGTTTCTCATATCTTTTTTGGTAAGTACTTTTTCTTACACTTAGGCCTTGTTTGGTTTATTGGATTGAGTAGGAAATATTATTTTATCCATGAAATTCCCATGTTTGGTTTGTTAGAAATTGGCCCGAGATTAATTATGGCCCGGTATTATTTTCCCACTTAATCACCTACATACATGATTATTAGTCTAGGAGGGAAGGTGAGTTAATTAGTCCTTGAGAATAAAAATGATGTAATTTGACTATACTGCCCTTACCAACTAAAATAATTATAATTTGCCACATATATATCTTTTAAGGGAAAATATCACTTTTGGTCACTAAACTTTACCACTTTTCACATTTGATCACCCACATTTCATCACTATCAAAATTGGTCACTCACTTATTCGTCACTATCAAAATTGGTCACTCACTTATTCTTTCTCTATCAATTTTAATGTTGGTGTTAGAGAATCCGTCATTTACTAACGGAGAAAAGGTTTTGAGCGCACAAATTTTATTTTCTCTCTTTTAATTCCTTAACCCTAAACTCTCAATTTTTTATTTTTTTTACTGAATTTATCTTCAATTAATATTACTGGTGTGTGGTTAAGAAGGCATTGTGGGCCGCTGCTAGAGCAACTCGAATTTAAAGCTTCAAGCAATGACTTAGATGAAATGCTTTTTCAAAGTGTAATATCTTGACCAATAACATGTGTGAGAGCTCCAACTCACTCATTCTTCCTCCAAGAGACAAACCAATCATCACCCATGCTTGAAACAATTAGAAACATTATCATGGTGAGACTGCAAGTGAATAGAGATGCTGCAGAAAAATGGGATGATGCAATATGCTTAAAATCAAGTTGACACTGCAAGTGAATCAGATGAACAGGGATCCCCTACTATAAACATGTTATTTCTGAAATAACATGTTTACATTGAATCTTGTTAAATCCCATCTTCTACAGCTGAAATAACATGTTTACAGGCAATCCCTGTTAAATCCCATCTTCTAGAACTACATGATTTTTGTGATATGTCTACAGTATGTTGGTCGAATGGTCCCATGATTTGAAAATGTCAATCATCTGATTTCATAGGAATGCATTCAACTGCTTCCTTCATATTTTTTTTAGTGTCAACTTGATTTTAGGGCATATTGCATCATCCCATTTTTCTGCAGCATCTTTATTCACTTGCAGTCTTACCATGATAATGTTTCTGATTGTTTCAAGCATGGTGATGATTGGTTTGTCTAAGAATGAGTGAGTTGAAATTCTCACACATGTTATTGGTCAAGATATCACATTTTGGAAAATCATTGAAGTATGCTCTGGACCACTGGGAAGATTTCTCTTTACAAGCCAGTCATATGCTTTTTCATATAAGGTCGTTGCTTCCATTATAGCATTGAAGCTTTGAATTCTAGTTGCTCCAGCAGCTGCGCACAATGCCTTCTTAACCACGCACCAGTAAGCCTTCTTAACCACGCACCAGAGGGAAAATAAAAGTTGGCACTCAAAACCTTTTCTCCGTTAGATAATGACGGATTCTCTAACAGCAGCATCAAAATTGATAGAGAAGGAATAAGTGAGTGGCCAATTTTGATAGTGAGAAATAAGTGAGTGACCAATTTTGATAGTGATGAAATGTGGGTGACCAAATGTGAAAAGTGGTAAAGTTCAGTGACCAAAAGTGATATTTTCCCATCTTTTAATGTCAAAGGGTATTTTTGCCATTTAACACTAAAATTTAAAATTTAATCCATCAATCCAAACATGAATTTTAAATCAATTTTTCAAATTCTACCATTAAATCCTATCCTAATATATTTATCCTATCCAGCAAACCAAATAAGCCCTTAACTTTACATCTTACTTTTTCTATCTATCTCTCTCCTCTCTCAATTACATCATTTTTCTATCTATCTCTCTCCTCTCTCAATCACATCATTTATACTCTTAATCTTTGTGGTATCGTAAAATTTATAGACCGGACGTATTATTATTATTAATTTTAATAAAGGATAAAATAGTAAATAATAAAATAAAATTTAAATAATTATTTTAAAATATTAAAAAAAGACAACAGGTTGATAGTTAGGCGACAAAAGGGATACAATTTGACATCCGAACTATTAATAGTCTAAGCGACACAAAAACTATCCTAAGAAAATCTTCTATTACTATTGCGATGATGAGAAACTTCCAAGAATTACATTGCATCATCCTCGTGACATAACCAATCCTTAAATTTTTTGCCTTTGCCAATGAAACATCCAATATTCTTCCTATCAATCCTCAATGGGCATTTCGTCCTTAATATAATTTCTTTTGCCAAATCCTTAACAGGCGATTCCCCTCTCTTAGAACTATGTTTTCCACACCCACAAACCACCAAAATTTCAGCAGGAATTGTGCAATTTCCAGCTGCAAACCTCACTTTCATCTCACTAAACCATTGCAGCAGTACCAAATAAGCACTACTCAAATGCATTCCATGCAAATCCACCTTCAACTCCGACGAATCCCACTCCACCACCTGATCGAGAATGCTCGATTTCGCCAATTCCTTCACCAAATCAGCTTCAACCCTCGTCAAATCTTCCACCAACTCATCAATCGACAGAGGTAAATTCTTCATATCTTGCTGCAGCAAGATGATGATAGTTGGACAATAGTTTAGTACCGAATTATACGTCCTAATTGATAAACCTATGCCCGAGTTTCTCATTCTATTCAGCCATGAATGCATTCCCACGAGCTCGTTGTGAGCTCCAAACGACGAAAGCACCATGTTACAACACACTGTATCAAGTTCAAACCCTTGTTTTTCCATTTCAAGAACAATTCTCTTCATATCTTCAAGAGATCCCTTCTGTCCATATCCATATATGAGAGATTTAAACTCAAATCCAGACGGTTTCAACCCCTTTTCTCTCATTTCTTCAATCAAACCCTCAGCCTTATCAGGAAACCCAATTTCACAAAATCCGGCCACCATTGATTCGTACCCTCTCTGCTTCACATAAACCGAAGAAGATTGCGAAATCAGCTGCCTCAACTGCGTGCAACAATCCAAAACGCCTCTCTCCGATTTGTGCCTGCCGTGGGAATCCATTAAATTACGGTAAAACACGCACAGATCCCTCTCTTTAAACCCTAATTTCGCGACTGTTTCCGCGAACAATTCATCTGCTTCCTCGAATCTTTCATCCTTATACAACAAAGCAATCAAATCTGCCACAATCTTCGCGTTCCAGCAGAACCACGACTCCTTTTTCATGACCGAATACATCTACAAAAACACAAATTAATTGAATTACCCTCATGAAGTAGTTTACCTGCAAATACCGACATTCTATACATACATATAGATACACTAACAGGGAGAGCGAGAGAGGAGAAACGGGAATAGGAGGTGGAAGGGGAGAGTAGATGGGAGAGTGTGGAGATGGCGAAATGTTTGGAGGATGAGGCAACAAACTTCCGGACTAGGCCGACGGCGGAGGACGGCTCTTCTGCGGTGGCGACGGAGGAGAGAAATCTCTCACCTTGTTTGGTCAGCTTACATATTACCGGAGGATGGTGGCGGAAGGCGGCGGAGGTTGGTGGCGCTGACAGGTGAAGACAGTGACCTCCGATCATCGGTTGACAAATCTTTGAGATGGGAAGATAACACCTTGTTCTATAAAATAACGCTTTATGACGAGAGTGCGGCGATTTTTGAAAGCGCTGTTAGGCAACTTTCTCAGCCTTTTTGTCTTCTTCCTTTTACTTTTTTTTTTTTTTTTTTGGTTTATTATAAATCACTGTGTTCCGCTGATTTGGACTTTTTCTTTTTTTTAATAAAATATTAATATTTGAAATAATTTAATAAAAAAATAAATATTGTTATAATTTATCATTTATCCGAGAAAGTAAATGACCAACTTTGAAATTGTTTAGATAATTGAAAATAAATGTCCAACTTTGAATAAGTTGCAATTTATACGTTTTACTGGGAGTGACACTTTTAACTTTCGCAAAAACTTATATGCAATATTGCATATATGCAATATGACTAATTAAGGTAATTAGGTCAAAATTCGTGGGTCAACGCGGGTCAACACGGGTCAAAGCGGGTCAACCTTAATTAAAATATTTATTTTCACTCTAATATATTATTATTTTACTACATGACCAAAATTATGTTACTACAAGAACTAAATTTTGTCACTACAAGGTCAAAAGTGTATTACTACAAGTCAAAAAATATTTTGGACACTTATTTTTTTGGGGCAAAATTACTAAAATAATTTTGACTTATTCGGCTACTACATGACTAAAACAATGTTACTACAAAACCAAAATTTTATCACTACAAGGTCAAAAGTGTATTACTACATGTTCAAAAATATTCTGGAGACTTTATTTTTTGGTGAATTTTTCAGAATGTTTTGACATGTAGTATTAAATTTTTGGCCTTGTAGTGGTAATATTTTGGCCTTATAGTAACAATATTTTGGTCATGTAGTAAACCATCTGTTTGCAACACGCGGATTTTCTGGGCAACCCGAATCCTGGAGAGTGGAACTTATTATGTGATGCGGCCTAAAAATGTCACCTAATGAGGAGTCGACACGTGTATGAATGATAGGATTGGGAAGAATGGATAGAATCATTTAGGGTTCTCTGGATAAAGAATCCTCTTCGGAGGGCTCTCGGGAGGGAGCTTCGTCTGAAGATGAATATCAGAATCAAACAGTTTTAGCTAAGATCGTGGGTCGCAAATATAGGATGCTCCCGCTATTTCCACTCTAGCTTTGATGAAAAGAAGACCCTGTCCTCCTTTATTTTAGGAGGATAAGTCCACGAAGATAGGATGCTGCCGAGTCTTCAGGAAGTGGAGAGTAAGGGAGACTGGGTCTCCTCAGTAGGGCCGAGTCTTACGAGCAACTCCGAGATAAGAGGAAGGCTTGACTTCCTCTCCAGAAGGTATCTCTATAAATAGGTAATTTTGAAGATATTTCCAGGTTAGACACTTACACCTTAAAACCTAATATACTGAATACCAGCATCTTTTCTTGCGATTCTTTGAGTTGATTTAAGATATCCAGGATCTTGAGATCCTTGGGAGATTTGATAAGCCCTATACTGACTTAGGCATCGGAGTGTCCACACCGGACTCCCCTCCGGTGTGTTCCTTGCAGGTCATTCGAAGATTCCGAGAGGAGATAATCTATTCAGGACTATTATACACGTTCGGGAAGAAGGACATCCATTTCAGAGGATACCTAATCCTCTCGTGTAAATTTTGGCACATCAACTGGCGCCGTCTGTGGGAAAGAATTGAAAGATTTTCTCACGAGTTTCTACCTGTCCAAGCAAATGGGTGGCGGAAATAAAACCTCTATTTCCGGGAAGATGAGTCTTCCAGGAGAAAATTCCCCCTTGCCGACTGATCCTCCGCCAAGGGGAGGTCGGGGAAAAGATCCAATCCATGTACCTTTTGGATCAAATCAGCCATTAGCGCCTACTCCAGGCTTGGAGGACGAAAGTCATCCCATACCGGTCGAAGAGGGCACAGCGGGGAATCTAGAGGCCCCCGAGCCTCAAACCGCAGATCCTCAACAAAAGGACACTCTAGACTCGGGGCCGCTCCTGATCTCTCCCGATCAATTGAACGCCCTCATCAAGCAAGTTGTAGCGAGAGCCTTTGCTGACCAAAGAGACCGGATTCCTAGAGCTGCACCAGGGAACCCGGAGGCACCTGTCCCAAGGCCCCAAGACGAAGCACCTGGAGCCTCCCAAGTGTTGTCCAAGGACATGGAGATGCGGGCAGAAGAAGATGATAAAGTGCCCTCACGAGCGGAGAGAAACATCCCTCTTCGGAGCACAAGAAGAAATGCAGACCTGGCACCCCGAGGTACAGAACCCCCTGAGACAGAAGAAAGTACAGATGATACCTACGGAGGGCCCGTCAGCGACCAACTACTGGCCTTACAGAAAGAGATGAGAGATATGAAGAAGCAGATGAGCAATCGAACCAGTAGATCTGCTCACGCCTCTGGATGTCAGTTCTCCCCTAACATATTACAGGATGAACTACCATTCAATTTCAAGCCCCTTAATTTTGAATACGATGGTACGGCAGACCCATACGAGCACCTAGTGAGGTTCGAGAATGCAGCATTGCTACACCGCTATGGAGAGGGAATAAAGTGTAGAGTATTCCTAACTACTCTAGCAAAAGCCGCACAACAATGGTTCACCCAGTTGGAACCTAACACAATCCGATCCTGGGAAGAATTCAGTGAGCTCTTCCTTCATCAATTTGCCAGTGCCCGGAGACAGCCGAGGGCCACTTTGACCCTCTTTAATTTGAGACAAGGAGAAGGTGAGAGTTTAAGAGCTTTCCTTCGAAGGTTCAATCAAGCAGCTCTGGAGGTCCCTACCGCCTCTCCGGAGGTGAAAATCAACGCTCTAACGAACGGATTGCGTGATGGAGACTTTTTCTCCTCTCTAGCTAAGAAGCCTGTTAAGAACTTTGATGAACTGCTGCACAGGGCAGAAAAGTACCTCACTCTGGAGGAGGTCCGGAAAGCGAAGAGGCTGGAGGTTAGGCCACAAGATCGAGAGAGGAGAAGGGAAAGAGAAGGCCCCTCCAGGCGGTTCAGTCCAGAAGTCCCCCGGACCTCTGGAGCAGTTAGAGATAGCAACCCTTCCGGAGGTCCCCGATCCGGCCCTCGGGGGAGGTTCGAGAAATACACACCCTTAAGAATTGAACCCGCTGAAGTACTGGAGGTAGCAGGAGACCATCCGGATTTGAAGTTCCCGTATTCCAGGAGTCGAGGACCTCAGAAGCCTAAGTCTGATCGATTCTGCCGATTCCACAATGAATATGGGCATGATACGAATCAGTGTTACCATTTGAAAGATGAGATTGAGAGGATGATCCAGGCGGGTCATCTAAAAGAATTCATATTTAGAGACAGGCAAGGCCCTCGGGGGCAGAAACGAAAAGAACCTGAAAGAAAACCAGAGGAGAAGGAAACTAGAGAAGCGGTAGAGGATATACCCCCTCCACCGCCAAAGAGAGGAGTAATTCATATGATTGTGGGAGGGCCACCAGATGGAGATTCCTTCCGAAAAAGAAAGCAGAACGTCCGAGCTCTAAAAGCGGAACAGGGAAGCCAATTAAGAGAAGTGGGACGTATGACAGAGACGCCCAATATCCGATTTGGGCCGGAAGATGTTAAAGGAGTCAAAGAAGATCACAATGATGCTCTGGTAATCACTACCGACATAGCTGGATTCGATGTTGCCCGAATCTTCGTAGATACGGGGAGTTCGGCTGACATTATGTTTTTCGAATGCTTCAAGAGGATGGAGTTGAGTGTAAAGCTGCGTCCTGTGGATACCTCTCTGTATGGCTTCTCCGGAGGTGCCATCCAACCTTTGGGATCAGTAATGCTACAGGTAGGGTTGGGAGATGCTCCAGCCCGGAAAGTCCATTTGATAGAGTTCCTTATCGTGGACATCCCTTCATCATACAATGTCGTGATGGGACGACCCAGCCTGAACCTCTTTCAGGCAATCATTTCCACATTTCATATGAAAATGAAATTCCCTACCGCCGCTGGAGTAGGAGAAGTGAGAGGAGACCAATACCAAGCACGGAAGTGCTATGCAGAGTCTGTGAAGATGGCGGACAGAGCCCTGACTAAGGGCCTGGAGCGGACAAGAGGAGATGACCCTGAGGTCAAAAGGAAGAAAGTTGAAGAAGTAATACCCGAACAGGTGAATGTTAAAACAGACGAAGAGCTAATGAGCGTGGAGCTCTTCCCAGAGAAACTTGGCTTCACCACTAAGATAGGCACCCAACTGGGACCTGAACTCACAGAAAAGGTAATACTTACATTACGTCGAAATTCCGATATATTTGCATTTTCTCCAGCTGACATGACAGGGATCCCTCCGGAGATAGCAATACATTGCCTTAATGTTGATCCAAAGGCAAGACCTGTGAAGCAGAAACTACGAAATTTCGGGATTGAAAAGAATAATATTGTGAGAGAGGAAGTCGAGAAGCTATTGAAAGCAGGGCATGTGGTAAAAGTCCAATTTCCAGAATGGCTCTCTAATGCCGTGCTAGTACCTAAGGGGGGAGGAAAGTGGAGAATGTGCATCGACTTTAGGGACCTCAACAAAGCGTGCCCTAAAGACCACTATCCGCTACCAAGGATAGACCAGCTAGTAGATGCAACCTCAGGCTTCGAGTTGTTAAGCATGATGGATGCATACCAAGGGTACCACCAAATCCAACTGAACCCTGCAGATGTCCCTAAAGTGTGCTTCATAGCAGCCTGCGGAACGTTTGGATACGTTCGGATGCCATTTGGGCTAATCAATGCCGGAGCAACATACCAAAGGATGGTCGATGCTGTCTTCCGAAGGCAGCTGGGGAGGAATATGGAGATATATGTAGATGATATGTTGGCCAAAAGCGTAAAAGCAGATCAACATGTAGAGGATCTAGAAGAAATTTTTCAAGTGATCAGAGAGAATGGCATCAAGTTGAATCCAGCCAAGTGCTCTTTTGGAGTAAAATCAGGGAAGTTCCTCGGATACATGGTCACTCAGAGGGGTATAGAGGTGAATCCGGCTAAGGTGAAGGCGATACTAGATATGCAGCCACCAAGAAATATAAAGGAGCTCCAGACGCTCAATGGGAGGATTACCGCATTGAGCAGATTCCTGAAAAGAGTCATCCCTTCTTCAGAATTCTCAAGAAAGGAACCAAATTTGAATGGAACGCAACATGCCAAAAGGCTTTTGAAGATTTGAAACAGCATTTATCCCAGTTGCCGAAGCTAACAAAGCCTTCTCCGGGAGATACCCTCATCTTGTATCTCTCCGTAGGAGAGTTCTCACTGAGTACTGTCTTAGTCAAAGAAGAGGGATCTCTGCAGCACCCTATTTATTATGTCAGTAAGGTCATTCAAGGGGCCGAAAACCGATATTCAGAAATCGAGAAGGCTGCTCTGGCCGTGGTAGTTACAGCGCGAAGGCTGCGCCCATATTTCCTTTCTTATAAAATACTGGTCCGCACTAATTACTTGCTGAAACAGGTCATAGGGCGAGCAGACCTCTCTGGAAGGATGGTGAAGTGGGCAATCGAGCTCCAAGAATATGACGTGAATTTTGAGCCGCGGAAGGCTATAAAAGCCCAAGCTTTGTCCGATTTCATCCAAGAATCGACCAAGCCAGAGGAAGTCGAAGGATGGAAAGTGTATGTAGATGGCTCAGTAACCCTGAGCGGATGTGGAGCAGGGATTGTGCTAACAGGCCCGCGAGGAGAGGACCTGCAATTTGCGGTGAGGTTTCAATTCATGACCTCAAATAATGGAGCAGAGTACGAAGCTTTGATCAGAGGAATGGAGATGGCATTAGAATTAGGAGCTCCAAAGGTAACTCTATACTCAGACTCCCAATTAGTTGTTCAGCAGGTGAATGGTGAATACGTAGCCAAAGATAGCAGGATGGCTGCTTATCTGGAACGAGCCAAAAAAGTGATGGGCAAGTTCCAAGAGTGCGAGGTAGTCCAGATATCTCGAGAGAAGAACATACAAGCGGACAGCCTCTCCAAGCTCGCTAGCTCCGCAGAGTTTGATGGAAAAGGAACAGTAACTCTAGTAGTGGCAGAAAGAGAGACTCTGGAAAACCCCATTGGTTCTATTGAAGAAGAAGATGATTGGAGAAGAGCTATATGGATAGAACTCACCAAGGGAACAGACGCTCCTACCACTAGAGAGATCCGAGCCCTTCGAATCAAATATTGTCTTATTGGAGGGCATTTGTACAAAAAATCATTCACACACCCATATCTGAGGTGCATATCAATTCGAGAGGCTATGTACGCACTCAAAGAAATCCACGAAGGGGATGCAGCTAGTCACGAAGGATACAAAGCAGTGGTGAAGAAAGTTTTAAGGGCTGGATTATATTGGCCCTCCATGACAAGAGACGCTAAGGAGTTCGTAAGAAAATGTGTCAAGTGTCAGAAAAATGGCCCATTGATAAGGACCCCTGCGGAGGAGATGGGAGCGATGCACTCTCCCTGTCCCTTCGCTAAATGGGGAATCGACCTGGTAAGACCCTTCCCTCCAGCCTCCGGAGGAAGAAAGTTCCTGATAGTAGCAGTGGACTATTTTAGCAAATGGGTGGAAGCTGCTCCCCTAACTACGATAGATGAGGAGAATGTGATTAAATTCCTAAGAAAGCAGATTTGTTGCAGATTCGGAGTACCCAGAATATTGATCTCCGATAACGGAACCCAATTTAACGGAGAAAATGTGCGAGGATGGTGTGCAAGACTGAACATAATACAGAGATTCACCTCTGTAGCTCACCCTCAAGCTAATGGACAAGTGGAGGTCACTAATCGAACGATAGTAGACGGTATCCGAACAAGACTAACGAAGATAGGAGGAGGATGGGTAAACGAGCTAGATAATGTATTGTGGTCATACAGAACTAGTCCAAAGACAGCAACTGGAGAGTCCCCATTTCAGCTGGTCTACGGAGCTGCGGCGGTGATACCTCCAGAGGCAGTATTGCGATCACACCGAATCGCCCAATTTGAAGAACATCAGAATGAAAGATTGATGAGAGAGGCTCTAGATTTGATGGAAGAAGAAAGAGAGATGGTCAGAGTACGGGCTGAAAGATATAAGAGCAGAATTAAAGCCGCATACGACCGGAAGGTGATCCCGAGGTCCTTCAGAGAAGGCGATCTAGTGCTAAGGAGAGCTGACGCCCTAAAAAACACAGGAAAGTTAGAGCCCAACTGGGAGGGGCCTTATAGAATCACACAGGTACTGAAAGGAGGAGCATATAGACTGCAGAGTATGGAAGGGGTCGACATAGCTAGACCCTGGAACGTTTGCCATTTGAAGAGATTCTTTATTTGAAGAAAGTGTAAGGTCTTGAGACCATTTATGACTTTTGTTTCGTGATTTTTCGCATGGATTCATATTTTGCTTGATGTATTTTTGCGGCTTCACCGGAGCTCTTTTTCCCTCTCTACGGCTTTCCCCTTTGGGGTTTTTCCGTATGGAGGTTTTTAATGAGACCGGCGTAGGTTATCTATGGCCTATGTTGAAAATTGACAATAAATCAATGAAGTCTTATCCCTTTTCGAAGAAAGAATTATTCAGAATTATTATGTCTTACTTATCTTTCTTGTATTCGAATATGCGACGTATAAATATAACAATAAAGAGAGTGAGAAACACTCAGAAGCCTAGAGGCCGAGGTGCTCCAGAGAGCCCTCATCTTACTTGAGACCCAAGTGGGTTACTGAAATGAGAAGATTTTATGAATTAAAATCTTTTAAGAAAAAGAGTGAGAGACACTCAGAGGCCTAGAGGCCGAGGTGCTCCAGAGAGCCCTCATCTTACTTGAGACCCAAGTGGGTTACTGAAATGAGAAGATTTTATGAATTAAAATCTTTTAAGAAAAAGAGTGAGAGACACTCAGAGGCCTAGAGGCCGAGGTGCTCCAGAGAGCCCTCATCTTACTTGAGACCCAAGTGGGTTACTGAAATGAGAAGATTTTATAAATTAAAATCTTTTAAGAAAAAGAGTGAGAGACACTCAGAGGCCTAGAGGCCGAGGTGCTCCAGAGAGCCCTCGTCTTACTTGAGACCCAAGTGGGTTACTGAAATGAGAAGATTTTATGAAATAAAATCTTTTAAGAATAAGAGTGGGAGACACTCAGAGGCCTAAAGGCTAAGGTGCTCCAAAAAGCCCTCACCATACTTGAGAACTACAAAGACTAGATAATGAAGAGAGCAGGTTTTATGATTCAGGAGTCATGAGAAGGGGGAAGATGATACCCCACAACCAAGTCACCTGATATCAAAACACTATACAGCCGAGAAATAATTCCAGAATAGCCTACAAGACCAACAAAAAGGGGGGGAAGAGAATACACCTCCAACACATTCCTTGCTGATCTTGTAAGCTACTCATGCAAGAAAGAAAGAGACAACAAAACATGCAACATCAAGCTAACATAATTACAACAAAAAGCCCCCACATATCCAGGAGTGTGGGGTCCCCTACAAAGTATGAGGAGCAAATGTTATGAGCAGAAAATAAAGAGTGTAGCAAAACAACAGAAAAGTAGATTGTTTATGATGATCAGGAATATGATATTTAAACTGCTTTTTCAGCAGCAGCTTCCTTGGCAGCAACCCCCTCAACCTCAACTCCTTCAGCTACTCCAGCAGTGCCCTCTTCCCCAGCAACATGATTGCTAGATCCTCCACCTTCCTCCGGATCCTTCATACTCTCCATAGCATCAACAGTGCCGGTCCCTCCATCCACCTCTGTTGCCACTTTTGGAGCAGAAGCATAAGGATAAATAAGTGGCTCCAGGGGCTTTAGCTCAGCCATACCTATCTTGGCAGCCTGCAACTTGGCAATAGCTTGGCCCATCCCGGGTAGCCACCAAGGACTGTCCGGACTCTCTTGAGGATCCCCCAGGAACTTTGGAGGAGTAGCGAGTCGATCCAGATGAAACTCACGAGAATAAGTCCCATCGAATCCCGGGGCTGAATGCTCGGCGACGGCGTTGCTGAAGCCATGATCGATAAAATGAGGAATGTGCGGCCCCATGGCACAGAGAAAGCTCGAGCTCTTCAGGAAACTGGACAACCACTGAGTATGAAGAGTTTCTAAGAACTCTTGGCCCAAGGGAGAAGTGAATAGGGACTCAATGCAAGCCCGCACCCCAACATCCGGCAGCTCCTGCTCCATCCGCCCTACCTCCTGCACCAGACGCTTGATCCTGACAGCATCCTGCTGGCTTTGGGTCTGTAAGAGAGACAACTCCTCGGATAGAGCCTGTGCTCGCTTATGAGCCTCCTCCTTTTCCCTAGTAATATCCTTGAAGGACAATTGAAAGGAGGACACCTCAGCTCGGAGAAGCTCAAGTTCAGCCACCATCTCGACACCTCGGTCGAGTATCTTGGCATAGGTAACGCCAAACTACAAAGAAAAGGAAAATGATGTTGGAGATGTAAAGAAAATAAAGATCGTGAAGATAAGAAAAAATAGAAGATACCTCTGCGAAAAGATGAGCGCCATGGAGCAGTTGGTCCTCAGGAGGGGAGGAATCAGATGAAGCAGTAGCATGGGAAGGAACGAGACATCGGTCAATGAGACGATGGAGAAGTTCATATGGAGAGGAGCTTTTCTCGACAAGAGTACGGGGCGTTTTTCCCTTCTTTTTCTTAGAGGTCCCACAGTCAGCAAAAACGGCGTTGACAGCCGAACGGGTTCTTTTAGCAACTGAACCTGGGACCTGAGTGGAAGAGCTAGGGAGAGGAGGAATTTTTGAAGAACCCTCTGGAGCCGGAGTCTTAGCAGAGCTCTCGAGAGCGGGAGACGGAGGAGCCTTGGGAGGATCTTCTGAAGCAGATAACACGGGGGCCTTTACTATGCTGAGAGCAGGAGCATCCCGGGAGATGTGAGTTAGCCAACTCATCTCTGCAAATAACCAAGAAGACATTCAGAATGCATGAAAATAACCATATGCAAGAAATAAAAACACAGCAGTGGAAGATTTTTTACCATCTTGAGGACCTAAAGGGAAATCTTGAGAACAAAAACCGAAGTGGGAGAGGATGCGAGGATTTTTGCAAATATCAACAATGTCAAAATAGTCTTTCAGACGGATGTGAGTATTGAGGTTGCTCATGATAGTATGATTGGAAACAGAGTAAGCTTTCAGAGGAGGAGGGATTACGCCGGGATTGTGGAACAACCAATCCCCGTGAGGAAATGGCCAATCAGTGGGACTTGTGACGAAAAAATAATAATTTCGCCAGGACGAGTCTTCTTCATGGAATTTTTTCAGGAATTTGCAAACACGGGACCTTCGTCCACTAACATAGAAAAAACCATCATTAACCTTACAAGAATGCTGGCTCAGAAACAGTTCAGCAGTTGGGTCGCCCCCATTCCCTTTCACCAGGATGAAAAAGCCTATCATGGTACGGATAGCATTTGGAGTAAATTGGTTAAGAGGAATCTGCATGCGGGTTGATATGGCAGCCAAATAGGGGTGGATCGGAAATCGCAGTCCTGCCCTAAGATGTGCTTCGAAAAAAGCAAGGGTTTGGGGCTGGGATATATCTGGGCGTTCATTTAAGCGAGGAGCGCGAAAGGTGTACTCAGAAGGAAAACCATAGGCATGAGCAAGACTAGCTAAGTGGGTATGATCGATTTGGGAAGCGAGGGAAATTTTATTTTCTGGACTCCCCACCAGAGAGGGAGTCGCTTCGGAAGAGTTTTGGCTAGCAGGGGGACTCGACATCGATTTACAGTGATAATAAAAGAAAAAAAAAGATAGTTGGGTTACCTTGAATGGAAGAACTATGGAATCAAGCGAGACGGCCGGCGATGGCGAGAGCTTGGGAGGAAGAACACCGGAGAATAAAGATGAAGACGACGAGAATTTTCTGGGAGAATGAGGTTTGAAAAGAAAAGAGAGGAAAATGGAGTAGTTGCGTGAAGTAAATGAGGAGAGATAAGGGGAAAAATCGAGAACTTTCCTCGGGAGGATAACGAGGC
Source organism: Galeopsis tetrahit (assembly GCA_963675135.1). Lineage (NCBI taxonomy): Eukaryota > Viridiplantae > Streptophyta > Magnoliopsida > Lamiales > Lamiaceae > Galeopsis > Galeopsis tetrahit. The sequence continues at coordinate 45,816,044 of OY776121.1, forward strand.
AGAGAAAGGGGGGCGCGTGAAGTCCACGCGCGGAAGCCGAAAAGACTTCCAGGATAGAAGGCGGGAAAAGTCTTTGGAGGAGATAATGTTTTGAAACTTCCTCTCCAAAGCGAAGAAATACACGTCTCTCCAGAAAGACCTCCGTACAAAGTTCTAGGAAATTTTTCTACTCTCACAAAAGATGTCTCCCTTTTACGAGAGTAGGGGGGAGTAGATGATGCGGCCTAAAAATGTCACCTAATGAGGAGTCGACACGTGTATGAATGATAGGATTGGGAAGAATGGATAGAATCATTTAGGGTTCTCTGGATAAAGAATCCTCTCCGGAGGGCTCTCGGGAGGGAGCTTCGTCTGAAGATGAATATCAGAATCAAACAGTTTTAGCTAAGATCGTGGGTCGCAAATATAGGATGCTCCCGCTATTTCCACTCTAGCTTTGATGAAAAGAAGACCCCGTCCTCCTTTATTTTAGGAGGATAAGTCCACGAAGATAGGATGCTGCCGAGTCTTCAGGAAGTGGAGAGTAAGGGAGACTGGGTCTCCTCAGTAGGGCCGAGTCTTACGAGCAACTCCGAGATAAGAGGAAGGCTTGACTTCCTCTCCAGAAGGTATCTCTATAAATAGGTAATTTTGAAGATATTTCCAGGTTAGACACTTACACCTTAAAACCTAATATACTGAATACCAGCATCTTTTCTTGCGATTCTTTGAGTTGATTTAAGATATCCAGGATCTTGAGATCCTTGAGAGATTTGATAAGCCCTATACTGACTTAGGCATCGGAGTGTCCACACCGGACTCCCCTCCGGTGTGTTCCTTGCAGGTCATTCGAAGATTCCGAGAGGAGATAATCTATTCAGGACTATTATACACGTTCGGGAAGAAGGACATCCATTTCAGAGGATACCTAATCCTCTCGTGCAAATTTTGGCACATCATTATGTTTTTGTGAATTATTTATTATTTTATTATATATAACAAATAAAATTATTTATTTAACGAATATGACAACTATCTAAATGAATAATGTGTATATTTTAAGTTAAAGAAAGAGTTAATTTAATAAATTATGATATTTAAATAAAAAATTTAAAAAACTAAAAAATATTAATTTTATATATTATGATATTTAAATAAAATAAAAAAAAATTATACAGAGATAATAATTAAAAAAAAAAAAGAGTGATGTGGCACTCGAGTGTACGCTGTACACTCGAGTGCACATGAGTGTAATACTTTTACTGGAGTATTAGTTTTTTATATATCCAAATTTAAAGTTTCGAGGTTACACTTAATTAAAAAATAATATTATTTTATTAAAAATGTGTCTAATCAACAAATACGTTAAATTTGGATAAATAAAATTAGGAGAAAATTTAATTACAACTATATTTAAAAAAAATTGATTTATTTATAATTATCTAAAATTTTAAATTAGATAGCTAAATGTGATGATTTAATTTGCAGTATTGTGTACCATTGATTTCTCTTTTTCTTCTTAAATTGGTGTAATCATTTAATTTCTCATTATTATTTTTATCATTTGTAAAAGTTTTATGTTTATTTTGCCCGAACGATTGTATTTTGTCATTAGATATATTTTTTTTGAAAAGAAAATACAATATAAAATTATCAAAATGTTCTTATAGTGTTTTTAAAAATATTTCAAGAGTTATTTCTCGTGCTAGGTTGGAAAGCATATTTCGACGTCAGAGTGAAAGTCCAACGAACACGACCAACATCGATATCTAATTTGGTCCAACCCAAGAGAGATACACACCCCCAATGGACACACAGACCAGATCGATGAGCTTGACCTAGCCCACTTGACTTATTTGACAACTCTAGATATATATGCTATTTTATACTTAATTATTTTTATTTATATTAAATTAAAAAGATATACTCATAATTTTTTTTATTAATTTAATTTATTAGTAGAGCGATGCAATAATGCAAAGTGCAATCATGTAAAATAAAATTCATACGTTAGACCAATGATTCAAAGTATTGTTTGTTTGATATTTTAAAGTATTTTATACTATATACTTTCTCTATTCCAAAATAACTTTAACATGTAATTGATACATAAATTAAGAAAGTGTATTAACACAACTAGAGTTTTTAAAGAGTAATTATGTAAACTTTTAGGTCTGATTTGAGTTGATCATTCCCAATCCACCGCTACAATACATTCAATCTCTATTCAAATAGAGTTTAAAACACAATTATCATTCATGATAATTCCTATCCACTTTTTTCAATTTAAATTTAAATTTCATTTCAATCGCAATTCGCAAGTCAATAACTAAATACCGTATAAGATAGACCTCTTATAAAAAGAAAAGAAAAGAAAAAGACATCTTAATAATAAATGTAAATTATGAATATGCAAATAAATATACAGTTTTTGTAGGCGACATTAGCAAGTTAGAGCCCAATTTTGTATTGCAAAAGCCAGACGCGAAGAGGTATCCATCTTCGATCTCTCTTATATTCCTAATTCACTGCTATTTAATTATTAATTTCTTATGCAATGTTTACGCGTGAACCCAATGATTATGTTGTAATTGTAATCTTTCAGTCGTTTGATTGATTTCACTGTTTTTTTTTAATGGAGGAATTCTAGCTAGGGTTATGGATTCATTGTCGACGAAGAAGAGAGCGAGAAACAGTTATGAATCGGCGATTGTGGATGTTTGGAAACGCGAGCTTGGTCAGCTTTCCTCCAGAAACTTTGCTAACCGCCTTGCTGCCTCAGAGGTTGATAAATTTTATTAATTACCTGAGTTCCTATCCTTAAAAATTCACAGAATTATTCAGCTATATGAACATTAACTAAGAATGAAGAAGAAAGCTGTGTATATCTTTTGATTTTGATGACTGATTGACAAAGAATGTTTCTTCCCTATGTATTCCCAAGCTGACTGTATTTTCTAGAATTTGGGACATCTGTACATAGATTATTCCATCACAACTATAGAGTGTTCATGGAATCGTGTTACCTCCAATTATTCCATCATCCTCTGTTAGTCTGTTTTTCAATAATATTCATAGCCTCCTAGCACAGTTTGATAGTTCCCTAACAATTGTTGTGAATTGTCGAAATTGTGTACAATCTCCTTTTGTGACTCTGGTGTTTTAAATGCGCAATGACAATTGTTCATCAGATGCATTGGTGGTGTAATATGTGGTGGGTATGAGATGGTTTACTTTTGATTAAATCCAGTTCAATTAATATTTTAAAAAAACAAGTGCATTTTCGTACCTATGCAGTATTTCATTGTTTTGTTGTTTGCTTGCTTGTTGTGTTTATCTAGTGAGAAAATAAATAATCGACTCCAAGGAGAAAAATAATTTCATATATTCTTTGTGTCATTCTTGCCGAATTCGTTGAAAATGCCAGTTGTCTAGTACTTTTCAGCCTTATGCCTTTTCTGGCGTTGGTTGAGTATGGCCTGATAAGCGGTTACATCTAAGCTATGACTATGTTCGGTCATGCCTTTAGAGGTTCTGGGTGAAGAATTTAGTCAGAGAAGTTATGTGATGTATTAGTAAGAAAATGGAAAAAAACATGAATATGTCTGGGAGAAAGAATTGGTTCTAGAAAATGATAAGCAAACATACCCTAATGATAGTTCTGTTATGAGCTCTTGATAGTAACAATTAATGAGGTGCTGATTCCACAAATCACTTGCTCTGTTGCTCTTAGGTTGAGATAATTTGTTTGATTTGCATAACAATACAACTACTGTCTATCTTAGGCGCTCTTGATTTTCATAGATCTTGTAATGATTTTTTGTGAGGATGTGAAATGAGGTCGTTTTTTAGAAACATATTTTTCTTGCTGTTTTGTATGTTATTTGGAATGATGAGTACATGTTTTGGTTATTACTTGTGAGCTTACTAGATAAGTATATGAGTTTCTTTTCTGGGGACATTAAAATTCCCAGTTTCATAAAGAGTTTTTAGATGCAACGATCCTGCGTTCCAAACTGTATCATTCAAAGCTAGTTTAACATCTTCACTTGATCAGTCTTTTTATTTTCTTGGCTCTTTTATATCAGGATCTTGTGCTTCGTCTTGATATCCTAAGAAAGCTAGATGTACACCGTGGTTGTGTGAACACTGTTAGCTTCAACGCATCAGGTGATATTCTTGTATCAGGTTCTGATGATAAGAGGATTGTACTATGGGATTGGGAAACTGGTCAAGTTAAACTTTCTTTCCATTCGGACCATACTAACAATGTTTTCCAAGCAAAGTTCATGCCTTACACTGAGGATAGAAAGATTGTTACCTGTGCTGCTGATGGGCAGGTGATTTCTCTCTCTCTCAAGATGATATACATGGATTTCATAGCCTCATGAACACAGAAATGATACTTTGTCCCATGTGATTTTTTACATTCAGGTGAGATATGCTGAGATATCTGAGTGCAGAGTAGTGACTAAACTACTTACAGAACATCAGGGACGAGTGCACAAGTTGGCCATAGAACCTGGAAGCCCGCACATTTTGTATACCTGTGGGGAGGATGGATTGGTTCAGCATGTAAGTTGAAGTTTTTGAAATTCAATTTATGCTTTCCTATCTTGATTCTTTAGAGAGGTCTTGAATGACTAATTGAGCCAGCATAAGGCTATTTAGATGTTATAATGAAAGGGGAGAGTTGTAATCTCTCGTGTTAAGGTACTGTTTTGGCTACCCAGTTCTCAAATATGCGTGAGTTGTTATTGGATGTTAGGCCCCTTCTATCTATATGAATGATTGATACATTCAGCATGATGTGAGTCATCTTAACTGTCCTTCATCCTTCTTTCTTCTTTTCATTGCTCTTGTAACATGAAGAAGATAATAAACCTAATGAGAATATACATCAGGGAACTGGACCAGCATATAACACCTTGTATTGTTCCATCCTATTTGGAGATCAACAACATTACTGTTGAGTTAGTAGAAGTGTACTCATCCTTCCTTTATTCTTGTCTAGCAGGTTAATAGGAATAAATCTTTTAGGGATTTTATATCTTAGTAGGAAAATATAGGAATAAACCTCAGTGGGCTTATATATAACAGAAATATAATAGATAAATAGGACCCCTTTAAGACAAATATCACTTTTACATTCATCTTCCTTATTAAGTTGTATTTATCCCCATTTCTTTTTTTTTTCTGCTAATGAGCCTGATGGTTTGACCATTATTTATTGTGCAGATAGACTTGAGAACTGAAAGTGCTACCAGCCTTTTTACTTGCATGCCTGTTCCAAGCCACAATTTCTTTCATGCTGTGCATCTAAATGCAATTACCATTGATCCAAGAAATCCAAATTTGTTTGCTGTTGGTGGATTAGATCCGTTTGCTCGACTATATGACATTCGTAGATATAAGTGGGATGGATCATCTGACATTGGTCGGCCCGTTGATTTCTTTTGCCCCATGCATTTAACTGATGATGAAAATGTGGGAATAACAGGGTTGGCATTCTCTGATCAGAGCGAGCTTCTTGTGTCCTACAATGACGAGTTCATATATTTGTTTACAAAGGATCTTGGACTGGGATCTGATCCGATCTTTTCTTCTCAAGCCTCCAGTGGCAATGATGCAGGTAATATGACCCCTGATAAAAAATCAGGTTCAACTCTTTCTATTGTTGATGGTGATGTGAAGGCGGCTCCCCAATCCTACAAAGGGCATAGCAACTCTGAGACTGTGAAGGGTGCGGGCTTCTTTGGGCCCAAGTGTGAGTATGTTGTGAGTGGATCAGATTGTGGCAGAATTTTCATCTGGAATAAGAAGGGCGGGAGGCTTGTCCGACTTATGGAAGCAGATAAACATGTAGTGAATTGTATTGAGTCTCATCCTCATTCGACGGTGTTAGCCAGCAGCGGAATAGAGCATGATATCAAAATGTGGATTCCAAAAGCCATCGATAGAGCCATTCTACCCAAAAATATCCAAAAGGTATGCGATTGTTTTGAATATTTACTATCTATTATGATAGCACTTTGTTTTTAATATTTACTGTCCAGCCTGTCCTTTACGGTATCTTCTAGTGTGAAGTAACATAATCTAGCCCAGTGAGTGATTGTATAGTGTTAAATACTTAAAAACTTGTACTGTGAAGATATTTCCATGTAGTTGTCAGAAGATGTCCCCAGTTATCTCATTTAATCTTTCGTCATCTGTAAAAATGTCATGCAAAAAATTAATTGGTTAAAAAGTTGTTGAAATCCATAACTCATTTAAAGCCATTTATAAATATGTGATGCTTAGTAGAAATTTTCATGAGCTTTAGCATGGTGGCTTCTGAAACATAAAAATGTGGATAACTGAGATGGTCTCCATACAACTTTTAAAGCCGTTATAGGTTCTAAATAAGCTTTTCTGCATGGTTATTACCAATATATCGAATTAGAACTACATATACAGTGATAATTTTCAAAAGATATCTTGAAGTGAAAATGTTAAATAGTTGACGTAAAGAAGTTAAAAAAAAACCCTGATTCTCAGTTTACAGTTGATGTATACCTCGGGTCCTTCTGAGTTCATCTCCTTCATAATCAGTGAACTCCTTAGCCTTTAACATGGAAATGATGATTTAAACATTCTATGGATTTGGATGGAGTTCTAATGTTCCCATATTACTTATTAGGATAGAGCCGTGAGTTTGATACGCCAAAGATTTACTTTCTTTCCATTTGGTGGTTTCTATGATGATGGAGACGATGACTACATCTGTTTGGATGATAATGACACCAATGATGATGATGATGAGGACGAGGATGAGGATGATGACAGTGACAGTGACAATACTAGCGGTACTAGTGGTACTAGTGGTAGTGATGAGGATGATGAGGAAGAGGAGGAAGACGGAAATTGTGACGACAATTTAACAGATAACAATGATGATCATAGGGGGCCAAATGAGCAGTTGGAGGGGGAAGCGAATAATGATGGTACTGATTTTGATTCTGTGGAAAACTCAGATGATACTTCCGTTTACAACGAGATGGACACGAGTAGTGCATCTGATAATGATGTTGATACTGCAAATGATTGTTTCCTTGATACCTGCGACATCAATAATTATAGTGATTTTGAGTGCAGTGAGAGTGACTCTGATGACTGAGATGATGGATGGTTTTGACATTGCAAAGTCACTAAATAAGTGGGATATCATGGTTACTGTTTGATGATTTTGGCGTTTCTGGTTCCAGCTGAGACCCAGATCCGACGGTTTGGTTTCTCCAGAGGATATGATGCTGTTAAGGACAAGCTCTGTAAGCAGTGGAAACGAGAAGAAGTTGATTGATCTTCTCTTGACATTTGACTGACGCTAACGGTGATGGCTTATCAGCCGTTGCTCAAGGCATTTGAGGTATCTCATCTGGTGCAACCTTTATATGTATGTACAAAATAGATAGAGATAATAACATGTATTTTCCATCTTGCTAGGCTAGCTCTAATTGGCACTGTTTATGGCAATCTTGGTTTGATAGATATGCTTGATTAAATATATTTATGTTTTTCAGTTACCTTGTTTCCATGGAAATCTTCAACTGGTAATTGTTTAGCATTGGTTTTACTCGTCTTTTTTACTCACCTTAATTCCATGCAATTTTTTTGAGCTTATTATAAACCTTTTCCAAGTATTACTTCGTAATAGTTTGTTAGCATTATTGTCAAGTGGAAATAATCGCTTGACGGATGGGGTGTAAAATTTAATGGGCGGGGTTCCCCGAGGGTAATGAACATGATCCTTGTTCCTGTCTCGTCCCTGCCAACGAAGGAAAGAATAGTTGTATACTCTATTTGTCTCTCTTTAAACTTTACATTTTGCCATTTTTGGCGTCTTCTTTAAAATTTTAAGAGGACTTTTTTTTTGGCAAATTATGGCTACACATTTACAACTTTACATAAAATACTAGTCTTGGGTGAGACCTGTGAGACATTTTTACCCCTCCTGTAGTTTAAAAAAAAAAACGCCGGATGAGTACACCCACAGAGATTTTTTTTTGTCTCAAGGGTGGTGCAAAAAGACATTTTTACCCCTCCTGTAGTTTTAAAAAAAAAACGCCGGATGAGTACACCCATCTATTCCAGTTCATACCCGATTCATCATTTCACATCCGAATCATTCTGGATTCCCACCATCAACACCCAAACATCAAAAATCCTAAAATTCAAAATTTCAACAACAAAAATAAAATTTTAATATGTTCGAAAATTTACCAAAACAAAGTTGAGATGTTCGAAAATTTTACCAAAACAAACCCAATATGTTCGAAAAAATTTTCAAAACAACTTAGATTTGTTCGAAAAAAAAATCGAATATCTTATTCGAAATTTTTTCCAAAACAAACTCAAGTTGTTCGAAATTTTTTCCAAAACAAACACAATATGTTCGAAATTTTTTCCAAAACAATCTCAATATGTTCGAAAATAATTCCCGAACTACTAAAAAACCCTAATTTTTCTAAATTTTCAAAACCCTAATTTTTTGGGACTGTAAAAAATGTAAAAAAAAAAACTTACCTTCGGCGAGCGTGGGTGCCGGCGACGTGCGTGGGTGCGATGAAGGGGAGGGGGTTGCGGCCGCGAACGGCTGCGAAGGGGAGGGGGCTGCGACCGCGAAGGAGAGGGTAGGGGGCTGCGGCCGCGAACTGCCGCGAAGGAGAGGGTAAGGGGCTGCGGCCGCGAAGGGGAGAGGGAGGAGCTGCGGCCGCGTACGGCCGCGAAGGGGAGGCGGCCGCGAGGGTGGGGAGAGTGCTGCGCAGTGGGTGGGCAGCGTTATCGCGCGTGTTGGGTGGGGAGACGAGGACGACGACGAGAGGAGGCGGCCGTGAACGGCGGCGAAGGAGGGGATGCGGCGCTGCAGAAAAGGAGGTGTAAAAATGGAGGTGGGTGTTTGAATGTGAGAAGAAGAGGAGAATGAGTTAGGGTTTTAATTCATATAGAGGGTAATTTTGGCATTTCCACGTGGGTGTCATCATCCATTTTGTGTGTGTCCTCATCGCGTGGGTGTAGGGGTGGTTCGGTACGGTATACCGAACCATATCGCGCCATACCGTTATCATACCGAAAATTTCGATATCGAAAATTCGGTATAAAAAATCTCATACCGAATGTCGTACCGAAATTTCGGTATATACCGAATCATACCGAAATATCGACACGCCGAATCATACCGAAAAATACCGAAATATCGAAAAATACCAAAATATCGGTATACCGAATCATACCGAAATATCGGTATACCGAATTATACCGAAATACCTAAATTAATTATAAAAATCATAATAGCTGAATATATCAAAGTATCAAACACAAATACGAAAAGAGAATACAATCCTACTTCAAATTCAACAATACAAAATACAACTCTCATTCAAATTCAACAATATCAACTACAATTCTCGTTCAACTTCAATAATCTCCAAAAACCTGCAAAAGATAAAACTTAATCAATTTCAAATCAAGCATGTAAGCATCTAATACTTAATAGGCTATTTTGAAACTCTGCACCAATCAAATCAAGAAATCTTGAAACTCTAATTCAGCTATTACTTTTTTTTTACAACATAACTATTTTGCCTTTTGATCATACTGACATCTCTACTGCAACAATGTTTTTTTTTACAACATAGCTATTTTGCCCAGAAATGAAAAGAAAAAGAAAATGTTTTGCAGTACAATGTTAAATACACAATAGAGATGCAAAACTAGACAACCTATCAATTTTAAGAAGATACTGATCTTAAAATCCGATATGTATCTACAGATCTACTATCTGCTGCCTAATTAAGAAAATTCTTAAAAACTTAAAAAATTATTAATTACCGATTACCAATTTCAACAGAACTCCAAAATCTCAAAATCCCAAAATCCTTAATATGAACTCCAAATTCTAAAATTTAAAATTTGTAATATTCATAAAATCTGTAATATGAACTCAAAATCTGTAATATTCATAAAATCTGTAAAAATCTAAAATCTGTAATATTCATAAATACTAAAATCTGTAAAAATTCCAATCCATACCTGATGCGCGGGCGTGCGGCGGCGACGCGAGCGTGGAGAGGCGGCGGTGGGCGGTGTGTAGTGGCGGCAGCGTGGACGCCATGGAGCGTGCGGCGCTCAGCGGAGGCGTGGGCCGTGGTGCGGCGACGTGCAGCGGAGGCGTGGAGGGCGGCGGTGAGATGAAGACTCTCAGTTAGAATTTTGAGTTTTTGACGGACTATACTTGGAAGTTAGATCTAGGGTTTTAGTTAGAAATTAGAATTTTAAAATTTATTTATTTTATTTAAAATTTTAATTATATTATTAAATAATTATTTTATTAATATTTCGATATTTCGGTATATACCAATATTTTCGGTATATCGAACTTATCGAAATTTTCGGTATATACCGAAATACCGCGGTATGGCCATTTTTCATACCGTTATCATACCGAAAATATTGGTACGATACCATACCGTACCGAAAATTTTGATAATTTCAGTATTTTTTCGGTACGATAAGCCCGGTATACCGAAATTTCGGTATATTTACCCACCCCTACGTGGGTGTGCCTTTAGCCGCGCCCTTATTAATATCAATTAATTAGACTTAAAATTTCATCTTATTCTATTTGTGTATCATATTAATTGAATTTTTAACTTGCCAAGTTAAAATTTGATTCAATTGCGTAGGCAATTGAAAGCACGAGTAACTCGTTTTTTTTTTCTTTTTTAGTAAGAAATTAGCTCGATCTTTGTAGCTAAATGCAGTACGTTTGTAGAATTTGTAAACACACACTAAAACCATCCTACATTTGTTGGATTTTTTTCAGAAAAGAATATTGTGTAAAAGGGTATGGAAAGGATATGAATTTAAGTGAACCTCTCATTTAGGAGAGGAACTTGTACCAAAAGTGGAGTTTCATTCCATTTATAAACTTATACCAAACATATAACTTCAATTGCATACCCTTTCTTACAAGAAAATATAAACAACCACAAATTCAAGATGTTTGATGATAAATTCTTTTCCTTGAATGCCCTATTCATCAACTCTAGTGGATAGAGGAGAGAAAATATCCAGCACCTTATCAGAAATTGACATCGGTTGAGCACTGCTCAGCCTCGACACATCAAGCACCAGTAATGACAACCCACAAGGACGGATATTGTCATGTTCCGAAAGTCATTGAAACTTATTGACTCAATCAAGATGAGTGCATCAATCTAGGTTAAAATGATCCCCCAAAAGAAGAAGCATGAAGATCAAACTGAATTTCATAGCCACTAAGGGACAAGAGGAATTATATAAAATTTTGTATCATTAGTTAAACAGGACTTGATTCAGACTCATTCCCCATCTTGTGCACCTGATTCAGCTGCCCTTAATGCTTCAGCCATCATTTGTTTTTGCCTATTTTGCAGTTGTCTTTCAACCATTACCATGTAAAGGCCTGCAAAAGTCGATGGACAAAACAATGATATCAACATGTAAATCGTCAAAGAAAGGAATGGAAGAACTTCACGAGGGTAAATGCATTTAACAACTCGAAACGGAAGTAACATCTCAGTGGAGACTAATCTAGATCTTATTCAATGTCATGCAATTTCCAAGCATTTTCTACTAGATTATACGTGTGAGCTTTCATGATGTGCACAGTGCAAAGGTTGAATTTTCGTGTTCAAAGGTGAAAATCCCTCGACATGTTGGACAACTGTCAATCAATAGATGCATTCACTTTCCAAAATTTCAATCCAACATGTCAGAGAAAACTCAATGTAGATATCCACCCCCAAGTTCAATGATTTGAAACTGCAAACCAATACAGATTGCTTATCTTGGTTTCTTCATATATAATCACGAATTCACGATCATGATTCCGATGAGCATAAATACTTAATTGCAGCTTCACCAATAACTATTTAGGAACTAACTTCTACATATTCACTCAAAAGATAATTCTGTTATACTGTATAAAATGTATGCCAACAAAAACCTAATGATGATTCTACGACGATGTTGAATTCATACATGAAAATCTTAGCTGTGGCAGACAACAAATATTAAGCTATAGACCCATAAATCAAAGAGTAAAAACACACAGAAAATTAATTATTATACTTGGCAATTGTAGGAAACGAATTAATGAATGAGCTACATACCTACTGCACTTCCAAATGCACACATCCAAAGGATTCTTGAGGACCATCTATCAGGAATTACTCCTCGTTCTGCGAATCCCATACTTTTCTCTCAAAAACTTAATCCTTCCTTTTCAATCCTTACCCTTCACTTCAATTACAAATTGCTCAGATTCCGCTTCGAATGATGCAAGTATTGTGATCAATCGCCGCTTAATTTCCAAAATTCTGCAGCGGATGCGGTTCTACAAAATTTGGCGACTTCCAAATCTGAGATAACGGTAGATCCTAGCCGTCGAATACTAAACCCTGTCGTTGAATCAAATAAGAATGGGCCTGACATCATAATTTTGGCCCATTACGATAGTGGCTACGTCAAAAACAGGCTTACCCTTTATCTTTGGGGTCTGACTATATGCACCTCCATTTTAGAGGGATGCACTCCCCCTTTCAATTTATTAATAAAATAATAGAGTAAAAAGTTAAAAATACCCTTCATTAAAAAACAGCGTACTAGATACACCCCCTTTACTAAACGCACCCTCTACTATCATTTCTTTCACCTTATCCCTAACCCCTAACCGAAAATTTCCGGCCACCGTCACCATTTTTTTCGGTAACAAGAATTTTTTTTTTTTTTCAATAAATCAACCATATTCATCCACAAATTACCACTATCAAACCCATTAACAAACACCATTATCAAAACTTAGAAAACTAACAATTTTTTTAACAAATTTCGTCAAACCAGTGCGGACCATATATCTTCCTGTCGATCACATTTTGTCGACGGAAGGATATATGGTCGACCAACAAATGTCGATCGACACTGTAATGTCGACCATATACACTCTCGTCGACAATTTGTCGACGAGAGTGTATATGGTCGACATTACAGTGTCGAAATAAAAAAAAAACCTGGTGTTTAACGCCGGTGAATAGGGGTGGGATAACGTCGTGGACGTAGCGGCGTGGGCAACGCCGGCGAAGAGAGGGAGAGAAGAGAGAGGTAGGGGTGGCCGCGTGGCCGCTGAAACTTTTTTTTTTTTTTTTTACAGATCGGGGTGGTGTTTGGGGTGAGGGGGGGAATGGAGGGGAGAGAAGAGGGGGAGAGGGCGGCCGCTATAATTTTTTTGTTTTTTTTTTTACAGATCCGGGCGATTCCGGCGGCGGGAGGAAATGGAGGGGAAAGAAGAGATCGGGGTGGTGGGGCGATTTCGGCGGCGGGGGGAAATGGAGGGGAGAGAAGAGATCGGGGTGCGGCGGCATCAATTTGGTTTTTTTTTTTTGCAGAAACGCGAGGAGGGGCGAGGGCGGCGGAGGCTGCGAGGGTGGGGGGGGGGGGGGGCGAGGGAGGGTGCCGCCGGACGGGAGGAGGGGGAGGGGGCGGCCGCGCGGCCGCCAATCTGCAATTTTTTTTATAAGGCAGCGAGGCGAGACGGGGGTGGCCGGCGATGGGGTGAAGGTGGGGTGGCCGGCGACGGGGTGAAGGTGGGGTGAAGGGGGAAGATGGAGGTTGGGTTGGGGAAGATGAGGAATTTAGGGTTGGGGTGTGGATAGTAATATATATGTGATGAAGGGAGGGGTATTTATGACATTTGAGGGGGGTGTGACCTAAATTTTTGGGTGTGTATAAATCGGGGGAGTGCATCCCTCCGAAATGGAGGTGCATATAGTCAGACCCTTATCTTTGTTTTTTTTTTTCGACACCAATGCGGATTAAGTATTATTAGTGCAAAGGCACGAGTTTATTGACTGCCCAGCCACACAATCCGGTGGGTCAGTCCAACTGTGAGAGTTCCCATAGGATCGGGAGGCTCTAGCTAACTCATGTGCCATTGTGTTGGCACTTCGTTTAACAAAAATTAGAGAGACATTAACAAACGATTTGAGAGTATTTCTACATGCAGTTATATAGTCTCCTATAACCGAAATCTGTGTCGCCGAAGAAGCTATGTCTTCTACCACTATTTTGGCGTCACTTTCAAACATGATATTATCCCACCCATTCGATTTGGCCCATGTCATTGCTTCAAGGAGACCTGCTGCTTCTCCTTCCGTCACGTCCCAGTTCCCGTGGAACAGTTTTGTTCGCGCTCCTTCAAATTGGGCGTTGTCATTTCGCGCTATCATACCCACTCCGGTTAAACAGGAGTCCGTGAAGAAAGCCGCATCGACATTAATCTTCAGAATTCCAAGTGGGGGAGGGTGCCAAGCTCCGCACATGTTGAACGTTTGTACTTGTGGAGCTACCTTGTTACCAACCTGGGCAGATTTCCATTCCACCCAATAAGCAGCAGCTGAGCGCACCGCCTCCGATGCCGAGCGATGTTTGTCGTTCCATAGTTGGGAATTTCTCTCCTTCCAGATTTGCCACACTATCATAGCAACATTTGCTGTGATATTTTTCATTGGACTGCGGAGTAGATGAAATAATAAATCAGTGAAGTTGGCCACCCGGTTCACTTCCCTATCGATTGTTGGAGTAAGGCCGGTTAGCCTCCAACAGTCTTTTGCGTATTGGCACTCCACGAACATATGCCAATTCGTTTCGGTCCCCGTGTTACAAAGGACGCACCTGATGTCGGTTATCACTTTCCTTCGAAGGAGGTTTGCTCGATTAGGTAGTACGTCCCGACCCACTCGCCAAGCTAAGTCTTTCACTTTCGGCGGCGTTTCCAATTTCTAAATGAGATTCCAATCAACTGCACTCGGGGGAGCTGACGTCGTTGTGTGCCTTGTCAATTGTTTATACGCTGAGCGGACAGAGTAGTTTCCACTCCTTTCGTGGTGCCAAATTATTCGGTCTAATGCTCCTGCAGGCGGGAGTGCCATGGAGGTGATACTTGCAGCATCTTCAGGAAGGAGCTCTTGAAGTAGAGGTAAATCCCAGGTCATGGAGGGTGTGTCTATAAAGGTCGCGATACTTAGATTTTCAAGGCCTTCAATCATCGGGGATTGCACCCGAAAATTGTTGTTGTCGCGGATCCATGGATCGGTCCATACACCAACTGTGCTCCCTGTGCCTATCTTCCATCTGGCCCCATGCCGAACCAGGTCTTGAGCCGCAAAGATACTTGCCCAGGTGTAGCTTGGGTTCCACCCCTTTTTAGCGCCCAAAAAATCTGAATTCGGGAAGTATTTAGCCTTTAAAACTTTACATACCAGCGAATTCGTATCCGTCAGAAGTCGCCATCCCATTTTGCCTAGAAAAGCTAGGTTAAAGGCATGGAGGTTTCTGAATCCCCTGCCTCCTTCCGCTTTGCTTTGGCATAATGCTTCCCATGTAAGCCAATTTAACCCTTTTGAATTTCCTCTTTTGCTACCCCACCAAAACTTGTTAAGCATCACATGGATTTCATCGAGCATAGTTGATGGCAAAAGGAAGGTCGTCATGCAGTATGACGGGATCGATTGTGCTGCGGCTTTGATTAGCACCTCCTTGCCCGCTTTTGAGAGGTGTTGTTTTTGCCAACCTTGAAGTTTATTCTAGACCCTCTCTTTTATGTGACTGAATATTTCTTTTTTCTTGCGCCCAATTAAAGAGGGGAGGCCTAGGTATTTACCTGTGTTTATGTTGTTATGCACCCCCAGGATGTTTTTGATTTGGTCCCTTCTATCATTATGGACGTTTTTGCTGAAGAAGACCCCTGATTTAGCATAATTCACAGTTTGCCCAGATATTTTTTCGAAGCCATCAAGAATGTTTCGGAGACGGGTAGCTTCTTCAGTAGTGGCTCTACAAAATAACATACTATCGTCAGCAAATAGTAGATGGGAGACTTGAAACCCTTATCTTTGTTATATTTTGGATTTATAGAAGGGCTACTCTATATACCCCTCCATACTTGTTAAATATACATTTACTCTCCCTGGAATATATAATTTGCCATTTTCTCAAAAAAAAAAAAAAAAAAAAAAAAAATCAAAATCAAAATCAACGTTAAATATACCCCTAAAAACCTTAATTTCCTCTCACCTTCTTCTTTATCTTCCCTCCTCTAACCGCCCGTTGCAGCCCAACCGCTGCCGGTTGCCGCCCAACCCTCTTTTCTTTTCTGTATTTTGTAACTCTATCGATGGCGGCGACGCCCTTCTTTCGCTCAGTGACGCCGTCTTCCCCAACCCGCCATTGTTCCCTCCTTTCCCCTACTCTTTTTCATTTTTTTTTTAAATTTCTATAACAATAGGCCGCCGCTGCAGCGTCCCTCCCTCGCCCAGCAGACGGTGCCGCTGCTGTCTGAACCCTAATCGCATATATTTTTTTTTCGACACATAATGTTAAAAAATAGACACTCTGTCGACGAGAATAATTCTTTTCGAGCACTCTTTGTCGAATATTTCATTTTTTTTTCTTTCGACAAATCGACGAGAGTATATTTTTTCGACACAATATTGTTGACCACATACCTTATTTTCGACAAACCAGTCGATTGACACTGATTCGTCGAAAAAATGTCAATTTTTTTTTGGTGATTTCTGTTGGATCTTTGTTAGGGTTTTGGTTTTGGTATTGTCGAAAATAGCGGCGGTATGAGTCGGAGACGACGGCGGCCGTGGGTTTTGTGGTGGCCGCAAAAATTAAGGTTAGATTTTTAGGGTTTAGAGAGGTGTATCTATGAATATTTTATATAAGGGTAAATTGAGTATTTTACATGTATATCTAATTAATAAATGGATAAGGGAGTATATTTAACAAGTTTGGAGGGGTATATAGCCTGACCCTTTGTAGAATTATAAGTGTGGTGGGTGGTCGTCGTCGAGGTCCAAATGGATTTTTCTATTGTGAAACAGGGATTTGGCCTGTTTTACAATAGTTTTTTCGTTTAAAAGTTCACACACTTTATCATGTGCAATCGTGCTTCGCCATTAGATAAAATATTTATTTTTTTAAAAAAAAAATAGGAGTATAAAATTATTGAAATGTTCTTATAGTATTTTTAAATACAATATTTTTTTCCCGAGTCAAGTTGCCTCGTAGATCTCGAGGTTCGATAGCAATCGGGCTGGGCTTGAGAGAAAGTCCAGTCCAATTCGAGGAAAACACACATTCCCAACGGGGCATGACCCAGCCCGGGCCTATCCCCAACGGGGCATGACCCAGATCGATCTGACCTATATATATATATATGTCATTTTATAATTAAATATTTTTATTTATTTTAAATTAAAATGATATATTCGTAATTTTTTATTCATTAATCTAATTTATTAGTAAGACGATGCAATGTGATTGCATTTTGCATAGGGCAAACGAACTAATGCGAAGTGTAATCATATATAATAAAATTCATACGTTGAGTTAGTAATCTAATAGTATTTGAAATATTGTTTGGCCAGGACGAAACTTGTCTTACAGTAAAAAGACCCGATAGAAATATATAAGAAAAAGAAGAGAAGAGAGAGGGGTAGAAAAAAGAAAAGGCCAAATTATCAATTTTAGCCCATATTTTTCATTTTTTTTTTATCAAAAGTAGCACATATTTCTCTTTGGGTTATTTATTAATAAGGTCATTTCACTATAAGATTAGTCTAATAAAGTCTACAATATAATTTCTTGTCTAATAGCATCAAATTGAAAACTTTGAGACATTTATACCCTTCAATTAATTTCAAATAAATAGGATATTTTATAGGAATTCAAATGTCAATTATATACATAATTATCCGATTAAGGGAGAATTTCGAAAACAGAGAAATTTTAGCACCTTCCAAAGATTTAAAATTTTCCTAAAAAGTAGGTATACGCATTAATTGGTTTCACTTTCATAAAAGATAGCTATCTCCATCTAAAATATAAAAAATTTCCTAAAAGATAATCATGTTAAACTGAGGGTTTTGAGAAATCTGCAATTCAATCTACAGGTTAGGAAAAAGCTTCTGCAAAAACGGCGAAGTGTAGAAGAATAGAAAAATAGAAGCGTATGTATTATCTAGACATATGCATATTGAAGTTCATGTGAATTACGTTCAGTATTATGCAAACTAAAGTGCATTTCGACAATTTTGCATAAAAACATGCAAACTAAAGTGCAGTCTAAACATATGTATATTGAAGTTCATGTGAATTACGTTCAGGAGTATGCAAATTAAAGTGCATTTTAATAATATGCATATTGAAGTACATATGAATGACATAAAAAGTAACGTCATTTCAATGCATATTCCATCACAAAAGAATCAGTACAACCAAAGCTTAAACAAAACTAAAAAAAAAGTAGAGATCAAGGCCTAAACAGAAAATTAAATTACCTTAAACTTCAAATCAAAATCCAACAAAACCTCAATCCTAATCTCCTGCCAAGTTCTTCGCAATGGATCTGGAGCTCATCACCTTCGCGATCTCGATGACGTCATCGAACCAAGAAAATACCCGATTAGCACATTATTCCACTCATTCGATATCAAATCGAGTGGAATGTGTGCTGTATTTGCTGTAGGCTGGATATAATTCAACTTATATTCCTCCTTGAGCACCCTGTTTCCCATCACACTTTCTGGAATACTGTTTTTTGCCCACGCCTTGGACTGCCCCTGTTTTTTCCCTTCATCCCTGTTTTTGTTTTTCCAGCTTCTCCTTTTCATTGAATTAGCTTTGATTGAACTCAGCAAATGTGTTTAATCTAATCGATCTTGGACATACTTGCCATGGCATTATCACAATAAACTCACAGAAACAGGCATAAATCAACTGGATTTCCTTCATTTTATTCCAATTACTAAACAGAACATTAGCAGACTTACACCGAACTCAGAAATCGGAGCATCGACCCTTCTGCTCCCAATCGCCGTACCGAGTCGGTTCAGGTCCGCTTCTTCCACAATTTGCATTCTATCATCTTCATTGCTGAAATTTTCGCTCACATTCATCCCAGAATTATGGCCTACCTTCCCAGAATTTCCGGACTGTTTAAGGAACCCACGATTAAGGAATTTAGCATCCCATTCCCCCTTGTTCTTATCAACATCACCATTGATGTCCGAATTAATTCCAGCAGCACCATTAATGGCAGAAATGACTTGCGTACCTTCTTTAACATGAATTTCCTTCCTCGCGCCAGATTTCAGGCATTCTCCTTCGGAATCATCGTCTTCAGAATCACCGAGTTCTTCAGAATCAACGTCCTTCATTAAATCAGTTATGGCTCTATTCATTCTGCGTTCTTCTTCGGAGTCACACTCCTCACAATCCTCATCGCTGTCAATATCCCCAGAATTAGCAGCGATCCAAGCCATCTCCTCCTCTTCTTGTGTCGGTTCTCCACAGATTGAAGCCACAATCTCCCACATCATCGTTCTTGGGGATTTCTGTTTTTTTTCCCTTTATTCTTGATCGCGTTTCCCGCTTCCAGGGCCAAAACCTCCTGTCTCAATTCAGTTTTATGCCTTGTTGATTTCGTAGGGTATGGCTCTCCCTCCTCCTCGAGTTTCCTGCTTTTGTTCTTCTTCCCCTCAAATCTTGGAGAGAATTTGGATTTTTTCCCCTCAAATCTGATAATTAATTGAACCCGATAATTAAGGCAGAATAAAAATCGAAAATTTAAATCTGAATTTGAATAATTTAATGGTAATTAGGATTTAAGGGTAATTAGGGTTTTTATCTCGAAAATGAAGCAAATAGACAAACTATTAATTAGGCGATGCAATTAGATTAATGTAGGGTGATAATGACCCTATTAGTAAAAAATCTCTTTCTCTTTTTAATCAAATTATACCTATACTTTTCATTTCCCCTCAAATCCAGCACATACTTTTTTCTTAACCAAATTATACTTATACTTTTCATGTTTTATTAAATTTAACACATACTTTTTTACTTTTATCCAATTTATACCCATACTTTTCATAAATATAATATAATATAATTAAATTAATTAATGAATATACCTTGTTTTTTATAAAAAAAAAATTCTAAAATTATATAGTAATATTTTTAATCTAGAAGATTAAAAATTATTTAAAGAATCTCAAAACATTATTTTAAAAAAAAATTATACTAGATAATTTCAATTCTCAATTATTTTTAAATTTGTAGATTTTAAATTGAATATTTTAATTTAAACATATTTAAGATATTCTTTTTCTTTTAATTATTAGATAATTTTTACATTTTTTTTTGTATTTTAAATTAATTGATAAAAAGATGTGTTAAAATTGACAGAATATAAAAAGTATGTGCTACATCTGATTAAAAATGAAAAGTATGGGTATAAAAGAAGAAGTTTGTGCTAAATTTAATAACAAAATAAAAAGTATGGACTAAAATTAATTATTGGTAAAGTCTAGTATGCACTCGAGTGCATGCTGTGCACCCTAGTCCATGTGCATTTTTCAGTTTATTGACTTACACTTTTTGGTAAATGGTGTTGCACTTTTCAATTATTACTAAAAACATTATTATATAGTTTAATAATTAAAAAGTGCAACACCATTTACCAAAAGTGTAAGTCAATAAACTGAAAAGTGCAACATGGACTAGGGTGCACAACATGCACTCGAGTCCATAGCAGACCAACCCTTAATTATTTGGCCAAAAGAAAAGGTAGAAAAATATAAAAAACATTAAAAAGAGATAGTGAGAGTTGCTAAAAAAAGAAATGACTAACTTTCAATATAACGTTTAAAATGAAAAAATGGTTAATTGCAAATTAAATCACCACCTTTCTCTAAATTGCAATTTAATATAAACTTTTGAATAATTGCAAATAAAATCACTACCTTTAAATATTGTTGCAATTTAAACTTCAAGACAATTTCATTTGTGCTCAAATTTGACGTGACTAGCTTATTAGACACATCCTTAGTGAAATTACATTGTTTTTTATTTCGATCTAATCTTGAAACGTCAAATTTAAGTGCAAATGAAGTTGTCTTGAAGTCTAAATTGCAACAATATTTAAAGGTGGTGATTTTATTTACAATTATTCAAAAATTTAGATTAAATTGCAATTTTGGAAAATGTGGTGATTTATTTTACAATTAACCCATGAAAAAATGAGTACCTTTCGCTAATTAAAAGCAATCTGGTCTAGTGCCCTATACAGTTACATTTCATTCAATCTATTCAACATTTGGCTTGCTTTATTCATTACTATAATAATCAATCAATATTGGGGTTGGTTTCAACGTGTATATTCATTGTTCAATAGTTTTACAAAACAATTGAAAACATTGTAAAATTATGTGCATAGTTTAACTTTTAAGTCGTTGTTGAATACACATTGAGTCGTTGTTGAATACACATTGAGAAAGTCGTGTAGAAAGTGGGAAAGTAATTAGATATCAAACTCCCCAAATACGAGAAGTTTTGTTAGAATTATTTGAACAGATAAACTTAAAACAAAAAGTGAAGCTCAAAATTTAGCAAATGAACTAGAACATTTTGAACATAGAGTGTTGCAAGTAACTTTATCAAAAAAAAAAAAAACCGGCCCTTGAAATTCTTGAGTTTTTAAATGTTTTGAGTTTTTATCTTAGTGCCTTAATTTCATTTTTAATATGTGTATACGTATGTCACTTATTTTATTTGATGTTGTTAAAAGAAGTAACCTATTTTTCTTGTTCGCATTAGGTCTACAAATTCTCAAAACGAGCTGCCCATGACAAAGTTATATAACTTGATAACTTTGTAGTAGAAAAACATTTCTCATATTCAAAAACACTTATGACTATTTATCATAATTTCTAAAAACTCAAAATTTTAAAAATCAATTTTTAAAATCATTAAGTGGGTGTTTTCAAACACTATAAGGTGCTTAAAAGCATTTTTTTTTTCAAATAAAATCACTTTTGGAGTGTTTTCAAACACAACCAAGTGATTAAGTTAATTTGTTAAAAGTGATTTTGATGAAGCACTCCTCCACCTACTTCTAATAGTTTATGTGCTTCTCATCATTACAATAATCAATTTTACAATTTTACCCTCACAATTTAAATAATATTTCATTTTTACACATTATCTATCCAAATGTAATAAGAGTGTTTTTTGTAAATTTATAAAAAAATGGTTTATTTTGTAAACACCACAACATATACACAATTGATTTAATGTGCTTAATTTTAAAACACTATCAACTTTCAATTTTATTGCAAAAATCAATTTTAATCACTTTAAATCAATCACTATGATTTGCAAACACACCCTAAAAATATGAAGTAAACATCACTAACGAGTGACGATTTCAATTTCTAATGATGTAACCTTCGACAATGTGCAGCGGCTGTGGTGTTACAAATTAAATTTGGCAATTCCAAATCTGAGAATCGTTTCATTAAGTTCACATGTTAGGTGTTACAAATACAATAATTTCAATACTGGCGTTGATTGGGACAATTTTGGCCCACCATGATTAAACTCTAAACGCAACTAAAACCCAACTCCGACCGACACGACTGTCGACTGATATTACATTAATACCTACTCCCACGTTTTTCAATAAGTTTTTTTTTTTTTTTTATATTTTATTTAAAAAATATAGTAAAATAATATACTCCCTCGTCTCATACTTGAAGACCCATTTTATCATTTTTGGTGTTCCATACTTGAAGACACGTACTTAAAATAGCAAAAACACTTTTAAACAATTTGCTTAAAACATCACAATATTACAACAAATGTCACTATTTTATTACACTAAAAAGTAACTTTATTATTTATTTATGAATAAAGTTAATGATAATTTGAGTAAATAAATAATGGTTGGAGGGTGTACATAAAGTAGTGTGAATAATATTATTTCAAAAAAGAGAATGGACATGATAAAATTGGACAACCAAAAAAGAAAAGTGTGAATAATGAAATTGCACGGAGGGAGGGTGTATTATTTATAAAGTTGAAAAGTCTTTACTATTTCATTATACTAATAAATAATAAAGTTACTTTCATTGTAATACAGTAGTGACATTTGTTGTAATATTGTGATGTTTTAAGGGAATTGTTTAAAAGTATTTTTACTATTTTAAGTAACGTGTCATCAAGTATAGAACACCAAAAATGGCAAAATGGATCATGGACCTGGGGAATATATTTTTTTTTATACATTTTAACTTGTTAGTTTTTTTTTGACAGTATTTTAACTTGTTAGTAGTTGTTACTACCATTTATGCGTATAAATGTGCCCCATAACTAATAATACACGTTTATATATTAAAAAAAGAAGAAAAACACGTGTATGGCTGTGGTTGATTGCTTTAAATGAAGCAGCAGAGCAGTACTGCAGCACTCGGTGGTTGGTTACATTTCGACTTCACCAAAACTGACAAAATTTTAAAGAGAAATGGAGCAGTGGTGGAGGCTGAGCCACCTGTTTGTGACGGTGGTTTTGGCATTTTCCGACGTATTTGGTGACTCCGGCGATCACCGACGTGACGGTGGGAGCGGTTTGTGGTGGTAATGAGGAATGCTCGCTCGCTATTTACCTCACCGGCCTCCAGCAAGCTGTAACTCAACTCTAACTCTTCTATTTTTTTTAATATTATATTTAATCAAACTCAACTAATGCAGTATCAAACTGAATTGGTTGGTGTGTGTTAGAAATTATTATACAAGAATTAATTCACAATCTCACTACAAGTTCAACTTTTAGATAATACGAATTATTTCATGGTATCAGAGCAAATCGAGCAAAACGACCAGGGTGTTAATTCGGGCCCACGAGTGAGGGAGAGTGTTATGAATTAATATAAAAGGATTACTTCACATATTGTTTGTTTTTAATCTTTTATGTTGCGCCAAAATGATGCATCATTTGTTTTAACTTTTAGATCAGGGTAAAACAGAAACATTTAAAAGAGTCTGTTAACAATTGAATAGGAAATCTCTCTGTTGATATACATTTTACCTTTCTCAATTACAGTGGCTTCGTTTACCCATTTTAGGATTCATTCATTAGGCAAACTCTAGGCTAAATAACTTTTAACTCATAAATTATGTCTGTTTTTTCTTTTTAACTAAGCGTATTTGTTTTTTTAAATATTTTCTATAATTTTATATTTTTTATTGAACTTAATCTATTTTATTCATAAACAAACCTTATTCCTTGAAATTTGTGAAAAAATAAAATAACACACTGTACGTGGACAGTTATTAGTTACTCCTTTTATTTTGTTTATATGCATCTCTGAGTTTCATTTTCACAAAAAATAGATAAAATAGAATTAATACTAATTTTTAATATCAAAAAAAAAAAAATTCTTGATTTTCATCGAAATAATGCAGATTACAGGGCTGGGGTCGGTGATGATGATGCCATTGATTGGGAATTTGTCTGATGCTTATGGTAGAAAAAAATTATTGACAATTCCTTTAACACTTCAGATCATACCACTAGGTAGGTAATTAAAAACAACGTACACTACAATTGCTTTAAAATTGTTATGTGTATAATTTTATTGTGTGCAGCAATTTTGGCATGGAGTCGAACAACGAGCTTCTTTTATGCATATTACGTCTTCAAGATCTTAACTGACATGGTTGTAGATGGTGGCGTTCTTTGTCTTGCTCTTAGCTATTTGGTAATTTCGTTCATTCGCAATCATATGATATTCATTTTGTAAATACATAGCAATAGAAAGTAGTAATTATAACACATAGATATTATAAGGAATATTTTCTACTCCATATTAAGATTGACAAATGAAGTTACAATATATACAAAGATGAGTGGAGGTTATCGGTGCATGTAATCGATGTGGGAAAAACATAAGTAGTAATAATTAAACTATACAAGAAATACATCACTATCCCAATAGATATTGAAGAAGATGCATTATTGCTACTATTCTGCAGGCAGATAATGTAGGAGAAACGAAGCGTGTTGCAACATTTGCAGTGTTGATGGGTGTAATGTGCGGTACAAATGTTTGTGGTACATTAGTTGCTGGTTTACTCTCTATTTCACACATATTTCAGGTCTTTTTTCCATTGACAATCGCTTCAACTTGTTTAGATTCGAACAAAGTTAAATTTCTCGTCTAAATTTGCCAGGTTGCAACAGCTGCCTCAATCCTTGCTGCAGTTTATATGATATCCTTTCTCAAGGATACGCCTCGCGAAAATGATAAGTTGGAGCCACTGATCCTGAACTCTGGAGCTGAAAATTGCAAAACAGGCCCCGTTTTATCTAAAAAAACGGACTTCATTCATCAAATTCCATCGCCAAAAGATGTAGTTTTGCTACTCAAGAGTAGGTAAAACTATCGGTTGCAAATCCCAGACCCGTTCTTGCCATCTTTATCAACTATTTATCGTGATTGTATACTAGTTAATGGACATTTCAACTCGCGTTTTTTTTTATCACAGCACTACATTTGGACTTGCAACATCTATTAGTTTCTTCAACAGTCTTGCCGAGGCTGGAGCTGCATCTTTCTTGACGGTACTCTACTCTTAAATTCCACATTGCAATGTCCTTTTACAAGAACGTGATCTAATCGTTTTATGTTAAATGCATTTTTTTTTTTAATCTTGCAGTATTACTTGAAGTCTAGATTTCACTTCAACAAGGACCAATTTGCCTTCCTATTTCTCGTTACGAACCTTGGAGCTACCTTTACCAATGTATCTCTAAACCATATACATTTTTTTTAAAAATCTAGTTATAAGTTGTCAATTCTAATGTTAAAAATAACCCAACCATGCAGGTTCTTCTCATGCCTCTGTTTGGACATTTTATTGGAGAAGAGACATTGCTTATATTTGGACTGTTTAATGGATTTTTAAATGTATGTATCTCGAGTTTTTTCTTGTATTTTTCAAATTTTACAGTAATAACTTACTGACTCGTTTTCTCTTGTGCAGATGCTGCTTCAAAGCATAGCATGGTCAACTTGGGTAAGCACTTGTGATTTATTTCTCCCCTGTAATTACTTATACATTTTTGTTCTCCATTTAGGTACCCTATGCTGCATCATCGCTCGCCATGTTCTTCACTCTGTCGACCTCATGCGTACGCCACGTGGTGCACTTATATACATTTGTTTATAGACTCCAATTTTGATACTTTCTTTTCAATGAATTACAGATAAGAAGCATAGTCTCAAAACAAGTTGGTCCGAATGAACAAGTAAGCTTTTTTTAAATACAAGCATTGTGTTGTTAAAATGTTCGATGGTACAAAAATCTTACACATCGTCGTCTGAGGACAATTTGGTAATCTTACAGGGGATTGCACAAGGATGTCTTTTAGCCATAACATCATTAGCTAGTGTCGTATCTCCATTAATCTATAGTCCTCTTTCAGGTACATTTCTACACATGCATAAATACATTCTAAACTCACTTGTTAATTGAACTTATACAAACTTTTTAATTGTTTCAGCTTTGTTTTTGTCTGAGAGAGCACCATTTAATTTCCCTGGTTTCTGCATGTTGTGCGTTGGATTTGCATATGTAAGGAAATTTGTTTAATTTGAACTTAATTAATTAGTATTCAGAAATTGTGCTCATTACTTATATATATATATATATTTTTTTGCAGATAATTGGATTGATCTTAAGTATAATGATAAAGATAAATTCATATGTCTCAAGAGACAATAATCAACAAAGGAGGTCGTGATGAGCAGGAAAAAGGAAACCTCTATTATCGTTTTAATTTTTTAATTTCTAATACAAGTTTTGGGGTAAAATAATTCTGAACTCTTCAGAATTAATTGTGGGCCTAATTTCACTAACTATCGAATTGATTTTTCAGATCAAATTTCTTTTGTTTTTGTACATATACATCACACATAGAGATGTCTATCGGGCTGACCCTAGCCCTATAGGGCCAGCCCTACAGGGTTATGTGCTAAACGGATTAGGGCCTTAACCGGTTCATATTTAACGGGCCTACAATTGTTGAGACCTAACCCTAACCCTTAACCGGTTCATATTTAACGGGCCTACAATTGTTGAGACCTAACCCTAACCCTAGCGGGCCACGGGCTAAACGGACCACTAACGGGCTACAATATTTTTTTTTTCATTTAAAATTAAAGGTCTCAATTGACACGTCCAACAAGTAAATAAAATAGAAAAATTTAATAATTAGTAAATGAGAAAAAAGTATAATTTAAACACAATTCTATAACTCGTTGGTCCTTAATATGACCAAATAAAACAAAACAAATATCATAATCTAATAAAAAATAGTAATAATGACAAATGGATGATAATTGACTTCTTAATGCTTATAGTTATGGTTATTGGTCAAATTACCCAAATTTTGTTCTTAGGTTATTTATTAAAAAAAAGTAACAAGTCGGGCTAGCAGGCTGGCCCTGTAGCCCTGCGGGCTGGCCCGGTTTAGCCCACGGGCTAACCGGTCCGGGTAAAAAAAGCCCGGTTTTAAACGGGCCTATAATTCATGAACCCTAACCCTGTATTTTTCAGGGTTAAACGGGCCAGCCCGGTTAGCCCGGCCCAGATAAACATCTCTAATCACACATGATTTTTCTTAAGAAAGTATTTTCGTCAAACCTTGTCTACTAATCACAAACATTTCACAAACTCTTTCATCCCAAGTTCCCAACACTTCGTGATTTTTGGGTTTAAAGAAAGACAAAAATAATCCAGTTCTAAGTTTTGAGTTCGTGAATTAGTTGCAAAATAGGTGGAGAACAAAGAGTCTATGCTTAGTATACAAGATTTGATGAACATGTCCCTTAAAAAAAACCACGTGTGACTCACATGTAAAAAATTTGGAGAAATTTGACTTGAAAAATTAGCTTAGTAATTTATGTATAAAATTGATAGTTTATATAATTTGGTGCAAAGAAAATTATTTTGGTTCAATTTTGGTGATAATTTATTTTAACATGTACTTTTATATTCCTTTTTCTTTTAAATGAGAATATTACCCAAAGAGTCATCTTAACAAAAGGTGAAACCCCCACTCAATAGATGCATTCACTTTCCAATTTTTCATTCAAAGAAGGATTGTACTCTTGTATACCAATTAAATATACTTAACTGGATCCAATAACCCATTACAAATAACACATGACTCATTTACTATATCCAATCCAATAACCCATTATAAATAACACATGACTCATTTATTATATCAAATCCAATGACCCATTTACTATATCAATTTAGCACATACATTTTTTCATGAGCCTTTATTTTACTTCAATTAATTTATTTTTTAATTTTATCATTAAAAAATAATACTCCATTAATTTTTTAAAATTTTATTTTATTTTTTATTTTATTCTAATTGATATTTATATTTCTCTTTTTAATATTATTTTTTAAATTTATTTTTCTTCCTATTTATCATTTGTGTTTCAAATGATAATTTTTTCCACATACTTTCTTTTTATGCCACAAATAATTATTCTAAAATTTTAAAGTCTAATAAGCAAATTTTAAAAATAATAGTATTAATTATTTTTTTTAAGTATTAAATAGTATAATAATAATTTGTTTTAAAAAATAAAACTCTCATCTCTCTTCGGGGAAAGTGTTCAATTCTATTGGTAGTATTTTACTTTAATTAATTTGATGTATAGTTTTCACCTTATCCTTTCAAAATTTTACTCAATTCCT
Source organism: Galeopsis tetrahit (assembly GCA_963675135.1). NCBI lineage: Eukaryota > Viridiplantae > Streptophyta > Magnoliopsida > Lamiales > Lamiaceae > Galeopsis > Galeopsis tetrahit. Next base: position 45,844,727 of record OY776121.1, read on the forward strand.
TACAAATTTCACTTTGTTTTACATTATTTAATTATTTTTTTCATTCGAACTTTCATTTTTTAATCACTTTATTTTAATTTTTTATGAATATAATTTTTAGTTTATAAGTGTTATGATAACAGTTGATAAGTATTATGGTATTGATGCAGACAAAATATGTCGCCTTCGGAGATGACGACACGTGGATAAAAGATGAATTTAATCCGTCTTGTTATAAGTAAGCGTTTGATAAAGGGGATTAATACACCCCTAAGCCCAAAGAGAGAGACATGGGTAACTGGGCCTTGGGCCTATATTTGAGGCTTGGTGGCCCTTGGGCCGGATATCTCAGTTCATGGAGAAAGGGCTTAAGATCCGTTTCTGATAGGTAAAGTCTAAGGAGGAGTCAAAGCAAGAAGATAGGGCCAGTCCAAGGAAGGACCGAGTCTTTCGGGATAATGGAGAAAAAATAGGGAGAGGGAGTCTCCCTCTCTCCCACGAAATCAGGAGAAGTATATAAGCAGGTGGGTTTCCATTTTAGGAGGTACGTTTTTACATTAGATTGATTCTTTTAACTTTATTAAGGAGACTATACACAAGATACACTGATTTGACAGAAAAACACCACCACATTCGTGAGAATTTCCCTTCAATCACAGGGAAATTCCTTTACGATTTCTATTGAAAAAGATCTGACTTGAGCGTCGGAGATTCCGCGTCGGAATCCCTTCCAGCGTATTTTTGCAGGCCTTTAAGAAGCTGGAAGGAGAATTGTTCGTGGTAAAGTTTGCAAGGAAAGTGACGACATAAGCCCGTAATTATTCTAATCCCTGAGGGAGGATTTCATATCCGTAGACGTTACTTTTTGACGCAATAACTGGCGCCGTCTGTGGGAACGTTTCGAGCTAAGAAGTGAGAAAAGTTCCATACGAAATGGGTGGAGAACAAGATTTGATGAAACAAACGAAGGAAAAGTGAGATCTTACTCCCCCTCATTTCCCTCCGCCCCCTCCAGGTTTTCCCTTAAACCGGAACCTAGGGAAACAACCCTCAACTCCAGTGTTGGAAGACAACCCCCTGGCACCTGAAGGAAACACGACGAGTATTCCGGGAGCCTCTGGAAGCGGGATCTACAGGGATATACCTCCTCCCCCAGCTCAACCGGAACTCCTTACCGTCTCTCAGGACCAGCTAAACGCTATGATAGCCCAAGAAGTGGAAAAGATAATCGCTGCCCGAGGGATCCCTAACTCTGACGCTGTTCCACCAGTGGATGGGAAGGTGACGTCGAAGAACCCAGAGCACATGATCGATTCCTCTCTGGCCCCTTCCAAGAACGAGGGAGTCCCTCGAGACCAAGAAGATAAGGTGCCTTCCCAAGTGGAAAGAAGTGTCCCCAACCGAATTCCCAGAAGGAATACGGAGATATTCCCGGAAAGAACTCTGGACACGGAAGTCGGAGAAAGTACGAATGATACTTACCAAGGAGCATTCAGCGACCAGATATAGGCCCTGAAGAAAGAAATGAAAGACATGCAAAAACAAATGATTGATAGTGTAAGCAAACCTTCTTACGTTACTGGTTATCAATTTTCTTCTAATATCTTGCAAGATGAACTGCCTTCTAATTTTAAATCTCTAAATTTTGAATATGATGACACCACGGATCCGTACGAACACCTGATGAGGTTCGAGAATGCCGCCCTATTACACCGGTATGGAGAAGGTGTTAAGTGCAGGGTATTCCTAACCACTCTATCTAAAGCTGCGCAACAGTGGTTTACACAACTGGGTCCAGACACCATTCATTCATGGTCAGAATTCAGTGAATTGTTCCTGCATCAATTCGCCAGTGCTAGGAGGCAGCCTAGGGCTACCCTCACCCTGTTCAACATGCGGCAGGGGGAAAATGAGAGCCTTCGGGCTTTCCTGAAGAGATTCAATCAAGCCGCCCTAGAGGTACCTACAGCCTCTTCGGAAGTCAAGATCAATGCTCTTACTAATGGGTTAAGAGACGGAGACCTCTTTACGTCCTTAGCCAAGAAACCAGTACAGACCTTCGATGAGTTACTAAGAAGAGCGGAAAAATATCTCACCCTGGAGGAGGTAAGGAAGACTAAGCGCTCGGAAACCAGGCCAGTGGGGGGAAACAGAGAACGAAGAAGGGAAATAATACCGAGGAGGCCTAGTCCGGAGAGAAACATAAATTCAAGAAGGCCGGGAAATGGAAAAGAGGAGGAAGTTGTGCGCTCGGGTCCTAGGGGAAGGTTTGAGAAGTATACCCCTTTGAAGATAGAGCCAGCAGAAGTTCTAGAGGTAGCGGGAGATCATCCCAATATGAAATTCCCCTATTCCAGGAACAGGAGCCCCCAAAATCCAAAATCCGATAGGTTCTGCAGGTTCCATAATGATTATGGACATGATACGAATCAATGTTGGCACCTAAAAGACGAAATAGAAAGGATGATCCAAGCCAGGCATCTTAAGGAGTTTACATTCAGAGATAGGCAGGGTCCCCGAGGGCAAAAGAGGAAGGATCCGGAGGGGAAGACAGAGGAAAACAAGAGGGAACAGAGGAAGGAGGGGGAAGATCAACCTCCCCCTCTCCAGAAAAGGGGAACCATCCATATGATCGTGGGTGGTCCCGCCGATGGCGAATCCTTTAGACAAAGGAAGCAAAGTGTCCGATCGTTGAAGGAGAAGCAGAACGAGGAGTATCGAGAAATAGGAAAGGTAACAACGATTCCCGATATCCACTTCGGACATGAAGACATGGGAGCTTCCAGAGAAACTCACAACGATGCTTTGGTGATCACTACGGATATCGCGGGGTATGACGTAGCTCGAATCTTTGTAGACACGGGGAGCTCAGCGGATATTATGTTCTTGGAGTGTTTTAAAAGGATGGAGTTGAACATAAAGCTTAGACCAGTGGAAACCGCCCTCTATAGATTCTCAGGGGGAGCAATCCAGCCCCTTGGATCGGCCTTGTTGCAGGTAGGGCTGGGGACTGCCCCCCACCGATGGGTACAAGTGATAGAATTCTTGATAGTGGACGTTTCTTCTTCATACAATGTGGTGATGGGAAGACCAAACTTGAATATTTTCCAGGCCGTAATTTCCACCTTCCATATGAAGATGAAATTTCCTGCCTCAGGGGGAGTGGGAGAGATAGGTGGAGACCAGTACCAAGCAAGGAAATGTTATGTAGAGTCGGTCAAGATAGAAGACAAAGCTACATTCCGAGGGTTGGAAAGATGTAAAGGGGAAGACCCCGAACTGAAGAAAAAAAAATAGCTGGATTGGCAGAAGAGCAGTCCGGAATCAGGGCAGATGAGGAACTAATGAACATCGAACTTTACGCAGAGAAGGAAGGGTTTACGACTAGAGTAGGGACTCAGATAGATCCAGAACTCAAGGAAAGAATAATAGCCACCCTCCGAAAGAACGTGGATATATTCGCCTTCACCCCAGCAGATATGACGGGTATCCCTCCAGAGATAGCAACGCATCACCTTAACGTGGACCCTAGAGCCAGACCAGTGAAACAAAAATTGAGGAACTTCGGTAAAGAAAAGAATCTCATCGTGAGAGAGGAAATTGATAAGTTGTTGAAAGCAGGGCACATAAAGAGGGTACAATTCCCTGAATGGCTCTCAAATGCAGTGATGGTGTCTAAAGGAGCCGGTAAGTGGAGGATGTGCATCGACTTTAGAGACTTAAACAAAGCATGCCCTAAGGACCATTATCCTTTGCCCAGGATCGATCAATTGGTGGACGCGACATCAGGTTTTGAGTTTCTCAGCATGATGGACGCATACCAGGGATACCATCAGATCCAACTCAATCCCCTGGATATCCCGAAGGTATGTTTCATTGCAGCCTGTGGCACATTTGGATACATACGCATGCCTTTCAGACTGATAAACGCAGGAGCCACCTATCAGAGAATTGTAGACTCAGTTTTTCGAGAGCAAATTGGTAAGAACATGGAAATTTACGTGGATGATATGTTAGCCAAGAGTATTAAGGCAGAGGAACATGTGAAAGACCTGGAAGAGATATTCCAGGTGATCAGGAATAACGACATCAAATTAAATCCTGCTAAATGCTCCTTCGGGGTGAATTCGGGGAAATTTTTGGGATACATGGTGACCCAGAGGGGAATAGAGGTCAACCCTGCCAAGGTAAAAGCTGTGTTGGATATGCAGCCTCCTCGAAACATGAAGGAGTTGCAAACCTTGAACGGGAGAATAGCAGCCCTGAGCAGATTCATATCGAGATCGGCAGAGAAAAGTCATCACTTCTTCAGAACTTTGAGGAAAGGGGCGAAATTCGAGTGGGACAAAATTAATCTTGTCAGAAGGCCTTTGAGGAACTCAAACGACACCTGGAACAACTCCCAAAGCTGACGAAACCCTCTCAGGGGGATATCTTATTCCTGTACCTTTCAGTGGGGGAATATTCCTTAAGCACAGCGCTGATGAAAGAAGAGGGCTCCACACAGCAGCCCATATATTATGTGAGTAAGGTGCTAGGAAGAGCAGATTTGTCAGGAAGAATGGTCAAATGGGCCGTTGAATTACAGGAGTATGATGTTGATTATGAACCCAGGAGAGCTATTAAAGCCCAAGCTCTAGCAAACTTTATCCAAGAATCCACCAGAGTAGAGGAGATGCAAGGCTGGAAGGTGTATGTTGATGGCTCCGCATCTGCATTAGGATGTGGGGCAGGGATAGTATTAGTTGACCCTGACGGTCAGGAGGTACAAGTCGCGGTTAAGTTCCGATTCTCAACCTCTAATAACAGAGCGGAATATGAGGCCCTGATTAGAGGGGCCAACATGGCGGCGGAGCTGGGAGCCCAAAAGATCACCCTATATTCAGACTCACAGCTGGTGGTACAACAAGTCATGGGAGAGTATCTCGCTAAAGATGAAAAGATGATTGCATACCTAGAACATGTAAAGAACTTAAGAAACAAATTCCATATTTTTGAAGTGATACAGATACCAAGGGAAGAGAACACGAAGGCAGATGGGCTGTCCAAGTTAGCCAGCTCCACCGAGTTTGAGGGACAAGGAAGGATAACCCTGCTGGTGGCAGATCGACTGGCCACCGAAGCCTTGGTTGGAGAGATAACAGAAGGGGACGACTGGAGAGGGGAAATATGGAAAGAGCTGAATAGAGACCCTGCGGCTCCAATGTCCAGGGAGGCCAAGGCTTGGAGGATGAAATACTGTATCCTGGGGGATCAATTATATAAAAGATCTTTTAACCAGTCCTACTTGAAATGTCTCTCGAAACAGGAAGCGGAATTGGTGATCAAGGATATCCATGAGGGTTGTGCAGCCAGCCATGAAGGTTATAAGACTATGGTGAAGAAGGTGTTCAGGGCAGACTTCTATTGGTCTAGTATAATAAGAGACGCTAGGGAATTTGTGAGGAAGTGTGAGAAATGCCAAAAGAATGGACCTTTGATACGGATACCTGCAGAGGAGATGGGCGCCATGTATTCGCCTTGCCCCATCGCAAAATGGGGGATAGATTTAGTAGGACGCTTCCCCATGGCACCTGGAGGAAGGAAATTCTTAATCGTAGCCGTGGATTACTTCAGCAAGTGGGTAGAAGCCGCGCCCTTGGCTAAGATAGAGGAGGATAATGTGATTACTTTCCTAGCGCGCAAGACACATTTGTTGCCGGTTTGGAGTGCCGCGAGTTCTAGTTTCAGATAATGGAACGCAATTCAACGGAGAAAAGGTGAGGAAATGGTGCGAGAGATGGAACATTGTACAGAGATTTACTTCAGTAGCCCACCCACAAGCCAATGGACAGGTGGAAGTCACAAACAGGATTCTAGTAGACGGTATCCGAACACGTTTGCAAAAGATAGGAGGAAGATGGGTGAAGGAGCTGGATAACGTCCTCTGGTCTTACAGAACTAGCCCTAAGTCAGCTACAGGGGAGTCCCCCTTTCAATTAGTGTATGGGGCAACAGCGGTAATACCCCTAGAGGCCCGGCTGGGATCGCACCGAATCACCTATTTTAATGAGAAAATGAATGAAGAGCTGATGAGAGAAGCCTTAGACCTGGTAGAGGAGGAAAGAGAGATCGCGAAGTTGAAAGCAGAGAGATACAAGAGCAGGATCAAGGCAGCATATGATCGTAGAGTAATCCCCAGATCCTTTAGAGTCGGAGACTTAATCCTCCGGAGAGCAGACGCCTTGAGAAACACAGGAAAGATGGAGGCTAATTGGGAAGGTCCCTACAAGGTGATACAAGTGTTGAAGGGCGGAGCTTATAAACTCCAGGATATGGAGGGAAAGGAGATACTACGCCCATGGAACGTGTGCCACTTGAAGAGGTTTTATGTTTGAAAATGTGTTAGTCTCTTATTATCTTTCTCTTTATGAACAATTTTGATGTTTGTTTCCATTCGAATAATTGTACACATTGCTTCACCGACACTCTTTTTCCCTCTACGCAGGTTTCCCTTTGGGTTTTACCACGGAGAGGTTTTTAATGAGGCCGACATAGGTTTCCCCTTTTTTCTTGCCTATGTTAATAAACACTTTTGATCAATGGAGCTTTACCTTTTGAAAGAATTGCAACGATTTTGATTGATATATGTTAACATGGGGATGAGATAATTGATATATGTTAACATGGTGTTGAAATAATTTATATATGTTAACATGGTGACGAGATGATTGATATATGTTAATATTGTGGTGAGATAATGGATATGTCCTGATATTAAGGCATAGGATAAAAGGAAAATGCGTAGGTTTATACAAACCTCACCCTGAGAAAATAAGTGAGTTTCGATGAACTTTACTTAGAGAAAATGCGTAGGTTTATACAAACCTCACCCTGAGAAAATAAGTGAGTTTCGATGAACTTCACTTAGAGAAAATGCGTAGGTTTATACAAACCTCACCCTGAGAAAATAAGTGAGTTCCGATGAACTTCACTTAGAGAAAATGCGTAGGTTTATAAAAACCTCACCCTGAGAAAATAAGTGAGTTCCGATGAACTTCACTTAGAGAAAATGCGTAGGTTTATACAAACCTCACCCTGAGAAAATAAGTGAGTTCCGATGAACTTCACTTAGAGAAAATGCGCAGGTTTATATAAACCTCACCCTGAGAAAATAAGTGAGTTCCGATGAACTTCAGTTAGAGAAAATGCGCAGGTTTATATAAACCTCACCCTGAGAAAATAAGTGAGTTCCGATGAACTTCACTTAGAGAAAATGCGTAGGTTTATATAAACCTCACCCTGAGCAAATAAGTGAGTTCCGATGAACTTCACTTAGAGAAAATGCGTAGGTTTATACAAACCTCACCCTGAGAAAATAAATTTGAAATGAATGTCATCCTGAGGAGATAATCCAAAACTGTAAGATTAGAAATCTCCATCCACTATAACCTCTAAGGCTGGGGGGGATAAGAGTTATGAGGAGGTCTTGCAAGAGGAGATATGAAGAGACCCTACATCATCAAATCATCAAGTGAGTATAGAAGCTTAAATTCTCTATTTTTGAAGACCCTATGTTTGAATTTGAAGCCTTAGAGCTTATGTGTGTCAAAAAGATACTAGAGATATACATTGAAACATAATTGAGAAAAGCTAAACATACAACATACATATATATATACAATCAGATAATATGCAGGTATAAGAGAAAGGGGTAAGATAAAACATTCATCAGCAAAAGTTAAGAGATATTCAAGACCGATGGCACCATGCCTCGGCCCTCCACAGAAAAACACAGGAGTGTGGAGTCTCCTGAAAGTACTAAAAGAGCTCGAAAGCCCCAACGAAAGAAAGTGTTTCAAAAGTACCGGAATATTGTTATCAGAGAAAATAAATAGAGTTATGAAGAGAGGGGAACGCCACCCCCTCCAGTGCCTTCTATCGCCTCGTCGACTTGCCCGCTGGAGCCGCCACCCTCTTCCTTCTCATCCAAGGCATTAGCCACCACAGTAGCCAGGGGATCAAGATTAGCTACATGAATGGGGAACGCTAGATCGCTCACCGACACCAAATCATCCACCTTCAGATCAGCACTATTCAGCTCTGAAATAGCCTTCTTCATACCAGGCAGCCACCAAGGAGTGTTAATGTCCTCCTTAGGATGTCCTGGGAACTTCGGGGGAGTAGCTAGTTCATCCAGGCGAAGAGCGCGGGTGTAATGACCATCAAATCCAGGAGCAGAGTGCTCGGCTACGGCGTTGGAGAAACCATGATCAATGAAATGAGGAATGTAGGCCCCCATTGCTCCCAGAAAACTAGTGCTCTTGAGAAAAGCCTCTAGCCATTCTAGATGTAGAGTGCCCAGAAACGCTTGCCCCGCTGCAGATGTAAAGAGAGAATCGATACAAAGCTTCACCCCAGCTAGAGGAAGTTCGGTCTCCAAGCGCTGGATCCCCCTATCCCGTTCAGCGATCTGAGTCCGGAGCAAAGAAACCTCCTCGGATAGAGCTTGATTCTGCGTAGAAAGCTGAACCTTTTCAGCTTGAGCTGTCTTCCGACCTAAAGTGGCTTCTTGTAGCTCTGCCTCGAGTATTTCCTTCTTCATTTTCTCTAACTCCACCTGACTTTGGAGATCGTCATGGAGTTGAAGAGATTGGAGTGCTCGCTCGGATACGTCGGAATAAAGGAGGCCAAACTACATAAGGAATAATTGAAAGAATTAAGACAACTGCCCTATCCCTCATCAATCATGTGAAATAATATGTATATTGTGGGCTTACCTAGGAGAAACTGTGAGCCGCATGCACTATCCGCTCCTCCAGGGTCAAGGCACTGAGAGCCTTGGCAGCAGGGGTGGAGGTATGTCGGTCCACAAAAGTCGTGAACTGATCGATACTAATGTCGCTGGGAGTATCCAAATCAATGGTCACTGAAGAAGGGAGGGAAGATTTATCCTTAGCCTTCTTCTCTTGGAAGCACCGGAGGTGGGGAGTCCGGAAGAAAATATAGCTTTCTTAGTGGAGGACCGGGTACGTTTGGCAACCGACCCTACTGAGGGCTTCACTGGAGAAGGAGGAGAAGGAACTTTCGCAGAACTTTCGGGAGCAGGAGGTTTGGCCACTATGGAAAGCGGAGCAGCATCTCGGGAAATTTGGGACAACCAACTCATAGCTGCAACAAGAGATGACAAGGACATCAAAAACCATGAGAACTCAAATCTTGAAAGTAATAACAGAGGAAAAGAAATGATATTACCATCGTCTGGACCTAAAGGGTAATCTGTGCGGCCGAAACCGAAATGGGATAGGGCCCTGGGATTTTTACATATGCTCATTACGTCAAAATATCCATGAGTAAGTACATGTTTATTCAAGTTTTTCATTATATCCAAGTTAAGAGAGGAACAAACTGAGAGAGGGGGACTGGGCACCCCAGGATTCTCATAGATCCACCCTTCATGAGGGAACTCCCAAGGAGAAGGGCTGGTAACGAAGAAGTAGTAATCCTTCCACTCCTGGACACCCTCATGGAGCTTTTCCATGAATTTTCCGGTCCTTGAAGGACGACCGCAAGTAGGGGTGGGAATGGGCCAGGCCTTGGTAGGCTTTAAGAAAAAAAGCCTCACTTGTTATATATTTCTTAGGCCCGAGCCTGGCCTATGGCCTGTCTTAGGCTTTTTTAAAGGCTCAAGCCTGGCTTTTTTAATAAATAGGCCTGGCCCGAAAGCTTTTTAAAGGCCTCTTTAGCGGATTTTTTTAAAAAAAATCTACAACAATATTATCATCAAATTATAAAAATTAACTCTTTAAATCTCAAAATGAAGAAATGGAAGTAATAGAATGTTCCAAAAAAAATATCCAACTATTTTTTCAATTATTACAAAGAAAAATATAACTAGTGTTACTAAATTTTCTTATTTATTTATTTGAAAATCACATATTATATAAGTATATACTTATAATATATACAATATATATATATATATATCACTTTCTAGTACATTTGGGGATTCCTTACTACAATGTAGTACAATCACTTTCTAGTACATTTCACATTTACACCAAATATTTCACATTCACATTTACAAACAAACATTTCACATTTAAAAGTGGTTGGTGTGTGTGTGTGAAGTTATATAGGCCGGCCTGTTGGGCTTAAAAGGCTTACGAAAAAGTTTGAGCCCGGCCTATTTAGCTAAATAGGCTTCTAAAAAAGTTTGAGCCTGACTTGTTTATTAAACGATCCGAGTCGAGCCGAGCTTTAATAGGCCGAGTCGTAGGCCCCTATCGGGTAGCCTGGCCCCTTCCCACCCCTAACCGCAAGCATAGAAAAACCCGTCCGCAAACTTGCACATATACTGGGTCAGAAAAAGCTGGGCGGAGGGTTCTCCACCGTTTCCCTTAATTAGAATGTAGAATCCTAGCATTGCGCGGATAGCATTTGGGGTAAAATGGTTAAGAGGTATTCGGAGATAAGAAGAAATCTCAGCAAGATAAGGGTTAATCGGAAAACGAAGGCCCGCCTTTAGTTGGGCCTCCCAAAAAGCTAGAGTATTGGGACCAGGGAAGTTGGGGCGTTCCTTACTATGAGCAGCCCTAACTATATAATCCGTCGGAAAAATCCTAGAGCGGATGAAAGCGGCTACTCGCTCCTCAAGAAGGGTTGAAAAACTAGAAATCTTATTTTTTAGAGCGGGATCAGTTATGGGGAACAAAGAAAGCGAATCGGAGAAAGAAGCGGAGCTTTCCATGGGAGTCGAACCAGACGAGGTTTGAGAAAAGGACGACATGAAGACAAAATAAAAAAAGAGGAGTGAGGAGAGGAGAGAGGTACCTGAGACGAAGGCACCTTTCGAATGTGACGGCGTGGCCGACGAACGTGCGGAAAAGTAGTTAATCGCGGAGAACAAAAGGGAGATGTGAGGATGGAGGTTAAGGAAATGGATAATGCTTGTAAAAAAGGAGGGTTTACGAAGTAGGAGGGATTTTGAATTGGGGAAGTTATAATGAAGGAGTAAAAGCGGGGGAAAGATCGAGAAAAGTTACAAGGGACGCCCAGTGAGAAAGCGCGTGAAAAAGAAATGGCGGCCGGATGTCTAGTCCTCTACAGATTTACAAAGTAAAAGCAAGTGAGGAGTTCGAAACCAAATTAAAGTGGGGAATAGGAAAAGTCATTATTATTGAGGGTTGGGTATATTATGCCCTAGTAAAGCTGTGAATTGAAAGTAATCAAAGGAAGGAAATATTTTTCTTAAAATTCATCTTATCTCATTTTCTTACTCTCCTAAAAATTGTGAACACTTTTTACGAGAGTAGGGGGGAGTAGTTGATGCGGACAAAATATGTCACCTTCGGAGATGACGACACGTGGATAAAAGATGAATTTAATCCGTCTTGTTATAAGTAAGCGTTTGATAAAGGGGATTAATACACCCCTAAGCCCAAAGAGAGAGACAAGGGTAACTGGGCCTTGGGCCTATATTTGAGGCTTGGTGGCCCTTGGGCCGGATATCTCAGTTCATGGAGAAAGGGCTTAAGATCCGTTTCTGATAGGTAAAGTCTAAGGAGGAGTCAAAGCAAGAAGATAGGGCCAGTCCAAGGAAGGATCGAGTCTTTCGGATAATGGAGAAAAATTAGGGAGAGAGAGTCTCCCTCTCTCCCACGAAATCAGGAGAAGTATATAAGCAGGTGGGTTTCCATTTTAGGAGGCACGTTTTTACATTAGATTGATTCTTTTAACTTTATTAAGGAGACTATACACAAGATACACTGATTTGACAGAAAAACACCACCACATTCGTGAGAATTTCCCTTCAATCACAGGGAAATTCCTTTACGATTTCTATTGAAAAAGATCTGACTTGAGCGTCGGAGATTCCGCGCCGGAATCCCTTTCAGCGTGTTTTTGCAGGCCTTTAAGAAGCTGGAAGGAGAATTGTTCGTGTTAAAGTTTGCAAGGAAAGTGACGACATAAGCCCGTAATTATCCCAATCCCTGCGGGAAGATTTCATATCCGTGGACGTTACTTTTTGACGCAACAGGTATATTATTAGTTAATATGCAGTATTGTACGTATTAGTTCATATATAGTATAATATTAGTTTATATTGGTACACGTTCTAATGTTTTCGAGTTTCGAGTTCACATACTTTATGGTACTAGTTCAAATATAGTATAGTATTAGTTCACATATTCTATAGTATTAGTTAACATAATCTCCCTTTCAAAAAAAAAAAAGTTAACATAATCTATGGTACTAGTTCAAATATAGTATAGTATTAATTTCACATATTGTATAATATTATTTAACATACACTATGGTACTAGTTCAAATATAGTATAGTATTAATTCACATATTGTATAGTATTAGTTCATATATTAAATAATATTTTTATACCCACATTAATCTCTAGTACTATACAATATATTAACTAGTACTATACCATAGGTGTACTAATACTATATTGTATTTAAACTAATATTATATTTAATAAAAAATACATAACTTAACACATTCATAATTCCAGACATATCATGCAAATTAATACATCAATATTAAAAGATTGATGTTAACTAACTAGTAAGAAGAACAAAAGTGAGAATGAATCACACTGAACACACAATTCAATTAATAGATACAATCAAACTCAATAAACATATGAATGCATCAACACGGCGATGACCACAAAAAAAATAATTAATAAAGTTGATGCAATATTATGCTGGTTTCTTCCCAAATTCTCCACTTATTTAAGTTTCTAAATATAAAATTTATTTTTCAATTATATTATATTATTAATTAGTCTTACAAAATAATCTATAACTTTAAAAATTAAAATTTGTAACAAACCAGATATCATTGTAGAAATAATGAAGACATAACAAAATAATCTTAGTTATTATAAATCAGATTAAAGCTAGAAAGTGAGCATGTCATATTCATACATTTATACCCAAATTAGAAAAAAAATTGAAAATTTTCAGTTTAATTTTTTTTTTTCGATTTTTTTTTGTATTTTTTTTCTAAATTTTGGTCATTTTTTGAAAAAAAAAAAAAGCTCAAATTTTTATTTCATATTTTTGAGTTTTATATTTTTTTTCATTTTTTTTATATTCGTTATGTTTTTATATTTATTTTTTGAAAATTAAAAAAATAGAATAATATTTGACTTCGTGGTGATTCATTGGCGACTCGATAGTCAGTGTATAATTATAATTTTAATGAGTTGTATTTTAATTTAATTGTTAAAATGGTAATATAGTATTTTACATGTATTTTTCTTTTAAAAAAATTGGGGGTGAAATTAATAAAAAAGAAGTAAATAACTAATAGCCATGTAAAAAATTGAATTTAGTTACATGTATGTAACTTGTACACATAAGTATCTAAAAGAAGAGAGTGTGGACTTATTAAAAAAAAAGAAGGTAAATAGCCAGTTACATGTATGTAACTGACTTGAAAAATTAGCTTAGTAATTTATGTATAAAATTGATAGTGTATATAATTTGGTGCAAAGAAAATTATTTTGGTTCAATTTTGGTGATAATTTATTTTAACATGTACTTTTATATTCCTTTTTCTTTTAAATGAGAATATTACCCAAAGAGTCATCTTAACAAAGGTGAAACCCCCACTCAATAGGTGCATTCACTTTCCAATTTTTCATTCAAAGAATCACGTTCTTTCCAAATTTTAGCTATTCCAGACAAAAATATTAAGTTATAGACTGGCGAATCATGAGTAGACACCTTTAACCAGCCAATCAACAAATTATACTTTACAACTGTAAGAATAAATCAATAAGCTGCATACATGCATACTGCACTCCAAATTGCACAATCAAAGAACTCTTGAGGACCATTACAGATTTTGCTAAAAACACCACAATGCAGTATCAGATTTACACCCGTCCCCCTCCAGCTGACCGGTGAATCTATAAATGAACGGACATGCAAATCCAGGAATCTATAAATGAACGGACATGCAAATCCAGGGTGTGATCCAACTAGATGGTTTATTGGAGACTGCTCGTATCATTGTAGATACGATTTGCTAGGATTCTTACCTTATCTGTACCCTTTGAAAGGTTTACACTTTTCTTTTTGATCCGTCCCAACACAAAGTTTATACTGTATTTCTTTATTTGATAAAATTCACTATCTTTCTTTACTTTTATTTTTCTTTCTTACCATCGGGGACGGATCCAGAAATTTTGATTCGGGGGCCCCGATTAACATTACTATAAAAATGTGTCAAGAAATCTAGTTGATTAGACGTCTCCAACCAAGTAGAAGACTTGAAGATATAAGAAATAACCCAGCTAGGATAGTAATTCGAAAAGTAATCAACGAGACAAACAACACACACAGGATTTAAGTGGTTCGATCAATGTTATCTACATCCACTGGACCTGACGAAAACTTCTTTGATTGATAAATAATGTTTTCACACTCATTCACTCGAAATAGGATATTTCCTCAATTCGCTCGTGAACTCACACATCTCAAATATTACAATCGTACTTGAATCCTCTCGTCAATCTTTACAATGAACAATTACAAGAGTATATAAAGACCAAGGTAGTTGCTGCAGTTAGGAACCGTTGAGTAGTTAGCTACCGTTTGTAACAACTCATGTGCTCTGTTAATGCCCAACCGAAATGATAGTTATGCCCTATACTAGTTGAAACTGTAATACATTTAGTGAAGTTGTAATACAACACGCTACTTAATCATCTAATACCCAACTCTTTTGATCTTGATCAAAAGCTGACTCTGCTGATAGATTTTTCATACTCTGCTGATATGACCAACTATACTGAACTATAAGCAACTCCTTCTCAGTTGACTGAACCCATGCAACTCATCTAATTTTGCCTAAGTCACCTTATCTGATCCTATCAGCTGACTATGAGATTATGAGATAACACTCACAATTCTCCACCTTTAGCTTATAATCGAACTAATCTCCACCAAAAAACACTAATAACACTATTCTCCTCAAAGAATAGCCTCCACCACTGCTCCTCTGCCACAGGATCAACAATCTTCTCCTGAAAGGAATTAATGCAATCCAATAAGTTTAAGACACAGGCCAAACTTCTCTTTTGGCAATGCCTTAGTGAACGCATCAGCAGAGTTCTCCTCTGTAGCAATCTTCACTACTTGGACCACCCTCTTCTCTACAATATCTCTTACGAAGTAATGTTTCACATCTATGTGCTTGGTTCTCTCATGATACCCTTGATGTTTTGCAAGATGTATTGCACTTTGATTATCACAAAAGACAGTCACACTTCTTTGTGATAAACCAAACTCCTTCAAGATTCCCATAAGCCACAAGCTCTGCTTAACTGCCTCAGTCAAGACCACATATTTTGATTCAGTAGTAGATAATGCAACTACGGACTGATGTATAGACCTCCACGATATAGTTGTACCAAATAAGGTGAATACATACACTGTTAAAGATTTTCTTATGTCATCATTGGTTGCATAGTCGGCATCCACGTATCCCACAAGTGCTTCTACCTCATCTGATATCTTCTGAAATTTCAGACCCTTGTCAACTGATCCCAGAACATATCTCATGATCCACTTAACTGTCTCCCAATGACTTAAGCCTGAATCACTCATGTATCTGCTGATTACACTCATGGCATGAGTAAAATCTGGTCTACAACATACCTTAGCATACATTAAGCTGCCTACATCACTAACATAAGGTACCTTACTCATATGAGTCCTTTCTTGGCTGTTCTTGGGACATATCTGATTGGACAATTTCTGATGTTGGCCAATTGGTGTAGAAACTGACTTAACTTGATTCATCATAAATCTCTCTAACACCTTTTTCAGATAAGTCGGCTGACTCAGCTGAATTGCTCTGTAGATGTTGTTAATCCTTAAATGCCTTAACATTATCAACAACATCTTAATTTGACCTTCCGAGATTTTTTCTAAGTCTTTTTTGAAATGCTACATTAAATGTTGATCTAAATGTTGTCGCATTTCTGGTAGGATCTAGAAGCTTCTACAAGGATTTGGAACCTGGAAGATTCCAGAACATTGGAGAACATGCTAGAGCAGTCTGGAACCATTTAGAACGACTTGGAGCATACAAGAAGGATCTAGAAATATCATGGAAGTTGAGCTCCTAAAAAATAGGACCTCAATGTGGAAACCTCTAGAATTCGCACCTCACATCTATAAATACCGATTGAAGGCTTCATTATTCAGTGTATTCTATTCGAGCAATATCCTAGACCGAGCGTTCATCCCTGTTAGGATTTGTGGCCAATAGTTTTACCATTTAGATCATACGAAGTATCCCACCCGTATGGCTGTGTGTCTTTTTATCTATTGAGAGTGTAATCATAGATAGACTAGGCATTTCGACAGTGTGTAATCTTATACACTTAGATCGTTTTCTAAACTTGACACCTGCCTCGTTTATAGTTTCAGTTGTGAAGGTTATTGTTGTAACATTTCACACAACATTTGTACTTGAAGATAAGTATTGATTTACGCCATAAGGCATACATAGATTTTTATTTATAAAATCTATGTTAAAAATATTTTCATTGTGTCACGTTTGTTTTTAGTGTTTCAAGTCTTCCGCTGTGTATTTAAATTTATGATATTCTGTTAGTGTCAGTGTTGTGCAATTTGTCTCAACATTTAGTACAACATATTTCTACTTAAACTAAAACACTTCATACACCCCACACACACTTTCAGTTGGTATCAGAGCAAATACCTGACAACACTAGGTTAGATCCTCGTTTAAGTGTGTTTTTAGTTTATGTTAGCAATGAAAACACATCACATATCCACTACACTTAGGCACCTGAACATATTATCCATATTTTAAAGTCTAAGTTGTGCATGTATATCAAGTCGATTGATGAATGTGCTTGGAGGACTGTACTTATAGGTTATGGTGTACCAAAGATCCAAATCAACACATCAACACCCCACCAGAAAGAAGGAAAAGTCAATTTCAACCAAGGTTATCAAAAAGTGAAGGTAAACCAAGGTATGATCTTTAATGTAGAAAATCAGTTCAATGCATGTTCTAAATATGATCTTTATGAAAATTAATGTGTCAATATTAGACTTAAGCAAAAACTGAATTTTAGTACTACCTTAAGTGATGAATCAAATGATGAATTTGATGAATCAAAAGATGTTGAATTCACTTTTCATACCAAGATTGATTATGATGATTCTTTATATGATGATCTGGATGATACAGATTCTGATGTTGCACCTAATGTCATAACATTTATGGTAACATCAAAACAGAGTCACCCAGATTTGAATGGTTTTAATGGGTTTGTTGATGATGTAAGCATAAGGATTGATGATCATAAGTTCCAAAAGTTGTTGGATGATTGTAACTCTCAGAAACTCACTCTTAATTCTTTGAACAAAGAGAATGAGAATCTGAAAGAGACAATTACCAAGCTAGAAGTCATACATTCCATAAGAGATTTTTTGAAGTTTGTAAACTGAAGGAGAAATTGATCACCTCTACTTTAAGTTTCATAAAATTTTCTATGAGTGCTTCTGATATATGTTATAGCTATTGGTAAATCTGATAATTGTTGTATACGTTATGATAGTGAAACTGCTTCTATTTTCTAAGAATTTTGAAAATGCTGTGAAATTTGTGAAAGCAAATGTTAAAACATATATTGTAACATCTGCACAAACAGATTCTCACAAAGTCAAAAACATTGAAAAGAAGTTTGTATGTCATTATTTTTCGAAAAATTGATCATACTTGTCCTTACTGCATGAAAAATGTTTGATGATCTGAGATATGAGAAAATGTTACCTAAAATGATGTCACATCCCATGAAACATTTTCTGAAATCTGCATGAAAATCTGATGTTACTTGTAATGTTGTTCACACCTCTTTGAAAGCATGTTTATTTGGTCAATGGTATTTTTGATAGTTGTTGTTCTAGACATATGACAGGACAAATTGACTACTTATCTGATTATGTGACCTTGAATGATGGTAATGTTACATATGGTGGTTGTTCGAAAGGACATGTTATAGGAAAATGAACTTTGAATGTTGAAGGTTTTCCTGAGCTTAAAAAATGCTTTACATTTTGATGGCTTGCTTGCTGATTTGATTAGTATTAGTCAACTTTGTGATGATAATATGCATGTAAAATTTGACAAAGAATCATGTGTATGTTCTTAATGAATATGAAAATTGTCTAGGGCAGTAGATAATTATTATCTCATTGGAACAAATGTGTGTAATTTGTCAAAGAATGATGAAAATGTCTTATTGCATCAAAAATTGGGACATGCACATTATATATCAGTGAAGAGACTAATCAAAGTCGATGCAGTGAAAAGGATTACCAAAACAGAAGTTTCAGAGTACTACTGTATGTGGACCATGCCAGAAAGGTAAGCAGGTAAGAATGTTGCATAAAATGCTGTCACATTGTTCTACACATCAATGCTTCAAATTGTTTTGCACATGGATTTAATTAGTCCTATGAAAACTGAATGCATTGGAGACAAAATATATTCTTTAGTTGTGGTAGATAATTTTTCTAGATATACCTGGATTGAGATTTTACGAGATAAATCTGAAAACATTAATTTGCTGCATTTAAATTTCTTTACAAAAGATTCAAAAATGTGTTTAACTTGAAAGTTGGCCATATTATAATTGATCATGGTAGGGAATTTGAAAGCAACATGTTTAATGATTTTTGTGATAAAAAATGGTATTTTGCAAGAATATTCATCTCCTAAAACTCCACAACGGAATGTTTTTGTTAGAAAGAATATAATTCTACAATAAATGATATGAGTCATGCTTACTTCTAAAAGTCTTGCTAAGAGATTTTGGGTTGTAGCATTGAATACATCATGTCATATTATTAATAGAGTTTATATTCGATCTGGTAGTATTCAAACACCTTATGAGATTTTGAACATTATAAAACTGAATGTGATGTATTTTCATGTATTTGGTTGTGTGTGTTATATTCTAAATAATATGGATCAATTTCATAAGTTTGATTCTAAAAGTGTAAGGTTTCTTTTTAGGCTATTCTAGAAATAGTAAAACTTATAGAGTTTATAACCTTAGGACTAACACTGTTCAAGAATCTGTTACTGTTGTGTTTGATGATGATAAAGGTCTTACAGATGACAAAGATGAAGAAGATGTATCACAAGTCACTGACAATTCTGAGAATACACTGAAGTCTGAAAATGTTGCACCGAATGTTAACACATTTGGGTCAACATCTATAGAACAATCAGTTGTACCTTTACAGAATAATCAGTATGTTCCCAAAACGAACCATTCTTCAAGAATTGGGAAAAGTCATCATTCTGACCAGATCATAGGTGATGCTACAGTTGGAGTGCAAACAAGAGGAAAAGTGAGATCAAATAAGGTAGATGTGGTAAGAACAATATGCATGTCTTTTATTTGCAATGTTGTGAATGTAGAGTGTTACTATTATGAAATTGAACCTAAAAATGTTAATGAGGCATTAACTGATGAAAATTGGATAAATGTTATGCATGATGAACTTAATCAGTTTGAAAGAAATGATGTATGGACATTTGTTCTAAGACCTAGTCATACTAATGTCATTAGAACAAAGTTGATTTTTAAGAACAAAACTGATGAGTTTGGTAACATTTTTTTTAGGAACAAAGCTAGATTAGTTGCACAAGGTTACACCCATGTTGAGGTTATTGATTTTGATGAAACTTTTGCACATGTTGCTAGGATCAAATCTATTAGATTATTGCTAGCAATTGCATGTTTTATTGCCATTAAACTTCATCAAATGTATGTTTATGCTGCATTTCTAAATTGCATTTTTGAATGACGAAGCACATATTGAACAACTTATAGGATTTGACGATCCACAATACCCTGATCATTTTATTAGAGGAGAAGCCGTTGTAACTTTGTTCATTTAGCTCACTGGAGAAGATTTACTTATTGCTCAAATATATGTTGATGACATTGTGTTTGGTTTAGCTTGTGATAAAATGTTAACCAATTTGTTAAAGCAATGACTGCAACATTTGAGATGAGTATGGTTGGAGACTTGAATCATTTTTTAGGTCTTCAAATCAAACAATGTAAGGATGGTATATTCTTCTCTCAAGGTATGTATGCTAAGAATTTAGTTTTGATAGTTAAAAAGTAATGAAAACTTCTATGAGATCTACTTTGATAATTTGTAAAGACAGTGCTGGAAATGATTTTGATCCAACATTGTATAGATCCATGATAAGAAGTTTACTTTATCTAACCTCTAATAGACCAGATATTATGTACAGTATTTTTTGTTTGTTCTAGGTACCAAGCTAATCCAAAGGAATCTCACCGGAATGTTTTGAAAAGAATTATCAAGAATGATACAGGTACAAGTGAACTTTGGATATGGTACACTAAGGACACCAACAACACATTGATTGGATACAGTGATGCGGATTGAGCATGAGATATAGATGACAAAAATAGTAAGAGTAGAGGATGTTTCTACATGGGAAACAATCTTGTGGTTAAGCAAGATGTTTCATGCCTATAAAATTGAATTGATATCCTTACAATTTTCTATGATAATACGAGTGCATAAACATTTCTAAAAATTCAGTACAACACTCACTCACTAAACACATTTGCATTAGGCATTATTTTATGAGAGATTTAGTGGAGAAGAACATAGTGAAGTTGGAATACGTACCTACTGAAAATCATAATGTTGATATATTTACTAAGGTCTTGACCTTGAGACATTCTCATCTTTGAGGAAATCTCTTGGTATGTGTAGTATCTGAATAATCCTAAATGGATGGTGTCACAAATGTCGTAGCATTTGGGACAACATCGTAAGGTTGTATAGTTGTTATAGATTTAATTTATTTCCTATGTTCGTTGAATAATTCCTTTGTAAAATATTATTGAATCTAAAATTTGTTGTGCAAAAATAAACATGTCTTACACCTCTCAAATGCATAAAAAAATAGAATGTTATTAGCGTACTAAAAGATGTACCAAAATCACTGAGTAACTATGGAGCACGGAGTTCACTACTACGATGCCTTCTTTTCAAAAGGTGATTCTTTTGGTAAAAACATCAATATATTTGTAATCAATTAAGTAAGTATGGGGCACGGAGTTCGCTACTACGATGTACTCTACAGGAACAATGGATCAATACAGAACAATGGATCAATACATATTAGATGCTATAACACAAAAAAAAAATATGGTGCAACACAAATGAAGTAAATTCATGTAAAAACCGTGTTGAGGTGTATGTAACAGTTTTGAGCATAGCATTAGATGATTCGATTATATTTTTATAAGTAGTAATTATTTGATTATTTGTGGAAATTTATTTTATTTATTCCTGATTATACTAACCAACATCCTTGTTTTATTTCAAATTATACACATTTAAATACTAAATATTCTAGAATGTTTTTAATTTAATTAATTATTTAATTATGATTTTACCCACTACTTACCCATTATCTATTTTTGTGGCTAAGTTTATGGAGTATTATCGAATTTCTTCTAGAATCCTCCTTAGTTAGTTCTTTTTTATACGTCTTACTTCCAACTATGCATTCTCTCCTATATTCTTCTTATAACATGATATACTAAGCATTGCATTTTTTCGAGTGATTTGAGTATTGCTTTTTAAGATTTGCTAAAGCCTTGTTTGTCTCGGTTATTGTTATTATCTTTTCGATTTCTTGGTGCTCTAATGACAGGAAACAAAGAAACTACCTCACCACACTCAAACTCCCACGAAACTGTCATCTCCATCTCTCTAAAATCTTAATAGTTTCACTTTCATGGCCGTTTCACACCAAAACTCACCAACTGCTACAAGAAAAGCTGAAACACTTACCCAAAACAACTCTAGTTACACCCATTCCTACAACTGTTCACATTCAACTCGATTCGATCCTTAACGAGCTGAATCAAGCTGTTGAGAATATGTCTCAATCGATGATGAATTCTGAGAATCTATTCTTACTGTTGGAAATATGTCCATTGACATTTCTCTCTACTAGAAACCCAAAAATTCACCACTACACTTGATTCGTCCACCTCACAAAAGCCACAATTTCCAAGTTCTAACACTGAAACAGAGGCAATTGCCTCGACTGCTTCCTCTATGGGGGAGATTGAGAAGGAAATTTATGATTTTCCTGTTGCTGAGCAGAATGAGTATGCAAATGCTGAGATATCCGATTCTGAGGACGCTCAAATGAAGGAGGCCGATGCAAATGCTAACTCAGGTTAAACTAACTCTTATCTTTCTATATTGATGAATTTAAATAGATTGCATTTGGAAAGAATGTTGAGAAAGAAAAGAGAAAGAGTAGCCTTGTTCAACGAAGGAGATCCGGCTATGTGTTCATTAGAGTTGATTACTCTAACTCACTGGGGAGAAAGAAGAAAGGAATTAGTGTTGTTGATGAACCGATTCAAGATCTTTTCTTAATCGGAAGTATGATCCAAAGGGAAAGATGGTTGCTGCTGAACGAGACTTGCCCAAAGTAATTGAAAATTCTGATCCAGAAGATAATCCCATTGTGTATGAGATTAAGAAGATTATGAGGAAGAATGCTGCATCAAATGCTGAAGCAAGTGCTGCAACACCAGACCCTGATGACAGTAGAAGTGATGATTCTAAGAAGAGCAGTAATAGGGACTTTGAATTAGCTGAGGAAACAAATTCTGAAGGAGGTAATTCTGATCCTAATAATAATTTTGAGACTGATAGGA
Organism: Galeopsis tetrahit; assembly: GCA_963675135.1. Lineage (NCBI taxonomy): Eukaryota > Viridiplantae > Streptophyta > Magnoliopsida > Lamiales > Lamiaceae > Galeopsis > Galeopsis tetrahit. Next base: position 45,867,499 of record OY776121.1, read on the forward strand.
TAGTTACTAAAATAACTAAACTATCTAGACGACAATTGTTAATAGAAAAGAGAATTAACATTGCTGATTTTGAGAAGTAAAAGGTTGATACAATTTTTGATTGAAAGGAAATTGTTGAAAACTGTAACTTTGAGTGATACTTTTGTGTCTTATTGGGTATATGTATTTTGTGCTTGACTTAGGAAGAGTACGGGTAGACGTAGCTCTAAATGATATGGAAATGTACAATTTAGGGGGAGATCAGTTCCATTTACTATAGAATTGATTAATGATCTCTTAGAGATAGAGCCTGTGATTGATGAAGATGAACTTGATTTGAACTTGGTTGCTTCTTCTGTAACTGTGGTAGATTAACTAGGTGACAAAATGTTATGCTTGCTAAAGATCTCACATCTCTATACTTTGTACTACATAAATTGATTGTCTACAATTGATTACCCTATACAAATTCCACTAAGGTGATTAAGGATAAGCCATACTGTTGTATATGATGATTGTGTTGAAGAATTTCAATCTGGATTTAACTATTTTCACCACACGCAGTTTATAGTGATATTTATTATAAAGAGATTTTACCTTACCCTGTGTTGATATGTTCATACCTCAAGAGGCATGAATTTTTAAACCTGAGGAAACTGAGGTTATTTGAGGCAAGGTACCCTTGATGACTATTTCACCTGCTTTGTTACTTGGTGAAAAGATTGTTGATTTGTTTTGTTACAAAATTCAGATGGTTCTGATCATAGAGATGCTCTTATTCCAGTTCGACCAGCTCCAGCAAGACCTGAACAGAGAAATGCTACACCGAATGTGAACACATTGGCGGTCACATTGGTCAAAATATTTCTGTTTCCAGATCTTTTATTTTACTTCAACTGAAACATTTACAGGACTCTATTAATGGCCTTCAGTTCCTTAAAGTCCAGTGGTTAGAGACACTTTCTACTACCACAGGGGGAGAAACACCATCAACTTCTGAGATTCGAAGTAAAGAACTCCATGGAGATGTACCAGAAGCTGATTGTGTACCTGATGCTATTCATGAAGAGACTGCTGAACCAGATGTTGTAGTTCATTTTGCTACAACGTGCACTGTTGTTGAAGATGAGGAGATTTAATTTGCTGATGTTGATGAACGTATGGATGTTCTTTATGACATCTAAACAGGTTATGGTAACAATTGAACAGGTTGATACAAGGAGGGCTGAACATTATATGTGATTATGTGCAGGAACATGATGCTGCATCTGTTGTTACAACAATATATGTCACATGTTTAGTTTCTTAAGTATTTGTGCCTTTTATACTTTCCTTGATCTTATGCATTGTTATTACTGTGTTTAAGTTGGTTTACAGATTCTGTTTGTTTTTATTTCTAGTTGATAGGTTGTCTTTTATTCAACTTGCTTAATTTGTTTGCATTTATGATAACAGATTACTGCTTTTATGCTTAAATTGTTTTCTTACTTATCATTATTTGCTTACTGCATGTTGTATATGTTAGTTGTTTATTGTATTTGTTTTTTCCCTAACTTTGCTCTATTTTCAGTTTCCTTAAACTGTTTGCCTTAAGAATTATTCTTATTTGCTTACTGCTTCAAGTATGTTTAAATTGTTTGCCTTAAAGAATTATTTTTATTGGCTTACTGTTTGCTGGTTTTAGGTGTTTGTTAGTTGTTGTTTGTTTGTCTTTCTAACTTGCATTATTATTCAATTGGCTTAAATTTGTTTGCTCTGATGAAAATATAATTTAGAGGTACACTTCTCTTTAATTCTCATATGCTTACTGCCTATTGATAATATAAGTCTAGTTTTGTTTGTCTTTTGGTCTGTTTAGATTGATAGTATTTCTTTTTGTTTTTGCTCTGATTTCTGTTTGTTTGAGTATTACTTAAATCTTAAGTTTTTTCTTCCAAACTTAACTTAGGATTTCAGTAAAGTTACTTATGTTGTGAATAAGTGTATTGTTTATACTAGTTTTGTTTTGGATAAAATTATCTTGATCTTATGGCACGGATCATTGTAAGATTATCCTTGATCTTCATTCGATTTGATCCAACGGTTACAACAGGTGTTGACTTGACTAGTATTTAGCAATGATGTTAACCTCAACTAAATACATAAAACTGAGTATGTATAGAAATATATGTGCATCAGGTGTGTTGTAGTCGAAAGGTCAAATTGGGGGAGATTGTAGATGTTGTTAATCCTTAAATGCCTTAACATTATCAACAACATCTTAATTTGACCTTCCGAGATTTTTTCTAAGTCTTTTCTGAAATGCTACATTAAATGTTGATCTAAATGTTGTCGCATTTCTGGCAGGATCGAGAAGCTTCTACAAGGATCTGGAACCTGGAAGATTCCAGAACATTGGAGAACATGCTAGAGCAGCTTGGAACCATTTAGAACGACTTGGAGCATACAAGAAGGATCTAGAAAGATCATGGAAGTTGAGCTCCTAAAAAATAGGACCTCAATGTGGAAGCCTCTAGAATTCGCACCTCACATCTATAAATACCGATTGAAGGCTTCATTATTCAGAGGCTTCATTATTCAGTGTATTCTATTCGAGTAATATCCTAGACCGAGCGTTCATCCCTGTTAGGATTTGTGGCCAATAGTTTTACCATTTAGATCATACGAAGTATCCCACCCGTATGACTGTGTGTCTTTTTATCTATTGAGAGTGTAATCATAGATAGACTAGGCATTTCGACAGTGTGTAATCTTATACACTTAGATCGTTTTCTAAACTTGGCACCTGCCTCGTTTATAGTTTCAGTTGTGAAGGTTATTGTTGTAACATTTCACACAACATTTGTACTTGAAGATAAGTATTGATTTACGCCATAAGGCAGACTTAGATCTTTATTTATAAAATCTATGTTAAAAATATTTCCATTGTGTCACGTTTGTTTTTAGTGTTTCATGTCTTCCGCTGTGTATTTAAATTTTTGATATTCTGTTAGAGTCAGTGTTGTGCAATTTGCCTTGACATTTAGTACAACATACAGTAGAAACTCTATAAATTAATAATCTTGGGACCACCAAAATTTATTAATTAAAAGAGTTATTAATTTATCTATAAATTAATAATTATTAATTTATATATTAATTTATATTTATTAATTTATAGAAACACTCTTTCAAACTTGCACTTATAATCATTTATTGTATATCAAATGAAGAGTCTAATTTAAAAGGATCCTTCAATCTTCCACATTATTATACTTCTTGTGTTCATTGTATTATTTTATGAACATTAAAAAATATTTTCAATATAAATATACAAGATCAAAATATGCTAACACAAACAAATCATACACACAACATGACTTCTCATCTTACAGGTGTGAAAAAAATAACAGTGACCGACAAGATTCGAAAAGCATTATGCAAGCACAACAAGGATAATTCAAGTCTTACTAAAAATCAATTGCAAAATGTTCTTAGTAACTATGGTGAAACTTTTAGGTGAAATTGATTTCAACAAAAAAACAAAAACAATTTAGTCATTTTTTAAGAAACATTCATAAATCATTCATGTAATAGGTAATATATATGGAATTATTAATTTATATTTTATTTGGGGTCTATAGAAATTACAAAAAAATGTATTATCTTATAATTTTAGCGAGTTTATTAATTTAGCACGCTATCCCCGAGTCGGGACCGGCCAAAAATATTATCTTAGAGAGTTTATTAATTTATCGAGTATTAATTTAAAGAGTTTCTACTGTATTTCTACTTAAACTAAAACACTTCATACACCCCACACACACTTTCATGCTCCCTCAACTCTACTGATCTCCATCCCAAGAATCACTTTAGCTTCACCAATATCTTTCATCTCAAACTCCCTTTTGAGAATCTCATTAACCTGATTGATACTGTTAATAGACTCCCCACTATTAACATATCATCTACATACAACAGAAGATAGGTAATTGAACTTCCAACTCGTCTGAACTATATACAACTATCATGCACTTCTTGTAAAACTAGTTGAGCAAATGTACTAATCAAATCTTAAGTACAACTGTCTGGGGTTTTGGTTAAGGCCATAGAGGGACTTTCTAAGTAGGTACACCTTCTCTTCCCCATCTTCTATGTCCAACCCTTCTGGTAGCTTCATGTAGATCTTCTCATCTAAAGTCCCATGAAGAAATGTTGTGGTCACATCCATCTGATGCAGCTCCAGTTCATAATGAGCAACCATAGCCAACAAGATTCTGATGCTACAATGCTTCGCAACAGATGAGAAGATTTCATTAAAATCAATACATTCTTTCTGTGTAAATCCTTTAGCTACAAACCTTACCTTATACCTAATCTTGCCACCTCTCTAAGCTTCCACCTTCTTCTTGTATATCCACTTACACCCAACAAGTTTCTTGTTCTTTGATCTCTCAACAATCTCCCAAGTCTGGTTCTTGTTTAGAGATAACAATTCTTCCTCCATATCAACTAACCACTTCTCTTTATCATGACAGCTGATGGCTTCAAAGTGTAAGTTTTAGGCTCTAGAGACTCCACCTAAAGAGCTGCATATAATGCAAATGATATAATGTCAGATTGACCATACCTCTGAGGTGGGTGGACTTCTCTTCTGGTTTTGTCTCTAGTCAGCTGATATCCATGAAGCTCATTCTCACTATGAGTAATTTCCTCCTCATCTGGAGCAATATAATATTCAATTGGTCTTTTAGTGTCAACATGCTCCACCTCAACCTGTGTCTCATCTGGTTTGTTGTCCGCTGCACTTGAACTTGCCTCTTCTTTAAGTGGCATTCTACTTTCATCAAACGTTACATCTCTACTGATAATACACTTCTGCATCCCAACTTCAAGGCACCACAGTCTATACCCTTTCACACCTGAAGGATACCCTACGACCACACATTTCAAGGCTCGAGGTTCAAGCTTATCTTGCTTGACATGGGCATATGCCAAACAAATATAAACCTTCAAATTCTTGTACTTAGATACATGGCCAGATCATAAATCTTCTGGGGTTTTAAACTGCACAACTGAGGAAGGGCTTCTGTTTATCAAATAGGCTGCTTATGGTCTGACCAAAATATCTTAGGGAATCCAGATCTGCTCAACATACACTTGACTCTCTCAAGCAAGGTATGGTTCATTCTCTCAGCTACTCCATTCTACTGAGGTGTACCTGGTACTGTCTTGTGCCTCACTATACCTTTCTTCTTGCAGAAAACATTGAACTCTTCTGATAAGTACTCCAAGCCATTATCAGTTCTCAGATGCTTGAGTTTCTTTCCAGTGATATTCTCAACCTCAATGAGCCATTCCTTAAACTTTTCAAATGCTTATGGCTTGGATTTCAGGATAGTGATTCATATCTTTCTTAAGTAGTCATCTATGATAGACATGAAATATCTCCCGCCACTTCTATTTTGATTCCTAGCTGGCCCCACATATTTGAATGGACATAGTCCAAGATCCCTTTGGTAGAGTGTGAACTCTTCCCAAACTTCAATCTCTTGGTTTTCCCAAGAATGCAGTGCTCACACATATCAAACTTTGAGATCTTCTCACCACCTAGCAATCCTTGCTTACTCAGCTCTAGTAGGCCATTCTCTCCTACATGAGCTAGTCTTCTGTGCCACAACATTGAGTTGTCTTGCACCCTTGCCACATCTGATCTACCAATCACTGTACCCCTCTAAAGAAAGTAGAGATCATTCATTCTCTCACCTTTCATGACATTCAACTTCCCCTTTGAAACTCTGAGCTCTCCATCTTCTGACTGGAACTTATAGCCCATTGAATCCATCATATCAAGAGATATCAAATTTCTCTTGAGTTCAAGAACATACCTGACCCTCTTGAGAATTCTCACTACCCCATTATACATATTTAAGTGTATTGTACCTTCACCTTTAACTTTGCAAGTGTGATCATTTCCTAGCGACACAAAAAACCATTCTGATGCTTAAAATCTTGAAACAAATCTCTTCTTGGAGTCATGTGGAAAGAACACCCTGAATCTAAAATCCATCTTGTTGTTCTTCAGTGGATGTGATGGACAGTGCCTGAGCTGACTCATAGCCTTCTAGCTCCTTATCTTCTTGGGATTGATTTGCTTGATTATTATCAGCAGGGTTCTTGACACCATATTTCCTTATAAGTTGTCTGTACTTAAAACAAACACTCTTATAGTGCCCATGTTTGTTGTAGTGGTGGCACACTACTTCCCCTTGATTTGACACAACTGATTTTCCCTTATCAGCTCCCTTGGGTTGACTAGACCCCTTCTTGGAGACAGACTTCTTCTGACCTTTCTTGATTGCCAATCCTTCTCCACGGCTACTTTTATCTTCTCGAGATGTCTTATTATGCAAGAGCTTGGACTTGACAGCCAAGATCACATCTTCTAATGTGATTGCTTCCTTTCTACCATACAAGATGGTGTTCTTTAGGATTTCAAAGGACTTAGAAAAAGCACTCAACAAGATAAGAACCTTATCCTCTTCCTCTAACTTGACATCCAAATTTTCCAGATCTCAAGGATACAACTCATGAAAATGATAAGTTGGAGCCCCTGATCTTCAACTCTAGAGCAGACACGAGCCCCGAATTATTATCTAAAAAAATGGAATTCATTCATCAAATTCCGTCGCCAAAGTATGTACTTTTGCTACTTAGAGTAGGTAAAACTATTGATTACCTCTCCATAAGTTCGAACTTTTAGATGTTACTGGGAAATGTTTGACTAATAATTTCAACTCGTGTTTGTTTTATTGCATTACAACATTACATTTACACTAGCAACATCTGTTTGTTTCTTCAACAATCTTGCTGAGGCTAGAGCTGCATCCTTCCTCATGGTAATATATCTCCCTCCGTCCGCTTATAAGCTTTCAATTTTGTCATTTTGATCCGTCTGCCTATAAGTTTTCATACTTTTTTGACAAATATTTTTTAATTTTTTATTCTTCCACTTCACTTTATATTTAAAGTTTCTCTCTATCTCTCTCTATCTCTCTATTTCTCAACCACATCACTTTGTACTGTATCTATTATTTAATCACTTTTCTTAATCCATGTACCAAAAAGTAACGAAAAACTTATAGGCGGACGAACGGAGTATATATCTACTCTTAACTTCCAAATTTCAATAACATGATCCAACTATTATAAGTTATAATGCATTTTTTTCATCATAACTGCATTATTATTTTCCGGCTAGGTTTCACTTCAACAAGGACCAATTTGCCTTCATATATCTCGCAACAAATCTTGGAGCTACTTTTACCAATGTACATCAATATCTAATTTTCAATTGGCTAATAAATTCTCATGTTAATAATGAATTATCAAAACATGCTGCATGGTCTTCTCATGCCTCTGTTTGGGCATTTTATAAGAGAAGAAACATTCCTTTCATTTGGACTCTTTAATGGATTCATAAGTGTATCTATCTATCTTGCATTTTAATTCTCTCCATATTTGTAAATATTACATTAATAATTTATGATTTTTATTAATTCTTCTTGTGCAGATGTTGTTTCAAAGCATAGCGGTCAACTTGGGTAACTACTTATGATTAATAATGTTCAATTAATAATGAAACAAAGGAAGTAATTGTTTGTTCTCCATTTAGGTACCATATGCTGTGACATCGCTCGCCATGTTATTTACTCCAGCAAACAATGAAGGCTTTGCAATGTATTTATTGATGCAAAATTGTGATATATAAACTTCATCTTGAGATCTTATTTTTGAGGATCTCGAACTCCTCCATTTCGTGCACTCTTATTTTCAGCTCGTTTTGGATTGTTTTAGATGTCTAAGCATACAATCACATGATCTAGAAGCTTCTCCAAAATTCTAAATCCTTGCAACTCCCCAAAATTGTGTAGATCCTTCTAGAAACTTCATCTCGTGTTAAAACATTATGAACAACATTTGATAAAGAGAGTTCTTTAAGGTACTAAAAAATTGGTAAAATATAGGATCATGGGCTTAGTTAATTTGAAATTCGGGTTTTACTTATTTTAAAAATTGACTTGATAAAAAAAATTAATGTATTGTGTAATTATTGGAATAGTCGATGAATTCATTTTAAAGTACTCCACACTAAAAAAATTGAAAAAAATAATATTGTGATTAAAAATTATATATGCGCGTACTTCAAAAAAATCACTTTTAAGTACTAAAACAACAATTAAAATCAGGACTATGGACTTAATTTACTCATGGACAAAAAAAAATCATGTATTGTAATTGTTGTGAAATGTACTTATTTTTAAATAAAATGAATGAATATTTTGATTTTGGCCTTACGTATCTTCTTAGACCAGCCCAAAACTGAAAATCCTAATATATGGGAATATATACTGTTATAGAATTAAAATTTGAGACAAAAGATGGTAACATTAAACTTCTTGGCCTTACTAATATGTTTTATTTTGCTACACAAATTTGGCGTACAAGGGTGCACACCTAATATTAAACATGCAACAATATGTACATAGGTGCACATGGATATAAACGTGTGCACTTACATAAACACATGTTCACATGTATGGACAAGCGTATACTTACATAAGCAAATGTGTGCATATATGTAAAGTGTGCATTTTACATTTTGCATGTGCACTTGTGTATATGGCGTGCAAAATGTTGTGTTAATGTACACCTGCGTAGCCATTTGTGCATTCTTCCATACTATATTAGATACAAAACTAACCTAAAAAAAAAAAAAATATTAACACTAATTTATCTTGCTCTCTTCAGTGGACATGTTTTAGTAACAGTGCACAACTAAAAAAAAAAAAAAGTTTATCTCTAAAAATGTAATTCAACACAATTTCAGTTATGAAAAAAATTACATCGAAAATGTCAAATAGCACAAAAAAAAAATCCTTTTTTTGGTCAAGCAATTTATGCTCCTTGAAAGACTTCTAGAAGAAAAAGACATCTAAAGTCACAAACACAAATTTTCAGGGAAGATAGGTGTGTAAAGATTTGAAGAAAATGAAAATATATGTGTTTTGTTCTTTTTCTTTGATTCATTTGCGTTATTGTTTGTTACTTGAGATTATCATTTGAATTTGGTTTGTATTGAGACAAATCTCAACCCTCTTTACTTTATCTCTTTTAATACTAATAAATATTTTTTTACATTAAATTACACTTAAACAGTAAATGATGAAACAAACTTGAAACAAAACGCATATTAAGGATACTGTAGATTCAATTTTTGTGGTCCGAAAATCAATCAAGCCTACCATAATTGGTAAATATTACGCTCTTGGGTAAATATTACGGTCTTGGGTGAAAAACTTGAATCTATTTAATATTGGCGCTCTTGGGTAAATGGGGTTGGAGATGTTTAACTGATATTGAGAGCTTGTGTAAGGATATTTTAGTGTCTAAATATGGGTCGTTTAGAGATTGTATCGAGTACTACATTAACAAGAGGAAATGTCATAGGTCTTGGTCAGTTTGATGGTCTAATATTATCAAACATGTTGGGGTAAGTGAGTGGTTCAAAACTAATTGCTCTCTGTTGGTTTGTAATGGTAAAAACACTTGATTGTGGGAGGACAGTTGGGTGGGGGGTCAGAGTCTGAAATTTTTATTTCCTAGGCTTTTTTATCTTGAAAATGTGAAATAGTGTTTGGTTGTTTTGGAATTAATGAGTGAGAAATTAATTTGGATTCTCAGACGTAGTGGTCAAGAGCCACCTCCCACGTGTGCGTGAATTTAGGCGCAAGTATCTCCACAATTCTCTCATTCCTCTTTTTACGCTGAAATTTTCGCCCCTCCTCTCTTCTCTGCAGTGTTGTGCTCTCCAAAGCCATACATTGTTCTTACTGCCGGAATTCGTTCCGTGTGTTGCCGGAATAACTTTTTCGTGTGTGTTCAGTTCGTACTTAGTACGTTCGCTGAGGCTTCGTATACAGTGGTGCTACTGTGTACGAAGTAGAAGTCGTTTTACCTTTGGGAACAGAGCGCCGTACCAGTCGAGCACTACCTGGGCGTATTCTGTTCTGCGGGAAAAAGGGTTTTCCCTTGACTCGACTTTCGTTATTAGATTCCTTCGATATTGCAGTATACATATGCGTATAGTTTCCAACAATTGCAGAACATAATATATTAATCTACTTTCGGACTTAATTAATTAAATTGATTTCAGACCTAATTAATTAATTACTGCATTAAAGGATTATCCACTGCAATATTGAACATTTAATCATCACTTGAGAATGGAGAACAATTTGGTGGCTTCGTTGATATGATATAGAGCGGAATTGCGGAATTGGAGCATGGCTCGAGCGGAATTGGAGCATGACTTCATGATCATGGCTTCGTGGAATTGATGTATTCTGAGAACAGAATTGATGTATTCTGAGGGAATTGGAGCATGACTTCATTGGAGCATGGCTTCGTCGAATTGATGTAATCTGAGAACATAATTGATTCGTGGAATTGATGTATTCTGAGAACAGAATCGATGTAATCTGAGAACAAAATTGATGTAATCTGAGAACATAATTGTTTTTTGTTAATTAATTACAGAGATATATTAATTAATTAATTGGCCATTGGCCGGAGTATTCTGAGAACAGAATTCACCTTTGTCAATTAATTACAGAATAAAGATTAATTAACTTTTGGATAATTACTGAGCAATATCCAAATTTAATTATTAATTATCTCTTGGGATGGATATATATTACACCATTATCATTATCCGGAGAATCAAAAAGGCCCAAAGCCTGACTATTCTGCCTATTCTATAGATTTCTCGGTATACCAGAAATGAGATAGCAAAACAAAGGATTGGTCTCGTGCTAGTCTTGGAAATGAGGAGAAGCTCATCTCTTTAAATACTAGAAATTCAAACAACTAAGGCTCCAGATTAAAGTTCTGGGAGTTGGTCTAAGGCTCCAGATTAAAGTTCTGGGAGTTGGTCTAAAGCTCCAGATTAAAGTTTTGGAAGTTGGTCTAAGACTCCAAATTAAAGTTTTGGGAGTTGGTCTAAGACTGATTCTGAGATCCAATTAAATTGGAATTGCACATGTGCTGAAAAATTGATTAATTACATCAATTAATCAAGAGGATGTGCTGATAAATTGATTAATTACATCAATTAATCAAGTGGATTAAATTCGATTTAATCACATCAATTAATCAAGAGGATTAAATTGGAATTGCACACTGATGCGGCCTAAAAATGTCATCCGATAAGAAGTCGACACGTGTATAGAGGATAAGATAAAAGAGGAGATATGGGATTAAGGAATACTCTCTGAATAAAGAATCTCTTCCGGAGGCCCTCCGGAGGGAGCTCCACCTGGGGAGAGATATCAGGAAGACCTAATCTTGATAAGAATTAGTAGTCCGAAGATCTAGGAGGAGTCCCGTACGAAACGGCCTGAGACTGGGTAAAGGAAGGCTCATTCTTCCTTTATCCCAGCGGGCGAAGTCCACTAGGGGGAGTGGTTCCGGTTCTTCAGGAAGTGAGAGAGTGGAAGACCCTGTCAACACAACCGGGTTGAGTCCAAAGCGCAGCTCCGAAATAGAAGGAAACCCTAACTTCCTCTTAGGTGGGAACTCTCTATAAATAGGTAAACTGAGGTACATTTTCAGGTTACGATCTCTAATTTTTTACAAGACTTATTACACTTCTTATTAAATAATTTTGGTACCTTTCAAGAGCCTGATTGAGAAATCGAGGACTCTCAAGTCCTTACGATATATTGAGATCCCTATACTAACTTAGGCATCGGAGTGTCCGCGCCGGACTCCCCTCCGGCGTGTCTTTTGCAGGTTCTGGAGGATCATTTCAAAGGAAGTAGCAGACCCGGATCATTCATACACGTTCGGGAATCCGGATATCCGACTCTAAGGATATCTAATCCATCCGTGCAAATTTTGAGAAGTACACACCCTTGAGAATAGAACCTGCCGAAGTGCTGGAAGTAGCAGGAGATCATCCCGACTTGAAATTCCCTTATTCCAGGAATCGGGGCCCTCAGAAGCCAAGTCCGATCGATTTTGCAGATTCCACAATGAGTATGGACATGACACAAACCAATGTTATCACTTGAAAGACGAGATTGAAAGGATGATCCAGGCGGGGCACTTATACAAAATGTCATTTACCCAACCATACGTGAGGTGCATATCAACCCGAGAAGCGATGTACACACTCAAGGAAATTCATGAAGGAGATGCAGCTAGTCATGAAGGATATAAAACAGTGGTGAAGAAAGCCTTAAGGGCCGGATTATATTGGCCCTCCATGACGAAGGATGCCAAAGAATTCGTAAAGAAATATGCTAAATGTCAAAAAAATGGTCCCTTGATAAGGATTCCTGCGGAAGAGATGGGAGCTATGCATTCTCCGTGTCCTTTCGCTAAGTGGGGAATCGATTTGGTGGGGCCCTTCCCCCCAGCTTCGGGAGGAAGAATTTTTTTGATAGTAGCAGTAGATTATTTTAGCAAATGGGTTGAAGCTGCCCCTCTAGCTACAATAGATGAGGAGAATGTGATCAAGTTCCTGGGAAAACAAATTTGCTGCAGATTCGGAGTACCCAGGATACTGGTCTATGACAATGGGACACAGTTTAATGGAGAAAACGTACGAGGATGGTGCGCAAGACTAAACATAATGCAAAGATTTACCTCCGTAGCTCATCCTTAAGCTAATAGACAGGTGGAAGTTACTAATCGAACGATAGTAGATGGTATTCGGACGAGGTTGACGAAGATAGGTGGAGGATGGGTGAACGAATTAGACAATGTGCTATGGTCCTACAGAACTAGCCCGAAGACAGCAACTGGAGAATCTCCTTTCCAGCTGGTCTACGGAGACGCGGCGGTGATACCTCCAGAGGCTGTGTTGCAGTCCCACCGAATTGCCCAATTTGAAGAACATCGAAATGAGAGGTTGATGAGAGAGGCCCTGGATTTAATGGAAGAAGAAAGAGAGATGGTTCGAGTACGTGCAGAGAGATACAAGAGCAGAATTAAAGTTGCATATGACCGAAGGGTGATCCTGAGGTCCTTTAGAGTGGGGGACCTGGTATTAAGGAGAGCCGATGCTCTAAAGAATACCGGAAAACTGGAGCCCAACTGGGAGGGGCCTTATAAAATCACACAGGTACTGAAGGGAGGAGCCTATAGGCTGCAAAACATGGAAGGAGTCGATATAGCCAGACCTTGGAACGTTTGCCATTTGAAGAGGTTCTTCCTTTGAAGAAAATGTAAGGTCTTGAGACCATTTGTGATTTTTTTGCATTAATTCGGATTCTATTTAATGTATTTAGTAGCTTCACCGGAGCTCTTTTTCCCTCTTTATGGGTTTCCCCTTTGGGGTTTTTCCGTAAAGAGGTTTTTAATGAGACCGGCGTAGGTTATCTATGGCCTATGTTGAAAACTGATATTAATCAATGAAGCTTTATCCCTTTTGAAAAAGAATTGTACAGAGTTACCGCGTTTTGATTATCTTTCCCTTATTGGAATATATGGTGCATGAATATAATAAAATGAGAGTGAGAGACAATCAGAGGCCTAGAGGCCGAGGAGCTCCGGAGAGCCCTCACCATACTTGAGACCCAAAAGGGTTACTCGATGAAAAGAAAGATTTTATGAATCAAAATCTTTTAAGAATGAGAGTGAGAGACACTCAGAGGCCTAGAGGCCGAGGAGCTCCGGAGAGCGCTCACCATACTTGAGACCCAAAAGGGTTACTCAATGAAAAGAAAGATTTTATGAATCAAAATCTTTTAAGAATGAGAGTGAGAGACACTCAGAGGCCTAGAGTCCGAGGAGCTCCGGAGAGCCCTCACCATACTTGAGACCCAAAAGGGTTACTCAATGAAAAGAAATATTTTATGAATCAAAATCTTTTAAGAATGAGAGTGAGAGACACTCAGAGGCCTAGAGGCCGAGGAGCTCCGGAGAGCCCTCACCATACTTGAGACCCAAAAGGGTTACTCAACGAAAAGAAAGGTTTTATGAATCAAAATCTTTTAAACGAAAATGAGAGACAAGTAGAGGCGCAGAGGCCAAGGAGAACTGGGGAGCATCTCCCCATAACCAAGACCCAAGATGGGTACTTAGAAAACAAAGATTTTGCTAAAGTCAAGGAAAACCTCCTCGAGTCATCTGAAACCAGAGGTGATCCCTAAAATTCTTGAGAAAATTCTTTGAAGGTTATGAAACCAAGAGACGATTATGGTGCAACCTACAAGACCAATAAGGGGGAAGAAAAAGAGCACACCTCCAACATATTTTTTACTGGTCTTATAGGTTGCCCATGTAAGCAGAAAAGAAAAGACATGCCAACAAAAAAGTAGTATGAAGCTAACACGATTACTACAAAAAGCCCCCACATATCCAGGAATGTGGGGTCCCCTATAGAGTATGAGAAAGCAAATACCATGAGCAGAAATTAAAAGAGTGTAGAAAAACAAAAGAAAGGTAAAATGTTTGTTATGACCATGGAAATACGAATGTTAAACTGCTTTTTCAACAGCAGCCTCCTCAGCAACAGCTCCCTCGACCACAGCTCCTTCGTTGGCAGTCTCCTCGACAAAAGCATGATTGCTAAACCCTTCGCCCTCCTCTGGGCCCTCTTCATCTCCTAAGGTAGCCTCAGCATCCTTTTCTCTATCTGCTCCTATTACAGTCTTGGGGGCAGAGGCGTAAGGACAGACCAACTGCTCCAGAGGCTTTAGCTCAGCCATACCCACCTTGGCCGTCTGTAATTTAGCAATGGCCTGACTCATTCTGGGCAGCCACCAAGGACTATCGACACTCTCCGCCGGATCCCCTAAGAATTTGGGAGGAGTAGCAAGCTGGTCCAGGCGGAAAGCACGAGAGTAGGTCCCATCGAACCCTGGGGCTGAGTGCTCGGCCACGGCATTGCTGAAGCCATGATCGATGAAATGAGGAATATGTGGCCCCATGGCGCATAGGAAGCTTGATCTCTTTAAAAAGCTGGACAGCCACTGAGTATGAAGAGTCCCCAAGAATTATTGACCCAAGGAAGAGGTAAACAGGGATTTGATGCAGGCTTGCACTCCAACATCTGGCAGTTCGCGCTCCATCCGCCTCATCTCTATTCCCATTCGTTCTATTTCTTCTTCCAGATGCTTAATCTTGGCCGCCTCCTGCCTGCTTTGAACCCGGAGAAGAGGCAATTCCTCAGCCAGAGCTTGAGCCCGCTTTTGAGCTTTGTCCTTCTCCGCGGTGACACCCTTAAGAGTTGAGTGAAAAGAGGATGCCTCAGCTCGAAGAAGTTCAATCTCAGCAGCCATTTCAACACCTTGGTCAAATATTTTAGTATAGACAAGGCCGAACTGCATGACGAGAAGAAGCAATGTTTAAGAGATAAAGAAATTAGATGCCATAAAGATAAGGGGAAATACCTCAGAAAAAAGATGAGCGCCGTGAAGCAGTTGATCTTCAGAGAGAGGCTTGTCAGAGAGCTCGATGTTGGAAGGAGGAGGACATTGGCTGATGAGACGCTGATGAGGTTCGTAGGAGGTAGAAAGGGGAACTCCTTTCTCAGCCGGAGCCCGAGCAGTCTTTCCCTTCTTCTTTTTAGAAGTACCGCTGTCAGAGAAGAAAGCATTGGTGGCTGAGCGAGTCCTCCTAGAGACAGAGCCTGGGACTTGGGTAGAAGAGCCAGGGAGAGGAGGAGCCTTTGTAGAACTCTCTGGAGTCGGGGTCTTTACCGAGCTTTCTAGAGCCGGAGCAGGAGATTGAGGAGCTTTTGGAAGGTCTTCGGGGGCAGCCGATGCAGGGGCCTTCACCATTCCAAGAGCAGGAGCATCCCACGAGATATGAGTCAACCAACTCATTGGTGTAGATAACCAAGGGATTTTCAGAATTCAAAGAAATAGCCACATGCGAAAAATGAAATACAAAAACAGGGAATTTTTTACCATCTCGAGGTTCTAAGGAGAAATCTTGAGGACAGAATCCAAAATGGGAGAGGATGCGAAGATTTTTGCAGATACCAAGAACATCAAAAAAATCATGCTGGCGGACATGAGTATTGAGATTAGTCATAACAATGTGGTTTAAGACAGAGTAAGTTTTCAGAGGAGGAGGAAGTATTCCCGGATTATGATATATCCAACTCTCGTGGGGAAACGACCAATCAGTGGGGTTAGTTACAAAAATATAATAATCCCTCCAAGATGACTCTTCTTCATGGAGTTTTGTCATGAATTTGCAAACACGAGACCTTCTCCCACAAACATAGAAGAAGCCGTCGTTCAACTTGCAAGCGTGCTGACTTAGAAATAGTTCGGCAGAAGGCTCACCGCCATTCCCCTTCACCAGAATGTAAAACCCTATCATAGTGCGGATAGCATTCAGAGTGAATTGATTGAGAGGGATCTGCATGCGAGTAGATATGGAGGCCAGATAGGGGTGAACCGGAAATCGAAGACCCGACCTAATTTGAGCTTCGAAAAAAGCTAGGGTTCGAGGCTCAGAAACATTAGGGCGTTCATCTGAGCGAGGAATTCGGAGAGTGTACTCCGGAAAAAAACTTGGGCTTGAATAAGACTGGCTAGATGAGTATCGTTGATTAAAGAAGAGGTTGAAATCCTATTCTCAGGGCTCCCCATCGGAAACGGGATGGACTCAGAAGGGTTTTGACCGGAAGATCTAGGTGGAGAAGAAGGATGAGACATTGACTAAGTAGTGTTAATAAAAGAAAAGAAGATAGCCAGGTTACCTTGTTGGGAGAAAAACGAAGTCGGACAGGGTGACCGGCGACGGCGAGACTTGGAGAGGAAGACGCCTGAGAATAGAAGTGGAAACAGCAAAGGAACTTTCGAGAAAATGAAATTCAGAAGAGGATTGCGTGAAGTGAATGAGGAAAGGTGGGTTAGAATCGAGGTTTTTCCTCGGGAAGCTAGTAAGAGAGAGAAAATTGCGACTGTGTGGGACCCAGGCAAGGAAGTTGAAACGTTTTCGGAATTGTGGGCGGGAAAAATTTATGAAATGGAACCCTCCCGAAGTTCTCCTCCGGAGTAAGAATAAAACACGTCTCTCCAGAAATGCCTCTAAGTTGGACTCACTTGAATTTTCTACTCTCACAAAAGATACACTCATTTTATGAGAGTAGGGGGGAGTAGATGATGCGGCCTAAAAATGTTATCCGATAAGAAGTCGACACGTGTATAGAGGATAAGATAAAAGAGGAGATATGGGATTAAGGAATACTCTTTGAATAAAGAATCTCTTCCAGAGGTCCCTCCGGAGGGAGCTCCACCTGGGGAGAGATATCAGGAAGACCTAATCTTGATAAGAATTAGTAGTCCGAAGATCTAGGAGGAGTCCCGTACGAAACGGCCTGAGACTGGGTAAAGTAAGGCTCATTCTTCCTTTATCCCAGCGGGCGAAGTCCACTAAGGGGAGTGGTTCCGGTTCTTCAGGAAGTGAGAGAGTGGAAGACCCTGTCAACACAGCAGGGCTCAGTCCAAAGTGCAGCTCCGAAATAGAAGAAAACCCTAACTTCCTCTTAGGAGGGAACTCTCTATAAATAGGTAAACTGAGGTACATTTTCAGGTTACGATCTCTAATTTTTTACAAGACTTATTACACTTCTTATTAAATACTTTTGGTACCTTTCAAGAGCCTGATTGAGAAATCGAGGACTCTCAAGTCCTTACGATATATTGAGATCCATATACTGACTTAGGCATCGGAGTGTCCGCGCCGGACTCCCCTCCGGCGTATCTTTTGTAGGTTCTGGATGGATCATTTCAAAGGAAGTAGCATACCCGAATCATTCATACACGTTCGGGAATCCGGATATCCGACTCTAAGGATATCTAATCCATCCGTGCAAATTTTGGTACATCACACACAAATTAAAAGAGAGAATTGAAATAGGATGTCATTTCTCCTATTTTTGAATAAATAATATACTATTTGAAAATTGGTCCAATACTGGGAAGTTATCACAACTGCAGTATACGAAAGTTTGGATCGAATTTTTGGTTGTAAGCCATCAATTCATGATTGATTCAAATTGACTAGACCTTAGGCTGTTAACAAAAAATAATGAATTAATTTTTGGGCCCAAAGAAGTAGTATCAAATTATATTTGATATGGGATCAAATATTTGTGCTCGAGAGCATAAATTTGTTTTGAATTTAGTTCAAAAGATTTTGACTAGTATAATTTGATCGAAAATTATGCTCAAGTCACGGGTGACAATAAAAGTCACATTTGAAATTTAATTTAATTTTGGTATGTTGACCAAACATTAAATTAATTTTGAAGTTGGAAATAATTCCAATAAAAGAAAAATCAACGCTAGATTTTTTTTTAATGTATCGAGGTTGTGTCCAAATTTGGTGAATAAGAGAAATTCACAAATAAAGTGGCAAGCAACTCGAATGTGGGGAAATGTATCTCCTCACATGGATACATTCGAATGTGAGGGAGAGAGGTCTCCGTCGACATGTTTGAATGAAAAGGGGTAGCTAAGGTGTGACCTTAAAGCTAAATATGGAAACACCTAAAATGGTTTAATTCAGTGGAATGTTTTCCACACGAGGAGTGAAAAAGTACTTTATTAATCTTATTGACGATTGTACAAGATTCTGCTACGTTTATCTTTTAAGAAGTAAAGACGAAGCTATAGAAGTTTTTAAACGTTATAAAAATGAAGTAGAGAATCAATTAGACACTTGAATTAAATCAATTTGCAGTGATAGAGGTGGAGAGTACGTAGCTTCGTTTGAACAATTATGTGTTGAAACAAGGAATAATTCATCAAACGATAGCCCCATACTCACCTCAGTTTAATGGTGTTGCGGAAATGAAAAACCGAATACTGAAAGAGATGATGAATGCTATGTTAATCAGCTCTGGTTTACCTCAGAACTTGTGGAGGGAAGCCATTATGTCGGCTAACCACATTCTGAATAAGATTCCACATAACACTAAGGATCAAACTCCTTATAAAGTATGGAGGAAACGAAAACCTTCATACAAATACCTCAAAGTGTGGGGGTGTTTGGCTAAGTTTGAAATACCACTTCCTAAACAAGTTAAAATCGGCCCTAAAACAGTCGATTGTATCTTTATAGGATATGCTTCAAACAGTAGTGCCTATCAATTTCTGATTCACAAATCTGAAATACCTGATATGGCAGAAGATACTACGATAGAGTCAAGGAACGTTGTGTTCTTTGAAAACATATTTTCATTTAAGGAAAAAGAGGAAGTGAGTTCGAATAAGAGAACTCGTGAAGCAACAGATGACACTGCAGGTCTTTCCACTCAAGAGAGTGAAGAACCAAGACGCAGTAAGAGAGCTAGAATTGATAAGGATTTTGGTTCAGACTTCATTACCTATGTATAGGAGGAGGATGAACCTAAAACTATCAAAGAAGCTATGGCAAGATCAGATGCACCTCTCTGGAAGGAAGAAGGAATCCATAAAAGGTGAATACGAGTCTATTCTGCTAAATCACACATGGGAGGTGGTTGATCTCCCTAAAGGTTGTAAGCCCTTAGGATGCAAGTGGATCCTTAGAAGAAAGTACAAAGCAGATGGATCTGTTGACAAGTACAAAGCAGATGGATCTGTTGACAAGTACAAAGCAGATGGATCTGTTGACAAGTACAAAGCTTGTCTAGTTACAAAGGGTTTTAAACAAAAGGAAGGGTATGACTTCTTCGATACATATTCACCAGTGACAAGAATCACCTCCATTCGTGTATTAGTCGCTATTGCTGCATTGCACAATCTCGAAATACACCAAATGGACGTTAAAATTGTGTTTCTTAATGGTGAGATGGATGATGAAATATACATGGACCAACCTGAAGGATATGTTGCTCCTGGAAACGAGAAAAAGGTGTGCAAACTCGTTCGATCACTGTATGGACTTAAGCAAGCTCCTAAACAGTGGCACTTGAAATTTGACAATACGATGTTGTCAAATGGGTATCGAATTAATGAATGTGATAAGTGTGTATATGTGAAAGATACACCAAATGGATTTGTTATCGTATGCTTATATGTCGATGACATGTTAATCATAAGGAACAATCACAATATCATAGTTAATACGAAGAACATGTTAAGTAGAAACTTTGACATGAAAGACATGGGATTAGCAGATGTGATTCTTTGAATCAAGATTGAGAAAACGTCTAGTGGAATTTCCTTGACACAATCTCACTATGTGGAGAAGGTACTAAAGAAATTTAACGCCTTTGACGATCCACCTGCTAAGACACCATTGGAACTCAACGTTCACTTGAAAAAGAACAGAGGAGAACCTGTAGTTCAACTGGAATACGCAAGGATCATTGGAAGTGTGATGTACATTACGAACTGTACACGCCCTGATCTTGCATGTTCGGTAAACAAGCTGAGTCAATACACGAACAATCCAAGTCAAGAGCACTGGAAAGCACTGAAAAGGGTCCTAAGATACTTGAAGTACACCCTTGAATATGGGCTTCACTACACGAGACATCCAGCTGTAATCGAAGGATACAGTGATGCAAATTGGATATCAGACATTAAAGACTCGTTATCCACTAGTGGATATGTATTCACTATTGGAGGAGCAACAGTGTCGTGGAGGTCCAAGAAACAAACGTGTATTGCCTGTTCCACAATGGAATCAGAATTTATCGCTTTAGACCTAGCCGCTGCAGAGGCTGAATGGCTGCGTAACCTTCTGGAAGACATTCCATGTTGGAACAAACCAGTACCTTCTGTGACGGTACACTGTGACAGTCAAGCTGCCATTGGCAGAGCTATGAATGTCATGTGCAACGGAAAATCGAGACACATACGTCGTCGACACAACTCCGTTAGAGAATTGATCTCAACTGGAGTAATGTCCATTGATTATGTGAAATCAAAGGACAATATAGCGGATCCGCTCACAAAGAGTATTAACCGAGATCAATTGAACAAGCTGGTAGAAGGAATGGGTCTAAAACCCACAAGAAAAACCAAAGTAGTGGAAACCCAACCATGATGACTGGAGATCCCAAGAACTTGGTTCAATGGGAAAACGAAATTGTGGAAGTTAGTGATACAACACTTGAAAAACATGACTATTCCTGACAGCACTATCTCAAGTGTTAACGACCCGTAAGATGTGGTAAAGGTTGAGTCTTCGACTCTTAATGATTCCTAGAGTATAACGGGATACTCGAAAGGAGATTACCTATATAAATGAGAAGTGAGGGCCGCTTCGACCAAACATTTATGAACACAAAGGACGTCCATGGCCAAAATGGACAAAAACGTGAGAACGTTACGAAGACGAGATTGAAGTGTGCTGACACTGTTGACTAGGTATACACTAAGGAGGATTAGTTCAAGGCACTGCGTCCACTAAGCCGCCGGTATATCCGATAGTGTTTGGCTACGGAAAGTTCAAAGCCAAAAACTACTTTTCCGGATGCACGGAGATCTCAATCGAACTGAACACTGAGTCTGATGTTATATAGACACGATTTTCACTCATGTGGGGGATTGTTGGAATTAATGAGTGAGAAATTAATTTGGATTCTCAGATATAGTGGTCAAGAGCCACCTCCCACGTGTGCGTGAATTTAGGCGCAAGTATCTCCACAATTCTCTCCAACCTCCAGACCTGATATCTGTCTATAAATACAGACTCTTCCCTCATTCCTCTTTTTACGCTGAAATTTTCGCCCCTCCTCTCTTCTCTGCAGTGTTGTGCTCTCCAAAGCCATACACTGTTCTTACTGCCGGAATTCGTTCCGTGTATTGCCGGAATAACTTTTCCGTGTGTGTTCAGTTCGTACTTAGCACGTTCGTTGAGGCTTCGTATACAATGGTGCTACTGTGTACGAAGTGGAAGTCGTTTTACCTTTGGGAATAGAGCGCCGTACCAGTCGAGCACTACCTGGGCGTATTCTGTTCTGCGGGAAAAAGAGTTTTCTCTTGACTCGACTTTCGTTATTTGATTCCTTCGATATTACAGTATACCTATGCGTATAGTTTCCAACAGGTTGCTGAGATAATTACTTGGGATAACAATGAGTTGAACTTTTGCTGGAACGGGAGAAGGAATTTGCTTGATAGGGAGACTAATGTTGTTGGCGAGCAGTGCAAAACTATTGGCAGGTATATAAAGGAATCCACAGAGGAGGACACTTGGAGCTGGAAACTCGAAGCAGGTGGACATTACTCCGTCAGTTCTGCGTACAAGCTGCTTTTGGAAGCCCGTACGGAGTCCGACGCGAATCTGGACGAAATTAGTACCATTTGGACGAGAGGTGTGCCTCTAAAAGCTGCTTCTTTTTCATGGAGGATGATCCAAGATAAGATCCATACTATCACGAATCTCAGGAGAAGGAAAGCGTTTAATGAGAACTTCTCTCAACAGTGCAGGTTATGCGGTTTGGAGGCTGAAGACGTGGACCATCTGTTTTTCTCATGTCAGTGCTCCTCTAGAATCTGGAGTAATGTTTACAATTGGCTCGGGAAAGTGTATGCTGGGGGAGACAAAAGATTACAGCAGTTTAACAGGCACATCGAGTTGCTGGGTAAGGAGAAGAAACAGGTTTGGTCTTCCATTTGGCACAGAACCGTCTCTCGCCAATCGACGCACACCCTCATCCCGATCTAGTCGTCGATTCCGCCTGTGGGTCAATTACATTGCTTGTTGGTGCGTCAATCGACCGTCGTGTCCGCCTCGCCGCTCATACTGCCATTGATGTTCAAGACCGTCTCGACTACGACCGCTCCAGTAAGGCCGTCGATTGGTTAATTAAGAAAGCGAAATTCGCCATTGATGAGCTCGCTCAGTAGTCCATCATCTCGGTTCTCCGAGACTTCCCTAGATTCAAAATAAGGAAGACGGCCATTAGGATTTTGTGATAAATGAGAAATGATGTGAAATTGATTATGATAGAGTATATTATTAGATTTAATGGTTGATTTAATAAAAAAAAATAGTATAATTGGGATTTTATGACGGATACTGCAGATCCAAATTCTGTGGATCGAAAATCAATCAACCACAAATACAAATTTTTATTAATTTTATTTGAGTAGATAAATAAAATAATAAATTAGAGGCATTCGCATGACACGTCCTGTATTTTGATATAGGTGTGCATCTCACATGTCTTGTATTTTTATATAAGCGTTGAAACTTAAAAATATCTTCAATTTATATATGACAAAGTGGGATAGCTCAAGTGGTTAGAGCACCCCTACCTAGGCCTTAGGTTAGGTCTTGGGTTCGAGTCATGTGGAGGGAAAAAAAGGGATAGGTATTTAACTTCCATAAAAAAAAAAAAAATTCTTCAATTTATATGGAGAGAGAATGTAACGTACAACTTTCAAGATTCGTATAAGAATATAGTAATAAAATTTGAGATTTTCTTAACATAGTTTCATTAGTCTAAACTATGAATAGTTTGGATGTCGAATTGCATAGCTTCGTGCCGTCCTAATTTGATACCTATCACCTATTTTTAATATTTTAAAATATTCTTTTAAATTTTATTTTATTATTTACTATCTTACCCTCCATTGAAATTAAAAATAATATAGTATTAAATTTAAACGAGAATGATATAATGTCCACGTAGCATTATCACATTAACATTTTTTTAATATTTTATTTTATATTTATCAAATATTCTCCATATAAATAGGAATAAAATATATATCTTTAACAATAAAATATATTCACTACTAAAAAAATAGAGGTAACACTTCCTACTCCCTAATTTTAATTTTTTATTTATATTTTATTTGCACCCACTAATTTAATGAGTTCACCTCTCAAATTATCTTTTTACCATAGTTATCTGTACCCGTTCATTTTATGAGTTCACCCCCAAATCATTTCTTTTTTACCAAGGTTATTTGCACCCGCTAGATCATTTTTTGAGTTCACCCCCAAATATTTTTTTTAAATAATTACATAAAAAAACTATATTATCCTTTTATTAATTTACACAAATATAATAAATGAACCCTAATTTATACATTTACAATCTGCAGCTGAGGCATTATCGAGTTACCGTCGATTCACCAACAAATCACCCATATTTTTTGAATTTTTTTTTTAAAAATTAAAAAAAAAAAAACTATTGAAATTAACCACAAATCTCTATTTTTTTTCTTTTTAATTTTTTCCCCTCCTATTTTTTTTTCTTTACATTTTTCAGTTTTTATTCCAAACTTTTTATTTCTTCATTTTTTTTTCCTTTTACTTTTTTTTCTTGCCTTTATTTTCCATTTTTTCATGTGTATTTTTTTAAATTTTAATACAAAATAATATTATAGGTATGATTTTATTATAGTTGTTAATACAACAAGTAATAAGTAACTAGTAATACCATTAACATTAATTAGTAATATCATATACGATAACAATAATTTCACACATTTAATTATATTTAGTAATACCAAAAATAATTATGAGTAATTACCACGAACAATAATCAATAATACCATGAACATTAATCAGTAACATTTTATACAATAAAAAATAATTCTACACATCTAATTGTATTCAGTAATACCAAAAATAATTATCAGTAATGCAATGAACATTAATCAATAATACCATGAACAGTATATACAATAACAAATAATTCCACACATCTAATTATATTCAGTAATACAAAAAATAATTATCAATAATACCACGAACAATAAACAATAATACCATGAACAATAATCTGTAATCAATAGTCGGTTATATGCACACACGAGATTTTAGCTCACACCCCGTACGATTAGGACACACCCCATGAAAGACCGAAGATACCCTTCTCCTAAATAACCATAATTCTCCTCTTATTCTCTCAAACTATATAGCGTGAAAAACAAAATACGCCGCTTGGGACACCCACCCTTCTCCAAGCCTCGTCGGTCGCCGCTCAAAGCCTCGCTGCCACAACCTTTCTTCGTTGCCGCATAAAGTCTTGTCGTCAGAGCCTCATTCGTCGTCACCGCATTTGTTTCGCCGATTTCACGCGTGTATGCTTCGTTGTTTGTCCAGGCCTCATCGTCCGTCCAAGGTTGCTTCCCAAGCCGCCACCGTTCGTGGATACGTCCCAAGCTCCCGCCGCTTCCTCCTCCTTTCGTCGCGTCCCAAGCTGTCTGTCCCTCTTTCGATTGTAAGTTAGAAAAACAGATTCGTTGCCTCCTCGTTTCTGCTGCCCCTCCGTCGTCAATTTTTTTCTAGATTTCTCAACCTCAAGATTCAAATATGTAAGTATTTTTTTTATTTTCTTCTAAGTCTCTCAATTTCAAAATCATTTATTTGCAAAAAAAAATTGGTAGGTGTCCACCTCAATATTGTGTGTGCATATAATCTTGGCCTTTCATTAGATTTATGCGACCCATTAATTGTCTACACCGAAAAAGGTAAATTAGGCTCAAACTTTTAATGAAATTGAAGAGTGTATATACACACAAGTGTATTTAAGAATTTTCCTATATAAATTATGAGTGATTGTATTATATTTTGTTTAAATTAATAAAAGGGTACTATAGTAATTTTAGGTGTAATTGTTTTTTAAAATAATTTTGGGGGTGAAGTCAACAAAAGAGGGGTGTAAATAACCGTGGTCAATTGTTTATATATTAAATGATTGATTGTATTATATTTTTTGTAAACTAATAGAAGGGCATTATAGTATTTTTAGATGTAATTTTTTTAAATAATACTACCTTCGTCCCTGAAAAGTTTGCATATTCACTCTCACGATATACACATATTTACCCTCCATGCAATATTTTTTGGATTCCATCATATACTCAATCAAACTACGTTATTTACGTTATATAAAAAAGTTTACAAAATTATCTCCAAGACTTTAATTATTACATTTTTTATTTAAATTTCGTTTCAACAAATGAAAGCTTTTCAGGGACGGAGGGAGTAATTATTGGGGGTGAAGTCAACAAAAAATGGGGTGTAAATAAATGTGGTCAATTGTTTATATATAAATTAGGATTGATTGTATTATATTTTGTTTAAATTAATAGAAGGACACTATAATAATTTTATGTATAATTTTGAAAAAATAATAATTTAGTCGGCGAAGTCAACAAAAGTGGGGGATGTAAATAACTGTGGTCAATTGTTTATATAATTTGGGGGGGGGGTGAAGTCAACAAAAGTGGGGTGTAAATAAAAGTGGTCAATTATAAAATAAAAAATTGAAATTAAGGGTTTAACGGTACATTCGAGTGTACGAGATAATTTGACTTGTTTATATATAAATTAAGATTAATTGTATTATATTCTCTCTAAATTAATAGACGAACTATAATAATTTTAGGTGTAATTTTTATAAAATACAAACAAAAGCAGTGGTGTAAATAATTGTGGACAATTATTTATAATTTTATATAATTTGTTGGATGAAGTTAACAAAAGTGGGGTGTAAATAATAGTGATCAATCATAAAATAAAAAATTAAAATTAAGGGTGTACTGTTACATGTGAGTGTACGGGAGATTTTAACATACATATAGTTTTGGGACGGATTAATGATATGAGAATTAAAGTAAAGATTATATATTATCAATTAATTTTTTTTATTAATTATGTGAAGATATCTTTCAAAAAAAAAAATTATGTGATGATAAATTTGTAATTTTAAAATTATTAAATTTAATTTAAAAGTGTGTTAGAGCAACAAAAAATGATAATAAATATAATTCAAGACCATGAATTCTGCGACATCAAGTCCAACAGGGTAACAGATCATTAAATATAAACTATTAGATTTTAGTTAAGCTCATATTAATGGACTGTTGATAGTTTAGACGACACATGAACTATTTTTAGAAGATCCCTACTAATAATATATATAGACTTATAAATATTACTCCTTTTGACCCACTATAAATTACATATAATTTTTGAACACATGGATTAAGGGGTATAATAAAATAAAAATTTTAGTATAATTTATAAGTGATGTAATAGAGAGAAAATAATATTTAAGAATATAGTATATATAATAAAATAGAATGGGTAATATATAGACAACCCAAAATTAAAAAGGGTAATATTACTAATATATAGTGTGACAGTGGGAGTATTACCTTATAATATTAATTAGTATATATATATATATATATATATATATTTCTTTAATTCATACAATATAATTTTTTTTTATATTACTCCTTTAGTTTCGGAGAAGCTTTCACACTTTTCCTTTTTATCTAGTGTGACAGCACCTCCATTTGCCGTTTATTGTCGCTGCCTCTTCGAGTCGTCGCTCACTATCTCTTGAAGTGCGCACACATCCGCGGTGCACCTCCACCACAAAGGAAAACAATTGATTTTCATGCTAAGCTTCAGGCTATCGATGACTGGCCATTTAAACCACCCTATCTGCTTTTCATAGAATCGACAATCACAATAATTTTTTTAATCTCCCCTTATGTACTAATTTTGAATCTTTTCTTGCTGATGTCCGTTCTCCATTCTCTTAAATTCTGTAATTTTAATTTTTTTAATTATTTTTTCTCTTTCCCTCTCAATTTTCTCAACTTCTCTCTTCTCTACTCTTTATCCATTTACGTTTCTAATTTTATATTTTATTTTAATTTGTTTTCTTTAAATCATCATTTTCAAATAATTCTATTTTATATTTTTTCTCTAAAAATCTTAATCTTGAATATTTTTTAATTCCATAATTTTAATTTAAAAAAAATTAAAATTATTTTTTCTTTTCTTGATTTCCATCAGTGTTTTCTAATTCTATTTTATATTTATTCTAGCTTATTTTCTTCAAATTTTTCTTTTCATTTTAACCCGCGAATTTTCGCGGGTCTTATAAATATTTATCTAAAATAACATGCATTTTAAATTGGAGGAAGTAAAATGTAGCATACATTTTCAAATTGTATAAAGTGAGTATAATTTTTTTTCAAGAGAAACCCACAAGTTTCTTTAAAGAAGGAAAATTTAAAAGTTATTAATAGAATTTACAAATATATAATGGGGACACACTTAAATATTCCCTCAATCATCTTTATAATTCTTACATTTTATTTTATTTTATCAATTATAAATTTTATTTTATTTAAAAAAAATTATTACTCACACACCATACTTTATCTCTACCATCAAACTTTTATTTAATTTTCACATAAATGATAGTAGTATTTTTTTCTTAAATTCAGCCTATATGAGAATTATAAAAAATAAATAGATATTGGAAAACTGTTGGAGTATACACAACGTAGCCCATGCATGCACCACATGAAACACACACGTAGCCCATGCATGCACCACATGAAACACAACTAATGTAAAGCATGCATACACATATACATACATTCTCCAGAAAAAGGGTAGTTATATTTAAACTAATAGTTTGTTATAGTTGTTAGATAGATAGAACACTCTAGAATAGTGAGTTCTCTATATAATGTAGTTTCCACACATTGTATAGTTTTGAGTTGAATATACACATTTAAACATGGTATCATGAGGTCCAATTTTTTGTTTTGATTTTGATTTGTATTTTGCAAGATCTACTCCTCTTCCTTGTTTCTTCGAATCTTCAACCCTTCTTCACATCTTCAAGAGTTGTAACCGCTCTATTCTTCGCCTAACTAACTCTTATGTTCATATCTTCAAATCATTTCTTCACATCTTCAAGAGCTGTAACCGCTCTATTTGTTCAACTCCTCGATTCAATTCCGCTCTAACTCTGCTCTGTTTTTCCATGGCTAATCAAGTCATCTCTTCTTCTACTCTTCCTCGATTTATTACTCTATCAATCCGTCTTGATAATGAAAACTATCATTTTTGGAGAAATCAGGTCCTTGCCTCAGTTCGTGCACACTGTTTTGAAGATTTTCTATTGTGCATTGCAGTTCCAGCGAATCCTACTGATTCTTCTTCGGATTCTCTTTCGTGGCAAAGAAAAGATCAATTTCTCCTAAGCTGGCTTTTAAACTCTGTTTCAAAATCGATGCTCGGTCATGTTAGTCGCTGTGAACATTTATTCCAATTATGGATGATATTTGAACTACTTTTTCAATCTCAGTCTAGTGCCAAGGCTATGATCCTTCGCCTACAGCTTCAAACCCTAAAAAAGGGAGATTTAAGCATTGATGCTTTTATTATGAGAATGAGATCTATTGCTAATGGTTTACACCATGCTGGACAGCCTATTAAGGATGAA
Organism: Galeopsis tetrahit; assembly: GCA_963675135.1. Lineage (NCBI taxonomy): Eukaryota > Viridiplantae > Streptophyta > Magnoliopsida > Lamiales > Lamiaceae > Galeopsis > Galeopsis tetrahit. The sequence goes on from OY776121.1 coordinate 45,896,702, forward strand.
GAATTAGTGTTGTACATTCTTGGTGGCTTAAGTGCTGAATTTGATGCTGTGGTGGTCTCACTTACTACTCGAGGCACCATTCCTACTCTTCCAAAGGTACAATCAATCCTACAAGCTTATGAGGTGCGTTTACACAATCACAGTGCTCATTCCATCCAACTTCCAGGAGGTAATATTTCATCTACTTTGTCTCCTTCTGCAAATATTGTTTCTAGAGATGGTGGTAGAAACAATGTCAAGGGAAAGGTGTATTCTAAACCTAAGGTTGTTTGCCAGTTATGTGGTAGAAAATTTCATGTGGCTGCTAAATGCTACAATTGTTTTGATCACTCTTTCAATGGCCTTGAGAATGCTAGATCAGGTCCTTTGATTCCATCTCCTCATCGTCCATCTCTCTCTGCTCCATTTCAAGCTCACCTCACTCAATACCAATCTCCTCACTCACACTATCAGCCTCCTCATTCACATAATCACTCTTCTTCCTCAAACTTTCAGTCTCCTCACTCAAAGTTCTATGTAAACTCTCCATCTTTTGCTCTTACTGGTCACATGGATCATGGAGCTTCCACTTCTAGCACCGCTTATCCTCACTCCTCATCTCCTTGGTGTGTTGATAGTGCGGCTACACATCATATTACTTCCCAGCTTGCTAATCTTTAGATTAACACTCCATATCAAGGTATGAATTCTCTTCTTGTTGGGAATGGTGCTTCCACCCCTATATTGCATACTGGCTCTTTCTCTATTCCTTTACATGATGGATCTGGTCCAGTTGTTATGAATAATGTGCTGCATGAACCTGCCATTACCAAAAATCTCATGAGCATTTCTCAATTTCTGAAAGATAATGATGCAGTCATTAAATTTTATGTTGATTGCTGTCTTGTTAAGGATCTGAAGTCACACAAGATACTCTTGAGAGGGGTTCTTAAGGAGGGATTGTATATGCTGGATTTTGGATGCCTAAAGTCTGTTAAAGCTTCAAGTTCTGGAAATAACTCAAGTTGTTCTACTCATTCTGTGAATACAACTCAGTCTAGTGCTACTGTGAATAATGCTTTTGTGCATGAGAATAAGTGGAAATTATGGCATTGTAGGTTGGGGCACCCTAGTGATTCTGTTCTGTCTACTGTTTTGAGAAGTATGAACATTTCATGTAAACAATCTTTTGTTGATTATTGTGATGAATGTAAAATGGGCAAGATGCATTTGAAGCACTTTAACTCAATTGTTCATCATTCTACATCTCCTTTTGAATTGTTACATATGGATGTATAGGGCCCTGCTAGTTGTGCTTCTATTGAGGGATACATATACTACTTGTCTATTGTTGACGATTGTACAAGATTTGTTTGGATATTTCCCCCTTATGGCCAAGTCTGAGGTTGTTTCAGTTTTTACTCAGTTCATGCATATTGTTGAGAGGTCTTTTGGCTTATTGATAAAAGCTATTCAACATGATTTGGGGACAAAATTTCTTCCAGTTGCAAGATTAGTTAAACCTCTTGGCATTCAAATTCTATTATCTTGTGCATACACTCATCTTCAAAATGGTTTAGTTGAGAGGAAACATCAGCACATTAGTGAGTTTGACTTGGCTATGCTTGCTAGATCTAAATTGTCAATGGCTTTTTGGTGGCATGCCTTCTCCACTGATGTGCACATCATAAACTTACTCCCTTCCCCAATTACTCAGCATATCTCTCCATTTGAACTACTATTTCACAGATCACCTGATTATATGTCACTTAGAGTCTTTGGATGTGCTTGTTTTCCTTTTCTAAGGCCCTACAATTCTTCTAAACTACAATTCATGAGCTCTAAATGCATATTTCTTGGATATAGCTCCACTCACAAAGGCTATAAATGCCTTCATGAATCTGGCAAGATCTTCATATCAACTTCTGTTCAATTCAATGAACACGAATTTCCCTCTTTCACTACTACTAAAACTCCCTCCACACCACACTCATCTATTCTCAGCACAGATTCCCACTGTGCTTTCCACTCCTCCTCCTCCACACACTTCTTCTCTCTTTTTTTCACCTCCATCTGTCTCCTCCCACTCAACTGCTCCTCTAATAACTACTCCCACTCCTCATCAAGCTCTTCCAGATACATCCTTCCAACAACATCTGTTCCACTTAACTCTCCCTCTCTCCCTATCATTCCTGTCATTTCTCACCCTATGCAAACTCGTTCTAAGTCTGGTATCTATAAACCAAGGGCACTCTTATCTACTACACCTATTTCTGAACCTACTTCTGTCACTGAAGCTGTTAAGAGCCCAGAATGGAAACAAGCAATGCAACTTGAATATGATGCTTTACTGAAGAATGATACTTGGATTCTTGTCCCTCCCTCATCTGATATTCACCCAATCACAACCAAATGGATCTTTAGGGTCAAGTACAACAAAGATAGCTCAGTTGAGAGATACAAAGCTCGGTTGGTAGCTAGAGGCTTTCAGCAGCAGGCTGGCATTGACTACTTTAGCACTTTTAGCCCTGTGATCAAGCCTGTTACTCTAAGAATTGTGTTCACTCTTGTTGTTTCTAGGGGATGGCCAATACATCAAGTAGATATCAATAATGCCTTTCTTAAGGGTTTGTTACATGAAACTGTTTACATAGCTCAGCCTGAGGGTTTTGTGGATACCTCTCACCCCACTTATGTATGCAAGCTTCGTAAGGCTCTTTATGGATTGAAACGGGCACCAAAGGCCTGGTATGATACACTTAAGGTTTTTCTGCTCCATCATGGGTTCACACACTCCACCTCTGATCACTGTTTATTTCATAGGCTTTTGGATGGAAAGATCACTCTTTTGTTGGTCTATGTGGATGATATCTTACTCACTGGAGATGATCCTGCTCTTGTGAAACTTCTCATTGAGGCACTACATTCTCAATTCTCACTCAAACACTTGGGGGAAGTAAACTATTTCTTAGGGATTGAAGCTCAATCTACATAATCTTTCATCAAACTCACTCAGTCCAAGTATGCCAGTGACATAATATCCAAAGCTCATCTCACTAATTCCAAACCTTGCTCTACTCCCTTATGTCCTTCTTCCAAACTCTCTCTGTCAGATAGTCCTCCTTTGACAAACCCACCCTCTATCGCAGCATTGTTGGTGCTCTCCAATATCTTACCTTAACAAGACCTGATATAGCCTTCAGTGTTAACAAGTTATCCCAATTCTTACAAAATCCAACCCAAAATCATTGGAAAGCTTGCAAGAGAGTTCTTAGATATATCAAAGGCTCTCTTTCTCATGGTATTTCTTTTTCTCCTATTTCTGATTTCAGGTTGCAAGGATTTGTGGATGCCGACTATGCTTCAAGCTTGGATGATAGGCGTAGCACATCTGGTTTTTTTATAACTCTAGGTCACAATCTAATCTCATGGAGCTCAAGGAAGCAATTTGTATTTGCTCGCAGTAGCACGGAGGCTGAGTACAGGGCACTTGCTCTTGCCACAATAGACACTTTATGGATTGCAAGCCTATGCAAAGAGCTTCACATTCTAGTTTCTAATCCCAGTTTGCTTTGGTGTGACAATCAAGGGGCCATCACCTTAGCATTCAACCCCTCTTTTCACTCACGCACCAAACACATTGAGGTAGACGTACACTTTCTTCGGAAAAAGGTTCAAAATGGTGTTCTTGACGTTCGGTTCATCTCATCGGATGATCAACCTGCTGATCTCTTCACAAAGCCGCTCGATCCAACCCGTTTTTCTCACCTTCTATCCTGGTTCAAGCTTACGTAAGATGGTGGTTTAGTTTCTTCGGGGGCATGTTGGAGTATACACAGCGTAGCCCATGCATGCACTGCATGAAACACACACATGCATGCAATGCATGAAACACAACTAATGTAAAACATGCATACACATATACATACATTCTCTAGAAGAAGGGTTTTTATGTTTAAACTAATAGTTTGTTATAGTTGTTAGATAGAACACTCTAGAATAGTGAGTTCTCTATATAATGTAGTTTCCACACATTGTACATTTTTGAGTTGAATATACACATTTAAACAAAAACATTTACACTCCCTCCATTCCTGAAGAAGCTTGTGGTGCTTTTGGATACGGAGTTTAAGAAAAATGTATAATAATTAGAATGTTGGGGGTAATTTTATAAATTTTTATATATAAAGTAAATAAAATAGTTGGATTGAGTGTATGGTGGATTTAAAAGTAATGACATGAAGGGTAAATATATGTATATTTTGAAGGTGAAGATTGTGATGATTATTTTTATTTAAGGACTTTCAAATTTTTTAGAGACAAACTAAAAGGAAAAATATGAAAACTTTTTAAGTATAGATGGAGTAATTCGAAAAATCAGAACATGGTCTAATTAATAAAGCGACGGTTGACCCATAAGCGTGATTCTCATGGAGTGAAGTCGTTGTTTTAAAAAATGATAACATCAATATCAATAATGGTGAAGGTGACGTACTCTTTCTCTTATTGCTTAGAAAGAAACTCCAATAGGGTTCAATTAGAAGAAACTGCAAACCAAAACATATTGCTTATTTTTATTCTTCATATTGACACCTCTATTTTTTAATTTGCATATTGTAATTGGTTGCACCAAATTTATTGCACATAAATTAAAAAATATATATATAATGAATGTAGTGTTGAGAAGTAAATTTATAAACATTTATAAATAAGGTAAATAAAATGATATAATATTATTTTAAATAAACATGTGAATACTGTTTTTTTTTTTTTTAGAGTTTACAAGGTTATAACAAAGTAATATTACAAAATAAAACAAATTAGAAAATAAAACCAACTAAAATAAACAATAAAACGGGATCAACGGATAACTCACCCGAATGGCCATAGTGATGCTGTTGAGGAGGATCTACCCGTGAATCCCGACTAAAATCTTAAAAAAACCTCTTAACCCCACTGAAAAATCTGAAGAAACAGATCGACGAGGTAGTGCGACGGTGGCTCACTTGGATCTACTCAGATCTATAGATCTATTCAGATCTGTAAATTTATTGTGTTATTCTAATAGATTTGGTGTTGAATGAATACTAAAACATCATATCTACACAATGGAGGTGAGGGAGAAATGGAAGAAGATGGTGAAAAGTGGAGGAAGATCACTTTGGCTTTTCTGCTACTGCTTCGCAGACGTTTCCACAACCGCTGCAAAATTTCAGCATCTTTGTCAACTTTGGGTGGCTTCTTCTTTCTGGTGCAGTAAGTAGTAAATATGTGAATATTGTGATAGTAAAATTTATAAAGAAATACAGTATTTCATTTTGAATTGTACAAACAATTGTGGGACGAATAAATAAGAAAAGTGTGCAAATAATTGTGAGACGGAGGAAGTATTAAATATTTTTAGTAAAATTGAAAGAATTTTGTTTCATCTAAAAGTTTGAACTTGTAGAAAGATTAATAATTAATTCTTGTATATTAATTTTCTAATACTCTCCCTCACTCGTGGACCGAATTATTACCTTACCCTTTGGTTTGGTGAGGAGGCCTTGAGTGAAAATTTAAATGGGTGAAATTGTTTTTAGTAGAAATCAAAATCAGGACATGTGGACATAAGCCTTAATGTTCTGATACCATAATTTTTTTTATCTCATCTGAAAAAAAAACTCCAAATCACGTATGTAACCATCCCATATAAGTTAAAATTGCGGGTTTTAGAGAGAAGGGAAAGCTTCTCTCTCTAGAGTTTTTCCCTTTCTTCACCGGTCTCCATCGTCGGTCCATCGTTTACGTTGCCGTCATCGTTCTTGTCTCTGTTGCTGCTCTATCTTTGTTGTCGTTTCAAATCTGTTGGTTTTCCGCTTCTCTTCGATCTCTTCTATTATTTTAGTTTTCGCTAGATCTGAGTTGTAGATCTGCAAATTTGAGTTGTAGATCTGCAGATCTAAGTTGTAGATTTGTAGATTTGGTGTAGTTTTTTTTCAGTTCTTGTTAGGGATCAACGTAGATCTTGTCCGTAATGGAGCCACGGTGACCGTTCGAGTATTTCTTCGTTAATCCTATTTTACTGCATTCTTAGGTAGTTTTGGTGCTTGCTTAGTTTTTGTTTTTGTTTCTGTTGGTTGTCTCTGTTGCGCGGGTTTTATTGTAGTTGTGAGACTTTTTTTTTTATGGTTGGGCTCCTTGAGATTGACTCGAGAGCCCGGGTGCTCTGGTACTTTTGAATCGGGTACTCGTGGAACTTTGTCTGTTTATTTTATTTCCTATTCTTGATATGAGAACACCTTGTGGGTTGTCTCATTTAAAGATTGGAGACCTGGACACCTGGTAAGACAAAGGTAAACTCGTCTTTCCTCTTCACGCGATTGGAGTGGACGGCGATATCCGTTTGGTTTGAAGATCAAGATCCTAGGCTCGTGATTTGTAACTCTATTTTATGATCTTGTAAACCCTCCATAAAAAAAAACATCCTGTTGCGTCAAAAAGTAACGATGAGGGATACCGAATCTCCTTGCTCGGATTAAGGTTCTCTCTAGTTGGAATCGTCACCCTTCAACAAGCTTTCTCACGAGAAATCCTCTCCCCAGCTCCAAAGAACCTACAAAACCACGCCGGAAGGGATTCCGGCGGGGAATCTCCGACGCTCAAGTCAGATAGGTTCTTTTTACAATAAAAGAGGAACTTTCCCAAGATTTGAGGGATAGTTCTCGCAAGAATCGTCGGGTTTCAGAGTATTTTATGTGTATTTTGTGTGAAAGTGTGTATATTTCGCATATGTGTAAAAAACGTACCCAAAATCAGTAATCAAACCTTCTTTTATACCTAGTCGTTTTCTTGGGAGCAAAGGAGACTAGTTCTTCCGCTTATCTCTCAACTATTCCCTAAGACTCGGTCCTCCCCTTGGCCTCTTTCTCTGAGACTTCTAGTACCAGTTACCACATTCCCATCTCCTCATTCCTTTCGGGCCTCATTCACCAAGGCTCGATCTTCGTGATCCTCTTCTTAGGTTAGAAATATTTACTCCAAGGATGCTTGGGCCAAGGGTATTTGGGCCGAGGCTTAACTGGGTTAGAAATATAGGCTGAAGATCAAGTTAGGGCCCATTTCCTTCTCTCTATTCAGGGGTGTAATAATCCTTTCTACAAAATCATCACTCATAGCAAACGAGTTTAATTCATCTTACATCCACGTGTCGCCATTTCAGGAGGCGACATATTTTGGCCGCATCAACTACTCCCCCTACTCTCGTAAAATGTTCTTAATTTATGAGAGTAGGAAAAGAAGACAAGATGAATTAAGCAGAATATCTCCCCACACTGATCATCCTCATTCTTTCAATTTCAGAGAACATATTGTATCATCCTGGAAAAATATATCCTTCCTTCTCCAAACGAAAGAATTAATCCAACCTCGGGTTTATCACATGCCGTTAAATAATAAACCTTTCAACTTTTCGCTCTTGCATCGCCTCGAACCTTACTTCTGCCTTTATCTCACGTGCTCACTAAGGACAAGACAACCCGCAACCCCTTCTTACTCATGCGCGCTCCCTTTGGATTCTGGCTTTTTCCTTCTCGATTTTTTCCAACCGCTTTCGATTAGCTATCATAACTCCCCAATTCAAAACTTCCTCACGTCTGTAAAACTTCCCCTTTTTAGTTTTCTCAATTCCTCTCAGATTTCTTCTCCAGTATTCTCCTTTAGCTTCTGTGATCGTCTCCTTCATTTGCACGTTCGCCGACCAGTCGTTTACGTTCATATGGTGCCTTCATTTCAGGTATCCTCTCTGTTTCTCCCTTTTTCGTTTATTTTATATGCATGTCCACTTCTTACGATTGTTCGTCGGACAATATTTCCATGGGGGACTCTGACTCTTCCTCCAACTCGGTCCCTTTATTTCCTATAGCCACGCTCGCTTTAAAAAATAGAATCTCCCCTTCTTCTGCCCTTGCGAGAGAGAGGGTAGTTGCTTTTATCCGTTCAGGGATGTTCCCGGAGGACTACATAGTTAGGGCTGCTCACCCGAAAGAATGCCCTAATTTCCCCGGCCCTATGGTTTTAGGAGGCTCAGTTAAAAGCTGGACTGCGTTTCCCCATTAACCCTTATCTTGCTAAAATCTCCTCGTACCTCCGCATACCTATTAATCAATTTACCCCAAATGTTATTTGGGTCATGCTAGGGTTTTATATTTTAGTACAGGGGAATGGGAGAGAGCCTTCTGCTCAACTTTTTTTGACTCAGTATACCTGCAAGTTTGCGGATGGCTTTTTCTATGTCTGTGGTCGCACCTCTAGGACGAGGAAATTCATGGAGAAGCTCCATAAGGGGGTTCAGGAGTGAGAGACCATTACTTTTTCGTTACTAAGCCTTTTCTCTGGGATTTCCCCCACGAAAAATGGATCTATGAGAACCCGGGGGTACCCTGTCCTCCCCTCGCCGTTTGTTCCCCTCTTAATCTGGCTGTAATGGAAAACCTGAACAAACATGTAACCCTTCACGGATACTTCGATGTGACGGGTATATGTAAAAATTCTAGGGCTTTATCCCATTTTGGTTTTGGTCGCACTGACTATCCCTTAGGTCCAGATGATGGTACTATCATTTCCTTCTCTTGTAACTACCTTTTGTGTTGGTGTCTCTATATCTTCTAATATTCTTGCTTTTCTGTTGTAGCTATGAGTTGGTTATCTCAGATCTCCAGAGACGCTACTCCCCTCTCCATGGTGAATAAACCTCCTGCCCCTAAAAGTTCTTCAAAAGCTCATATTCCCCCTTCTCCAGTGAGGCCTTCGGTTGGATCGGTTGCCAAACGGACGAGGTCGTCTACAGGGAAGGCTGCTTTCAGTTCCGGACTCCCCACTTTTGGGGCCTAGAAAAAGAAGATATCCAAGGGCAAATCCTCAGCCGTTCCCTCCGAGACCATTGATTTGGAAGCCACCGATACCATCAACATCGATCGATTCACTGCCTTCGTGGATCGCCATGTCCCAGTGCCTGCCGTTAAGGCTTTTAGCACTCTAACTCTTGAAGAGAGGATGGTGTATACGACCCACAACTTTTCTCAAGTAAGACTTTACCATATGCTCAGTCATATAATTTGCAAAGGACGAAATGAGTATTCTGACTCTCTTTATCATCTTATGAAGTTCAGCCTCCTCTACTCTGATGTGTTTGACCAAGCCCTTCAGTCCCTTCGACTCCATGAGGATCTTCGCAGCCAGGTGGAACAGGAGAATATCAAGAAGGATATGATTGAAGCGGAGCTTCATGCGGCCACTCTGGAGAGGAAAGCGGTAATGGCTGAAAAGGTTCAAGTCCTGAAGCAGAATCAGGTCCTGTCTAGGGACCTCTCTTCACTCCGTGCTCAAATTGCTGATCAAGAGGCGAAGATCCAGCGCTTGAGAACCGAATTGCCTTCCTCTGGAGTAAAGCTGTGCATCGAATCCCTTTTCACTTCCGCGGCCGGCAAGCCTTCCTGGGTACTCTACACAAGGAATGGTTAGGAGCTATCCTCAAGAGTGCCAACTTTCTAGGGGGCCATGGGGGCATATATTCCTCATTTCATTGACCATGGCTTCTCGAACGCTGTAGCAGAGCATTCCGCCGCAGGGTTTGATGGCCATTACACCCGCGCCCTCCATCTAGAGGAGTTGGATGCTCCTCTCAAGTTTCCAGGAGGATATCAACACCCCTTGGTGGTTACCTGGCATGAGAAAGGTTGTTTCTGAGCTGAAGGGTGCAGGCCTGAGGGTAGAGGACTTAGTGTCGGTGGATAACCTGGAGTTCCACATTCATTTGACTAATCCCGATCCTCTGGCTACCATAGTTGCTAATACTTCTGAAGAGAAGGAGAATGGAGGCGGCTCCAGTGGGCAGGTCAACGAGGTGATTGAAGGCGGTGGAAGGACTGTAACTCCTTCTTCTTGATAAACTCTCTTTTTAACATCTGTCATAACTATATAACTCTGGTATTTTTCAAAACATTTTCTGAGGCCCTCATGCCTTTCTGGTATTTTCAGGAGACTCCACACTCCTGTGTTTTTCTGTGGAGGACGAGGATATTATATTCCTCGTCGTGAATGTTGTTCTTTTATCTTTTGTACTTTTATTGCATGATTTTCTATGTTCCATCTCACCTCTTCTTGCAGTGCCTGCATATCATCTCTTTGCACGCATACATATATATTGTTTTTCTTTCACCATCATGTCATGTTTTATGTTTAGGAGAATAAGTATGTTTCGACCTAAGCCTCTCTAAACAGACTCATGCAGTGCGTATCTCTGACATTCTTCTAACACATATAGACTTTGGGGCTTCATTATTGCAAAAATAGAAAATTCAGGTTCTTGTACTTACTTGGTTTCTGGTCTTGATAATTCTTGATAATATCATATAGTTTCTATGTGGTTCCTACTCCCCCCAGCCTCGAAGGCTATAGTGGATGAAGATTTCTCAGGGTGAGGTTCATTGGAACCTTCGCAATTTCTCAGAATTAGGTTCATCAGAACCTACTCAATTTCTCAGGGTGAGGTTCGTTAGAACCTTCGCAATTTCTCAGCGTAAGGTTCATCAGAACCTACTCAATTTCTCAGAGTGAGGTTCGTTAGAACCTTCGCAATTTCTCAGAGTAAGGTTCACCAGAACCTACTCAATTTCTCGGGGTGAGGTTCATTGGAACCTTCGCTATCTTTGAGAGTAAGGTTCATCAGAACCTACTCAATTTCTCAGGGTGAGGTTCATTGGAACCTTCGCAATTTCTCAGAGTAAGGTTCATCAGAACCTACTCAATTTCTCAGGGTGAGGTTCGTTAGAACCTTCACAATTTCTCGGAGTAAGGTTCATCAGAACCTACTCAATTTCTCAAGGTGAGGTTCATTGGAACCTTCGCAATTTCTCAGAGTAAGGTTCATCAAAACCTACTTAATTTTTTCAGGGTGAGATTCATTGGAACCTTTGCAATTTCTCAGAATAAGGTTCATCAGAACCTACTCAATTTCTCAGGGTGAGGTTCGTTAGAACCTCTGCAATTTCTCAGAGTAAGGTTCATCAAAATCTACTCAATTTCTCAGGGTGAGGTTCGTTAGAACCTTCGCAATTTCTCAGAGTAAGGTTCATCAGAACCTACTCAATTTCTCAGGGTTAGGTTTATTGGAACCTTCACTATCTCTCAGAGTAAGGTTCATCAGAACCTACTCAATTTCTCAGGGTGAGGTTCATTGGAACCTTAGCAATTTCTCAGAGTAAGGTTCATCAGAACCTACTCAATTTCTCAGGGTGTGGTTCATTGGAACCTTCACAATTTCTCAGAGTAAGGTTCATCAAAACCTACTCAATTTCTCAGGGTGAGGTTCGTTAGAACCTTCGCAATTTCTCAGAGTAAGGTTCATCAGAACCTACTCAATTTCTCAGGGTGGGGTTCATTGGAACCTTCGCTGTCTCTCAGAGTAAGGTTCGTTAGAACGTACTCAATTTCTCTGAGTAACCTTTTGAGTCAAGGTTCTTGTAGATTTATCTTATCCCTCGCCTTAAGGGATAATTTTTCGTTTCCTGTAATATCTGTATGCATCCATCGTCTCATCACATTTCCAAATATCCGTTTCATATGATAATTCTCAAAAAATAATCAACTGGAATCACCACAATTTCTCAAAAGGAATGCTTCATTGATTAAAAGTGTTTATCAACATAGGCAATTGATGACCTACGCCGGCCTCATTAAAAACCTCTCTTTGGTAAAACCCATAGGGAAACCCAAATGGAGGGAAAAAGAGCACCGGTGAAGCAATATGCACAATTATTCGAATGGAAATGAATGTCGAAAGTGTACGAAAAGAAAGAAAAGAAAAGGGGAACAACTCTATTCAAACAAACATGCTTTTAAACATAGAACCTCTTAAGGTGACACACGTTCCAGGGGCGCAGTATCTCCTTTCCTTCCATGTCCTGGAGTTTGTAGGCTCCTCCTTTTAGCACCTGTGTAACTTTATAGGGGCCCTCCCAGTTGGGTTCCAGTTTTCCTGTATTCTTCATCGCATCGGCTCTCCGGAGGACCAAGTCTCCTACTTTAAAAGATCTTGGGATTACCCTACGATCGTACGCCGCTTTAATCCTGCTTTTATATCTCTCGGCTTTGAGTTTTGCGATCTCTCTCTCCTCTTCTACTAAATCCAAGGCCTCTCTCATCAGCTCTTCGTTTTTCCTCTCTTCAAAATGTGTGATCGGATGTGACCCCAATCGGGCCTCGGGAAGTATCACTGTCGTCGTCCCATGTACCAACTGAAAAGGGGACTCCCCCGTAGCGGATTTGGGACTAGTTCTATAGGACAAGAGGACATTATCCAATTCTTTCACCCATCCTCCTCCTATCTTCTGTAAGCGGGTTCGGATACCATCCACTATAATTCTGTTTGTGACCTCCACTTGACCGTTGGCTTGAGGATGAGCTACTGAAGTAAACTTCTGGAGGATGTTCCATCTCCAACACCACTTTCTGACTCTCTCTCCATTGAACTGCGTGCCATTGTCTGAGACTAGGATCCTTGGTACCCCAAACCTACAGCAGATGTGCCTTGCTAGGAAATTAATCACATTATCTTCCTCTATTTTGGCTAACGGAGCAGCCTCTACCCACTTGCTAAAGTAGTCTACTGCCACAATCAAGAATTTTCTTCCTCCAGGTGCCATAGGGAAAGGTCCTACCAGGTCTATCCCCCCCTTTGCAAACGGGCGGGGTGAATGCATGGCTCCCATTTCTTCTGCTGGTACTCGTATCAGTGGTCAATTCTTCTGGCATTTCTCACATTTCCTTCAGGTACAGGTGGATTATCACCCAATACAGTGGTTGAAGGTTGTTTCCCATGGTCTCTGTTCGAGGGAAAACCTGGAGGGGGCGGAGGGAAAGGGGGAGGTGTTATATCTCCAGTTGTTGCGTCAAAAAGTAACGACGAGGGATACCGAATCTCCTTGCTCGGATTAAGGTTCTCTCTAGTTAGAATCGTCACCCTTCAACAAGCTTTCTCACGAGAAATCCTCTCCACAGCTCCAAAGAACCTGCAAAACCACGCCGGAAGGGATTCCGACGGGGAATCTCCGACACTCAAGTCAGATAGGTTATTTTACAATCAAAGAGGAACTTTCCCAAGATTTGAGGGATAGTTCTCGCAAGAATCGTCGGGTTTCAGAGTATTTTCTGTGTATTTCGTGTGAAAGTGTGTATATTTCGCATATGTGTAAAAAACGTACCCAAAATCAGTAATCAAACCTTCTTTTATACCTAGCCGTTTTCTTGGGAGCAAAGGAGACTAGTTCTTCCGCTTATCTCTTAACTGCTCCCTAAGACTCGGTCCTCCCCTTGGCCTCTTTCTCCGAGACTTCTGGTACCAGTTACCACTTTCCCATCTCTTCATTCCTTTCGGGCCTCATTCACCAAGGCTCGATCTTCATGATCCTCTTCTTGGGCTAGAAATATTTACTCCAAGGATGCTTGGGCCAGGGGTATTTGGGCCGAGGCTTAACTGGGTTAGAAATATGGGCTGAAGATCAAGTTAGGGCCCATTTCCTTCTCTCTATTCAGGGGTGTATTAATCCTTTCTACAAAATCATCACTCATAGCAAACGAGTTTAATTCATCTTACATCCACGTGTCGCTATTTCAGGAGACGACATATTTTGGCCGCATCACATCCCATATAAGTTTCATCGAAAAAAAAAGTCAACAACGCACCTTCTCTAAAAGTCCAACTCCGTTTGTCTACACAGATTATATATGTACGAGAATCATGTGTTAGATGGTCTGTTATATGAAATAGAGCTTCAAGACATGTACATATAAAATCGTTTTATATTCCTTCCGTCCCGTAATTACTTGTACACTTTCTTTATTTGAACGTTATAAGATTATTTGCACAATTTCTCTTTATTTGAACCTCCTAAGATTACTCACATAGTGCTAAATCACCCAAAATATTTCTCATTTATTTTACTAATCACACATCACTAAATCTCATGATTACTTGAGTATAAATTAAAATAATAAATGAGAGTTTTGAATTAAGGGGATTTTGTGTAAGAAAAGTTATATGGAGAGAGAGTGTAACATGCAGGGGACGTACGTCGGCAACATTATTTGAGATTTAAATAAAAGGTGGTTTAATTGTGCAAGAAAGTGTAAGTATTATTTTATAGAGCACATGTAGCAATATTTTCCTTGGATGTAGCTTTAAATATTGGTGCAGTAGACCATGCCCCAATATCATTCATTTAGACTTTTAAACATACAAAAAATTAACACACGAATTTTAAAGAGAAATGGAGCAGTGGGGGAGGCTGAGCCACCTGTTTGTCACGGTGGTTTTGGCCAATTTTCCGACGTATTTGGTGACTCCGGCAATCACCGACGTGACGGTGGGAGCGGTTTGTGGTGGTAAAGAGGAATGCTCACTAGCCATTTACCTCACCGGCCTCCGCCAAGCTGTATCTATCTTTCACTCTACTTTTTTTTTTTTGACGGAATCTTTCACTCTACTCTAAGATCTACTCTTGTATTAATTATTCTTCTTTTTTTTAAATTTTTTTTTAGGTTACCTTTCTTAGCTAGAGAAATAATAATGTCACTAAAAGTCAATTTTCTCGTAGTTTTAACAATGAAACTCATGTATTAGTAAACATAATTTATTATACTTAAAATTCTAAATTTTATGTATAAACTTAATTCCAAATATATTTATTGAAGATTAAAACAATAATTGTATTTATTAAATAAGAATATTTTAATTTATTTTACATGCATCTCGAGTGTAATAATTATAATATTTAATTAAACTTGAGTGAATTATATATGGAGTAAATTTTCATCGATCGAAAAAATGCAGATTACAGGGTTGGGGTCGGTGATGATGATGCCATTGATTGGGAATTTGTCTGATGCTTATGGTAGAAAAAAATTAATGGCAATTCCTTTAACCCTTCAAATCATACCACTAGGTAGGTAAATAAATTATTATAATTGCTTGCTTTTAAATTGTTACATAAGTATATAATTAATTTCTAGAAAATAGGAGTATAATTAATTTATATAATTTGAGCAGCAATTTTGGCATGGAATCGATCGACAAGTTTCTTTTATGCGTATTACGTTTTCAAGATCTTGACTGATATGGTTGTGGATGGTGGCATTCTTTGTCTTGCTCTTAGCTATTTGGTAATTCGATCATTAATCTCATTAATTAATTTTTTTTTTTAAAGTCTCGATTTAATTCACAATTATATCTAATTGTTAGTACAATTTTGCAGGCAGATAATGTAGTCGAAAAGAAGCGTATTGCAGCATTTGCAGTGTTAACTGGTGTCATGTCTGGTACTAATGTTTGTGGTACATTAACTGCTAGTTTACTCTCTATTTCTCACATATTTCAGGTCTTTTTTCAACTCAATTCAATTTTTTTTTTTTTTTTTTTAATTAGAACAAAACAAAAAGTAATTTTATCGTAATTTACCAGGTTGCAACAGCTGTCTCAATTGTTGCAGCAGTTTATATGATGTTCTTTCTCAAGGATGAAAATGATACTAATAAGTTGGAGCAGCCCCTTATCTGTAAAACGGGTCCCGAATTATTATCTAAAAAAATGGAACCCATTCATCAAATTCCATCGCCAAAATATGTATTTTTGCTACTCAAGAGTAGGTAAATGTTCAGACTTTTAGATGAGACACAATTATTTCAAATGGAAGACATTAATTTCAACTCGTGTTTGTTTTATTGCATTGCAGCACTACATTGACACTAGCAGCATCTGTTTGTTTCTTCAATAGTCTTGCTGAGGCTGGAGCTGCATCTTTCCTCACAGTACGTATTCATATATATATATATATATACTCTTATATAAACTTAATTCCAAATTTCAATAAAATGATTTTTATAATTTTTTTTTTTTTGTTCATCATAACTGCAGTATTATTTGAAGGCTAGGTTTCACTTCAACAAGGACCAATTTGCCTTCATATATCTTGCAACAAATCTTGGAGCTACATTTACCAATGTAGACATTTAAATATAATAATTATTTTATTTTAATAGGCTAATATATAAATTCTCATGTTAATAATGAATTATCCAACATGCTGCAGGTTCTTCTCATGCCTCTGTTTGGGCATTTTATAAGAGAAGAGACACTCCTTTCATTTGCACTCTTTACTGGATTCATAAATGTATGTATCTATCTTGCATTTTAATTCTCTCCATATTTACAAATTTTACACTAATAACATATGATTTTTATTCTCCCTATGCAGATGTTGCTTCAAAGCATAGCATGGTCAACTTGGGTAACTACTTATGATTAATAACGTTCAATTAATAATGGAACGGAGGAAGAGTAATTGTTTGTTCTCCATTTAGGTACCATATGCTGCGACATCGCTCGCCATGTTCTTTACTCTATCGAATTCATGCGTACGTCACAAAGTCCACTTATATACATCTGTTTTTAATTACATTCCAATTCCAATTTTTTTTTTTTTTCATGAATTACAGACAAGAAGTATAGTTTCAAAACAAGTTGGTCCCAATGAACAAGTAAGCTTAATTTCATATATATATATATATATATATAAGCATTTTGATGAATCGTTCGTTGAATTTCGACTAACCGTTGTCTGAGGTCAATTTGGTAATCTTACAGGGGATTTCCCAGGGATGTCTTTTAGCCATAACATCACTAGCTAGTGTCATATCTCCACTAATCTATAGTCCTCTTTCAGGTACATTTCTACACATAAATATTACTCCGTATATTTCAAACTCATTTGTTAATTGAACTTTTTTAATTGTTTCTGCAGCTTTGTTTCTGTCTGAGAGAGCACCTTTTGATTTCCCTGGTTTCTGTATGTTGTGCATTGGATTTGCATATGTAAGAAAATTTGTTTAATTTGTATTCAAATGTACAACAAAACAATTGTGCTGATTATATTTATTTTTTTAATTGCAGATAATTGGTCTGATCTTCAGTATAATGATAAAGATAAATTCATCCATCTCAAGAGACACTATCAACAAAGAAGGAAGAGGGTACACTGTACTACCATAAGAGTGGGATTCCCCTTTATAATTATCGTCTTAAAATTTATTTTTTTAATATAAATTTTAGAGAAAAATCGAACTTTCCAAATTGTGTTATCAATCTATAATATCCTTGACTTCAACACAACACAATCATATAGGAACACTAGATTATTTCTTGCCAAATAATGAAGGCTTTGCGATGTATTCATAGAGGCAAAATTGAGATTTGTAAGCTTCATCTTATTGAGGATCTTGAACTCCTCGTGCACTCTTTTTTTCAGCTTGCATGGTATCTACCAGCTTCTTCAAAATTCTAGATGAGTAATTATAATGTTTTGACGTATGTGATAACACAAGTAACAACATCTGGACACTAAAATTTTATTAAATTTTAAAAGTGTTAGTATATAATATGGAAATCTTAATTTTGAAGATATGAATATAAGATAATATCTCAAAAATTTATTATTAAAATTTGAGAATACCTTCTTCTTGCTCTCTAAATTATTTAATCACTTATATTTTAAAATTTTGAGTTGGACAAATTTTTATTTTTTTTTCTAAGATTTCATATTTGGCAAAATGCAGCCTAATATATTTTTGAATAGCACTTAAAAAGTGATAATATTTTTAACAAAAGTCACTATCACTTTTTACTTTTATATATAATGTGTGTGTAAAGTCAAATGTGACTATTTTCGTGGGATGGGGGGAGTAGTATTACATTTTACTTAAAAATAATCATTTTTTCATTTTCTAAAGAAAATAAGAACATCACTTTGAGACAGGAATCATATATTTATCATTCTTCAAATCATCATTTATTTTTTCAAATTACCATTTACTTACTTATATACAATTAATAAATTTATAAATGAATCTGGCAAAGTACTCAAGAAGAAGTCAAAATATATACATCAAAATTCAAATCAAAGTTGGTAAGAAAGAAGAATCAGAGTGGGTGAATTTAATGTGATTGTTGAGTAGCAAATGAAGTGTCAAGATGTTGTGCACGTGCCCTTTTATCTTTTTTTTTTTTTTGAAAGCAGTGCCTTATTATCTTTGAGATGTAGAGCATTATATTTTTATAATATACTTCATCCAACCTCTATCATTCATCAAAATCATTGACATTTTCTACATGACACAACATTAATTAATTAGACCAAATCATGATAAACTAATAATAAATAACCTGTTCCTATGCTATTTTTTTTTAAAAATTCTTCATTATTTATTTTTTAAGCTAAATTTGATTAGATACAAGTGAATTTCTTAATCTATTATACATTAAGGAGGTGTATTGGTTGTGGATTCTGTAGGATATTTTTGGACTTTCAAAGTTTGGGGTATTCAATTAGAATTTTAAAAAGTCTTTTAAAATTCTGAGGTATCCAATATGGATTTTAAAAATTCTTTAAAAATCTTTAGGTATTCAATAGTCTATGGATTTTGTTGGATTCTCCCACAAAAATATAAATAAATTGTACTATCCAAAATCTCCTCTAAAAATAAGAGATTTCAACGGATTCTCTCAAAAAACTCTAAACACCAAAGATCAGAAGTAGGAATAGCAATATTGACCCGACTCGCGGATACCCACCCCACCAAGCTTTGGATCAGGTCAGATTCGCCTGGTATTAAGTATGGGTCGGGTTTGGGTCTTATGCCCGACCCAATTAATATATAAACTTTATATATATATATATATATATATATTTTATTAGTAAAATACTTTATATATATATTATTGGTAAAATATTTTATATAATATATATATATATATAATATTAATTTAAAAAAAAAAACACTTCACATTAAAAAAAATTGGGTTAATAACTAATAAGGTCATTTCACTACTAGTTTTATCTAATAAAATCTACATCAAATTTTCTTGTCTAATAGAGTCAAATTGAAAAATCTAAGACAATTATATCCTTTTACTAATTTGACACAATTCGAAATTTTTAATTCAAATTAAAGGATCAACTAAATACCTTAATTATAGATTAACACATATTTTCGAAAGAAGCGAAATTTAAGAAGCTTCCAAATTTTAAAAAATTTCCTAAAAAGTAGGTATCCTTATTAATTGGTTTCACTTGCTTAGCTTCGAGAATTCTAGAGTCTGCATTTTTAAAATTTAAGCAACTTTCAAAATTTAAAAAATTTGATCAACATGTATGAGTTATTAACAGAGAATCTCGAAAAAGCAAGATTTAAGCAACTTTCAAAATTTAAAAAAAATTCCTAAAAAGTAGATATCCCATTAATTCAAATAAGAAGCATAAAAAAATTATGGAGTGAATAGTGCATGGTGTGCGACAAAGTGGGATAGCTCAAGTGGTTAGAGCACCACTACCTAGGCCTTAGGTCTGGGTTCGAGTCATGGGGAGGGGAAAAAAGGGATGGGTATTTAACTTCCATAAAAATAAAAAAAAAAAAAAAATAGTGCATGGTGTGCAATATTGAAAAAGTATGTATATAGAATTGCATATTTATATGTGGGTAAAAAACACAATATGAAGTAAGTAGTGCATATCTATTTCGTAACATGTATATATATGCATAGTTGAATGCACATGAATAGATATGCATTGAGCAGTGCACTAAACCGATATGCATTGTGCAGTTACAAGGCATATGATTAAGCTTCTGACTGTATTACACAAGTGATCGATTTAGTAAGAAAAGTAAAAAAAAAACAATGGAGAACTATACAGCATCTGAGTGAGACATTGATGAACTCAAACCCTGACGAGACACATGATAGATGTTCCGAAAATATAAAGAGAAATAAATATTTAGTAAAAAAATCTTGATCTAATATCAATATGAAATCTCGTCAAGGTTTGAGTTCATCAATAATCGAACGATAAAAAATAAAAGGATAAGAATTGGATACGTACTATGCAGACGAATCTTGATCTAATATCAATATGAAATTTCTTATTCTGATCTGAGTGCATCATCGAATCTGAGAAATTGAAATTGAAAAGCGAATTTGGGAATTTTTCTTCGGTGCATAACAAGAATCTGAGGGAATAACAAGAAATTGAAATTGAAGCGAATTTGATCGAACTCAAAAATTGAAAATTCAAATTTTGGAAAGTCGTAGTCTTACCAAAATCTGTAACCTAATATAATGAGGAATTGAATGAAACCGAAAATTGTGGCAGAATAAATTTCGAAATTAATAGCATTTTCGAAATTTTGAATGTCAATTTGTATGATTAAGGGTAAATATGATTTTTTGTATTCAAAATGAAGCAAATAAACAAACTTTGAAGTAGTTGTAGCAATTTGTTGAATGTGTGGTGATAATGACTCTATTGGTAAAAAATCTCAAAAAAATTCTTTGTATCAATATTGAAGTTTATGAAAATATATGTAAATCAATTAAAAATATATTCCATAATCCTGTCAAATCTATGAAAATTCATATAAATCAATAAAAAAAAGTCAGTCAAACTCTGCATGGACTCTATAGATTTATAAATCCACGTACTTTTTAAAGTCCAAAAAAATTCAATAGAATTTCAATTGAATACACCCTCCTCAGTCAAACTCTGCATGGACTCTATAGATTTATAAATCCACGTACTTTTTAAAGTCCAAAAAAATCCAATAGAATGAATACACCCTCCTAAATCTTTCTAAAATATTCTAGAAAATAACTACAAAAATAATATAATATATCGGGAATGATATAGTGTCTAATTTCACTCAGAAAATATCGACCCTTATTCATAGCATAGAATGAGTCCTCATATCTATTTTTCTCATGATACTCCGAATTATTATTTTTTTAAAAATGATTTAATAATTTTTATATGAATAAAATAAAATTAAATATAATATAAGATAAAATTTAAATTAAATATAAATAAGAATTTATTGATGTCATCCAGTGTAAAAAAATAAAGGGCTAGTTTTTTTGTGAAATAATGCATATATGCATTTTAGACATTCACACTCACATTCTTTATAAACACATCCAGTGACACAGTTCAACCCACATTTTTTATAAATACACCTTGACAGTTCAATTCACATCCATGTTTTTTTATAAATACACCCACTAGCAGAAATATTTTTTATAAATACACTCACTAGCAGAAATTGTACTTAGTCATCTTCTCCGAGCAGTTTTCGGCCACCCGAGGCCGCGGCCGAACGCTGCAATTTACGACGGCCTTAATCTTTAAATATTTTATATTTCTTTAAATATTCTTTAATTATTATTATGGATCGAGATTATTTTATATTACTACATGTAATAATATATGTTACTATATGTTATAATGTTAGTTACTTAATCAATAAAAATTCTAGAAAAAAATACTACATAAAAGAATCTGTATTACTATATAAAAAATTATATGTTACTACATACTTCAATTTGAATTACTACATTGAATATACGTTTGTTACTATATGTAACTTTATCAAATGATTTTCATTACAACATGGTTATTGTGTTTACTACATGTGATAGTATATGTTACTACGTATTATAATGTGAGTTACTACATTAACAAAAACACTAGAAAAAAACGAGTTACTAAATAAAAGAATTTGTATTATTATATAAAATAATTTGTGTTATTACTACATAAAATAATTTGTGTTATTACTACATAAAATAATTTTTGTTACTACATATTACGATTTGAATTACTACATTTAATATCCCGCGTTCGACAATAAAATAAAAGATAAAAAAATCACAGAAATTGACAAAATAAACAGGTTAAATTTTTTTGTCAAAATTAGAACACAAGCGGGCCAGTTGACAAATAAATTAAGAATTAATTCAAATGAATTAATGGTGGCCCAATAATATATATTTTCAGTTCATTGACTTAATAAGTCAATGTTTTCAGTCCAATTGACTTAATTAGTCAATATTGCATGTATGCAATATTTCATATAAGTTTTTGTGAAAAATAAATGTGTCAACTACAGATAGACCGATGAAATATTAATTTTAGCTTATACGGAGTACTTTTTATTTTTTATTAAATATAACTCATATTTTTTTAATTAATTTATAGGGATTAAAGATTTTTTAGTGCAATAAGTTGGACTGATTTTAAATTTTGTTGGGACAGATTACACATTTTTATTTCGATCCAATAAATATGCTCAAATTTTAAAAATAGTCTTTTTACGTGTAATAGCATATCAACAAACAAACAGGTCACCATACATTTAATTTTAATTCTGATTTTTCTTTTTTGTAATATGTGACATTTTTTTTATATTTATTAATTCAGAAAAATTATGAATATTACTTAAAATACTAAATACTCACTTATGTGTAATATTTCACGTGAAAAATTAGTATATTTAAGGAATGATCAAAAATTCGCGGATCTATATCGGGTTTGATCAGTCAAACGGATATTTCCAAAAAAATCGCGCAAAAATTACTGCAAGGTCAAATATGTGTTACTGTAAGTACAAATAACACATAAATTGACTTTTCACAAGAAATATTAATACAATTAATTTAAGGAAGGATAAAATAGAACAACTTGTTCTTAATTAGTGTTACTATAAATACAATTATATGTTACTGTACGGACAAATATGTAAAAAATGTGTTACTATATATACACAAGTATATTACTTTATAGAGAAAGACGTGTTACTGTATAAATAAAACGTTATTATTGAGAGGGAATGAGATACTCATATTAAAAAGACTAACAACAATAATCGAAAACACCAAAACCACAACCATGTTGATTTTTTCTCATTAATTCATTCAAAAAAATAAAAATAATAGTATATAAATTTTTTGGCTTTTAAAAAATATGAAAATAAATTAAGAATAATATTTAAATTAGTAAATAATTTTTCATAAAATCTAAAAAGTAATAATATGAAAAAAAATCAAATAAATTTGTCTATAAATTAATTAATTACTAAAAATATTAATTAACTTACCTAATTAATTATTAGAAAACTCAATTAAATTATCTAATTAAAAAATATATAATTACAAAATCAATTAATTAACTTACTCAAATAAACATAAAATTTATCTTTATAATAAAACTCCAAATAATTTATTTTTTTAACATTTTCAAAAATCCTTATTAAAATTTAACCGTTATTTTAATATCTACCCTTAATTACTATTTCTGAATCTCTTTTATCCTACGTGGCTTCATAGTTTTCTTTGTTTTGAATTTTCTAATTTTCTTAAAATTTACAATTCTTTTTATCTTTCTCTCTCCCATTTTCTCAATCTTTTTTTTTTCTTTTACATTTTTTTTAAAATTATTTTCCCAAGTCTCCCTTATTTCTATGTCTCAATTCTAGTTTTCTTTGTTTTGAATTTTCTAATTTTCTTAAAATTTACAATTCTTTTTTATCTTTCTCTCTCCCATTTTCTCAATCTTTTTTTTTTCTTTTACATTTTTTTTAAAATTATTTTCCCAAGTCTCCCTTATTTCTATGTCTCAATTCTTTTTCTTTTACAGTTTCATTCTTTTACATTTTTTTAAATACAAAGCGGTTATTTCTCTCTCAACAACAGTTCTTCATTATTTTTTATTTCTTTAAATACAGTGTGTAAGAGACAGTTATAAACCCTTCTTTTTCTCCGTTCTTTGCTATTCTTATCTAAAACTTCTTCGTTTTCTACTATCCTTCTCAAAAATCACTTGCTAGATTATGTTTATGTGTTCTCTAATTTTCTTAGATAGTGTAATTTTTTATGTTCTAATTTATTTTATTTGATAGTGTAATATTTTTTTGTGTTCCGTTAACTTTTTGTTAAACTTTTTGTTAGAGTGTGTAATTTTTTATTCCTACAGTTCCTAACAGACGTCAAATTGCAAAAAGGAAGAGGATGTGAATAAGAGTTCAATAAAGAAGAGAGTTCAAGGAAGATGTGAAGAAAATGAGAATAAGAGTTTGATGAAGAAGAGAGTTCAAAGAAGATAAGGGGGTGTTTACTTTGGGCTTTGAGTGGTTTTAAAAACCGGATTTTTGAAATCCTGGTTTTTGAAATCCTGATGAATAGTAATCTGAGTGTTTCTTTTGCGTTTTGGAATAGTGGAGGATTTAACTTTATGTCAAATCAAGTTGTAAGATTGAATGAGTTTGTATTATTATATTATTGTTTGGTGAGATTATAATGATTAGTTGATTAAATGTATTATATTATTATAGTATTATTATATTATTGTTGAGAAAGAATATAATGATTATAGTAATATTATATAGATATAATTTTATGTTAAATCAATATGTTTGATAGGGGTGGTTTTGAGTGAATTTTGAAAACCGATTTTTAAATCCCGAAGTAAAACGTGTTTTGGATCTTGAAATCCAAAACCTGGTTTTTAAAACCAAAAGTAAACATCCCCTAAGAGAATGAGAATAAGAGTTCAAGGCAGACATGTCCATTTTTCAAAACAATTCAAAATATAGAGAAACAATAAAAAAGTTACAACTTATAACTATTAATGTAATTTTATGTTTATGTTTATGTGTTCTTTAATTTTATTAGATAATGTTTTTTTTTATGTAAAAGAAATTTACTTCTTTCTTTCTTCTTCCGTTCCTAATACAATTTTTAAAAAACAGAGAGAATCAATAAAGAATTTCAATTCCTTATTAATTCTCCAAAACATATCGTAATCTTTCATTTAAATTATGCCTTATTTCTATGCCTCAATTCTTTTTCTTTTACAGTTTTCATTTTTTTACATTTTTGTTAAAAAAAAATTCTCGATCTATTTTTTTCTTTTACATTTTTTATTATTTTTTTAGTTCTCACCTCTCCCTTTCTCTCTTATTTTTCTATCTCCTCTATTTAATTTTTTTATTTACAGTTTTCATTAATAAAAGTTATTTAATTTTTTTTTAAATACAAAGCAATTTTTCCTCACTCATTATTCTTCATTATTTTTTTATTTCTTTAAATATAGTGAGTAAGAAGGCAGTTGTAAACCCCTTTTCTTATCCGTTCTTTATTATTCTTATCAAAAACTTCTTCTCCATTTTCTACTACCCTTCTAAAAAATCGTTTTTAACTTTTTGTTAGACAGTGTAATTTTTTTCCCTCCTCTGTTCCTACTGTTCCTAACAGACGTCAAATTGCAAAAAGATGAGGATGTGAATAAGAGTTCAATAAAGAAGAGAGTTCAAGGAAGATGTGAAGAGAATGTGAATAAGAGTTCTATGAAGAAGAGAGTTCAAAGAAGATGAGAAGAGAATGAGAATAAGAGTTCAAGACAGACATGTCCCTTTTTTAAAACAATTCAAAATATAGAGAATCAATGAAAAAGTTACAACTCATAAGTACTACTAATGTAATTTTATGTTTATGTGTTCTTTAATTTTATTAGATAATGTATTTTTTTTTTCTGTAGAAGAAATTTACTTTCTGTAGATAAAGAGTTTCAATTTCTTATTAATTCTTCAAAACATATCATAATCTTTCATTTAGATAATTTTTTTTCAATTCCTTATTAATTTTTCAAAACATATCATAATCAGTATTTTTTTTAATTATGAAATATTATAATTTCAGGATAAATGGTGTCTTCGATATAAATTGTGTCGGTAATGAGTTTTAGAAATTGTTGAGTTTGGTTCTCTCTCAATTTATATATTTTTTTTTATTATTATTCAATCTCACGATATATTTTTTTAGTAATTCAATATATGATTTTTTATAAGTACATAAATTCCAAAAAATCTGATTTTTCTATTCAATTTCAATTTTCTTTACGGTGCTTGCTACATTTTTTAAACTGATATATAATTTTTATTGGTTTAAAATTGTTGTTAACGGTAGCTTTATTCATTTCTTTACCAACAATAACATGTTTTTTTTTCTTGGTTCAATTGTTATTATTATTAAATTCCACATTTTTTTACAACTTAGATGTGAAAAGTTTTACTTATAAAATTAAAATTAAGGGTATCCAATTATCAACAAGAAGAAGAAAGACATTAGTTGTCCTATTGAACTTTTATGATTGTTGGGATTTGCAATTTCTATGACCCTAAATTTAATATGAAAATTTTCTAAAGTCTAATTTATCAACGTATAATAATGTATGAAAAAACTAAAATATGTACATTGTAATAAGTTCATAAAAAATTAAAAAAATTAAAAAAAGTTGAAGAGTATTGTAATAAAAGATTATTTAAAAGTACATTGCTCCAATTAATTTCATTAATATAAATATCACAAATTTTTCTTTTGAATTATTATTTTAAATAAGTTATAATTAATGTTGATAATAAGTTATTGTTATTATACATATAAATCATTAAATTAATTAAAAAATATTATAATTAATTTGAATTGATCGTTTAAATAAGTGTTTGATTTTTTTTAATCGCGCGTAATATGCGGGTACTGCACTAGTTATATAATAAAAATAAAAAACAATAAAATTAACAAATAGTTAAAAAGATATTGTTCATGATCTTCGATCCTACTATTACAGCGGAGGAGAGGTGAGAATTTTAAATTTATTTGAAGATTTAAAATATTTTTAGATTCTTGAATTTATTTAAAACTAGTGTGAGACCCGCGAATTTCGCGAAATTGAAAAAAATTATCTAAATGAAAGATTATGATATGTTTTGAAGAATTAATAAGGAATTGAAACTCTTTATTGATTCTCTCTGTTTTTAAAAAAAAAGTAAATTTCTTCTACAGAAAAAAAAAAATTACATTATGTAATAAAATTAAAGAACACATAAACATAAAATTACATTAGTAGCTATAAGTTGTAACTTTTTCATTGATTCTCTATATTTTGAATTGTTTTAAAAAAGGGACATGTCTGTCTTGAACTCTTATTCTCATTCTCTTCTCATCTTCTTTGAACTCTCTTCTTCATAGAACTCTTATTCACATTCTCTTCGCATCTTCCTTGAACTCTCTTCTTTATTGAACTCTTATTCACATCCTCATCTTTTTGCAATTTGACGTCTGTTAGGAACAGTAGGAACAGAGGAGGAAAAAAAATTACACTGTCTAACAAAAAGTTAACAACGATTTTTTAGAAGGGTAGCAGAAAATGGAGAAGAAGTTTTTAATAAGAATAACAAAGAACGGATAAGAAAGGGGTTTACAACTGCCTTCTTACTCACTATATTTAAAGAAATAAAAAAAATAATGAAGAATGGTTGTTGAGAGAGGAAAAATTGCTTTGTATTTAAAAAAAAAATTAAATAACTTTTATTAATGAAAACTGTAAATAAAAAAATTAAATAGAGGAGATAGAAAAATAAGAGAGAGGTGAGAACTGAAAAAATAATTAAAAATGTAAAAGAAAAAAAATAGATCGAGAATTTTTTTTAACAAAAATGTAAAAAAATGAAAACTGTAAAAAAGAAAAAGAATTGACGCATAGAAATAATGCATAATTTAAATGAAAGATTACAATATGTTTTGGAGAATTAATAAGGTTGAAATTCTTTATTGATTCTCTCTGTTTTTTAAATTGATTCTCTCTGTTTTTTAAAAATTGTATTAAGAACGGAAGAAAGAAAGAAATAAGTAAATTTCTTTTACAGAAAAAAAAAACATTATCTAATAAAATTAAAGAACACATAAACATAAACATAAAATTACATTAATAGTTATAAGTTGTAACTTTTTTATTGTTTCTCTATATTTTGAATTGTTTTGAAAAAGGGACATGTCTGCCTTGAACTCTTATTCTCATTCTCTTATCTTCTTTGAACTCTCTTCTTCATCAAACTCTTATTCTCATTTTCTTCACATCTTCCTTGAACTCTCTTCTTTATTGAACTCTTATTCACATCCTCTTCCTTTTTACAATTTGACGTCTGTTAGGAACTGTAGGAATAAGAAATTACACACTCTAACAAAAAGTTTAACAAAAAGTTAACGGAACACAAAAAAATATTAGACTATCAAATAAAATTAAATTAGAACATAAAAAATTACACTATCTAAGAAAATTAGAGAACACATAAACACAATCTAGCAAGTGATTTTTGAGAAGGATAGTAGAAAACGAAGAAGTTTTAGATAAGAATAGCAAAGAACGAAGAAGAAGAAGAGAAGAAGAAGGGTTTATAACTGTCTTCTTACTCACTGTATTTAAAGAAATAAAAAATAATGAAGAACTGTTGTTGAGAGAGGAATAACCGCTTTGTATTTAAAAAAATGTAAAAGAATGAAACTGTAAAAGAAAAAGAATTGAGACATAGAAATAAGGGAGACTTGGGAAAATAATTTTTAAAAAAATGTAAAAGAAAAAAATAAGACCGAAAAAAAGGGAGAGAGAAAGATAAAAAGAATTGTAAATTTTAAGAAAATTAGAAAATTCAAAACAAAGAAAACTATGAAGCCACATAAGATCAAATAGATTAAGAAATAGTAATTAAGGGTAGATTAGGTTGTACAAAAAAAATGTGAACCCACCTTTGCTTTCTCTCCTTGTTTATTTTGAAATTCTGCTATGTGAGTTGGTTTTTTTTTTGAGTTATTTATTTATTATTTTTGCAAACAATTTTATTTTTTTAGCTTTAATTTTAGATAAGAAATAGTCAATTTCTAATATTCTTCACTTTTATTTTGTCTCTTCTACCTCTATGTATTCTCTCTCAGTTCTTCTCTTTTCTATTTCCTCGGTTGCCAGACTTCCTGTTTTATAATCTTTGGTTAACATTCTCTCCTTCAATTTATATTTGTTTTTTTTTGTTATTCAATCTATGATTTCTGTATACAATATATCTCAAAATTCTCTCTCAGTTCCCTTCTGCATTCTCTCATTTCTTTCTCTCGATATAAATTGTATCAAATTTGACGTATTTATTAATGATTTGCTCTTCTTTATTTCCTTGTTGTTGATTTGATATATATATATATATATATATAGAAATGATATGGAGCCCATAATGGGCTCCTTATGGAGTCAAATTGATGATGTGGCATTATCCACCTCATTCTATTTAATTAATTAATACTTATTTAAAAAATATAGAAAAGTCACGCATGTTTCCAAATATTTAGGATGAAAAAATTTATGTGGATAATAATTAGTTTATAATTAATATTTATTATATTAATATTACAGTAAATTCACGCCACTTTATTATTATTATTATATTATTTAGGCATAATTATATTTAGATGGAAAATACATTATCAAATATTAATTGAATCTTGAATTTAATATTTAAAAAAACCATTTTATAATATATGTAATTTCATAACACGAAAAGCAAAACTAAATATATAAAAAATAAAGAATTCAAATTTTTTATCATTCACAGTAAAACATGAGTACTATAACCCTAAAATCCTAAACCCTAAAACCCTAAAATCCTAAAATCTTAAACCCTAAAACCCTAATCCCTAAAACCCCTAAATCCTAAAACCCTAAAATTAATGCCAAATTGTATTAGGGGTTTTAGGGTTTAGGGGTTTAAGGGTTTAGGGTTTAGGGTTTAAGATTTTAGGGTTTTAGGGTTTAGGGTTTAGGGTGATAGTACTCATGTTTTACTGTGAATGATAAAAATTTTGAATTCTTTATTTTTTTATATATTTAGTTTTGCTTTTCGTGTTAAGAAATTACATATATTATAAAATGGTTTTTTAAAATATTAAATTCAAGATTCAATTAATATTTGATAATATATTTTCCATCTAAATATAATTATGCCTAAATAATATAATAATAATAAAGTGGCGTGAATTTACTGTAAATATAATAAATATTAATTATAAACTAATTATTATCCACATAAATTTTTTCATCCTAAATATTAGGAAACGTGCGTGTTTTTTCTCTATTTTAGGGAGATCTATCATATATTTTTTAAATAAGTATTAATTAATTAAATAGAATGAGGTGGATAATGCCACATCATCAATTTGACTCCATAAGGACAGGCTCCATATCATTTCTATATATATATATATATAATATATATATATATATATATATTTATTTCTGAAGTTTTATCTTCATTAAAATTTAATTTTTTTAAAAGGTATCTGATGGTGAGTATTTTTTATTTTATTTTTAGACAAATTTTTTTTTACAGTTTTCTTTTTTCAAAATTTTTTGCCTTCTTTTTATGCAGCATTTAATCTTTTACCATTTTCTTCTTTATTGCATTTCTCATTTCTTCATTTTTCTAATTCTTCTTAAACAATATGATATGTATATTTAATTTCTTTTCTTCTTACTTTTGAATGTCATGTCTTTAACCATTTTTTTTTTCTTTCACTTTTCTTCTCAAGTAGTTATCGGAATTGCTTTTCTCATAGCCTATTTCTTATGTTTTTTCTACTGTCATTTTATCTTTAATTTCATATCATTGTATCATTGTTTATAACTTTAATTTATTTTATTACAATTCAAATTATACTCAATATCAAGTTACTCTACTAATGAATATTTAATTCATTTATTTATTTGTTTTTGAATAATCTTTAATTCATTTATTTGTTTGAAGAATGGTTTCAATCATCTAGACAGTTCTTTATTCAAAATACGTGGTTCGTATCATCGGAAGTCGTCATCAATTATTTTTCAGGTTTCATACCAATCTATATACTATGTATTTTACAATTCTCTATGCTACCTCTATTTTTTCACTATAGCCTTGGTGTAGTGGTGTTATATGTTATATAAATTTCTGGTCACGGATTGAATTCAACAAACAACAACAGTATTATTTTTTTTAATTAAGTAATATATATTTTTTTATATTCTCATTGTGCACACTTTATTTTGGTAAAAAAACATGTTTACCAAGTGTTTGTATTTGAAGTGTTTATCAAGAATTTTCTTACTTGATACAAACTAATTTACATGTTTGTCCGGTCCGAATGGCTATTCCGCGTCTTTATTCAAAAAGAATTGGAAGGTGATTGACTGAATTCTTTAGGAATGGGCACGATGTGGAGGATTTTAGACTATTAAGGAATAGTCAAAACATTCCTTGTATATAGGACATATTTGTTATATTTACCTTTTGTATTTATTTTTTCCTAAAATCATGTAATTAGGTTATACTGTAATTACTCCTATAAATACAAATCATTCCCACTCACCAATTCAACGGTGATCATATCTCATTGTTCAGATGGTATCAGAGTCAACTCTCTACTTCGATGTCTGGATCCACCTGTTGAACCATGAGTCGACCTTGTCACCGTCTCACGTGAGGGAGGGTATTAACGTATCCCACATCGGATAGAGAGATGGTCTTGGGTGGGCTTATAAGCCTGGGCAATCCTCACACTTAACACCTGGGTTTTAAGTGTAGAGTTAGGCCCTATCACATGGTATCAGCCTAAACACGATCCTAAACCCTAACCCTAATTTCTCTTTCTCCCTCTCTATGCCGCCGCCACTTCACCTTTCATCGAGCTTGTCCCCCTCGATCATCTCCCTTCAATGGCAGACTCTTCTATCCCTATGAATGTCCTTATTCATATGTTTACAGTGAAACTCTCTTCTTCCAATTATCTTCTATGGAAGAAGAACCCTAATTTCTCTTTCTCCCTCTCTATGCCATCCCTGAAGAACCCTAATTTCTCTTTCTCCCTCTCTATGCCATCCCTATGAATGTCCTTATTCATATGGTTACAGTGAAACTCTCTTCTTCCAATTATTTTCTATGGAAGAAGAACCCTAATTTCTCTTTCTCCCTCTCTATGCCGCGAATGTCCTTATTCATATGGTTACAGTGAAACTCTCTTCTTCCAATTATTTTCTATGGAAGAAGAACCCTAATTTCTCTTTCTCCCTCTCTATGCCGCCGCCACTTCACCTTTCATCGAGCTTGTCCCCCTCGATCATCTCCCTTCAATGGCAGACTCTTCTATCCCTATGAATGTCCTTATTCATATGGTTACAGTGAAACTCTCTTCTTCCAATTATCTTCTATGGAAGAAGCAGGTTGTCCTGATGCTCACTTGTGTCGATCTCTATGGCCTTGTGGATGACACATCCGCCCACATCTGCCCCACTCACACGACCTTCGTTGCCTAGAAAATACGGCCCGTGACACTTGGCTTGCTCTGGAGGATGCTTTCAGTCACTCCTCCCAGTCACAAATTACCCAACTTCGTGAGGAGCTCCTTCTCCTCACTACAAGAAAACTGCAATTTAGCAGCGAAAAAAATTGTCGCTAATTCTAATATTTTCGTCGCTAACGTGAATTAGCGATGAAATAAATTTGTCGCAGGATTTGTTGCTATACACCCGTCGCTAACGTGTTTGTGACAAAAAAAATTAATTTTGTCGCTAATATTAGCGATGAAAATTTGAGTTTCATCGCAAAATATTAGCGACGAAAATATGAATTTCATCGCAAAATGTTTGCGATGAAAATCAAACATTTGTCGCAAACACGTTAGCGACGGGTGTATAGCAACAAATCTTGCGACAAAATTATTTTATCGTTAACTCACATTAGCGACGAAAATATTAGAATTAACGACAAAATTTTTTCGTGTCTAAAATAATAATTTCTTACTTCGTTAATAATTTTTTGCGATAAATATTTTAATTTCGTTGCAAATGTTAGCGATGAAACCCATATTTTTTGTCGCTAATATTTGGCTATGGATATCCGATTTTTGAATTGTTCTCTAAACCCACTTCTGCACTCGACCAACCCGACCCGCACCCAACCCAACCCGACCCAACCGACCCGCACCCACACCCAACCGACCTAACTGACCCACACCCGCACCCAACCCAACCGACCCACACCCACACCCGCACCCAACCGACCCACACCCACACCCGCACCCAACCGACCCACACCCAACCCAACCCAACCGACCCGCACCCAATCCGCATACCCCTCCTCATTTTATTTAAATGAGTATTTATTTGGTGTTTGTGGGAATCGATCCCGGGTGGATGGGCACCCAGCTATGGGTGTCCACCACTCGGGCAGACAACTCTTTAGTTCAGTTTTTAATATTAATTATATATGTATTTAATTGTTACTAATTTAGTTAATTTTACTCATTTAATTAATTTATTTTGCATATATTAATTGATTAATTTTTAACTTGTAACAATTATTTATATATATATATATATATTGTAATTTTTAAAACAATTTCAATTATAAAAAATCAATGTTACTTTAACAATTCCAAAAAAATAATAAATATTACATCCATTCATCATCATCTCATCTTTATGTCCATTTTCATTTGCATCTTCATATTTATAAATATTTTTATAAACATTCAAACTAATTTATATAAGACACAAAATTTTAGAGAATTATTAAACATTTAAACCGATTTTCTTGATTTAATATGTATAGTTGAAGTAGTACTCTTCCCTCATCCTCAGTAGAAACAACAACAAATAATTAATGAAATCAAGAAAATAGAAAAATATAAAATAAAATATATATAATGAAATCAAGAAATTATACCCCAAAATAAATCAAACAAAAAACTTAATATGTCAAATTAATGAGTGTAAATGAAATTATATTGATCCTATTATATTTCAAACATGATAGTGATAGAATCGTCTCTATTGTTTCACACTATGCATGCACTCAAACTTTTTTCATTTATTATGTTTAAACGACAACCATTTTTAATTCATGAGAATTAAACATGAAAATTTATATTTTATCACTAAAATATTAGAGACGAAATATAATTTTTATTATTGTTCTGATTATTAACAATAAAATATTATTTTCCTAATAAGGTGATGAAATATTTTAATTTTCTCGCAAATATTAAATCCACAAAATTAGTCATACAAATTTCAACTTTGTCGCTAAAATATTAGCGACGAAATATAATTTTCATTGTTGTTCTGATTATTACCAACAAAATGAAGCAATTTGTTTCTATAGTATAGCGATGAAATATTGTAATTTCATCGCAAAAATTAATTTCAATAAATTAGCCACGAAAATTTCTATTTAATCGCAAAATATTAGTGACGAAATATAATTTTCATTGTTGTTCTGATTATTAACAACAAAATGAAGCAATTTGTTGCTAATATAGCGATGAAATATATAAATTTTGTTGCAAAAATTAATTTCAAGAAATTAGCCACAAATTTTTTTATTTCATCGCAAAATATTAGCGACAAAATATAATTTTCATTGATGTTTTGATTATTAACAACAAAATGAAGCAATTTGTTGCTAATATAGCGATGGAATATATAAATTTTGTTGCAAAAATTAATTTCAAGTAATTAGCCACGAAAATTTCTATTTCATCGCAAAATATTAGCGACGAAATATAATTTTCATTGCTGTTTTGATTATTAACAACAAAATGAAGCAAATTGTTGCTAATGTAGCGATGAAATATATAAATTTTGTTGCAAAAATTAATTTCAAGAAATTAGCCACGAAAATTTCTATTTCATTGCAAAATATTAGCGACGAAATATAATTTTCATTGCTGTTTTGATTATTAACAACAAAATGAAGAAATTTGTTGCTAATATAGCGATGAAATATATAAATTTTGTTGCAAATATTAAATCTAAAAATTTAGCGACGTAAATTTCTATTTCGTTTCAAAATATTAGCGACGAAATATAATTTTCATTGCTATTTTGATTATTAACAACGAAATGAAGCAATTTGTTGCTAATATAGCGATGAAATATATAAATTTTGTTGTAAATATTAAATCTAAGAATTTAGCGACGAATTTTTTTATTTCGTTGCTAAAAATTGTTTTTAGCGATGAAATTTAGATTTGTCGCAAAATTTTCATCGCTATTCCCCCTGTTTCTTGTAGTGCCTCAAGCGTGACTCTCTCCCAGTTGCCGACTACGGTCGGCGCTTTAAGGCATTGTGCGACCAACTTGCCGCCATTGGCAAACCAGTGGACAAATCTGACATGTCCCACTGGTTTCTACGGGGCCTTGGCCCTAAATTCAGCGGGTTTGCCGACACAGAATGACCCTCTCACCTGTGCCTGCTTTCTGTGACTTACTACATTGGGCAATTGCCTTTGAGATCATGAACAAACCTGATCTCACCGAACCCGCTCGAGTTGCCTTTTATGCTCGCGATCAACCCTCTGCTCGCTCGAACACTCGATACCATACTGGTGGTCGCCCTTCTGGGTTCTCTCGTGGTGGTCGCTCCGACTTCTCTGGTGGTCGCGGAGGGCGGAAATCCTACGTCCCTCGTTGCCAAATTTGTCGTGGCGAGCACTATGCCACCAAATGCCCTCAATGTTTTGTTCGCGGACCAGATCCTCGTCTCCCTGCTCGCCCATCCGCCCGCCTGTCCGAGGACCTATCCGCCAACCTTGCTCAAGCCTTTCACTCGGCTTGCACAGTCTCCTCGCCGGCCTCCTCGAATTGGTATGTAGACTCAGGAGCCTCGGGTCATATGACTTCCAGTACCTCGGATCTGGACTCTTCGGCTCCATATTCTGGTAATGGTCAGGTGATTAGTGTGAAAATTGCTCGAAATTCATGTGTTTAATTCGCATAATTTTATAGGATTTCTTGAGTAATTGCACTTGATTTGGAGAAAGAGTGTTTGCTATTTTTATAGTAAAAAGAGCACATTTGGAGTGAAACACACCTCGATTATTTTGTGACGTTAATTGAAGAAATGAAATGAGAATGAAGTTGAGCAAAAATGGAAGTTGAAGATTATTTGGGTCCAACAATTTAATTGATGGCCCATTTAATTGAGTCGTAGTACGAGAATTGCAATGGACCAAGTGGGCCCATTTGATAATTGTTGTAAGGAAAGAATTAAAAAGCAAGCTGCCAAAATTAAAACAATTAATTTAAAAAGGTTACCATATACAATATATATTACTTGGAGGTCAAGCCACGCACAACTAATTTAAGAAGGTTACCATATACAATATATATTACTTGGAGGCCAAGCCACACATGCTGCTATATATACCTAGGAGGAGAGCACACAGAGTATTCCGCATTCAACTTTCAACTTTCATCTTCTTAGATAATTTAGGTTAAACTTAGTCTATACTCTCAATTTCAAGCAAGGATACTCATTGATTCTGTTATTTCTTCAAGTTTTGAGCACTCTTCACTCTAGAGGTGACTTCTATCCATATTACAAGTTTGTTGGTAAATTTAATTTAATTTCAAGTTTTGTTAATTTATTTTACATGAGTATGTTTTGGATATGATTGTTGCTTTTAAAACCATGGGCTAATCTATTTCATGCTTTGGGTGTTTGAAACTATGTGAATATTGAGTGTTTGAATTATTTATACTTTGATTATTGTTGATATTTGGATTATTGCTTCTCTTATTGGGTTTTATTGGTGCTTTGTGTTTTAGCTTCTGTTAATCCGTATTTTGAGGAATGTTTAGCGTAGACGAGAGTTACATGAACATGTTTAAAATTATGGTGTGAGTTGTTGGTATACAAATGTGTTTATTATACTTTTAATTCATCGAGAGAGAGTTAATCGTATTAGAACCCCCATTAGGAGACATTAATTACTTGAATGGTTATTTGGGTAATTGGTGAGTATTAGGAAGATGTCTTATTACTGGGTTTGGGAACACCTTGGATGTAAGGCTATAGTACCCGAAAGGAAACGATTTTCATCTTAGCATCTTGATGCTCTTAGCAAATCTAAATTTAAGCATAAACACGGTATAAAAAGTTCCACTCGATTTCACTAGGTAGAGAACACCCGAAGCATTCACTCACCCTTGCACTTCTTCGAATTATATTCGTAGTTGTTTATTGTTTTAATTGTTAATTTCTTTCTTTAGTAGTAATTTTCCTTACTAAATTGTGGTAATTGTTCTTTATGGTTATTTGCTTATTTTTAGTAGTTTAAATTATTTGTTAGTTTCTAGGTTGGTGTTTGATTTAATTTCTTGCATCTTGGTAGTAAGTTAGCTTAATTTTAGAAATTCAAAATCCGAAACTATAGTTACATTGGTTATGCCAACACACATCTCTGGGGATCCATTGCACTAGCCCACCTCCCGTGGTTCGATACTACTTGATCGAAATACTTACGTGTATACTACTGCGATCCCTTATGCTTGAGGGGAAGTAGTTAGTCAAAACTTATTGCCTAAAATTCGTTCAAGTCAATGGTCACTCATTACGGATTTCTCATGTTGGTTTGTATTCAATCTCTAAGGATATTGGTCTTCTAGACGTTCTTGTTGTTCCTCATATCACCAAGAATCTTTTATCTATTAGCAAGCTCACGTCTGACTTTCCAGTTGATGTTTGCTTTTCTGACAAGACATTTGTTGTTCAGAATCGGGCTACCAAGGAGGTGGTGGCTCAGGGGCGTTGTGAACAGGGGTTGTACGTGTTGGAACGGGCACTCCCAGCTTTGGTCGCTGCCTTGAAGAAGCTCGGTGCTGCTCGCGCCTCATTCGATTTATGGCATTCTCGTTTGGGACATGTTCCTTTTGATGTTATTAAGGATTTAAATAAATTAGGGCATATATCTGTTAATTCCGTTTTACCGAACCCTACTGTTTTCACCTCTTGCCAGTTGGCCAAGAGTAAACGTTTGTCTTTTCACATTAATGAAAAACGTGCTTCTGCTACTCTTGATTTAGTTCATTGCGACCTTTGGGGTCCCGCCCCCGTAACTGCACTTTCTGGTTTTTGCTATTATGCTGTGTTCGTCGATGACTTTTCTCGTTTCTCATGGATATATCCTCTCCGTACAAAATCTGAGTTTTTTGCTACATTGGTCGCATTTCATAAGTTTGTATGCACCCAATTTTCGACATCTCTAAAAGTTTTTAAGAGTGATGGTGGTACTGAGTTCGTTAACAAGATTATTCGCACCTTCATGACCGACCATGGAATATTACATCGAGTGTCATGCCCTTACACACCCCAGCAGAATGGTCGCGCCGAGCGAAAGCATCGCCATATAACTGAAACTGGTCTCTCCATGCCCGTGCTCCGAGTGAATTTTGGTTCAATGCCTTTGCTACTGCAGTACATCTCATTAATCGTCTTCCATCCTCCATTTTGGGTGGTCAATCGCCGTTTCAGGTTCTGTTCGGTACTATGCCTCTCTATGGGAACTTCAAGACCTTTGGTTGTCGGGTTTTTCCATACTTACGCGATTATGCCTCGAATAAGCTATCTTCTCGCAGCCAACCATGCATTTTCTTGGGATACAATAGCCTTCACAAGGGCTTCCGGTGTTATGA
The DNA here is from genome assembly GCA_963675135.1 of Galeopsis tetrahit. Lineage (NCBI taxonomy): Eukaryota > Viridiplantae > Streptophyta > Magnoliopsida > Lamiales > Lamiaceae > Galeopsis > Galeopsis tetrahit. Next base: position 45,934,924 of record OY776121.1, read on the forward strand.
TCCCGACTCCTCCAAAGTCTTTGTTACTCGACATGCTATATTTGATGAAGGTTGCTTTCCTTTTTCAGGTTCTGCTCGGCCCCTGCCGACCAATGCAGTGGTCTCTTCCTTCTTGGACGCCGACCTGGGCTCCTCGAATAACTCCTCTCCTGAGTCTATTGCTCCTACTTCAACCATGCCCTGCTCGGCATGTATCTCTGATCCTGGCGAGGACCCACTTCCTCCTCCAGTCCCTACTGCGGAGCCACCTGCTCCCCCTGCACCGGCCGAGCACCCTCTGCCGACCACTGACCCACCAATGGAGCAACCATGGTCCAACCACCAAATGATCACGCGAGCTAAATCTGGGATCTTCAAACCGAAGTACCCACTAAACTTGGCCTCCACTGCCCTGCTCAGTGCCCTCACTGCCTCATCGGAACCCCGTGGTTTCAAGTCTGCAGCCAAGTCCCCTGAATGGTTGGCCGCCATGCATGAAGAAATTGATGCTTTGCGAGTTAACAAAACTTGGGATCTTATTCCTCGCCCTCAGGATGCGAACATTGTTGGTTCCAAATGGGTCTTTAGAACGAAGTACAAATCGGATGGTTCCATTGAACGACACAAAGCCCGACTGGTCGCTCAAGGCTTCACCCAAATCCCTGGCACAGACTTCTCGCACACGTTCAGTCCGGTTGTCAAGGCAACCACTGTTCGTGTTATTTTGGCTCTCTTTGTTCAAAACAATTGGCTCCTCCATCAGTTGGATGTCAAGAACGCTTTTCTTAACGGGTATCTCCAGAAACCAGTTTTCATGGCTCAACCTCCTGGCTTTGTCGATCCTCGGCTCCCGGATCATGTCTGCAAACTAAAGAAGGCCCTATATGGTCTTCGCCAGGCCCCCTTGGCCTGGTTTCAGCGGTTCAGCTCCTTCCTGCTCGGCATTGGCTTCAAGGCGTGCAAGTCTGACTCCTCGCTGTTTTACCTATTTCAGGGTTCCTCGGTCGTCTATCTACTTTTGTATGTGGACGATATCATTGTCACTGGTAATGACCCCGCCACTGTTGCTCGCTTTATTGCTAGGGCGAACAAGGAGTTCGCACTCAAAGATCTCGGTCGCCTTAATTACTTTTTGGGTTTGGTAATCTCTTACACCCCTTCTGGGCTGTTCGTCGGGCAGTCCAAATATGCTCGTGAGATTCTTGAGCGAGCCGAACTTCAAGACTTCAAGCCCATTGCCACTCCCTTGGCTGCGGGCGAAACCCTGGTCAGCATTGGTGACCCTTTTTCGGATCCAACTCTTTATCGCTCCTTGGTGGGCGCCCTCCAGTATCTCACCATTACTCGACCTGATCTATCCTTCTCGGTAAATCATGTCAGCCAGTTTCTCCAAGCGCCGACGAGCGACCACTTCTCGGCAGTAAAGAGAATTCTTCGCTATGTTAAGCACACTGTCAACTTTGGCCTTTCCTTCACTCGACGACCAGACTCCTCTGTGGTCGTCTACTCGGATGCAGATTGGGCTCGTTGTGTGGAAACTCGCCGATCAACCTATGGTTATTCAGTTTTCTTAGGTGGAAATCTAGTGTCCTGGAGTGCCAAGAAGCAGCCCACTGTTGCTCGCTCCAGCTGTGAATCGGAGTATCGTGCCTTAGCCAATGCAGCTGCCGAGGTCGTTTGGCTAACCTCTCTGCTCCGCGTTCCGTTACCAGCTCGCCCCGTTCTCCTCTCCGACAAAAACAGCGCCCTGTTTCTCAGCCAAAATCCAGTGGCACACAAACGGGCAAAGCACATCGACATTGATTGTCACTTTGTTCGCGAGCTCGTCACCTCTGGCAAGCTACTCACACAGTTCGTCCCCACACATCTCCAGCTCGCCGACATCTTCATGAAGATCCTTCCTCGCCCGACGTTTGAGTTCCTTCGATCCAAGCTCTGCATTTTTCCTCATCCTACGCATCGCTTGACGAGGGATATTAAGGAATAGTCAAAACATTCCTTGTATATAGGACATATTTGTTATATTTACCTTTTGTATTTATCTTTTCCTAAAATCATGTAATTAGGTTATACTGTAATTACTCCTATAAATACAAGTCATTCCCCACTCACAAATTCAACGGTGATCATATCTCATTGTTCACATAGACCCATTGCTGGCTGCAATGTGCTTAAATAAAGTGATAGCTAAGATCTTGGATGCAAGGTGCTATGATGAAAACATCTTCTTCTTAAGAACTAATGAATGAGGAGATACGGGACTACTTATACCTAGCGATGATGAATGTTTTTATTTTTTTGTTAATTTGTTAAAAGTAACATCTCATTCTCTCTCTTAACCCTATTCTTTCAACTTAGTATACTTTTTTTTTACTTTACATTTTCTATTTTATATTTTATGTTTGTTAGGTGTAACTCAAAATAAAATTTTAAAAAAAGGAATAACACAAAACATGTGTATATGAAACTAACTTTTGCCTAAACATAAAAGAGTTTGACCCAATTGGAAGTGACTTTACTATTTATATAAGTTGTCTGTTTACAAATTCATTTTGTTTACTCATGATTTTTACATGCTTTTGTAAAGTTTTACAATGTTTTTTTTCATAGTAACTTCTAAACCTCATATTTTATCAATCCAACACTCAATACTCATATCATCTGTTGTTTTATAATCTTTGGTTAACATTCTCTCCTTCAATTAATATTTGTTTTTTTTTGTTATTCAATCTATGATTTTCTGTATACAATATATCTCAAAATTCTCTCTCAATTCCCTTCTACATTCTCCCTAAATTCTTTATCTCGATATAAATTGTATCAAATCGACGTTTGTTGGGAATAAAATGATAAATGTTTTGATTAAATACCAAAACCCCCTGAGACATGCCTAAGTCAAAATGATTGTGTTCTAAAAATGTTAAGAACACATAGCATAAGGCTAGATGAGAAGCTGAAATGTTTAGGCAGCTCTTAGATGATTAGATGCACAATGTGAGGGGGAACATATGCTTTGAAGACCTTCAAGATCAAGTCCCCTCAAGGCTCAAATTCTGGAACAATCATTAAGCCTATGAAAGGCCAAGTATACTCCATTGAAGACCAAATGCTCTGATCAGGAGAGTTGTCCAGAGAAGTTGTCTCTGCACAATTAAAGCAAGAACAAAGGTTCTAAAGCTCAAAAGGCCAAGTATATTCAAATACTCTAATCAGGAGAGTTGTCCAGAGAGGTTGTCTCTATGCAAGAACAAAGGTTCTGAAGCTCAAAGGCCAAGTATGCTGATCAGGAGAGTTGTCCAGAAGAGTTGTCTCAGCACAATTAAACAAGAACAAATGATCTGAAGCTTAAAGGTCAACTATGCTGAAGAGATGAAGACAACTATACCCTAAAATCCTTCAAAGAATGATGTTAAGATCATATCTACATGAAGCAAAGGGAAAGAGTCAAGTCATCTGAAGAAGAGCAAGCCAACTATGCTGATAAGCAAAGTCTACTGATAGTGATAAGCAGAGTTGTCCATTTGATAAGGAAGATTGTCCTATCATTGGATCAAACATCAGAAGCCATGTCCAAGTCCAAACAAGTGAATCTTAAAGTCAGACATTGGGAAGAGTGCTGCAGAATGAAGACAAAGTCTTATAAGCCGTTTATTACCCAAATGAGGACATGTCACTATCAAGAATCTGTCTTCCAATTTGAAGAACTCAAGGAAGACATTTATAGCAATTTGGGACTGCCTCTCCAACGGGCAAATCCTCAAATTTGTCTATAAATACAGAAGTGTGAAGACCATTTGAAGCACCAACTACTAAGCCAACTATCCTACAAGTCAGAGTGCTTTCAAAGCTTTCAAAGAGACTATCTTAGTCTTGAAACACTTCTTCTAAGCTGAACTTCATTGTATATCAATCCAAAGCTTAGAGAGATATCCTATCCTTATACACTGACCTTCATTGTAAAGGATATCTCATTAGTTGGAACCTTACTTCAACCCTTACCCCTTTCAAGTGAGAAAGTGAGAAGGTTGTAGTAGTAGAAGTGGTAGGAGCTGACTGTTGAGAGAAGAACAATTCAGTTCTGAGTTGATAAAGGGTACTAGGACTCTAGACATCCTAGGGATCAATTCACCAAGGAGTGGTGTTCTTGATCAAGTGCACCTTGGCACTATAAAACAAGTTAATTCCAAGAGTGAAGGAATTATCCTGTTAAATCAGGGAAAGTGGATGTAGGAGCTTGAGTCTCTGAACCACTATAAACTCTTGTGTTGATTTACTTTCAAGCACTTTCATACATTCGACACTGCACACAAAACTGATCTTCAAAAGAACATATATTCAAAGACTGTGCAAAACTGTATTGGACAAGTTCCCTGAAAACTGGACCATATTGCTTAAGTGATTTCAGAACTTAAAGGAGTTTAAACTAAAGGGCCAACCACTAATTCCGCACATATAACTACCCTAGATAGTTATTCAACTAAGTACTCAATAGTACTTAGTAGTTTGATTATCTTAGAAGAGTTAATCTCATCAGCAGAGTTGTCCAAGACAACCTTGCTGAACTTTGGTTTGATCAAAATTAAAAAGAATTTGCATACAAGTGTATTCCCCCCCCCCCCATACACTTGTTATGTACTCCTTTCAGGACCAACAAGTGGTATCAGAGCAGGGGTTCAAAGACCACTGCTTCTGAAAATCCATCTTGATTTTCAAAATCACATATTTGGTGTGGTCACTGAACTGATCTATCTGAAATCTCATCATTTGACTGACATCTTATTCTTAAGCCATGGCCAACAACAATGCTGTTCCTCCACCTGCTGTTCAAGGATTGGACAACATGGCCACAAATCCAGTCAACCACATTTCACATCACAAACTGCCCATGTTCTCTATAGACAATTATGATTTCTGGAAAATCAGAATGAGAGCTCATCTTGCTTCTCTTCATACTGACACATTGAGAGTAATCACAAGAGGTCCTTTTGTGTTTACTCAAACTAACCCCGAGTTAACAGATGAGCAAAGAGCTGATATAAGGGACCTGATTCCCAAAGATGAAGATGACTTCACTGCTGATGAAAAGAGAAAAGATAATCTGAATTATCTTGCCATGAACACCCTCTACCAAACAATTCCAGATGCAATCATGGGTAGAGTCTACCACTGCACAACTGCCAAAGAAATTTGGGATACTCTTGCTGAGATGTGTGAGGGTACAGAAAAGATCAAGGAGAACAAGCTCCAAGTTGTTGTGCAGAAGTTTGAACAATTCACAATGGATTCTGAAGAATCCATTGACAAATTTGCTGGTAGATTCACTGATGTGATGAATGAAATCAACTCATTGGGCAAGGTGTACTCCAGGAGAGAAGTTGGATTAAAAATCTTGAGAAGTCTCACTCAAAAGTGGGATGTATATGCTGTAATGATGCAGAATACCAAGGATCTCTCCTCCATGCCCATGCAACAAATCTTCTCAGAACTCAAAGCATATGAGTTTGACCTCAATAGAAGAAAGCCAGCAGAAGAGACTTCCTTACCAGTCAAAGGAATGGCATTTAAAGCCAAAGCTGTTGAACCTGAAATGCAACCCACTCCAAGATCATCAAAGTCAGTCTCTAAGACTGAAATGAAGGAAGAAATGGCTCTTATGGCAAGGAGGTTTGACAAGCTCAACTCGAGGTTTGGTAGATACAAGAAATTCTACCAAGACAACAAGTTCAGGAGAAGGTACAACTCCCCTGAAGATCAGGGCAAGGACAAAAATCCTGAAGAGAAAAGATCAGAGGACAAGTACTCTGATAGGAGAAGGTCCAGTAGAGCTGACCCTTCATCATCAAAAGGAAGAGATGAATCCAAGAAGGATGATGATGAAGACCTGTGTTATAATTGCAAGAAGAAAGGGCACTTCCAGTATGACTGCCCTGAATTGAGCTCTAAAGAAAGAAGAGAGAGGCAAGCCAAAAGAGACAGGAAGTTCACCAACAGAAAAGCTATGATGGCTGGTGATGAATCTGATAGTGCTGAAAGTCTCAACTCTTCTGATGGACTGTTCTCTAACAGTGATGATGATGATGATGTGTGCAACATGGCTATTGAGGATGATGAGGTATCCTCCACTTCTAGTTCACCATCATTCTTATCACAAAACACTAGTGAAATCAACTTGAAACTTTCCTTTGGGAAGTTGATGGAAGATTTCACTAGATTACAAGAATTTCTTGATAATTGTGTGAGAGAAAATGAAAGACTTTCAATTGAGCTTTCAAAACCTACTGAGACAGTAGTTGACATTAAATCTACTGAGTTGTATCAACAAGTCTTGAGAGAGCTTGAGGAAGCAAATCTCAGGATAATTGACCAACAAGGACAGATTGATGCTCAATCACTTACTCAGAAGAGAAAAGATTTTGAACTAAAAATTCTTCAAGCTAAGTTTGAAAACCTCTCACATGAGTATGACATTCTTAAATCAAGTGAAGAGAGCCTGAAACAAAAGATGTCTGCTTTGAACAAATCCTCTAAAACAATAGAGGAAATTCAGAGTTATCAAAGACCTATGGCTTAAAGAAGTGGATTAGGTTTTGATCCATTTGAATCTTCACCTTGTCTTAGTGTTGCTTCAACAAGTAACACTAAGAAAATCTTTGTCAAATCAGTGGCACAACAAGCTGAAAATGAAATGATTCAGCCACTGAACAAAGAAAATGGCAAAATGAATGAAATGCCTACTCAAGTGCTTCAGGAGACTAGGCCCAAACCTAAGGAAATGGCCAAAGTCCCTGAACACAAGAGGAATATTGGTCAGCAGAGTAGACCCAATGGAAGGGCAACTCTCCTGAACAATGTTCAGAGGAGTTATCCAAGGTATAATCAGCCAAGGCCAACTCTTCTGAGAAAGCCTCAGCTGAATAGACCAAAGAATAACTATCCTCAAAGGCAGAATAAAATGAGACAACCAAAACCCTTCATGCCAAAGGGTAATGGTCATAAAAAGACCTTTCCTCAAAGATTTCATCAAGCTGCACAAAGAACTCATAAGATCAAGAGATTTGATAACCCTCCTGAAACTTACAGAGTCAATACTTTCACACACACCTTCCAAAAGGCATTTAAGGGAAAGATAGTGTATGTTGATGCACAAGGAAAATAACTTAGCCACCTTGAATCAATCAGGGTGATTAGGCAAGTTTGGGTTCCTAAAGGTACAGCTAACCTCTCAGGACCCAAAACTCAAAGGGTACCTAAACCTATCTAATTGCAGGTACCTATGGGCCACAAGAAGAGGAGTATGAGCAAAAAGACAGCATGGTACCTTGACAGTGGATGCTCAAGGCACATGACTGGAAACAAGGAACTCCTCACTGAGTTTATTGAAAAAGAAGGCCCAAATGTCACATTTGGAGACAGCTCACAAGCAACAACAAAAGGTTATGGTACTTTGATGATTGGTAACATCAAAGTGACCAATGTATCTTATGTAGCTGGTCTCAAATATAATCTCCTAAGTATCAGTCAATTCTGTGATAAAGATTTCAATGTTGAGTTCTCAAGTGGAAAATGCCTAATTAAAGATAAGACTCAACAAACTCTATTGACTGGAACTAGGAAAGGAAATGTGTATTTTGCAGACTGGGACAAGTCTACTGATGCTGCATGTTTCATTGCTAAGAGCTCTAGTGAACAAAGCTGGTTATGGCATAAAAGGCTAAACCATCTGAACTTCAAATCAATGAACAAACTTGCTAGAAATGAATTAGTAAAAGGACTACCTAATGAGGTTTTCATTAAAGAACATGTGTGTAAACTATGTCAAGAAGGAAAATAGATTAAAGCCTCATTCAAAGGAAAACCAGTCATCTCTACTGAAAGGGTACTTGAACTTTTACATATGGACTTATTTGGACCAATTACCCCTTCAAGCATAAATGGAAGAAAATACACATTGGTAGTAGTAGATGATTTCTCTAAGTTCACATGGGTAGTATTTCTCCTTAATAAGAAGGAAACACAAGTCAAACTGCCTGAACTTCTAAAGAGACTGTCAAATGAGAAAAGCCTTAGCATTATCAAGACAAGATCTGATAAAGGCACTGGGTTCATAAATTCATACATCAATGAGTATTGCACTTTAAATGGAATAGCTCATGAAACCTCAGCAGCTAGAACTCCTCAACAGAATGGAGTTGCAGAAAGAAGGAATAGAACCCTCAAAGAAGCTGCTAGAACCTTAATTGCTGATTCTAATCTACCTAAGAGGTTTTGGGCTGAAGCTATAAACACTGCATGTTATACTCAAAATAGATGTTTGATTACTAAGGGGCAAGGCAAAACCCCCTATGAACTCTGGAAAGGAAGATTGCCTAAAGTTTCATACTTTCACATATTTGGTTGTAAGTGTTTCATTCACAATAATGGGAAAGAACAGTTGAAAGCCTTTGATAGCAAAGCTGATGAGGGAGTATTTCTTGGATACTCTCAAATAAGTAGAGCTTTCAGAGTCTACAACAAGAAAACCCTTGTTGTGGAAGAAACACCTCATGTTGTGTTTGATGAATCTATCTTTGAGATCAGGAACAAAAACCTGGACCCTGAAGAGATCACACAAAGAACAACCAGATTGAGCCTAAAAGACAAAGACACTGAATTCATAGATGTTGTCCAAGCCAATCTCCCTGAAAATGCTACACTGGACAACAATCCTTAAGACAATATTCCTGAAGCAAACCCCACTGAAGGAAATGGTGAACTGAATGATCCAATCCCAGTTCATCCTCAGGTAACAACTACCAATGAAGAAGCAGGCTCTGCTGAGGTAGTTAATGGATCCAATATTCAAGGGGGAACCATAAATGTCGAAAACGAAAATGTTCCAATCATTGAGGACAACATCCCTGAATATGATCCTGAATTAGATCCTGCATTCAATTATCCTGAATTCTATAACACTGGTGACTCAACCTTAGGAAGGACTTGGTTGTCTGACCATCCTACTGATCTGATACTTAGTGATCCAAGTATAGGAGTCAAAACCAGAAGTTTTCATGGTGAAAGTGCTATGTTTTGATGTTTCTTATCAGAACAGGAACCAAAGGACATTGATGAAGCACTTCAGGATGCAAACTGGATCACAGCAATGCAAGAAGAGCTTAACCAATTCACCAGGAATGATGTATGGGAGTTGGTGGATAGACCTTCACATCAAGATGTTATTGGAACCAAGTGGGTGTTCAAGAATAAGAAAAATGAAAATGATGTGATTTTCAGAAACAAGGCCAGATTAGTGGCAAAAGGCTATTGTCAATCAAAAGGCATTGACTATGATGAAACCTTTGCACCTGTGGCAAGACTAGAAGCAATAAGGCCGTTCTTAGCCTATGCAGCCCACAAGAGGTTCAAAGTGTACCAAATGGATGTCAAAAGTGCCTTTCTGAATGGAGTTTTAAAAGAAGAAGTCTATGTGGAGCAACCACCTGGTTTTGAAGTTGGAAACCAAGTTTACAGACTGAAGAAAGCTCTATATGGACTCAAGCAAGCTCCAAGAGCCTGGTATGACACACTGTCACAGTTCCTCTTGGATCATGGGTTCATCAAAGGAACTGTGGACAGAACCCTCTTCAGAATCACTAAAGGAGAGGACATCTTGCTTGTCCAGATATATGTGGATGACATCATATTTGGATCCCCCAATGAGAAGTTGTGTGAGAAGTTCTCCAAGCTGATGCAAAGCAAGTTTGAAATGTCCATGATGGGCCTGATGAATTTCTTCTTGGGACTTCAAGTCAAACAATCTAAAGAAGGAATCTTCATCAATCAAGCCAAGTACACCAGGGAAATGATCAAAAAGTTTGGGTGTACAACTAGCAAGCCAGTAAGGATCCTAATGAACACAAATTGGAAGATGGATCCTGATGAGAGTGGTATTTCAACCAACTCTACTGAGTATAGAGGAATCATTGGTTCACTTCTCTATCTCACTGCCAGCAGACCTGACATCACCTTTGCAGTAGGTGTTTGTGCAAGGTTTCAAGCAAATCCTAAGAAAAGCCATCTTGAGGCTGCAAAAAGGATTTTGAGGTATCTCAAAGGCACTGAAAATCTAGGCCTTTGGTACCCTGCTGATGACAACATTGAGTTAACTGGCTACTCAGATGCTGATTATGGAGGATGTAGAATTGACAGAAAGTCCACTTCAGGGACTTGTCAATTCTTGGGCAACAAACTCATATCTTGGTTCTCCAAGAAGCAAAATACAGTGGCTACTTCCACCACTGGAGCTGAATATGTTGCTGCTGGAAGCTGTTGTGCTCAAATTCTTTGGTTGAGACAACAATTAAGAGACTACAATGTCAACTCTACTGAAGTGCCAATCTTCTGTGACAACAACAGTGCTATTGCAATATCACAGAATCCTGTATTGCACATAAGATGCAAGCATGTGGACATCAACCATCACTTCATTAGAGACCATGTGGAGAAGAAGGATATCAAGTTGGTGAAAATCCACACAGATCATCAAAAAGCTGATATATTGACAAAACCACTTGCAGAGGCAAGATTTCTGGAATTATCAGCAGAGTTGGGTCTTCTTGATCCAGGGAAGTTGGACAAATGAGTCCAAAGGAGTTTACTCATTAAGGGGGAACTAATATTAAAAGATCAGTAGACTTGGTCAAGTCTACTGAAACTCAGAAGAGATGACCCTCATATATCAGGACACTTGTCCACAACTTTTCAGGACACTTGTCCACATCTTTTCAGGACACTTGTCCTAGTGGGGTCAGATAAGTTGTCCTAGCTATCAAACCAAATCTTGGTCTGATAAGCACCTATTTTGGGTAATTATTGCCTATTTCGAAATTTGTCCCATTCCATTTCATCTTTTTGGGATTTAATTTGTCTCCTACCCAAAAGGTCACTTTCCATGCATTAAATGCCAAGATTTAACTCTTGTTTGCATTACACCTTTTCAAGCCATGATCTACCTTGAAAACTCCCCAACCATTAACTAATATTAAATAGCCTCCACGTTTTGAATAAAACCAACCACTCACTGTTACATTGGTTTTTGACCATTGGATCAAAATTGGACAACTCCCCTGAAGTCAATCCTGGCCGTCCATTTTTTATTTCCACTTTTGTTCACCTTTGAATTGCATCAAGACTTCACCAACTCATTGACAAACATTCTTTTTAGAATATTCACAAGTCTTAAGATCCCCCACAAACACTTCTTCCTCAAGTATTCGAAACCCTAGCTCTAATTTACTCCAAACACTCTCAATCTCTCTCAAATTTTTTCCATCTGTAATCTTCAATGGCTCCCAAAGCAAAACCAGAAATGGTTGTTGATTTCTCCAACAAGGAACTTGACCTTGACTTTGGCTATCTAAGCCACAAAAACAACCTCACATTCGAGCCAATCCTTTCTTTTGAGAGTGAGGATCCTAATGTTACTCCAACCTTGAGATGGTTGAGAAGGGCAGGTCTCCAGAAGTTCATGCAAGAGAAGCCAGACTCTTGTCTTGAATCCTACATGGCAGAGTTCTTTGGTTTTCTCAAATGGAGAGGCAAACCTGAAGATGGAGAAGTTGCCATAAGACTGTCCTTTGTAGCAGAAGGAGAAGAAGAGGAAATATTTCATAGGGTGAAATTTTCTGAGGAAGAGGTTGAAGCTGCTTTTGGATTGCCTTCAAAGGGAAGGAATCCAGAATTCTATGGAAATGGACTTGAGCAAGAAATTGCTCAAGAATGGCTTATTACTCCAGGGCCACTATCCTCTACTCAACACAAGAGAACACTCAAGCCAAAGTTCTTAACCCTATTTGAGGTAGTAGCAAAGAGCTTGCTCAGCAACACTGGAAGTTTAGAGCAAGTAAGCCATCCAAGGATAAGGATTATGGCAGCTGTGATTGATGCCAGTGATAAAGGCATCAAGTTTGATTGGAGAACTTTCATCTTGTCTGAGATGATGAAAGAAAAGGCAAAGTTCAAAGTAAAAGCTCACAACAAGGTTGTGATGGAAGGAAAACTGAGGTATTGCACCAGGGCAAGTTTGCTAATTGAGAAGTTTGCTCACTACTCTGAGATGCAAACCTTTGCCAAACCACTCCCAGCCCAGAAAATAATGTTCAGAAAACTCTGCAAGAAAACTGAGCAAATGAGGATGATAATGGCCAACCCTGCTGAAAAGGTTGAAAAGAAGCCCAAAATGATGAAAAGAACTAAAGCCAGGGCTGTCAAAACAAAGAAAGTGTCTCAAATATCTTCAGGAGAAGCCTCAGGAGCATCAGCTGAAGTTGATGAAGTGGCAGAAGAGGGAATGAATGTGCCTTCTGACCAATCAGAAGAGTTGAGGCTGAAGTATAATGAGACAAGACAAAAGAAGAAAGGTGATAAGAGGCCCAGGGAAGTTGTCCATGAGAAAGAGGTGGAAGGCAGTGGAAGCAGTAGGGCAAGCAAGAGAAGGGCTAAGCCTACTGAAAAGATATTGGAGCTTCAGGAGGATAGAACTCTTCAAATTGCTCTAAGGGAGAGCAGGGCTGAAAGCAGGACTAAATCTAAGTCCAGGACCAACTCTTCTGGTTCTGGAACCCCAGAGTCCAAAGTCCCTGAAGGCCAACCCTTAGAAGCCAACATCCCTGAAACCCAAAATTCTGAACCTAACTCCCCTGAAACCCATGTTACCCCTCCCAACCAGCCTATCACCCCTGTAAATCTCACTAAGAGATACTCTCCGGAAGGAAGTGTGCAGAGAAGTGGCATTGATGTGCTAGCAGACTTAGCAGTAGATGAGACAAGACTTCTGTCCCCTCTTGATTCATCTATGCTAAACTACTCCAAACTCTTAGAACATGCACTTCATGAGCCAACTCCCCTGAGCAAAGACCTCTCAGAATCATTGCTCTTAAAAGCAACTGAGGTACCTTCAATTGAGCCTAATCCTTCTGAAGCCAACCCTCCTGAACTTAACTTGCCTGAAGCTGCACTTAATGAAACCACAGCCAACTCCCCTATAGCCCAAAGTTCTCCATCTAGTGAGAATGAGGAGGAGTATACTTATGAAAGTATGCTCAGAGGTGGAGCCAAGGCCACTGTGGATAACTTGTACCCACAGCTTGCTGAATTTCCCAGAATTCAGAAAATGTTCCATAACTTGAGAATGTTAGTGGATGTCAAGGACAAAACATTGATGGAAATCTCTCAAGTCATCCAAGATAAGGGTGCTAATTGGTGGCAAGTGGAGGAGAGTAGACTACTACACTTTGCTGGAGTGCTAAAGACAAGATTTCTCATTGATGAGGAAGTTTTTGCAAAGTTAGTAGATGAGAAGATCATTGAGGAGAAGGAAAGAAAAGCTAAGGGCATCAAACACCCTGATAGTAGCTCAAATGATGATGACTCTCCTGATGATCCCTCAAACCCCTCAAAACCCAACCCTCCTGAAACCAATCCCAACCCTTCTGAATCCAATTTGCTTTCAACTCCACTTTTAACCTATCATAGGAAAGGCTCTACTTCATCAGAGGTGTTGACCAAGGGTGGTAACACAACCAAAGATACATCTGCCAATGAAGGTTCTTCTGAACCCAAGGCACAGCCTAAAGATGTTGAGGTTTCTATACTAGAGGCTGGTTTGGTTAAGGCCTATTCAGTGTCAGAAGAGTTGGACACTGATCAGCCCTTAATCATTCAGGATGACTCAGTGGCTGCTGATATAAGCACTGTGATCTCCCCACAACTGCCATCTTTGAACCTTGTTGAAGGTGGAGATGTTGCAGGTCTAAGTGAAGGTGTTGAAAAGGAGAGTTTAGTCAAAAAATCAGAGGGAGTAGTGGATGATAGAGAGGTTGTAATCACTAAGATAGTAAGTGTACCACAAATAGAGGGTGGTATAAGTGAGGAAGGACAGGTTATTCTTGAAGTCAAATTTGAACTTCAAGAATCCCTTGATGAAAGGAGGCATGATTCCTTGAGTGAGGACATTTTAAATGAAGGAAGAAAAGAACAAGTTGAAAATGAGAAGAAGGCTGCTGATGTATCAGAGTCTTATGCAAAAGATATTGAGGGTGATGAGTGTTTATTCCCTAACTTGTTTGATTTGTCTAACATTGCTGGTATTTCCCTTGACCAAATATTTGCAGATGAGTTCTTGACAGATGCCCCTATCCAAGTAGATACAGGCTCAGCACAAGCCTTGCTTGGAATGCAATCAGAGAAGTTGGACTCCTTGGCTCATCAGGTTCAAACTGCTCATGCTGAAACTTCAGGAGCATTAAATGAGCAAGGAAGAACTCTAGAATCTGTAGAGATGAGGTTAACAGGCTCTGAGGATGCGGTGCTACCCACATTGGAAGCAAGGATTAGTGGTGTGGAATCTGGTCTCCAAACCATTTCCACTGAAGTTCAACAAGCCAAATCCACTATGGAATCCATCTCAGAGGAGGTCAAGAAGGAACAAAAGCTGCTGAGAGACAATCATAATGCCAATGTCAAAGCTCTCAGGCTAACTGTCAAACAAGCACTTGGCAAGAAGACTGCATTGCAGAAGAAAAGAGCAGAAGAACAAAGACTTGCCATAGTGAAAGAAGCCTCTGAAAAGTTTTCCCAAGAAGTGCTGGCCAAAATTGCTGAAAGTGCAGTGGCCAACCTCACTGAGCTTCTTAAGGCCCAACTTGATGCATCTCTGAAAGCAACCTTGGAGGAGGTTGTCCAACAAAAGATGAAGCATGTTCTAGCTTTTCTTAGCTTGAGCAGTGATAGGATGCAAAATATACATGATGAGAATGTATATTTGTTGGAGGAGATGAAATCTCTAAACCAAGCCCAATCCCTAATGGCTACAACAATGAGTGAGCTCAAACCCCAGTGTTTTGATGCTGCCAAAAAGGGGGAAAGGGAAAGAGCAAGAGCAAAAGGTGCCTTGGTCATTGGAAGCCCAGAAAATGGAAAGGACAAAGCTGCTGATGGAAAAGGAAAAGAACTAGTTGTGCTGAATTTAGAAGAATTGGATGAAGAAGAGCAATTAGCAATTGCCTTGAAGAACTTAATGGCCTCAGCACAAGAGGAAAGAGTTAGGCTACAGCAAAGACCAGGAGGATAGGTGTCTGGTTTTGACAAGGATGCTGAAGGTGTCCAAACTAGAGGAAAAATCAAGAAGGCCAAAGGAAACAAAAGAAAAGCAGAAACATTCACTGACTTTCCCAACAGCCTTGATCTGCCTCCTGAATTTAGAATTGATGATGATGAGCCTATCTCCAAAAAGACAAAGAGTGCTAAAAAGGACAAAACTGCTGAAGTGTCCAAGATTGCTGAAGAAGACAAGTCTTCTGAAATGGTCAACATTGCTGAAGGTGCCAAAGTCACTGAATATGTGGAAGCATTATATGAAGAAGGCTTTGGACCTGGACCAAAGAAGACAAAGGTTGTGGTACTCAATGATCCATCAAAGTTGTTTCATGAAGGGTATGGCAAAGACCCTGAAACACAACAGAAACTAGCCATGATGAGGGCCCAAGAGAAAATGGATTTGATGGAAGAGGCCAACAGAGCAAGAGATAAGAGAATAGCTGACTTCCAAAAGCCAAGAAGAAGGAGAGCAACCTACAGCAAGATGAAACCTCAGCTACTAGTCCCAATGGACACCAAATATCCACACTTGGATAAATGGGTGCCAATTCGGCTTAATGATACATGGGAAGAGGCTAAAAGGGAGTTTGTCTATGACTATTATGTCATTGACAGATGGAATGGAGGAGATGCCAACTCTTCCTTTGCTGAGTTCATGATAGAGTATTACAGAGAATTGTATCAACAATTGCTTGTAGCTGCTGATATTGCAAGAATTGAACTCAATGCCCCCAAGCCTATCATCTATATGCCTCCAAATCTTGATGGATGGATTGACCAGTCAAGGATCCTGAGGGAGTTTCTAGAGATCCTCAAACTGAACAAGATGACCCTTGGACCCAAAGGAACCAACCAGGAAGCTATGGAACTCAAGAAGAGAGTGTGGGCACAATATGGGATGGTGCCACCTAAAGAAGATGATCTCTGAAATGGCTAAGTTTTCCTGACTCTTATATGCTGAAATGGATGAAAACTTAAGTTGGTTGATAATTTGTTGTTTTGGTCAAACTATGCTGAAGATGCTCAACCTGCTAATATGTTTGCTCTGATACCTAAATGCTTAATGACTTAAGAGTATATCATTAAGTTCTGCTTTTGTAGTAAATCTGTGCTTATATGTTATGTTTCTCATGCTCTGATATGTTATTGTTCAAACTATCAACATGCTGTAATGATTCTCATTTTAATGATAGTTGAACACATTTTGAATCAAGAAACACAAATCTCTCTATGCCTATTCTTGAAACCTATTTGCAACATGAATGGTGAGTACACTAACACATTCCTTTTTAGGAAAATTGACCTCAGTTATGTCCTCTGAAGATAAATGTAATAGGTGTAGTCAAGTCACTTTTGCATAAAATATATAGGTTTTGGCATCATCAAAAAGGGGGAAATTGTTGGAAATAAAATGATAAATGTTTTGATTAAATACCAAAACCCTCTGAGACATGCCTAAGTCAAAATGATTGTGTTCTAAAAATGTTAAGAACACATAGCATAAGGCTAGATGAGAAGCTGAAATGTTTAGGCAGCTCTTAGATGATTAGATGCACAATGTGAGGGGGAACATATGCTTTGAAGACCTTCAAGATCAAGTCCCCTCAAGGCTCAAATTCTGGAACAATCATTAAGCCTATGAAAGGCCAAGTATACTCCATTGAAGACCAAATGCTCTGATCAGGAGAGTTGTCCAGAGAAGTTGTCTCTGCACAATTAAAGCAAGAACAAAGGTTCTAAAGCTCGAAAGGCCAAGTATATTCAAATACTCTAATCAGGAGAGTTGTCCAGAGAGGTTGTCTCTGTGCAAGAACAAAGGTTTTGAAGCTCAAAGGCCAAGTATGCTGATCAGGAGAGTTGTCCAGAAGAGTTATTAAACAAGAACAAATGATCTGAAGCTTAAAGGTCAACTATGCTGAAGAGATGAAGACAACTATACCCTAAAAGCCTTCAAAGAATGATGTTAAGATCATATCTACATGAAGCAAAGGGAAAGAGTCAAGTCATCTGAAGAAGAGCAAGCTAACTATGCTGATAAGCAAAGTCTACTGATAGTGATAAGCAGAGTTGTCCATTTGATAAGGAAGATTGTCCTATCATTGGATCAAACATCAGAAGCCATGTCCAAGTCCAAACAAGTGAATCTTAAAGTCAGACATTGGGAAGAGTGCTGCAGAATGAAGACAAAGTCTTATAAGCCGTTTATTACCCAAATGAGGACATGTCACTATCAAGAATCTGTCTTCCAATTTGAAGAACTCAAGGAAGACATTTATAGCAATTTGGGACTGCCTCTCCAACGGGCAAATCCTCAAATTTGTCTATAAATACAGAAGTGTGAAGACCATTTGAAGCACCAACTACTAAGCCAATTATCCTACAAGTCAGAGTGCTTTCAAAGCTTTCAAAGAGACTATCTTAGTCTTGAAACACTTCTTCTAAGCTGAACTTCATTGTATATCAATCCAAAGCTTAGAGAGATATCCTATCCTTATACACTGGCCTTCATTATAAAGGATATCTCATTAGTTGGAACCTTACTTCAACCCTTACCCCTTTCAAGTGAGAAAGTGAGAAGGTTGTAGTAGTAGAAGTGGTAGGAGCTGACTGTTGAGAGAAGAACAGTTCAGTTCTGAGTTGATAAAGGGTACTAGGACTCTAGACATCCTAGGGATCAATTCACCAAGGAGTGGTGTTCTTGATCAAGTGCACCTTGGCACTATAAAACAAGTTAATTCCAAGAGTGAAGGAATTATCCTGTTAAATCAGGGAAAGTGGATGTAGGAGCTTGAGTCTCTGAACCACTATAAACTCTTGTGTTGATTTACTTTCAAGCACTTTCATACATTCAACACTGCACACAAAACTGATCTTCAAAAGAACATATATTCAAAGACTGTGCAAAACTGTATTGGACAAGTTCCCTGAAAACTGGACCATATTGCTTAAGTGATTTCAGAACTTAAAGGAGTTTAAACTAAAGGGCCAACCACTAATTCCGCACATATAACTCCCCTAGATAGTTATTCAACTAAGTACTCAATAGTACTTAGTAGTTTGATTATCTTAGAAGAGTTAATCTCATCAGCAGAGTTGTCCAAGACAACCTTGCTGAACTCTGGTTTGATCAAAATTAAAAAGAATTTGCATACAAGTGTATTCCCCCCCCTCCCCCATACACTTGTTATGTACTCCTTTCAGGACCAACAACGTTTATTAGTGTTTTGCTCTTCTCTATTTCCTCCGTTGTTGATTTGATATATATATATATATATATTTCAATTATATGCATTAGAGTTGATGCTAAAGAATATTTTTTGAATAATGAGTTTTAGAAATCGTTGAGTTTGATTAAAATTCTCTCTCTCAATTTATATTTGTTTTTTTGTTATTCAATTTATGATTTTCTATATAAATCTGACGTATTTATTAATGTTTTGTTCTTCTCCATTTCCTCTATTTTTATGAGGTTGGTATTTATTTCTGAAGTTTTATTTTCATTAAAATTTAATTTTTTTAAAAGGTATCTGATGGTGAGTATTTTTTATTTTATTTTTAGACAAATGTTTTTTTACAGTTTTCTTTTTTCAAAAATTTTTGCCTTTTTTTTTATGCAGCATTTAATCTTTTACCATTTTCTTCTTTATTGCATTTCTCATTTCTTCATTTTTTCTAATTCTTCTTAAACAATATGATATGTATATCTTAATTTCTTTTCTTCTTACTTTTGAATGTCGATGTTTTTAACCATTCTTTTTTTTTTTTTTCTTTCACTTTTCTTCTCAAGTAGTTATCGAAATTGCTTTTCTTCTCATAACTTGCATCATGGATCTCATTATTTCTTATGTTTTTTCTACTGTCATTTTATCTTTAATTTCATATCATTATTTTGTTGGAATTAATGTGGGATTAATTGGGGTTTGATACCCTTGTCTAATTAATTAATTAGATGGGTTAAACGTTAATTATAAAATAATTAAACGTGATATAGTCGATATGAACGTGGTATATTTAATATCTCAAAACCGAGTTAAGGTGAGTGAGAAATTAATTAATGAAGTTGGAGGTTTCAACTTGAGTTTGAGGTGTGAGAATGTGAAGGTCACATGTCCCACATAGAAATAGAAAGCCTACAAAACATTTGAAGGCAGGTATTGAAGTAGGAATGAAGTTCAACTATATATTAGGGGTACACTCCCCAAAGGGCCACACACGCGCGCGCACGTTCGGCCGGCTCGACTTCGGCAATTGGGGCCCGTCTATCATTTTGCAGACCCAAAAACTCCGAAAGCCCAACACAGGAATTGGATCGACCCATTCGGTTACGGGTTTGGCCCATTTCGTAAAGCTTCAGAGAACCTTCCAGAACTATCTGGAATCCTCAGACTTAGTCTCCAAGAACTTCTCCACGTTGTGCTATTTTTTCGCACCCTAACCCAACGAGCTGGGCCTGGGCCCACGCATGAATTCTGCAACCTCCTAAGGTTTCGTCTGCCTATAAATACCAGGCTCTCCGCTCATTATTTCTTACGCTGAATATTTTCGCCACTCTTCTCTTCTCTTCTCTTCTCTGCAGTGTTGTGCTCTCCAAAGCCATACATCGTTCTCGTTGCCGGAATTCGTTCCGTGTGTTACCGAATTTTTTTCCGTGTGTGTTCAGTTCGTACTTAGTACGTTCGCTGAGGCTTCGTATACAGTGGTGCTACTGTGTACGGAGTAGAAGTTATTTTACCTTTGGGAACAGAGCGCCATACCAGTCGAGCACTACCTGGGTGTATTCTGTTCTGCGAGAAAATGGTTTCCCTAGACTCGACTTACGTTATCAGACTATTCGATATTGATATTGCAGTATACCTTTGGTGAAAATTTCCCTAACAATCGCAGAACATAATAGTTTAATCTATTTTCGGACTTAATTAATTAAAATTAATTTTCGGACTTAATTAATACACTGCAATGTCGAAATCGAATGATAACATGTATGTTGACCCCACTGATACAGAGGTCGTTCACGGTGCTGAAAACACTGCTAAGGATATTGGCAACGATGCCAATAAGGAAAAGTCTCCTGCTCGATCAGTTTCACACAACTCTGGTGTGAAATCTCTAGGAAGACAGAACAACTTTGTTGACAAGGTCAGGAACGGAGGCAGTCCCTTTGAAAGAACTTCTCCTTTCCAGAATCCCTTCAGGGATCAGATTTTTACCTTCTCTGCACCTGGGCCGAGGCCAATGGTCGTACAAGGAGAAAAACCTGAGAAGTTCTCAGGGACTGAATTCAAAAGGTGGCTGAGTAAGATGCTGTTCTATCTGACCATGCTTGGAATGGATAAGTTTTTTACTAGAGATAAACCTACACAGCCTGAGGCAAATGCCAGTCAGCAGGAAAAGATCTTTTATGATCAGTGGTTAAGTGGTGATTATCTGTGCAGAAACCACATAATTGGAGGACTGTCTGATGCCCTCTACAGTGTCTACTGTGACATAAAATCTGCCAAGGAGCTGTGGGAGTCCTTGGAAAAGAAGTATATTGGGAATTCTAGATTCTATTCTTTTCAGTATTTCTATAGACACTATACTTATACTATAGTGTATTGAATTCCTATGCATAGAAAATTTCTATTATGTGGGCCCGCTTAGCTCATTTCCCATTTTTATAGGAACTTCTGTACCAGAAACAATGGTATCTCCAATTATAGCCCCTCTGGGATGTAAAATATATCTCTTCTCACCATCCCCATAGTGTATGAGACAAATGTATGCATTTCGATTAGGGTCGTATTCTATGGTTACAGAACTGAAGGTGAAGGACTGAAGAAATTCGTCGTTGCACAATTGTACGATTTTAAGATGGATGATAACAAATCTGTAGTGGATCAAGTTCAGAAACTGCAAATTATTTTCCATAAGATAGCTGCTGAAGACATGATTCTGCCAGATGCTTTTCTGGTAGCTTCTGTAGTCGAGAAATTGCCTTCATCTTGGAAGGATTTCAAGTCTTACCTCAAGCACAAAAGAAAAGAGATGAGCTTGGAGGATCTGATTGTTCTTCTAAGTATTGAAGAGGACAACAGAAAAAGAGAAGAAAAGGGACCTACCCTTCAGATTGAAGCCAAGGCTAACTTGATGGAACAAGAGGGTCCATCAAAGAAAACGAAACGTCCCAACAAGTCTGCTACCAACACAACGAAGTTTGTGAAGGGGAAGGGTCCTGCCCCTAAGCAGAAATTCGCTGGAAACTGCTACAGGTGTGGGAAACCAAACCACAAGTCCAGTGAGTGTCGTCAACCCCGTCGTGACGACAAGGGAAAAGGCAAACAGAAAGTACAAGATTCTATGAACCTTACTGATTTGGACATGTCTGCAGTGGTGACTGAGGTCAACATGGTGGACAATAAGAAGGATTAATGGTTTGTGGACACTGGTGCCATTTGCCACGTTTGCTCGGAGAGGTCTGCATTCTCAAATTATTCTTCTACTGATGGGAGAAAGTTGTTTATGGGCAACCAAGCCTCATCTGAAGTGGCTGGAACTGGGTCAGTGGTGCTGAAGCTGACATCTGGAAAAGAGCTAACCTTGAAGAACGTGCTGCATGTCCCAGACATCCGGAAGAATCTGATTTCGGGGTCTCTTCTAGTTAGCAGTCAATTTAGACTAGTCTTTGAGTGTAATATGATAGTTCTAAGTAAGTTTGGTCATTTTCTAGGGAAGGGTTATCTCGAGAATGGTTTATTTAAATTAGGCACAATGGTTGTAAGCCCCAAAGGCAAACAAGTTGTTAATGAAATTGCTTCTACTTCTGCTTATATCATTGAGTGTTCCTCTTTATGGAATTTTAGATTAGGACATGTGAATTTAAAATCCATAAAACGTTTAGTAAATCTCGATTTACTTAAAATTGACAACGTTGATACATCCAAACGATGTGAAATATGCACGAAAGTAAAAATGACCAAACTACCGTTGAAAGGAACACTGCCCCTCTAGAATTAATTCACACAGATGTATGTGACTTGAAATTTGTACAAACTAGAGGAGGGAAAAAATATTTTATTACTTTCATAAACGACTGTACAAGATTCTACTACGTTTATCTTTTAAGAAGTAAAGACGAATCTATAGAAGCTTTTAAACGTTATAAAAGTGAAGTAGAGAATCAATTAGACACTCGAATTAAATTAATTCGTAGTGATAGAGGTGGAGAGTACGTAGCTCCGTTTGAACAATTATGTGTTGAAACAGGAATAATTCATCAAATGACAGCCCCTTACTCACCTCAGTCTAATGGTGTTGCGGAAAGGAAAAACCGAACACTAAAAGAGATGATGAACGCTATGTTAATCAGCTCTGGTCTACCTCAGAACTTATGGCCCACCTATCTTTTTGCAGACCCAAAAACTCCGAAAGCCCAACACAGGAATTGGATCGACCCATTCGGTTACGGGTTTGGCCCATTTCGTAAAGCTTCAAAGAACCTTCTAGAACTATCTGGAATCCTCAGACTTAGTCTCCGAGAACTTCTCCACGTTGTGCTATTTTTTCGCACCCTAACCCAACGAGCTGGGCCTGGGCCCACGCGTGAATTCTGCAACCTCCTAGGGTTTCGTTTGCCTATAAATACCTGGCTCTCCCCTCATTATTTCTTACGCTGAATATTTTCGCCCCTCTTATCTTCTCTGCAGTGTTGTGCTCTCCAAAGCCATACACTGTTCTCGTTGCCGGAATTCGTTCCGTGTGTTACCGGAATTTTTTCCGTGTGTGTTCAGTTTGTACTTAGTACGTTCGCTGAGACTTCGTATACAGTGGTGCTACTGTGTACGGAGTAGAAGTTGTTTTACCTTTGGGAACAGAGCGCCATACCAGTCGAGCACTACCTGGGCGTATTCTGTTCTGCGGGAAAATGGTTTCCCTTGACTCGACTTACGTTATCAGACTATTCGATATTGATAATGCAGTATACCTTTGGTGCAAATTTCCCTAACATGTTTTTTCTATTGTTATTTTATCTTTAGGTTTCATACCAATCTATATATCCTGTATTTTACAATTCTCTATGATGTCTCTATTTTTTCACTATAGCCCTGGTGCTGTATGTTATATAAATTTCAGGTCATTGAATTCAACAAACAACAACAATATAATTTTTTTTAATTAAGTAATACGAAGTTATATGTTTTTTTTTTTTTTTTTTTGTATTCTCATTGTGTAAACTTTATTTTGATAAAAAAACGTTTACCAAGTGTTGGACATGTATTGCGGCTGGGACTGAATTCTTTAGGAATGTGGCGGTGGAGGATTTTAGACCCATTGCTGGGCTTATAAATAATAAAGTGATAGCTAAGATCTTGGCGAATAGAATTAGATTGGGTGTGAGATGCAAGGCGTGCCGGCAAAGACTTATTATGAAAACATCTTCTAGGCTCAAGAACTAATGAGGAGATACGGTGCTTATACCTCGCGATGATGAATGTTTCTCTTTTTGTTAATTTGTTAAAAGTAACATCTCATTCTCTCTCTTAACCCTATTCTTTCAATTTAATATACGTTATTTTTTAATTTACATTTTATGTTTGTTCGGTGTAACTTAAAATAAAATTTCAAAAAAGAAATAACACAAAACATGTGTATATGAAACTAATAGTCAACTTAAATATCACAGTACTTTAAACATAAAAGAGTTTGACACAGTTGGAAGTGACTTTACTATTTTTATAAGTTGTCTGTTTACAAATTCATTTTGTTTACTCATGATTATAAGTTGTCTGTTTACAAATTCATTTTGTTTACTCATGATTTTTACATGCTTTTGTAATGTTTTTTTTTCATAGTAACTTCTAAACCTCATATTTTATCAATCCAAAACAATCAATACTCATATCATCTGTTGTTATTTTTCATTAATGAAATTTGCAACACATATGTCTTAGATTTTAAGACTTTCTTACAAACTTTCTACATTGTACCTATTTAAGCACTTATCTTTTTACCATATTTTTAGTTTTGCATCCATTATCCATTAAATTCATGATTTTTATAATTTCTTTTATATATTATTGTGTTCTTTAATAATTTCTAAGCACTACATTCGATTCGTTGATGGTAGGGTTGGATGTGAAATAGATTAATTGAAGGTTAATTTATTTGAATATCAATGTAAAAAATAAAAGTATTATATATATTGATGCGGACAAAATATGTCGTCTTTGGAGATGACGACACGTGGATATAAGATGAATTAAATCCAGTTTGTGGCAAATGAGGGTTTAATAAAAGGGATTAATACATCCCTAGGTCCAGGAAGGGAGATAGGCGTACGTGGGCTTCCGACACACATCTGCAGTTTAATTATCCTTGGGCCCAATGTTCATAGCCCAAGAGGGAAAGGGCTAGGATTCGTTCTTGGTAGACAGGGCCTGAGAAGAAGTCAAGAAGAAGGCGTGGGGAGAGTCCACTAGGAGACCGGGTCTTGCAGAACGGTTGAGAAGTAAAAGGGAGAGGGAGTCTCCCTCTCGTCCGCAAAACGACGAAAGGTATATAATAAGGTTTGGGCTACCATTTTGACTACGTTATACATTGATTTTACTCCTTTTATACTATTCATAAGAACTATCTGAAAACACACTGAAAATACAAGAAACACTCAAATATTTGCGAGAATTTCCCTTGAATTATAGGGAAATTCCTCCTTGATTCCTCCGAGAAAGATTCTGACATGAGCATCGGAGATTCCACGTCGAAATCCCCTCCGGCGTGTTTTTGCAGGTCTCCAAAGGTCTTGAAGAAGGATTATTCGTGAAGACGCTTGCGGGAAAATAACGATTTAAGCCCGTAATTCCCATAATCCGTACGGGAATATTTGATATCCTTAGGCGTTATTTTTTGACGCAACATATATAAATAATAAATATTTCTTAAAGATGGAAGGAGTAATTATTTTCAATTCCCGCATCGTGCACTAGTGAAATATAAATGTAAGTTTGTTAATTTCGTAATGACTACATAGGTCCTACCTCTCAAAATTTTATACGTCTGGACTGAGATTTGATATCATCAAAATCAATAAAATCAGAACACCTGTGTTAAAATTTTATCTTCTTCGTCGTCGGACTGAGATTTGATATCATCAAAATCAATAAAATCAGAACACCTGTGTACTTTTATTTCCTAAAAAATTAACATCACTTAAAGAAAATTAACATCACTTAAAATGGAGAATAAAAAAATTAAATGAAAATTAGGAGTAAACAGAAGAAATTTAGAGTAATATGTAAAACGGGTAGAAATGCTCACATTTTCATCCATGGCCACCAACTCAAAGTAATTCTTCTTTTTTATTGTCTTTTAAAAATGTCTTTTTGAAAATACAGTGCATTAAAATGGAGAATAAAAAAATTAAATGGAAATTAAGAGTAGCAGAAGAAATTTAGAGTAATATGTAAAACGGGTTGAAATGCTCACCTTTTCATCAATGACCACCAATTAAAAGTAATTCTTTTTCTTTATTGTCTTTTGAAAATACAGTCCAATGCACCACTTTTACTTTTAATTTTCATATTTGATGAAGAATTGTGATGTAATGATTATAAAAGTAAGAGAAATGAGGAAGAAATAATTAAGCATAGAGAAATTTAATATCATGGAAATCAAGAAATCGAGAGAAAAAGGAGGAGGAGAGAAAAGAAAACTATGGAGAAAAGAAGGGAGCAAATAGAATGAAACAAGGGATTTTCTTAGGATAGTCCAGATATCGCCTGGATTATTAATAGTTTGGATGTCAAATTGCATCGCTCTGTGTCGCCCTAACTTGATACCTGTCACCTTTTTTTAATATTTTAAAATAATTATTTAAATTTTATTTTATTATTTACTATTTTATCCTTTATTAAAATGAATAATAATACTTCGTATTATTTAAATTAAACAATACAACATAAAATTAGATTTTTTTAACATAATTAAATTATTATTTTATTTATATTTTATCTACACATGATCATTTAATTAGTTCACCCTCAAATTAATTTTTTTACTACGGGTGTCTACACCCACTCATTTTTTACATGCATGTGTATTTAAATATGTGTTGACTGTTGAAGGTATATATTATCGGCCATTGCATGAAGTTCCACACAGCTCTGAAGATCTTCCATCTTGCTTTGTGACAAAATTTCTTTGTTACTTCCTCTTTTGATCGATTGATATTTGTTATCTTGAGAAATTTCATGGGATATTTTTTTTTTATTTTCATGTTAGATGTGGTGCGTTGCTTCTATACAATAATATCAAAGGTGGATTATCTGTGTAATTTGTTCAGATAGCTTGATCAAATCTTTGTAATTTACTGAGTGCAGTAATTTATGGGAGGTAAAACACATTCGTTTTTTATCAGAATTTAAATTTGGATTCTCTTTGACTCTACATGAATTCATTTCCAGTCTTTAGGGTGTTGTTGTGATATGTTTCTACAAATTACAGAGATATGGGTTCTTGGAGTATGTGAGCAGCGTGAAGGATGCCGATATCGTTGTGCAAAAATAGGTAATAACTTAAAAAAAAAAAGTTTTTCTTGATTTTGAGTTTGTAGTATATGGTAATAAAACAATAGGGTAGTCAGTTCCTTAATTAATTACAGAGTTGCAGCTTCGTTGCATCAAAGTAGTATTATTCAACACTTTGTGATCATAAATCTAAATAGAGGTCGAGAAAAAAAAATCAACACTTAGGATGCAATTTACATAAAGATCCAGTGATTTTTAAAAATATATTTTTTACCTATGTGAAGGTACATTGAAAGGCAAGAAAAATGACTTGAGTTTAGACATTTTTGTACTCCTCATTGCTAAGTTTTCTGCTTATGGGTTGGTAAATTTTCTCTACTATGTGTGTTGGGTGTAGCCAGTAGTCTGGAGGCTACTAATCGTGGACCGATCTCAGTATTTTATGGCCTGAGTTCTTAATGTTTCTGGACTATATATTACACTCAATTTACATTGTATTGGCCTACATATCAATTTAGAATTTAAAACTTCAAATTATTTGGTTAGTTTCATCGTATTTAACATGATTTGTTGGAAAAAATCTACAAAATTGTTCTTAGATGGGATCAGGAAGAAGGTGGAAAATAAGTTTAATGAGATAGGTGATAGGGTTGAAAGGGGAGAGCTTAATGTTGAAGAAGGTTATGCGTTTTTCAAGGAGTTTGAAGACGAGATGGTCCTAGAAGATGCTATACTAATGGAGGCAGAGAAACCTTCTGACTTTGGAAAAAAAAAAAATATAGGAAAGTGGTGTTGTCTATTACTGTGAAGGAGTTTGACTTATGTAAGCCTCACTTTGCAGTCTTTGCTTGATTGAGAGAGTTGGTTGGAAAGCAATACAATCTTGGGAAAGATGAACTTACTATAACCAGTGAAAGGTGGCTATTGAGACACTTTCTTTTACAAGTGTGCTTTTCTATTTATTTATTTCTATCATCTCTATAAGTTCTATGGGTATTTTAAAGAATTGTGAGTTCTATGGGTATTTTAACGAATTGTGAATGCCTCATTCTGGAAAATTTGACCTTAGTCATATGAACTGTTGATGTGTATGATTAAATACTGAGAATGCTTTTTGCATGGAGATGTATATGAATTGAAAATTAAATTTCATGGACACAATGTGGTAGACCTATTTATATTTAATTAAACTTAACCCATTAGTACTTTTGAAGTGGCAAGGAGTTGTGTGTTTTCGCTATCTTATACTGTTTTTTATATGCTCTACAGAGATGGTGCTGGCTGATTTCCATATAGCAACTTGCTGGATTGTTAGCTGTTGAACTTCTGAAACTTTAATATCACATTTCTTTAACAATATAAATTTCATTAGCATATGAAGGTTAAGCAACAAGACTTAAATGGTTTAATATATATATCAATAAATAAATTAGTATTCCTCTACTTTTTTTACAAACTAAAAAAAAAATAAAAAATTATGAAAAATAAAGAAAGAATTTGAGGAGATGAGATTGAAATAGAGTAAAAATCTCAAATTCTATCATCCGGCACTTGGATAAAGAGTGGATAAAGAAAACTTTACAAATATATATGGAAGGAGTGAAATGATATTTATTGTTTATTTATTATTAATATTTTTTTATATATTTAATATTTATCAAATTATCGTACTAATTTTTAAATTTATTTATAAATAAGTACATATAAAAATTCTACGCAAAGTGAAATATTAAATGGTTAGTTTTTTTAGACACCCTCTTTAATAAATATACGGTTGGTCTATTATGGACTCGAGTGCATGTTGTGCACCATAGTCCATGTTGCACTTTTCAGTTTACTGACTTACACTTTTTGGTAAATGGTGTTGCACTTTTCAATTATTAAACTGTATAATAATATTTTTAGTAATAATTGAAAAGTGCAACACCATTTACCAAAAAATGTAAGTCAATAAAACTGAAAAGTAGTAATAATTGAAAAGTGCAACACCATTTACCAAAAAGTGTAAGTCAATAAAACTGAAAAGTGCACATGAACTAGGGTGCACAACATGCACTCGAGTGCATACTAGACTTTACCTAAATATACAGTTTAAATGAAAATTAATTTTAAAAATTATTATTTTTGCGTAAGTTTCATATTAATTGAATAATAAAATTTTATGAGTAAAATACTATCTGATAATCCATTCTTCCTCAGGTAATCCAAGTATGCAAGAATGAGAATCCATTCTTATCGAAGATACTGAAGATCTATAATAGATTTGTATACTTATTTTTAAATAAATTAAATACTTATTGATAAGTGAGCATAACCACTTTAAATCATGTAATTCTCAGTTATTTTTAGATTCTTATTTGTCCAACGAATGTCTGTTCACTACTTCAAATATTGAAAAGCAAGGTTCCCTTTTTATATAATAAATTTTGAATTTTATCTTAACTTTAAATGTAATTTATATATTTTATGTAAATATTTTTTTATAATATACTATTTATATATTTTATGTAAATAATTTTTTATAATATACATTGGACTAGCATGTATTTATTTTGTTAAAGTTTTTTTTAATTGCATTTTTTTTTTTATAGGTGAACAAAGAGGTGTTGGTACAACAAAATATATTCCAAATATGCATATACAATGTTAAAATTGAAAGTAAAAAACTTGACGTGAAAATTAAGGACTATTTTAAAATCTTACCATACAAATAACTATAAACCCTAAAAAAGTCAACTCTATAAATATCAACAAACCCTATATAGATTCCTATAATAACCTATATAAACACCTATAATTCTATACTATAAAATTAAATTATACCCTACTTAAATTTCAAAACAAACACAAAACATATAAGTCATTAAAATTTCAAAATCTACTAGATTTTGAAATCTAGATTTTCAAAATCCTCAAAATCCCAAAAACAAACATCCCCTTAGTTTTGTAGAAGACAATTTCATATTTTATTGTATTTTGTCATCGTAATTTTATTAATGCATATGTTATTAATATATTAAAAAAATTATAATATATAAAAATATAAATACAATAATATAGATTCAAATTTATAGAAATGTATATCTTATAAATATATTAGAATAAAAAAATTGTAACTCTCACATACTCTAATAATGAAAAAATATAAAAAAATTATAATATTTAAAGTTATTATTTTAATAAATCGACCGTAATATAAATTTAAGTAGTTATTAAAATAATTTGATGATTTTTTGGAGTTTTGGATTTATTTGAGAATTTTTGAAATTATTTTTTAATTTATTTAGAATAGTTAAAAAAAAACATTAATATATAAGTAAAGTTTTATTGAATTTTTTTGGCAGCTTTAATATATTTTCATTTTGGAGTTTCAATATTTCAGATATAAATTTGTATATTTATTTAATTACTTTAAAATAAATAAATAATTTTTTAATACTTATTTTGTAATTATAGATTTTTTAATTAGGTAAGTTAACGATTTTTATAAGGTAGAGTCTAGTATGCACTCGAGTGCATGCTGTGCACCACTGCACCCTAGTTCATGTGCACTTTTCAGTTTTAATGACTTACACTTTTTGGTAAATGGTGTTGCACTTTTCAATTATTACTAAAAATATTATTATACAGTTTAATAATTGAAAAGTGCAACACCATTTATTAAAAAGTATAAGTCAGTAAACTGAAAAATGCAACATGAACTAGGGTGCACAACATGCACTCGAGTCCATAGTAGATCAACCCTTTTTATAATAATTAATTAGGTAAATTAATATATTTTTAATAATTAAATAATTTATGAATGAATGTATGTATTTGTTTTATTATTTTTCCTATATTATAATTTTTTCAGATTTTTTAAAAATTATTTAGTATTTTGAATATTATTCAGAATTCTAAAATATTATTTAGTATATTCACAAATTTTTGGATTAATAAATAAGTCTTTAATTGATATATATATATATATATATATATATATTGATGCCATATATTATAAAAAAAAATTAAAATTAAAATCTACATGTGTGTTGACGTGTTTGGTGACATGCTTCCGTTTGAGCATTCTTCCGGTTGGACCAAATTCAAAACCAGCCCAACTAATTGGACTAAAAAATCTTTAATCTCTAAATTATAATCATACTTTTTTTTATTTAATATAGTTCACACCTTTTCCTTTTAACCATACTATACCTATAATTTTCGTTTTTCTCAATAAAATTCAACACATATTAATTTTTTTATGTCTTACAAATATTAGCACATACTCTCTCCGTCCGTCCTAACGAAAACTCTTTATTCCTTTTTTGATAAACTACTATCTATCATGTTTCATATATATTCTTCTCTAACTTTCAACCATATCACGTCTAATATCTTATTTTATCGTATTTTTTAATATTTGTGCCAAATGCATGGGGAGTATTATTTATCAATTAATTTAAAATAAGAAAAAATAAGAAATAATAAAAAAATGAGAAAATGTACAATTCTCCATCCATCCGATTTAAGTTTTACGTTTTATCATTTTATGTTGAATTTCGATTACCCTTGTGCAGGGGCAATTTAGTAATCTTACATAGGATTGCACAGGGATACCATTTAGCCACTGCATCATTCACGAAAATTTATATAAATACATAAATATAGATAATTAAGGAGTAATATTATTTTTGGGGCCGCAAAAGTCTTACGATTCAGTAGAATGGAATTTTTTGGACTTGATGATGGAGAAATTCAATTTCAACTGTAAATTGAGGGCTTGGATTAAGGAGTGTATGTCGACAGCTTGCGCTACAATCGTAGCGAACGGGAACCCTACAGAAGAATTTAAAAAGGAACAGGGTTCTTAGACAAGGAAACCCACTCTCTCACTTCATATTTTCAATTGTGGCGGAAGGAATGAGTAATTAACTTGATTAAAAAGGTGGCACATAAAGGCTAATACGAGATGGCTGACATCGACAGAGATAACTTAAGCATCTCACACCTTCAATACGCAGATGACACAATTTTTATTGGAAAAGCGAGCAGCAAGAATGCATAGGCCATGAAGTGCATTCTATGAAATGTTGAGCTACTATCAGGCCTCAAGGTAAATTACGATAAGTGCGATCTTATTAGAATAAAAATGTAGAACGTAATCTAATGGAAGATATGATGGATACACTGGGGCTACTCCATCTGCGAATGACTGTTTAAATATTCCGAGAATCAAGATCGGAGCCAATCATTTAAGAGAAGTGGCGTGGGAGGACATGATAATGTTGGTCCCTAAACGAGTATCAATGTTGGTGAAAGTCTAGAGGAGGGGGTGAATAGACTTTCAGATTTTCAAACTTCTTGTGTGCTGATCAGATGAGACAACCTGGTGAGCTATTTACTCTAGTCGTCTGATGCAAATAATATGGAGTGTGAGTGTATAGTAGCAGATATAGATAACAAACCTACTGTTGCTATATCAACTGGTTAGTTGGACAACTATCTAATTAGCTACAAGTGCGAAATTGTGTAGGCCCTAAATGTTTAGACTCGTGAGTTGAATGAAAACCTTTTAATAAAGAATGACTTTATCAAACAATGTATGATATCTGCTGATTATGAAAAATAAACTAAGTGAGTTTTGACTCTTTTGAAAAACGTATGTTTTGAGAAATATGAATAGTATGAATAATATACAATAAAGTAATAAAGCAATAAACAACACAAGTATTTATAGTGGTTTGAACAACTTGTTCTACGTCCACTCTCACAACTCTAGTGATATATTAATTCCTTTAAACAAAAGTCCTTGCTACTTTGTAGTCCCAAGAGAAGATTTTGATCGAGATACACTTTCCTTAGTGTATACGGATCTACTTGTTATTGTAAGAACAAGTACTTTTACAAGGTTGAGTTTTCTACAAATAAAATAAAGTATGTGTATAACCAACTAGTGTGTAAGAATCACACTTTCTAAGCTCTAAAGATATGAATCTTGAAACGGGCTTAGTATCTAGAAACTTAGAGCTAAGGATAGAATATGAATTCAGGCTCTAGAGAACTTGATGTTCTAGTGAACAATGTTCTTGAGGTCAGCTGATGAGTTCTTCGCGTATAGTTTCTGTAGTTGTTCTAGTGAACAATGTCTTGTATTTATAGAGAGATTTCAGCTTCGAACCAGTTGTTGGTGAAAACTAGCCGTTGCAACAAATCTTCTAAGTATGGGTGAGATCTTCATGGATTGGATGTTTCCTACAATTCTGGTACGATATTTTCTTAAAAGGGAATGTGCATGAAATTCTCTTGTACGACTCTGGAAAGATCTCTGAATCCCTAGTCCAAGTCAACTCAATAGCTGTGTTATCGTCTTCTAATTGGTCCACATTAGTCGAGTTGTTAGACTTGCAGTCTTGTCTTAAGTTTGAGTTTGTCAGATGATGATCCGACATTCTCTTTTTCTTCTCTTTGCCTTCTTCCATTAATGCATTCTTCAATAAATGCGTTTTGTTTTCTGATCAATCAAACTAATAGTCTTTAATGCTCTTTAAGGCTTTGACAAGATTTGGTGAAGTTCATATCAGCTGGCATCTTCTGATCTGCTGATCTCGTGTAGCTGCTATCAGTTGACAAGGTATACAAGAACCTTTCAGACTGATTTCACTAATGAATCTTCAAGTGTCTTCTAGTCTTAGTCTTCTACTCTTTAAGTCTTGAGCAAACGCGTGTTGATCTAATGTGGTATCAGCTGATATACATACAGCTGGTCCCACTTACTAAGACTTAGACTTCTATAGACTATCTACTAAGCTTTATAAAACAGCTTAGGTAACCTATCAAAACTAAATGTATATTCTAATCAGATTAGGGGTAGAATGAATATCCAAACAGATATAACGAGTAAAGATAAAGTTTAACTCATGGCAAAAGAAGAAGATATCATTCGGTGTTAGAATCACTCTTTTGAGATCGGTGTTAATGCCGCTACCAAAATATCACTTCTCCATTAATCTCATTCCCAACAAAATCACGAAATCCTTAACCTCTTTACAAATAAATTTTCTTCGGGTGGGGTGGGGGCAGGTGAGTGTCAATATTATCTCATGGATTAAGTGCAATACCTTACAGAGCAGGGCAACTTATGGGGAAGATCATTAATTCGATTTACGGGAATTTAGAAATTGGGGGTGGAGGGGGGAGGGTTGCATTAGAGGGGGGAGAGAGAGATTTTGGTCTAGATTGTGGAGAGACGTAGTAAACGTAGTTTTGGGACCAAATGGGAGGTGGTTTTGGGAGATTCTAGAACATCGTCTAGGTTATTAGCGAGATATTAGGGTTTACTGTTTCCTTGTATATCTTGGCTCATATTGTTTAGTTAACCTAAAGACCATGTTTATAATTAACCTAAAAGTCCATGATGTAATCTATATATACTCATTCTCATTGTTAATAAAATATCTTTTCCATTCATCTCAACATGGTAACCAGAGCCTAATTTTGACTAATGTCACAATTCAATCCTTATTCCTTTTTTTTTTCGGTCAAACCTTTACTCACCTACCTTATTTCCTAAAGATGCCCCACGTTCGTGATATCTTCCATAGTTCGTCCACTGTCCAGGTTCATCATGACCGGATCCGACGAAACTCCCTTTGTCCCGATCGCCTTGTCTACGCCGATAATTGCACTCTACTCGGCCTTTTCTAGCTCTCACCCGACACCCTATCGCCCCATGTCTCGGAATCATGTCGCTGCTTCTTCTCGAGCATAGACGTTGTCAACTGGCTCAACGTTTTGCCCCCTTCCAACCAGTGTTCGCCCATACATGGGTAAGTGTCAAATCTGTGGGGTCCTGGTCACTCCGCTCGGCGCTGCACCATGTACCAGTGCTCGCCCGTCTCTCCATCACAGTCCGTGACTCGATTGGCCCATGTCTCTCCTTCGGCCCATGCCGCTGCATCGGCCCCCACCACATCCGAGTAGATCCTCGATTCTGGAGCATCCCACCACATCACCTCAGATCTTGCCAATCTATCCCTTCACTCATCGTATGATGATAACGATAGTATCGTGATTGGTAATGGCCATGGCCTCCGTATCTCTCATATTGGTTCACTTAAATTTGATGCATGCCTTAATTTATGTTTCCCGGATGTGTTGCATGTTCCGAGCATCTCTCGTAATTTGATCTTGGTTTTCCACCTTTGTGCCACAAATGATGTAATTGTTCATTTATGTGCTTGTGATTTTTAGGTTCGGGGGTCGTTCGCATACGCGGCCCTCGCATTAATGGGTTGTACTTGTGGCCGGGTGGTTCACGGGGATCTCCTTTTGCCCATACGGCCTCCAAACTCGCACTCCCAACTTGGCATGCAAGACTAGGTCACTTGTCATTCAAAATTTTAAATTCAGCCATTTTCGTTAATAAGTTTTTGTGTGACAAACATTTATCGGTCTCTTGCGACTCTTGTAAATGTATCAAAAGTCACAAGTTTCCATTTCATGACTATACTCTTAACTCTACTATGCCATTACAATTGTTTTTTTCTGATATCTAGACTTCTCCTATGTTATCAACGGATGGCTTTAAATATTATATGTCATTTGTTGATCATTACTTAAAATATATATGGTTGTATCCTTTGAGAAAAAAATCAGATGTCTACTCCACCTTTGTTTTCTTTAAAGCCCTTGTTGAAAATTCTCTTAAAACCAAAATCACTACTCTCTATACGGACAATGGTGGGGAGTTCATTGCTCTTCGACCATTTCTAGCTGCCTATGACATCTCTCACTTAACCACACCCCCACATACACCCAAATATAATGGTGCCTCAGAACGTCGTCACATTGTTGACACTTGCATCGCTCTCTGACACCATGCTTCCATACCTCTTGAATATTGGCCCTTTGATCTCTTCGCTACCACTTACCTCATAAATCGTCTCCCTAAAGTGAATCTCGCCCTCAAATCCTTGTTTGAGGTTCTCTTTACCACTCCACATAACCTCTCCAAGTTACGTGTCTTTGGGTGCAAATGTTATCCCTGGCTTCGTCTATACACCGCCCACAAACTCCAATCCTGCTCCACTCCATGTGCCTTCATGGTTACTCCCTCACCCAAAGTGCCTACTTCTGCCTTGACTTGTCCACCAAACACTTATATATCTCATCCACACCACCTCCTTGCCCCATCCCGTCTCCTCCGGATATGAACCATGTCCTTGTACCACCTCCAGTCCCATCACCACCCGCCGCAATACCACTTGTTCCTGTTAGGCCGCCTATGCTACCGGCCTCCCCCACCACTCACAACTCATCTGATGCTCACTCATGCTCGCGATAACATCTTCAAACCAAATTCGAGGTATGGTCTCACCACTTCTCTCCAACTTGATATTGTGCCTCGTATTATTTCTTAGGCTCTCTCAGATCCTCGTTGGCAAGAAGCCATGTCCTCTGAATTCATTGCACTTCTCAATAATGGCACTTGGGATTTAGTTCCCCCATCCACATCCCAAGCGGAAACCAGATGGTTTAGTTGATAAGTTTAAAGCCAGGCTTGTTGCTAGGGGGTTTCACCAACGCCCTGGCATTGATTTTTTCGAGACCTATAGTCCAGTTGTGAAGCCAACAATCGTTCAAATAGTTCTCAATCTAGCCGTCTCTCAGAACTGGCCCCTTCAACAGTTTGATGTCAACAATGCTTTCTTCCACTGAGGCATTGATTTTTCTCTTCACTATTTCACTGATGAGGTATTGATTTTTCTCTTCACCTGGCTCAACCTCCGGGCTTCTCGAATTCCAACTTTCCCTCTTATGTGTGCAAACTCCACAAGTCTATCTATGGCCTCAAGAAAGCTCCTCGAATGTGGTATAACGCTCTTCATGCCTTTTTTTCGATTATGGGCTTCACTCACATGAAGTCGGATGCGTCCTTATTTGTCTACAACAAGGATGGGGTCACTGTCTATTTTCTGGTCTATGTCGACGATCTATTTTTAACTGGTAATACTCCTTAGTTTTTGGACACTATTGTCACTGTTCTTGGCTCACAATTCATTGTTAAAGATTTTGGTTCTCTATCTTACTTCCTTAGTGTGGAGGTACTACAGACTTCATCTACTTGCACACTAGTTCAACGTAAGTACATCGCCAAGCTCTTGGAAGCTTACAGTACTTGCTCTTTACCCGACCGGATATTGCCTTTGTTGTCAACAAACTCTCTCAGTTTATGCATGCGCTCACTGAACGTTGTTGAGATACCGTCAAATGCTTCTTTCGTTATTTAAATGACACTCATTCTTTGGGAATTGTTCTTCGTCGTCAATCTTCCCTTTCTCTTCACTGTTTCACTGATGTTGATTGGGCTGGGGATTGTGACAATCGAACCTCCACTGAGGCTTACATCATTTATCTTGGTGCCAATCCGATATTTTGGTCCTCTCGCAAGAAATGATCTGTTGCTCGGTCCTCCACTGAGGCCGAATATCGTGCCATGTCTCGGCTGCAGCTGAACTTCAATGGATTAGGTCCGTTCTTACTGAACTCTGTATTCCCGTCTCTACACCGCCAGTCATCTACTATGACAACATTGGGGCTACTTATCTATGCTCCAATCCAGTGCTTCACTCCCGGATGAAGCATCGACTATCATTTTGTTCCGGACCTTGTTAAAGCATCATAACTTCAGGTTTTTCATGTCTCATCTGTCGATCAACTTGCGGATGCTCTCACTAAACCTCTATCAAGACCACGGCTACGCCTTCCCATGTCTAAGATTGGAGTTGTTAACAATTCTCCATCTTAAGAGAGTGCACTAGAGAGAGATTAGGGTTTATTGTTTCCTTGTATATCTTAGGTAACATGGGTGTAACTAGTTTCTGGGTGGCACTTGGGCTGGGGGGACATCTTTAAAATCTCAGTTTCCTAGATTGTTCGAACTTAGTGCAGACAAATTAGCAACTGTAAAGGATATGGGGAAATGGGTAGAAGGACAATGGGTATAGAACTAGGTATGACGTAGGGAGCTTTTTGATCGTGAAAGAGGTACATTTGATCAATTCTTATATGTCATCAACAGGTACACCTTAAGTGCGGAGACAGAGGACGACTGGCGATGGAATAAGTCAACAGATGGTGTATTCAAGACAAAGGAGCATATGACTTAATTTATACTCGCGGAGAACGCGGGAATGGTGTTCAAGCTAATTTAGAGCAAGACAGTACCATTAAAGGCTGCAACAATGGTTTGGCGACTCTTACGGAACAGATTACCAACCAAGGAGAATTTACTAAAAAGAAGAGTTTTTCAAACCACTGATGAGGAAGTGCTTTGTATATGGGGAGGCAATGGAATCATCAACCCATATATTTCTCGAGTGCAAAGCAATAAGCGGAGTACGGTATGGAAGCTATAAATGGTTAAATATCAGTGTACCATTTCACAACCAGATTAGGGAGCATCTCATAATTCACTCGGATATATTTAACATAAAGGAGGGGTGTAAGATTGATGTTGGAATTTGGATTTGCATAGTATGGGTCATGTGGAAGTAGCAGAATAAGTGTGTATTCGAGAAAATGTTTTGGGGCAAGGAGAAATCCTGGATGAAATCAAAGGTAGACTGTGGAGTTGGCTTTCATGCTATAGATCCCGATTGAGGAACACATCTTTTACGGAATGACTTTCAGAACCGTGTATATTGGTTGATTATGTAGTAAACCACATGCATGCAACCAACAAAATTTTTTAAAATGTCTTAATTAGACATATTTCATGTATAAAATTTTCATATATCATTAACTAATGTAACATCTCCATTAATCTATTGTCCTCTTATAGGTACATTTTTACACATAAGTATATTTCAAACTCATTTGTTAACTGAACTTGTAGGTCCCTAGTTGAGTAGATAAGATTGAGTAAGCTAAGAAAACGTCTAGAGGGGGGTGAATAGACTTTTCAAAATCTTTCAAAATATCAAAGTACACAATGCGGAATATCAGATTATAATGAGCCCTTAAGATTTATACTCAACTAATATCGAAGAACACTGATCTTGTCTATTCTATATGCAAATTAATAAATTAAACACAGATTAAATCAAACACGAGATTTATAGTGGTTCGACAACTTGTCTACATCCACTCTCACAACTCCAGTCGTGAAATTTTATTAACCAATCTTGTGGCTTTAAGTCCCAAGAAATAAGACTTCGATCTTCTCGATTATACCACCAGGTATATCTTCGATCTAACAACTAGCTATTTTACAAGCAACTAGCAACTTGAACAATCAACAACAATAACGAAAACTTCTCTTATCCAGTAGTAGCCTTCTTTGAATTTCACTTATCTTCTGGCTTGAACTTCCTGGACTTGAACTCTGCGAGTTTCTTCTGCTTTGAATATCTCTCAGTAATTGCTTAGTAAATCTCAATGCTTCAGTATATCGAGTTTCAGTAGTCTTCAACGCTTCAGCATCCTTAGATATTTATAGACTTATGAATCTTCAAGAACAGTTTGTTATCCAACTAACTTTTCTTGATAGCTAACTTCTTGTAACTGTTTCTTCTTATCCTTCCACGCGTCTTCAGTTATTAGTTATTCCATAACTAACTCCTTCAATAAACAACCTTATCTTTATACGCGTTTCTGACTTTAAGTATTTTCATCTTCTTTTGCGCACTTGTCTTGTCTAGTCTTCCATACTTAGACAATTCTTCATTCCATTCTTCACTTGTCTTGTCTCTTCAAGTCTTCTTGTCTTCAGTAGACTTCTTCAGTAGAACTAATCTATTACATATAGAACTAAACTAGTCCTATCAATCTAATCTTAGCATGACTATTACATTACATTAAGCTTTATAATTCCAGCTTAGTCAACTTAAATCTATACATCAATATACAAAAATATATGAGCTTCTATACAACAATTATTTGCTCATCATAAAACCTATAGTAAACATAACATAGTACTTATAAAACGTACTTGTCTTTTCTTTAATAACTTTTCTTTTATCACTTTTGTACTCTACTGATCTTGTTCATAAGATGACTTCCATAACTAGATCAGTCAATACTTAGAAATATATTCAAGTCTTCTTTTTGGCTTATCAAAACTACTTCAACATCAATTAGGACTTATATTAGGATTCATATCCCAACAATTTCCCCCTTTTTGATGAAGCCAAAACTACTTGAAATATTTTAAGTCAGTAGACTAGTTAAGTAGTTATCTTCTCAAAATATGTTATCTTTTCATTCATTTCAGTAGATAACTAGATTACAAATACTTAGCAAAATGAAATAACAAAAAAATAAGTAAAGTACTTACAGTTTACTCACTTATGCTTCCAGCATCTGGATTAGGAATGCAAAATGCATCGAGAATCCTTCTGTGAATATCTGAGATATGATCTTCATTATCAATCTTCTCTTTCTCGAGCAACTCTTCTTTAAACTTCTTCACTTTGTTGAAGTCGATTCTTTTTCCTGAAACCAGTAGAGGAGTTTCCCACTTAGGAAAATCTGGAGCAAGAATATTGTAACCAACAGCAGTGGCAATCCTCATTATCAAATTCCACAATTTGTTGTCTTCAGCTTCCATGAATTTATCAAAGACAGCATACAACTCGTCTTTGCTTTCAGCATCACCATACTTACGAATTATCCAGTGATCTATTTCCCATTTCAACTTGACAACCTTCCAAGCTTCTATGTGCTCATTGTCAATAAATCTATCAATATGGGCATCTTCAATTACATCTGGATCTTCTTTCAAATCTTGAAGCTTTTTTATATGCTTTCCAACCAGCTTCTTATTGGCATATCGATCATCTTCAATCTTTTGCTTCTTATGAATCTCTTCAATGTCTCTCTCATCAAATCCAGCAAGGATTTCTCCTAGAACTTCCTTCTTTGTTTCTAGCTTTCTCTTAACTTGCCTGGTTTGAGTTTGAAAATCTTCAGAAACTTTCGACTTGCCTCAAACCTATAGTAAACATAACATAGTACTTATAAAACGTACTTGTCTTTTCTTTCATAACTTTTCTTTTATCACTTTTGTACTCTACTGATCTTGTTCATAAGATGACTTCCATAACTAGATCAGTCAATACTTAGAAATATATTCAAGTCTTCTTTTTGGCTTATCAAAACTACTTCAACATCAATTAGGACTTATATTAGGATTCATATCCCAACAATTTTCCCCTTTTTTATGAAGCCAAAACTACTTGAAATATTTTAAGTCAGTAGACTAGTTAAGTAGTCATCTTCTCATAATATGTTATCTTTTCATTCATTTCAGTAGATAAGTAGATTACAAATACTTAGCAAAATGAAATAACAAAAAAATAAGTAAAGTACTTACAGTTTACTCACGTATGCTTCCAACATCTGGATTAGGAACGCAAAATGCATCGAGAATCCTTCTGTGAATATCTTAGATATGATCTTCATTATCAATCTTCTCTTTCTCGAGCAACTCTTCTTCAAACTTCTTCACTTTGTTGAAGTCGATTCTTTTTCCTGAACCCAGTAGAGGAGTTTCCCACTTAGGAAAATCTGGAACAAGAATATTGTAACCAACAGCAGTGGCAATCCTCATTATCAAATTCCACAATTTGTTTTCTTCAGCTTCCATGAATTTATCAAAGACAGCATACAACTCGTCTTTGCTTTTAGCATCACCATACTTACGAATTATTCAGTGATCTATTTCCCATTTCAACTTGACAACCTTCCAAGCTTCTCTGTGCTCATTGTCAATAAATCTATCAATATGGGCATCTTCAATCACATTTGGATCTTCTTTCAAATCTTGAAGCCTTTTGATATGCTTTCCAACCAGCTTCTTATTGGCATATCGATCATCTTCAATCTTTTGCTTCTTATGAATCTCTTCAATGTCTTTCTCATCAAATCCAGCAAGGATTTCTCCTAGAACTTCCTTCTTTGTTTCTAGTTTTCTCTTAACTTGCCTGGTTTGAGTTTGAAAATCTTCAGAAACTTTCGACTTGCCTTTTGACAATCTCAATTGTTCTTTTGCACCGATCTGTTTTAAGTCAGCCTTCTTTACTAGTCTGCCTCTTCTTCTAAGTCTACTAGTCTCTTTCTTTTGAACAGTAGCAGTTTCAGTCGCAGTTTCAGCAACTTTCACTTCTTCTATCTCTTCCCCCTTTTTGGCTTCATCACTTGCCTTAAGAGTGAACATAGAAGTGAAACGAGTCATTTCTTCTTGTACTGCCAGCTTCATCAGATTAGTAGCTTTTTCAATTTGCCTTTGATGAGAACCATCATCACTCAGCTTCTCAAGACGATTTGCAGTATATTCAAGCTGTTTAGAAACAAGATTGAACTCATTCTTGAAGTGAGTAGCAGTCAGCTTGAGCAGTCTGTTCTCTTCAGTCATCGCGGTTAGAAGAGCTCTCGCATTTTCCAATTGTTCATGAGCTTCTCTTCTCTGCTCGTCTGCTATCTCGATCTTTACTCTGTAAACTCTTTCCATCTTCCGTGATTCTTTAGCTAATACTCTAACAAAATCAACAGAGCTTTTCTCAGAGTATTCAACTTGATTCTGGATAAACAACTCAAGTTGATTGAACATCTCTTGTCTGAATTCAGTATCCAACTGATTCACTTCGTTCAGGATCATTCCTTAGAACTAGTTACCAAAGAACTATTATGTTCAATCAGAGCTTATTTCACATCGGATTTCAGAAATTCATCAATAATCGACTTAATTATCTGCTTCAGATCATTTTTCAACTTATCTATAGAAGCAGTCGGAATAGCTTGCGTTGTGTGAACAACTTCTTCAGGAACAACTTCTTCCATAAGTTCATCTTCATCAAGGACTTGAACTTCTACTAGCTTGGCTTCCAGATCAGTAGACAAGACCTCGTCTTCTACTACTTCTTCTGGAACAACACTTCCAGGTATCGCTTTCAAACTAATAGGAGGACAGTAAGGTATAATGGCTAACCTTGCTTCTTGCGCTCTTTTCTCAGCAGCTCTACATTCTTTCTGAACAATTTGAACCAACTTTGCAGTGTATGCACAAGTCTCAGAAGGAAAGTACTTCTCAACTTGCCTAGTGATCTGACCAACATTACACCTAGGTCCATGTGCATGCTCAACTTGGAATCCAAAGATCATTCCTCTTAGTTGATCAGATACATTTTCGAGATCAATAACCGGATCAGTAGACACCAGCTCTTCTACTGGTTCAACTTCTTGCATTAACCATTCTGAAGCAAGATCAGTTTCTGAAACTTGTACACCAACACTCGAATTTACTTCTGATGTCAGCACATCATCTGGAACATTTAGCATTTTCTTCACCAGAGCAGTCAAGGCATGGGAGGAGAGAAGATCAGAGTAACTCTTGACTCCACTATTTTCTTGTTGTTCCATCTCCCAATCTTGAAAGTTAGAAATTCCACCCATTCCTAGAATTACTTCAAATATATCTTCAGTTTGACCTTTCTTTAATGCAACCCAGGTGCATATCCTGATCAACTTCTCATAAACTTCCAAAGTCGTGTCGATTTCAACTGATGGCAGCATCTTCTTCAGATTTCTGGTCATTTGTGCACGCAATCTCTTTTCACGTAAACACATTGGATAATCAACCAAGGCTTCTAATCTATTTTTTGGGAGGGGTCTGAGTAAGTGGGGTCCTTAACTTAGTCGCTGAAGTGTCAGCTATTGGAGTTCCCGAAACAGATGGGTTTAATGGGTCAACATTTTTTGTTGTGGGTGTGGGAATTATTTGGATGGTGGATTCTTGGGGCTTTGATGTGGTTAGGTTTGGTATTGAAGCCGTCGGAGTATCAGCTGGGGCATATATGGTTGTGTCTTGGCTAAGGTTCGAACTCAGAGGTTGAACAAACTTCGGAGTGGTTTGGGGAATAGGCTTGGCACGAGATCGAAGTGATCTTGCCTTGGTTTTAATAGGAACAAACGGAGGAGATAAAATGGAAGTAGCAAGAGAAGAGGTACTAACCATTTCAGTCTTCTCTACTGGTGGAGAACTTGACTCGACCATCATTAATCTATACGGTTCCTCGGCCTCAACTTCTTCTTCCGAAGATCCATCTGATTTTGTAGCCTCAGAATCATTAACAGGTTCAATCATAGCCTCATCAAACACATAGTTCACTAATGCTCCACTAGTTCCATCTTCAGCTTCGTCTTCTTCAGCACTAGACGACTCAGCCTCAATCATCGCGTCTCTTGGATTAATCTTGATTTGCTCTCGCTCAAGCTTCCTTTCTTTGGTCTGTCTATCAACTGCATCTTTCTTCATGTAATACTTTAGGACATGAAAGGGCTTTCCTTTGCTCCAGTCCTTCTTGTTCGGCAGCAAGATAGGTAGCAAAATATTGAGCTTGTTTCCAAAAATTACAGCAGTAGACACCACCCATTCTCTCGAGTCGGTATCCACTTTAACATTTTTGGAAAAATACATCACATGATCTAAGAATAACCTATACCAGTTTCCATCAGTGATTCCATCATATATGGCAGCCATCACCCTAGCCTTCTGGAGAGTCACAGAATCATAACTTCCAGTGACACCAAGCAACATTTTGCTTGCAATGTCAAGAAGAGTCTTGTATTTAGGCAGCAACCGCTTCTTCTTCACAGACGGCATTTTGCCATCTCGCCCTAGCTTTAGTTTCCTTCCACAGAATATACTGAGATATCTTAGCTCTTGCTCAGAGCCATAAAGGTCCACATTAATCGAACCCGAAGGCATGCTTAATGTGTTGAAAAGAACTTCTCGAGTGATCTCTACTCGGTAAACACCAACATAAGCTTC
Organism: Galeopsis tetrahit; assembly: GCA_963675135.1. Lineage (NCBI taxonomy): Eukaryota > Viridiplantae > Streptophyta > Magnoliopsida > Lamiales > Lamiaceae > Galeopsis > Galeopsis tetrahit. The sequence continues at coordinate 45,979,345 of OY776121.1, forward strand.
AAGGGAGTCTCCTAGAAGAGTAGCAATGGCATAAAATTCCAGAATTTCTTCTTCAAACACCGTTTCTGGAACATCTTCCAAGTAAGGTTTCAGACCGCATCTGAAGCACTTGATGAGAATCTCCTTGTTGTCTTCAGAATGCCTACCCTTGAAGAACACCGAGCATTCCACATGCACTTTGCCTTCAGAGGCATACTTACCTAGATCAAATCTTGCTTGCATGTTAGTTTTGATATCGAACATAGAGACAATCGACATGTTTATGACTGAATAAGTGTTTAACACAATGAAATCAAGAGAGAAATTAGGCAAGATTGGTTGCTTGAAATTAGGAAAGTAGAGTGAATCGTGAGGAGTGATTGTAGGAAAGATTGGTTTTGTTGCAAATTTCCTTTTGAATGAACGGCGAGGATTAATCTGAATAATCTAACGGTAATAAACCTTTGGAATTCAGTTACGTAATCGAGAATATTATGTGTATTGATATTGTAAACTTTGGAATCCGCCTTTGCTATTGGTTAGAAGAGAGAGGTGTATTCATCTGACCTAGTCCAGTAGATTTGGGCGGGAACTGGGTGTATACACCTCATTAAATGGAGTGTACAAATCCAGCTTTAGGGTTTCCAAAATTTGCAATATTAAATTACAATAATACCCTTGACTCGATTCCAATACTTCATGAATCTAAAATCACTTAAGAACTTATCTGGTTTGTTCGAGTTCATCAGAACAGATTAGTAGACTACATTGCGCGAGACGAGTTCCCCCTTCGACTGTGCTTGTCTTTCTGACTGTCGAACATCATCAAGTACCTGTCTCATCTTGTGCGACATGTGAGAGTAGATACGAGTAGTAGAGTGATATAATTAACATGAATATCAATCATTTACAGAACTTCAAGGTTTTGATCAAGATTACTTTTAACAAACTTAAGAGTCAACGTAAGGATATTTAAGAAATCATAGATTCCCCCTTGAATGTTTATTCCCTTAGTATTACCCTCAGCTTTACCAGCTTCCTCATCGAGTTGTTTGGTCATCTTGTTTGACTTTGTATACCTGACTTGTTGACGAATAAACGAGTGCTCTGTTTCTGAAGTAACTTGTCCGTTCTCCTTACTTCTTTATGATGTACCTGTCTGGTTAGTACATAGCTATATACAGGTAGGGTCTAGATCAATCAGTCCTAGACTAATACATAATTCTCTAAATCGAGCTTCAGGCAATGGTTTTGTAAATATATCAGCTCTTTGAATATCAGTGTGAATCTTTTCCATGTGAATATTTTTCTTTTCAACATGATCACGTATGAAATGATGTTTCACATCAACATGCTTACAACGTGTGTGTAGAACAGGATTTTGTGTAATAGCAATAGCATTGTTACTGTCACAAAATATAGGAACATTTGATTCAACGATATTATAACCTCTAAGCTGTTGAATGAGCCAAAGTAGTTGACTACAGCAGCTACCAGCAGCCATGTATTCGGCTTTAGTTGTGGAAGTAGCCACACTAGTCTGCTTTTACGAAAACCATGAAATAAGTTTTGTTCCTAGAAATTGACAAGAACCAGAAGTAGATTTCCTATCTATTCTACAACCACCAAAATCAGAATCAGAGTAGCCACTTAGGGGTAAATCATCATTTGAAGGATACCATATACCACGATTGATGGTTCCTTTCAAATATTTCAGTATCCGTTTAGTGGTTTCCATATGAATTTCTTTTGGATTAGCTTGAAATCGAGCATATACGCCAACAGAGAATGCAATATCTGGTCTACTAGCAGTTAAGTACAGTAATGAGCCAATAAGACCACGATAATATGATTGATCAGCACACTTACCGTTCTCGTCTGGATCCATCTTGTAGGTGGGTAGCATTGGTACTCCAGTAGATTTGTAAGTTTTAATACCATACTTGTCTAGAAGGTTTCTAGTATACTTGGCTTGATTTATGAAAATCCCATCGGGAGTTTGTTTTACTTGAAGTCCAAGAAAATAAGTCATTTCTCCCATCATTGACATTTCAAACTTACTTTGCATGAGTATTGAAAAACTTTCACTCAGCTTTTTGTTGGGTGAACCGAAAATGATATCATCCACGTAAATTTGAACAAGTAGGATATCCTTACCTTCTTGTCTTCTGAACAAGGTTCTATCGACCTTGCCCTTGGTAAAACCGTTTTCTAGTAGAAATAAAGAAAGAGTATTGTACCATGCTCTTGGAGCTTGCTTCAATCCATATAAGTTTTCTTTAATTTGTACACTTGATTGCCTTTCACCTCGAAACCTAGAGGTTGTTCTACATACACTTCTTCCACAAGAATACCATTAAGAAATGCACTTTTAACATCCATTTGATATACAGTAAACTTCATATAAGCAGCGTATGCAAGAAACAATCGAATGGCTTCTAATCTAGCAGCAGGTGCATAAGTTTCATCATAATCTATGCATTCAGCTTGTGAATAGCCTTGGGCTACTAGTCTAGCCTTATTTCTTACGACTACATCATTCTCATCTTTCTTATTCTTGAAAATCCAACGTGTGCCAACTACATTATGATGTTCTGGCCTATCGACAAGTTCCCAGACGTCGTTTCGAACAAACTGGTTCAACTCGTCTTTCATAGCGATGATCCAATTACTATCAGCCAATGCCTCATTAACGGTCTTAGGCTCGATAGATGAAAGGAAACAACACCAGCAAAACGTAGATGGACTTGGCTGTTCTTGCGACTCAAAGAGTTGTCGTCTAGTCTTTACACCAATAGTAGAGTCACCAATGATATTTTCAGTATCATGAGCAGATTTCCATGTTTTTCTAGTCTTAGCATGCATACTATCATCATCTAAATCAGCTACGGCATCATGCATTTCAACATCATTTGTATCAGTAGATTTAATAGGAGTAGACGTGTCGACTAGAGTAGGCATCTCAACTGGTCTAGTAGACTTACCTTGAGCACTTACCTTTTCTTTGTCATCTGACTCGAGGGCTTTCATGAATGGATTATAGGCTTGAACAGATTCGTACACATCTGATTCTTTATCAGTTTGGATCGATAGATCAGTTACTTTCTTACTGATCTGGTTGGTAGACGAGTCCTGTCGAGATTCATCGAAAACAACATGTGGTGTTTCTTCCACACAAAGAGTAGAGTAGTTGAACACTCTGAATGCTTTGCTAGTCGAGGAGTATCCTAAGAATATCCCCTCGTCTGCTTTAGCATCAAATGCATTCAACTTACTTTTCCCGTTGTTATGGATGAAGCACTTGCATCCGAATATATGGAAATATGAAATTCTGGGTTTTCGACCTTTCCATACCTCGTAGGGCGTCTTACCTAGTGCCTTATTGATTGCACTTCTGTTCTGGGAGTGGCATGCAGTATTGATCGCCTCAGTCAGCATGGTCCTGCAGGCTTCCTTGAGAGTTCTATTCCGTCGCTCAGCTACACCGCTTTGTTGAGGTGTCCTTGCTGCACTAGTAAGGTGCTGGATACCACGTTTAGAACAAAAATCTTTGATATAGAAATTAATGAATTCAGTACCCTTGTCACTACGGATCTTGACAATGGATTGATTCTTCTCAACTTGTATCTTCTTCAACAGATCAGGTAGGAGAGTTTGTGTATCACTCTTCTTGTGTAAGAAGACTACCCAAGTGAACTTAGAATAGTCGTCTACCACAACAAGCGTGTACCTTCTGCCGTTCAAGGTTGGAGGAGTAATTAGACCATGAAGATCCATATGTAGCAATTCTAGGACTCTACTTGTTGAGAGAGTAGGAATAGATTTAAAAGAACCTTTTACCTGCTTACCTTTCTGACAAGCATCGCATACATGTGACTTGTAATAGATTTCGTTGGGTATACCTTCAACAAGGCAATCTCTTGCAATCTTATTAATTACATTAAAGTTCATGTGACAAAGGCGTCTATGCCAAATCCAACTGATCTCTTTAGGGTTCTTACTAAGAAGACAAGTATCCCTTGGACAGCTATTCCAATTCACGATGTATACGCTACCTTGTCTTATGCCGACGAGCAGTACAGTGTGAGTCCTCTTGTCTATGATCTCGCATTTTCGACTATTAAACTGTACCTTGTAACCTCGATCACAAAATTGAGAAATAGATAATAAATTGTATTTCAAACTTTCTACGTAGGATACATCTTGTATCTCTACATCTCCATTTCTGATGTAGCCAAAGCCTTTTGTAATGGCCATAGAGCTATCACCGAATATTACCCTGGGTCTTTCTTGCTCGCAGTAGCTTGATAGAAGAACCTTAGTACCTGTCATGTGGTGCGAACAACCACTATCAATGTACCAAGTTTCTCCTACTGAGCCACCCTTCTTGTACAAGTCGAGTCGACCCTGCAATGATGATATTTAATAACTTAGGTACCCTCCTTGTCTATTGGGGTCCTGAGGGGTTAGTAGAGATTAGAGGAATCCAAATGAACATAGGAGTTTTGAATAAGTTGGACCTCTTAAGCTTTCTACCATGCTCGTTGCAAAATAAGACCCTGTTGTCCTTATCTGGCTATCTTCAGACCTTGGGTTTACTCGTTTGAGATAGCCTTTCGACTTAACCTCTACTTGAGTAGGCATGGGCCTTTGATAGTCCGAATAGGGCTTGTAAGCATTGGGTCCATACGGTTTATAGACATGTTTAGATCTTTTCTCTCCAATGATATCGTATGATAAAGGTGGAGGATATAAGACAGGTTGAGTACGATATTTTGGAGCAACCTTCCTAGGTCTAGTCGCGTAGAGCTGAGGCTGCCTTATGAAAGGAGGTCTAGGCTCTTTCCAACTAGTTTGTACTCGTCTAGAACTCGTCTCCTCAGGATACCAATCCTCGTATCTGACCTGGTTTGGTCGTCTACGACTAGTGGTCCTCTTTTGACTTGTTCTAAACGAAACAGGTATGTTGTTAACATTCTTTTTACCACCTTTGGTAATCGGAGTGTTAACTCTAGTCTGTTTGTATACAACACCTTTGGATGTCGTTCTAATATTGTATTCCATTGGTCTTTTGCCTTTATCGTGTGTCAAAGAACTTAAACCAACATCAGTAGAGTTCTTAATGACATGAGTAGGCGAGTTAGGTGTATCTGCACCCAACCATGTCTTGTCATCTGGAGCCCTATACCTATCTGACAGTTTTTGATTAATCATTGAAGAATTAACCAAGTCAGTAAGTTTAAGGTCTAGATTTATGACCTCAGTCTCTAAGAACTTATTGCGTTCTTCAAGCTTTTTGCACTTATTCTTCAAAACATTGAATTCATTCGTCTCAGTAGCATGTGTCTTAAGTAGGTCTTGATACAACTTGTCTGTCAACGCATACTTGTCTTTGAGTTGTCTCAACTCTTCTGTTAAGCGTTCGTTTAGGATAGTTATATTAGGATCTACTTTAGACTGAGCTTCCTTAAGATTAATGATTTCTTGTTTTAAAGCGATGTTCTCGTCGTTGACTTCAATGAATGCCTTGTTAGCAAGTAGGAGGTCTTCTTCAGTCACACCAGTAGAGTGATGAAGACTACTCCCTACTCCACTATCGGCAGTATCACTTTCATCAGAATCTGATTCATCACATGATTGAAAAGAAGTTGCAAATGATACCTCTTGTTCAATTTTCGCCATGAAGCTTAGGCCATCATCCACTATGAAAGCTTCTTCATGATTATATGGGTAACTGGATGAAGACGAAGGCAACTCGTCTGAATCCGTCTCAGAGTCATCATTAGCCATCATTGTCTTCTTACCCCTGTTGTATCTTCGTTCACGCCTTGCTTTACGTTCTTCTCGATCATCCGTACTCAGGTCCGGACATTCGTAAATGTAATGACCTGATTTCTCACAGTTATAGCAAAGTAGATCGTTAGTACACTTTTTCATAGGAGAATTATCCCTTTTCTTATCTCGTCTATCAGAACGTCTAATCTTCCTATCCTTAGAGTTCCTATCTCGTCTGTTTTCTTTCGAGACCTCAGCTCTCCTTTCGGATGAGTTTTGATCTCGTCCAGTCTCAGACGAGTCCTTGTTAGCAGAACCTCTAAAGTCTTTGTAAAAGCGCTTATATATACCATATCGTTTGTTCACCTTGTCGAACTTCCTAACCATAAGGTTCATCTGATCTTTTAGACTTAAGTCAGACCTATCTAACTCGTCCTTGACACTAGTAAACTTAGTCTTAGACTTAGACCTATCTATTCTAGAGTTCTTAGACGAAGTAGACTTAAAAGCAACATTTTTCGACACATCATTCTCTCTATCACTACTGACTATAGGATCATCCTCATCTAGATCGAACTTATGTGCCTTAAGAGTTTGGAACATTGTCTCAGCAGACCATTCATCAATGTCCTGAGTATTCTTGATGATCATCTTGACCATCTTCCATCTAGCATCTAGACTCTTAAGAATTCTCAAGTTAATTTCACGATTAGTATATGTTTTTCCTAGCACTTCCAAATCATTCATAACACGTGTGAAACGAGTATCTAACTGGTCAATATTTTCACCAGCCTTCATCTTAAATGATTCGAACCTCTGAACAGCAGTGGACAACTTACTTTCCTTGATCAGGGTAGTCCCTTCACAAATGACAGCAAATCGATCCCACATCTCTTTAGCAGTCTTACATTTTAATACTATTCCCAGATACTCGTTGGGAAGGGTATGTAAAATGTAATTCTTTGCTAAACTGTCCAGATTGTTCTGTCTCATTTCTTCCGAAGTGAGTTCTAACCTTGGTTTTGGGACGAGTACGCCAACAGCTTTTGTTGGGTCCAAGGTAGCAGTGTTTGGAATCATAGTAATGACTGGTCCTTCTTTTACGACAGACACCATCAGATCATGAGTCGAGCTGAAAATGGCTTCCATCCTGAGTTTCCAGTAATCATAGTCCTGAACAGAGAACTTGGGTAGTTTGTTAGCATTTATTTCCATAGCCATGATTTCAAGAAGATTAAATCAGAATATAGCAAGAAAATCAAAGATACAAGAGATTTCAAGAACAGTGATATAAGCAAGTACAATCAAGAACCAAGACTTCCCTCAAAGTCTGTAAGGGTAATCAAGAAACAACAGTCCAAAGAACTACTACTCTGATACCACTTGTAGGTCCCTAGTTGAGTAGATAAGATTGAGTAAGCTAAGAAAACGTCTAGAGGGGGTGAATAGACTTTTCAAAATCTTTCAAAATATCAAAGTACTCAATGCGGAATATCAGATTATAATGAGCCCTTAAGATTTATACTCAACTAATATCGAAGAACACTAATCTTGTCTATTCTATATGCAAATTAATCAATTAAACACAGATAAAACAGTAAAGTAAATCAAACACGAGATTTATAGTGGTTCGACAACTTGTCTACATCCACTCTCACAACTCCAGTCGTGAAATTTTATTAACCGATCTTGTGGCTTTAAGTCCCAAGAAATAAGACTTCGATCTTCTCGACTATACCACCAGGTATATTTTCGATCTAACAACTAGCTATTTTACAAGCAACTAGCAACTTGAACAATCAACAACAATAACGAAAACTTCTCTTATCCAGTAGTAACCTTCTTCGAATTTCACTTGTCTTCTGGCTTGAACTTCCTGGACTTGAACTCTGCGAGTTTCTTCTGCTTTGAATATCTCTCAGTAATTGCTTAGTAAATCTCAATGCTTCAATATATCGAGTTTCAGTAGTCTTCAACGCTTCAGCATCTTTAGATATTTATAGACTTCTGAATCTTCAAGAACAGTTTGTTATCCAACTAACTTTTCTTGATACTAACTTCTTGTAACCGTTTCTTCTTATCCTTCCACGCGTCTTCAGTTATTAGTTATTCCATAACTAACTCCTTCAATAAACAACCTTATTTTTATACGCGTTTCTGACTTTAAGTATTTCCATCTTCTTTTGCGCACTTGTCTTGTCTAGTCTTCCATACTTAGACAATTCTTCATTCCATTCTTCACTTGTCTTGTCTCTTCAAGTCTTCTTGTCTTCAGTAGACTTCTTCAGTATAACTAATCTATTACATATAGAACTAAACTAGTCCTATCAATCTAATCTTAACAAGACTATTACATTACATTAAGCTTTATAATTTCAGCTTAGTCAACTTACATCTATACATCAGTATACAAAAATATATGAGCTTCTATACAACAATTATTTGCTCATCATAAAACCTATAGTAAACATAACATAGTACTTATAAAACGTACTTGTCTTTTCTTTCATAACTTTTCTTTTATCACTTTTGTACTCTACTGATCTTGTTCATAAGATGACTTCCATAATTAGATCAGTCAATACTTAGAAATATATTCAAGTCTTCTTTTTGGCTTATCAAAACTACTTCAACATCAATTAGGATTTATGTTGGGAATTCAAACCAGTTTTTTAATTGTTTCAACTTTGTTTCTACCTCAGAGATCACCTTTTAATTTCCTTGGTTTCTATACATATGTTGTGCATTGAATTTGCATATGATAAGAAATTTTGTTAACTTGAACTTAATTATCATTCAGGTGTACAATACCACCGAAGAGTTGTATTAATTACATGTATTTCTGTGCGGGATTAAAGTTTTTTTAGTCCATTAAGTTGGACTCTTTTTAATTTTGATCTTGACGTTTTGCACTTTTTGATTTCGGTCTTTTATGTTTGTATAAATTTTAAAATTGGTTTGTTGATCTCCAATAGCAGGTAAACTAACAGATCAATGTTGATGTGGCATGCCATTTAAGTTTTATTTTATTTTATTTATTTAGGTGCCATATCTTTGTATGTTAAGTTTGACATTTATTGGATATTTGAAAATAAAACAATAATAATAACAATAATTTTTTTGTAAATAATAATATTATAAGAAATTAAAATTTTATATTTAATATATATTTAAAATATAATGTCAAAAAAATTTATAATTACAAAATAAATATTATAAAATTATTTAGCTATTTTAATATACAAAAAAATCCCAAATAAAAAATATCTATTAAAACTATCAAATTAAAAAAAAAATTATTAAACCCTTACTTATTTCAATTTAATCTTCTTAATATATTTACAAATAACATAAAATATATATAAGAATTATTTCCATAAATTAAATTTTAATATAATTTAATATTCTTAATATATTTACAAATAACATTAAAAAATATACATAAGAATTATACTCCGTATATTACATTTTTAAAATTTTAATATAATAAAATATTTAAATTGTTTATCTTACTTTTATTTATATTTTTAAATCAAATAAAAAAATTTGTTCCAAGTTATCTTAATTTTAAGACCACACCCACTATTTACCCGGTCAAAAAAAAAAAAAAAACAACCCAATTAACCCTAGTTAATAGTATAATTAATAAATTAAATTAAAGATCATCTTTATATTTTTTTTTTTGTTATTTGTGAATATATTAAAAAGATTAAATTGAATTAAAACTTTAATTTATGAAGATAATTCTAAATAAATAAATATTCCAGCAAATGCGAGGTTTTAATAATTTTTTTTGAATTTATTTAAAATATTAAAATATAAGTAAGGTTTTAATAAAAAATATTGACAGTTTTAATAAGATATATTTACATTTGGAAATTTTATTATTTTAAAGATAATATTTTTAATTTATTTGATTATTTTAAAATAACTTAATAGTTTGATAAAATTTATTTTGTGCTTTTTTTTTTTGTTTGATATCAAAACTTTATATATATTTTAAATTAATAATATAATTCTTTATTACAATTTATAGATTATTGTTATTTTTCTGGTAGTAGTTTTTTTTAGTTAATTAAAACAACAAAAAGTAGAAAAATATTATTATTAGTATTATTTATTATTTTATTTCCAAATATCCACATAACTAGAAATGTCAAACTTACTTTAAAAAAAAATTGTCAAACTTAACATATAAATACATACATCCAGGGGCGAACCCACGCATAACCCCAGGGGGCCCTGGCCCCCCAACCCCTACCCACCCACCCACCCTATATATATTAATTGTTTTTTAGTTTTTTTTTTAAATTAAATAAAATTAGTAATATAATTATTAATAAATTAATTTAATAAGTTATTTTAGTAATGAATTTATTATAAAAATCGGCTAAAAAAATTCTTACAGTATTTACTTTTGGTACTTATATAAAAATAATTATTTTATACTTATTTATTTTATACGTATTTTAATTACGTTTCAAAATAATTATATTTTTCATGTTTAAACTATAATTGATAAAAAAATGACTTTGTATTTTTAAAATATGTTTGCTATTAACTCATGTTAAGCCCTTAAAACATTAATTAATAGTTTAATTTGTTAATTTTTTTAATTTTAAATAACATTTAACAAAATATATAAATAATATATTCATTGTTCCAATAATTTGAGTGTTCATTTTTTTTAAAATATATTATTTTCTTGCAATTTAACATCATTATTTCTAACACACATATATATATATATATATATATATATATATATATATGTTAGAAATAGTGATGTTAAATTGTAAGAAAATAATATAATATATTCATTTTTCCATAATTTGAGTGTTCATTTTTTATTTCAATATATTATTTTTTTGCAATTTAACATCACTATTTATAACACATATATATATTCAATTAGTTAGTGTAATAAATTAAAGGCATGCATAATGATATATATATTTGAGAAACCTAATCAATAAAAAAAATTCGCCCCCCCTAACCATGAATCCTGGGTCCGCCCCTGCATACATCTACGTAAAAAAAAATAAAAAAAAATTTAAATTGAATCCTTTTAGTTTACCTACTATTGCAAGTCGACGGACCAATTTTAAAATTTATACCAACATAAAGAATCGAAATCAAAAAGTGTAAAATTGGACCAAAATAAAAAAGAGGACAACTTAATAGACTAAAAATACTTCAAGTATATTGATTAATATAATTATATAAGGTAACTCTTGTTTCTAAATTCTTCAATGCGAATGGAAATTTGAATGCCTTGTTTTTGGTATATACCCTCAGAATATATTGAAGGATTAATTATATCGATGGTGATCACATTATTAGTGTGTGCGCTCAAATTTTGAAAAGAATAAAAATAAAATGATTGTTGATTGCTGAATATGAGAATAATTGAGGAAAATCAATTGTAGAATGAGAGATTGTTAACCACCATAATTATCCTATATTCATTCTCATTCCGATCAAAGAATTTCCCACCAAATGCCCCCCAAATTCATTCAAGAGATAGTGATAAACCTAGGTTGGGTAAAAAAAGAGGGAAAGAGGTACATCATGCCATAATAATGGGGCTTCCCCTCTATTATTGTCTTACAATTTTATTTGTGAGTTTGTGAGTACTCAAGTTTAGGTGTAACATAATAATGTTGAACTCTTCTCAATTGTATGTGTTATAAAATGTTTCATTCAATAGAGTTGTTAAGACGGTCGATAGGATGAGCCAAACACCCCGTATTAAAATATAGGCACTGACTACATAGACAAGTGACATTTGAATACAACTGTACCCCCAATTTCAGAAATTTCGTTTTAGTTAAAATAAGAAGAAAGAAGAAGCTAAAAACAGCTTTGCAAATCTACTTCGACTATTTCTTCCTTCACTCTTGGCCCTTTCACAAAGATTAACCCACCGCAATTCCAATATAGGCAGCATACGGTACATATAAATTTTTATTTATTTTTTTAAAATTCATAAATATATAATTAATATTTTGCTGTTAATTGGATTATTGTGTTAGTTGATCATATTTGTTAATAGATTAATGGAGTAATAAATTGCTTTCCAAAATATGAAGACCCGACATACCAGGTACTTTTAATTTTATTTGAACGTTGTAGAATATCTTATTTATTTACATATTTAATTTATTGTGTATATTTTAAATATAATATATTAATTATTTATAAATATTTTAAAATTATGTACTGATTGTACCCCTATATTGAAAATTCGGGGTCCGCCACTTATTATAGGGTACACTTACAAGTTTAGTTGATTGTGCCCTCTTTCCTACACATTACAACCTTCTTTGTTGATCAATGCCTCTTGAGACATATGAATTGATCTTTATCATTATACTTAAGATCAGGCCAATTATCTGCAAAGAGATATAAGTAATCAGTACAAATGTGTTGTTGTACATTTGAATACTAATTAAGTTTAAATCAATAAATGTTCTTACATATGCAAATCCAATGCACAACATGCAAAAGCCAGGGAAATTAAATGGTGCTCTCTCGGACAGAAACAGAGCTGAAACAATTAAAAAAGTTCAATTAACAAGTGAGTTTGAAATATACTACTCCCTCCGTCCCGGGATAATTTGCACACTTTGACCGGCACGTTGTTTAAGAAAAGTGAATTTAGTGGTTGATGATGTAAGATAAAGGAGGGGTATTTTAGGTAATTTGATGATGTGTAAAGTGAAATGTATGGAAAAAATGAGTGGCAAATTTGAAAATAAAATGATGTTGTGAGGTTATTAATTTTGTGGGGTATTTCCATATTAAGAGTGTGCAAGTAATTTTGGGACGTCCAAAAAAGAAAGTGTGCAAGTAATCATGGGACGGGAGAGTAATATTTATGTATAGAAATGTACCTGAAAGAGGACTATATATTAATGGAGATACGACACCAGCTAATGATGTCACGGCTAAAAGACATCCCTGTGAAATCCCCTGTAAAATTACCAAAGTGTCCTCGTTAGTCGACATTCAACCAACGGTCGTGTAAGATTACCGAATTGTCCTCATTAGTCGACATTCAATCAACGATCGTGTAAGATTTTTGTACCATCAACGATTATATATATTTAAAAGCTTACTTGTTCATTGGGACCAACTTGTTTTGAGACTATGCTTCTTATCTGTAGTTCATGACAAAATTTTCTCTAAGTATTGAAATTGGAATTAAAAAAAGGATGTATATAAGTGGACCACGTGACGTACGCATGCGCTCGACAGCGTAAAGAACATGGCGAGCGATGTCGCAGCATAGGGTACCTAAATAGAGAACAAATTATAAGTTATTATGGGGAGGAAAACAAATACTCCATCTGTCCACATAAAATGTGTCTATTTTTCTTTATGGCCCGTCCACATAAAGTGTCTGTTCCTTTTTTTTCGAAAATATATTCCATCACACTTCTTACCCAAGTAGACCATGCTATGCTTTGTAGCAGCATCTGCATAAGGATAAAACAAATCAAAAGTTATTACTGTAAAATTTGAAAAAAATTAGAGGAAAAATGCAAGAAACATACATTTATGAATCCACTAAAGAGTCCAACTGAAAGCAATGTCTCTTCTCCAATAAAATGTCCAAACAGAGGCATCAGAAGAGCCTGCAGCATTGTGGGTCATTATTAGATATAAAAAAAAAAAATTGGTTTAGAGAATTAAAAAAAAAAAAAATTGGTTTAGAGATACATTGGTAAAGGTAGCTCCAAGGTTTGTAATGAGAAATAGGAAGGCAAACTGGTCCTTGTTGAAGTGAAACCTCTCCTTCAAGTAATACTGCAAGAAAATAAAAACAGGAAACATTAAACGACGATTGGATCGTGTCATTGGAAAAAGACCCACTACAAGAAAAAAGAAGTTTAATGACGAAATTTTGTCATTAAAAAACTTTTAGCTAGAGTAGTACCGTAAGGAAAGATCCAGCTCCAGCCTCGGCGAGACTGTTGAAGAAACAAACAGATGCTGCTAGTGCAAATGTAGTGCTGCAGCAATATATGTGCCCAATTACACATTTCCTAGTATATAAAAGTTGATATTACAAGTGGGGATAGTTAATTTTACCTACTCTTGAGAAGCAAATATACATCTTTTGGAGATGGAATTTGGTGAATCAACTGATGTGTCTTTTTAGTATCACAACTTTCTTCTTCTCCGGAGTTCAACATGATCAGTGGCTCCAACTTATCGTTTTCGCGAGGAGGCGTATCCTTGAGAATGAATATCACATAAACTGCTGCAAGGATTGAGACAGCTGTTGCAACCTGCAGCAGCCAAATTGTGAGTTTAAATAATTCAGTATTAATTTGGACGAGAGAAAACTGTCTTTTATATGATAAAATCATCTACCTGAAATATGTGTGGAATAGAGAGTAAACCAGCAGCTAATGTACCACAAACATTTGTACCGCAAATTACACCACTCAACACCGCAAATGCTGTAATACGTTTCGTTTCTGTTACGTTATCTGCCTGCAAATTAAATACAAACATTGATTTTCTTCTATATGTCCGATCCAATTAAAAGATTGTCATATATGTTCGAAAATAATGAGCAGACCAAATAGCTAAGAGCGACACAAATAACGCCACCATCTACAAACCATGTCAGTCAGGATCTTGAAGACGTAATACGCATAAAAGAAGTTTCTTGTTCGACTCCATGCCATAATTGCTGTCAACATTAAAAACATGTAATAATCGATTAGTTTATGTATAAAGTGAATACGTTAACTTTGAGGATATAATGAAATATTCACACTTTATAACTTTTTTTTTTTTTACATACCTAGTGGTATGATCTGAAGTGTTATAGGAATTGCCATTAATTTTTTTCTGCCATAAGCATCAGACAAATTCCCAATCAATGGCATCATCACCACCGACCCCAGCCCTATAATCTGCATTATTTCGATGAAAATTGCACTCCATAATAGATTCAAGATTATATATATGATAAAAAAAATATTACTTCTTCCTTCCATAAAATGTAGTCTCATTTACCTTATATTTTCCGTCCACAAAATATAGTCTCATTCACTTTATAAAAATCATCACCCTTCAACCATAATTTAATACTCTACAATACTCTTACTTTATCTATTTTTTTTCTTAAATCATGTGTCTCAGTAGACTACGAGTTTGGTGGATGCTGGGACTAGTATTAATAATTTATTTTTTGGGAAATGAAACTCGAGATATATGCATGTAAACTATATTAAAAACCAACACATACTTAATTTAGCCTAGACTTGACCTACAACAATTATTGGCTAAAAACAACTTACTTCTACCTAGCTAATTATGGATAAAATGTCTCTAATTATTCATCATCAACCTTAATTTTTCAACCCCGTCAAAAAAAAAAAAACTTAATTTTTCAAAATTCAAATTTTAGCGCTTAATCTTATAATATTTGGTATCATATAGACCTTTAACTATTTTTAAGTACTTCTAAACTATTTTTCTTTTACATTAAGGTCAAATTAATAAGCCCCCAAATATATATCATATTTGGTTTCTATTATACGCTACTAATAGTTGATCAATGAATGTTTCAACTTTTTTTTTTTTAATGAATACACTTTTAATAATATTTAATTAATTCCCAAATAACTACTTTGATTTCAATTGTTGGTTAATAGAATATTAATATTTAAAAAATAATTTAATAAAGAAGAGCACGTTATGAGATTATAATGTGACATGTGAAATTACTCTTCTACAACATCTCTCCACAAATTCTTTCATTTCAAAATTTTTTGCGTTCTTATTCAACGTTTCCCTCGTTCATCACCATGTTTAAATTATTTAATTTCTCTCTCACTTTAAAAGAATCGAATTCTTTCAGCACAATGTTAGTGAGTTCGTTTTGAGGTGGGGTATTAATTGTTTTTTCATCTACTACATAGAGATTTTAATGCATTTGGTATTCTTTATTAAATGCTTTAAATGAATTAAATTGTTTGAATTGTTATACAAATTAAACGTGAAATTTGAAGAGGGGAGAGATTGTAGAAGAGTGGCAAAATTTTGTCAAATGTCTCATTATAATATCACAAATATAGAATATAAAGATAAGATTAAAATTACGAGTGTGTCATTATAATTTCACAAATATAGAATATTAAAATTAAAATAATCTAATAATATTTGATATATAGAGATAAATTAAAAAAAATTATGATTTGATAGATTTTATTGAAATAGAAGATGGTTAAATAATGGGTTGGTCTGCTATGGACTCGAGTGCATGTTGTGCACCCTAGTCCATGTTGCACTTTTCAATTTACTAACTTACACTTTTTGATAAATAGTGTTGCATTTTTCAATTATTAAACTGTATAATACTCCCTCTGTCCAAGGGAAAGCTCCCCATGAGATTCAGACACTAATGTTAAAAAATACTAATATAATAAGAAATACTAATATAATAAGTAAATCTATTGGGTAACTATAATCTCACACAAGTCATTATAATATTTTCTTTCTCCATCACATCATCTCTAATACATTTACTTGTTATATTAGTATTTTTTAACATTTGTGTCTGGAGCTCATGAGGAGCTTTCCCTGGGACGGGGGAAGTAATATTTTTAGTAATAATTGAAAAGTGCAACACCATTTACCAAAAAGTGTAAGTTAGTAAAACTGAAAAGTGCACATGGACTAGGGTGCACAACATACACTCGAGTGCATACTAGAATACTAGACTTTACCTTAAATAATATATATATATATATATATATATATATATGTGTGTGTGTGTGTTAGAGAGAGGGAGAGAGAAAATGGGTCACTCGAAAAAATGGCTTATCTTCGCACTCTTGCAAAAGCTAGACTTGGACCCCATCCTGAAGAACTCTTCTTTATTTTATTAAATCACTCTTAAAAATATATATTAAAAAAAAATTTAATATTAATATTTTATTAAAAAAAGCCACAATGGAGGAATAAGAATAATTTAAATGCATCTCATATTTCATGTCAATTTTTTTCAGTAATAAACATTTATTTAGATTGTAAATATTTTAAAAACTTTAATTATAAATCTGGACCAAATTGTGAAGTGATAAAATCGCTGAGTTTGACAAAATAAAATTTTAATTATAAACCACATGATTGCTGTATCTTTGTTTATGTATCTATTTCTTACCGGATGTGATCGGTCAAGCATAGGGACAGAGCTGAGGCATATATACATAACAAAATATTCAGAAGAAAAAAAATAACTTAATCGAATATCATATGATTCACTCTTAACACAAAATTTAACTTTTAAAGAATATTGTCTGTATATTTATATTTATAGAGTAACTTAGGAATAATGTGATGATATAAAAATACAGTGAAAATTTGAAAAAATAAGATAAAAATAGTATATTTTATTTTAAGATATACTTACTACAAAATTAAATTTATTAAATTTAAACTGAAGAAATATATAATTAGGAGCTTATTTAATTTCCAAATCGTATAACATTAGGAGCTTATTAAGCCACGGAGCTATGTAGTGCTTAAAGGGGACAGGGGCCCTCCAATAATTTGGTAAGTTTACTAGGGGTATTTCAGTAATTTTTCACATATTAAAATTAATGCACAGTTTCATAATTACTTGTACACTTCTAATATAAAAATAATACACAAAATTAATATCATCACAATATTATTTTATTTTAAAATCGTCACTCATTTTGAGTCTACATTTTATTCTAAATGGTGTCTCTAAATTATTTTACATCTCACTAAACCAATCCTCTTTAAACCTCACCAAATCAATAAAAATACACTCATTTATTTGACCCCACACCATTAAAATCACTTTTCTTAGTGGGCCAAAATGTGTCGGTCATCACGAGACGGAGAGAATATTAACCTCTACTAAAATATAGTAAATGTTAACCTGTTTGATCAATTTAATTTAATGAAATGCATTGACAATTTTATCATGTGAAAATTTTATGAGTATAATGAATACGTATTATTTTATATGTTTATATTAATGTTAATTGCCCCATACCAAAAATTTCTTACCCGTGACTAAACTTATTTGACTTTTTTTCTCAATGTAAATGAAAAATCCGTTGCAACAATTGGAACGACATCAGCTCATAATCGAGTTGAGTTTGATTAATAATTAAAATGAAAAAGAAATAAAAGATGTAGTAAGGTAATTAAAGAGAGACATACAACTTGCTGGAGGCCGGTGAGGTAAATGGCGAGTGAGCATTCCTCTTTACCACCGCAAACCGCTCCCACCGTCACGTCGGTGATCGCCGGAGTCACCAAATACGTCGGAAAATATGCCAAAACCAACGTCACAAACAGGTGGCTCAACCTCCCCCACTGCTCCATCACCGCCGTATTCTTCTGCTGTCTCTAATTTTAACCAACAACATCGCGCCTCTAAATACTTAATAAAAAGTAGTAGTGGACCATGAGCCACACCACATTTAATTTAATTTATATGATATAGGTGAGGAGTTGCTTCATAAAAAGTACTGGACCATATGTATAATTATGGTATAAAAATCTCGAGCATTTCATATTATATTCTTTTTTCATTCATTTCCCCTTTAATACATTTACTTATTTTATCATATTTTTTAACCTATGTATAACTCATATATATGTAGCTTTTATCGAAACGAAAAAATATCATTCAACTTAAATTAGAATTTTATTTTATTTTAAACAAAGTGAACTATAAGTTTTAAAGTCGCAAGGCTCTCTCATTTTATTACTCCTTCCGTTCAATTTTAATATGTCTAATTTTATTTTTTGGTTCGTCCAAATTTAATATGCACATATTCATAAATAGACATACTTATTAAGTTATTCTCTCGATACACTAATACACTTATCACTTTTTATTTTACATATCTATTTTATGTACAATAATTAATATTTTTTAAAACTCATATAAATTAATGAATTATATTTGTTAACTTTCATATGGAAGTATTTATATACTTTCTCCATCTCATACATAATACTTGTCCCACATTCCACAATATATATCTGTGATTTTCACGTGTTAGTACTAATATTTTCATTCTATTTTTGTATAAATCTTATTCTCTATAAAAAGAGTCAATATAAAATGACCTAATTTTGAAAAGAAAAAAAGCTTTAGGTGGGCCTGCAAGCAATCAGGAATAGGAATGTGGAGGTGAATTAGAAGATAAGCTATGACTCTATGAGCTGTCGTGGACCCGGCTTGATTGAGCCGACAAAAAATGGGTTGATATTTAATTTTAAAAAGCTAAATATTTGGGTCCGACTTGACAAGCTTGATTGCACCCAAAAAAATATAAATATTCATTCAGTCCCCCTAAAAGTTATTCATAAACTTTAAATACAGATATTAAAAAATATGATAAATTAAGTAAATATATTAGAGATGATGTAATTGAAAGAAAAAAAAAAATGTAAAAGAGTAATTTTCAAAAAAAAAAGAAAAATAGGTAACTTTAATTGGGATGAATGTAAAAAAAAAGTTGAGTAATTTTCATATGGACGAAGAAAATAGTTGAGATATATTTTAAGATTTCGATGATTTTGAAATCTGAAAAATTCAATAAATTTTAAATTACAACCTCTTGTACCAAATTAGATTCATAGTTGGTAAAAAAAAAATGTGTGTTTCATGTTAGATTCATCATTTTATAATTTAGTAATTAAATATTTTTTTCATTTTAAACTACACTTTTTGTAATATCTCAAAATTATACAACATAATATTACTTTTAATATTTTATTACTCAAAAGTCAAAATACTATGATACCCTCTACTTTATTTCATTTAATACTAATAAACAACTCCTGCATTAAACAAAGCATAATCAATAAATGTTGAAACAAAATTGAGACGGAGAGAGTAATACTTATAATAATTGTTTTTAGATTTAACTTTATATTATAAATTTTATAGGTATTTATATATGATTTATAAAATTATAGGTAAACTATATAGAATTTATTGGTATTTTTAAATATATGGTTGGCTCTTGTAAAATTTATATGTATTTTAGAGTAAAATTTTACAATCCGCCTCCTCTCAAATTTAAAAGTAGAACCAATGTTAAATTTTAAAATCTAAAATTTATATTTTAAATGCCAAAAACAAATATACTCGTAAGAAGTTACACTTGTAATTGGTGAATTTTGCCTCAATTTTTTTAGTATAATTTATACACACAATATATATATGTATGTGTGTTAAAAAATACTCCTACTTCATTTAAAAGAAAAGTATGGGTGTGTAGTTGAATATACAATTAATATTTTTTAACATAAGAACTAATCATTTTTTATTAATACTTTTTTATCTTTTTTTTTAAATTTTGTAAAAAACATATTAAAAATAATTTAGTTGAATTTTTTTAACCAAAATTAAGTTAAAATTGCATCAGTTTCAAAATTTATGTTAGCTACACTATTGTGTACCAATTACATACATGAGTTGTTTAGAAAATTTTTCTCTCTAGAACAAACGCTCTAGAGACGCCCCTGCTCTACCGGCTCTTTTCACCTTTCTGCAAAAAACATTCCTTAATTCTTTAAGTAAAATTCGTGGATAATCTCTCCATTAATGTCGATTCTGATCTATCCTTGGTTGGTTTCGGCATTTATTCCTTGTTTATAGGAATTTTCGCTTCTCATTTGGTACCAGAAATTCGTGTGTCGTAGTTTCACCTAAGTTTTGGTGCGAAGATTTTTCACACCGGTGCCGGCGGCGGCGGTCGCTGCCGTTCGCGACCCCACATACACCCTTATTATTGACGTTGGTGCCCTAGCCACTCATGTTTTTGGTTCAATTTGGGTCTCTCACGAATTGGGGATTTTTTCAGGCGATTTCAAAATCGCAGATTATTTAGGTCTCTCACATACTGTGCATTACTTGAACGCCTCCAACTCTCTCCGACGCTGCTCTTCCCGGCTGAGTGTGCATTGTTCGTTGTTCAAACTCGTCCTTTGTTGGGGTGGCAGTTTGGGCTGGACGTGTGGGTTTTTGCTCGTTTTTTATTCGTTTTAACTCCTATTTTAGAAAATACATTACTAGAATTTAATAAAAATTATATAACTTAAATTTATACATAAAAAATATAAGAATTGTGTATTAAAAATTTTAAAAAAAAAATCAGCAAAACTGACGGTTTGTGCTTTGTCAAAATATAAAATCAAACCGAACCGCCATTTTTCGGTTACAGAATTTCTCTCTCTAGAACAACACTCTAGAGACGCTCTTGCTCTAACGACTCTTTTCTCCTTTCTGCAAAAAATATTTCTTGATTCTTTAAGCAAAATTTGTGGATAATCTCTCCATTAGTGTCGATTCTAACCTATTATTGGTTGGTTTCGGCATATATTCCTTGTTTATAGGAATTTTGGCTTCTCATTTGGTACCATAAATTCGTGTGCCCTAGTTTCACCCAAGTTCTGGTTCGAAGGATTTTTCACAAAGGTGCCGGTGCCAGCGGCCGTTCGTGACCCCACATAAACTCTTATTATTGACGTTGGTGCCCTAGCCACTCACATTTTTGGTTCGATTTGGGTCTCTCACGATTTGGGGATTTTTCAGGCGATTTCAAAATCGCGGATTAATTATTTAGGTCTCTCACATACTATGCGTTACTTGAACGCCTCCAACTCTCTCCGACGTTGCTCTTCCCGGTTGAGTGTGCATTGTTCGTTGTTCAAACTTGTCCTTTATTGGAGTCGCGATTTGGGCTGAACGTGCGATTTTGCTCGTTTTCACTTGTTTTAACTCCTATTTTATAAAATACATTACTAGAATTTAATAAAAATTATACTCGATATAACTTAAATTTATATATAGAAAATATAAGAATTGTGTAATAAAAATTTTTAAAAAAAATCGGCCAAACCGATGGTTTGATGTTTGTCAAAATATAAAATCGAAATCGAACCGCCATTTTTTGGTTAGAGAATTTCTCTCTCTAAAACGAACGCTCTAGAGACGCCTCTGCTCTAACGGCTCTTTTCTCCTTTCTGCAAAAAAAAATTGTTTGATTCTTCAAGCAAAATTCGTGGATAATCTCTCCATTAGTGTTGATTCTGACCTATCCTTGGTTGGTTTCGACATTTATTCCTTGTTTATAGGAATTTTCCCAGAAATTTGTGTGCCCTAGTTTCACCCAAGTTCTGGTGCGAAGATTTTTCACACCGGTGTCGGTGGTGGCTGCCGTTCGTGACCCCACATAAACCCTTATTATTGACGTTGGTCCCCTAGCCACTCACGTTTTTGGTTCAATTTGGGTCTCTCACGACTTGGGGATTTTTCAGGCGATTTCAAAATCGCAGATTATTTACGTCTCTCACATACTGTGCGTTACTTGAACGCCTCCAACTCTCTCCAGTGCTGCTCTTCCCGGCTGAGTGTGCATTGTTCGTTGTTCAAACTCGTCCTTTGTTGGGGTCGCGGTTTGGGTTGAACGTGTGCGATTTTGCTAGTTTTTTATTCATTTTAAATCCTATTTTAGAAAATAAATTACTAGAATTTAATTATACATAAAAAAACATAAGAATTGTGTATTAAAAATTTAAAAAACAAAAAACAAATCTGCCAAACCAACGGTTTGTGGTTTGTCAAAATATAAAATCGAATCCGAACCGCCATTTTGCAGTTACAAAATTTCTCTCTCTAGAACAAACGCTCTAGAGACGCTCCTACTCTAACGACCCTTAACTTTTCTCCTTTCTGCAAAAAAATTTCCTTGATTCTTCAAGCAAAATTCGTGGATAATCTCTCCATTAGTGTCGATTCTAACCTATTCTTGGTTGGTTTCGGCATATATTCCTTGTTTATAGGAATTTTCGCTTCGAATTTGGTACCAGAAATTAGTGTGCCCTAGTTTCACCCAAGTTCTGGTTCGAAGGTTTTTTCACACCGGTGCCGGAGGCGGAGGCCGTTCGCGACCCCACAAAAACCCTAATTATTGACGTTGGTGCCCTACCCACTCACGTTTTTGGTTCAATTTGGGGATTTTTCAGGCGATTTCAAAATCGCGGATTATTTAGGTCTCTCACATACTGTGAGTTACTTGAACGCCTCCAACTCTCTCCGACGCTGCTCTTCAAGGCTGAGTGTGCATTGTTCGTTGTTCAAAAACTCGTCCTTTACTAGAGTCGCGATTTGGGTTGAACGTGTGCGATTTTTCTCGTTTTCACTCGTTTTAACTCCAATTTTAGAAAATACATTACTAGAATTTAATAAAAATTATACTCGGTATAACTTAAATTTATACATAGAAAATATAAGAATTGTGTAATAAATTTTTTTTTTAAAAAATCGGCCAAACCGACGGTTTGATGTTTGTCAAAATATAAAATCGAAACCGAACCGCCATTTTTTGGTTAGAGAATTTCTCTCTCTTGAACGAACGCTCTAGAGACGCTCCTGCTCTAACGACTCATTTCTCGTTTCTGCAAAAAAAATTCCTTGATTCTTCAAGAAAAATTCGTGGATAATCTCTCCATTAGTGTCGATTCTAACCTATTCTTGGTTGGTTTCGGCATATATTCCTTGTTTATAGGAATTTTCGCTTGTCATTTGGTACCAGAAATTCGTGTGCCCTAGTTTCACCCAAGTTCTGGTTCGAAGGTTTTTTCACACCGGTACCGGAGGAGAAGGCCGTTTGCGACCCTACAAAAACCCTTATTATTGACGTTGGTGCCCTAGCCACTCACGTTTTTGGTTCGATTTGGGTCTCTCACGATTTGGGGATTTTTCAGGCGATTTCAAAATCGCGGATTATTTAGGTCTCTCACATATTGTGCGTTACTTGAACGCCTCCAACTCTCTCCGACACTGCTCTTCCCGGCTGAGTGTGCATTGTTCGTTGTTCAAACTCGTCATTTATTGGGGTCGCGATTTGGGCTGAACGTGTGCGATTTTGCTCGTTTTCGCTCGTTTTAATTCCTATTTTAGAAAATACATTACTAGAATTAAATAAAAATTATACTCGTTATAACTTAAATTTATACATAGAAAATATAAGAATTGTGTATTAAAAATAAAAAAATAAAAATCGGTGAAACCGATGGTTTGATATTTGTCAAAATATAAAATCAAACCAAACCGCCATTTTTTGGTTAGAGAATTTCTCTATCTAGAACGAACGCTCTAGAGACGCCCATGCTCTAACTACTCTTTTCTCCTTTCTTCAAAAAAAATTCTTTGATTCTTCAAGCAAAATTCGTGGATAATCTCTCCATTAGTGTCGATTCTGACCTATCCTTGGTTGGTTTCGGCATTTATTCCTTGTTTATAGGAATTTTCGCTTCTCATTTGGTACCAGAAATTTGTGTGCACTACTTTCACCCAAGTTCTGGTGCGAAGATTTTTCACACCGGTGCCGGCGGCTGTGGCCGCTGCTGTTCGCTACCCCATAGAAACCCTTATTATTGACTTTGGTGCCCTAGCCCCTCACGTTTTTGGTTCGATTTGGGTCTCTCATGATTTGGGGATTTTTCAGGCGATTTTAAAAATCGCGAATTATTTAGGTCTCCTATATTGTGCGTTACTTAAATTTATACATAGAAAATAGTTGAGTAGCGCCAGAGAGAGTTGATTAACGCACAGTATGTGAGAGACCTAAATAATCTGCGATTTTGAAATCGCCTGAAAAATCCCAAAATTGTGAGAGACCCAAATTGAACCAAAAAAAATGAGTGGATATATAGGGCACCAACGTCAATGATAAGGGTTTTTGTGGGGTCGCGTACATCAGCGTCCGCCACCGCCGCCGGCACCAGTGTGAAAAAACCTTCGAACCAAAACTTGGGGAAACTAGGGCACACGAATTTCTGGTACGAAATGAGAAGCGAAAATCCCTATAAACAAGGAATAAATGCCGAAACCAACCAAGGATAGGTCAGAATCGACACTAATGGAGAGATTATCCACGAATTTTGCTTGAAGAATCGAGGAAATTTTTTTGTAGAAAGGAGAAAAGAGTCGTTAACGCAGGGGCATCTCAAGAGCGTTTGTTCTAGAGAGAGAAATTCTCTAACCGAGAAATGGCGGTTCGGTTTCGATTTTATATTTTGATAAACCGCTGGTTTGGCCGATTTTTTTTTAATACACAATTCTTATATTTTCTATGTATAAATTTAAATTATATACTCCCTCCGTCCACCAAAAGTGTGCTCACTTGTTTTTTTAGGTCCACAAAAAATATGTTTATTGTATTTAAATAGTTCACTTTTGAATATTTTTTTTACCTTAATAACAAGATTGAGTATTTACCAAATATATTCTTTACTCGTTATCCCAAATATATTCTTTATAAATAAAATATGATTTTTTAAAAAACATGTATAAAAAAAAGTGAGCACACTTTTGGTAGACAGAGGGAGTAATTTTTATTAAATTCTAGTAATGTATTTTCTAAAATATGAGTTAAAACGAATAAAAAACGAACAAAAATTGAGAGAAAAAAAAACCAAAACCGGCAGTTCGAAAATTGTAACCGTAATCGTTGGTTACGGTTGACGATTTTGCAAAACAGAAACTGACGATTTGTAACCGTAGCCGACGGTTTTCGACGATTGAACATGTCTACATGCATATAACTGGATCCATATCAAATGGATCATACCACTTCTAACATAAGGCTGAAATTGATTGTTCTTTTTTTTTTTTTTGCTTTACTGACTATTTTAAATATTTCATTTTTTTACTCTCTTTAATTTTATTTTTACTTTCCTTATCTTCTTTTTCATGAACTTTCTATTTTTTACCCAAATAATAAATTGGTTAAATCTTTTAAAAATAATCAATTAATTTTTTATCAAACTAATACACATTATATGTTAAAAAATATTTGAATTTTATTTATTTATGTATCATATTAAATACTTTACTAACTTCATTCATGTATTTGTATTAAATATTTTACTAACTTATGTATCATATTTAAATTTCAATATATATTTTTGTGATAAAAATTTATATGATATGATCTTATACACGAGATCAATTTTTCTCACTAATTATAATTAAAAAGTACCAGTTGATAAGTGTTATAATATAATATTAGTTAAAAATGTATAGTATTAGTTTACATACAATATAGTATTAGTTCACAAATAATATAATATTATACATGTAAAAGCTCTAATGTCTTTCAGTTTCGAAATATATGATATGCTATAAGATCTAAACTAAAAAAATGTATAGTATTAGTTCACATACAATATAATACTAGTTCATATACAGTATAATACTAGTTTGCATACAATATAATATTAGTTTGTATTTTTCTTTTCAATCACACCTCCAACTACTAAATCATTAAAATACAAATTTATTTTCTACAATTAGAAGCAAATTGACAAAATTAAACACAAAGAATGAAAGAGACAATAATTTGATCGTTTGTGAACTAATATTACACTATATATGAACTAATAATATATCGTAAGTGAATTAATACTATATTGTATATAACTAAAACGAGTAAAATGCACTTTTGGTCCCACCATCCACGGTCACTCATGATTTTGGTCCCAACATTCTGAATTTTGGTCCCGAAAGAGAAAAACTTGACACATTTGGTCCCAAAGTTATTCAACCGTTAGTTGACCTTAGTCAACCGTTAGTCAACCTTAGCGATATTAGTCCCAGTATCCATATAACCCATTTTGGCGTGGAAATTGGCGCCTAAAACATCATTTCACCTATTTGAAGGGACTTTTCTTACTTGTTGGAGGGAAAATCGAGCACCTCTATATATACACACTCCAAGTCTCCAACCACACTCAAAACAACCTACTTTTCCACAAACATCAAAAAACAAAAAAATACAGAAACTCATGTCTTCATCTTCCACATCCATGATGAAAATTGTGGTATGCCATTGTAGAAAAGAAGCTCGTATGTGCATTTCAAAGCAAGAAAAAAGCAGGGGTAGACTGTTTTATACTTGTTCAGATTCACTAAGTGGTGTTGGATGCTCATTTTTTGTTTGGGTCGATGAACACGAAATCCACGGACAAGGAATGTGTTCACACTGGAATGTTTCCGGACATGGTGAGGAGAATTGACTCACTGTTGCTTGAAAATCAAGAGCTCAACAACAAGCTGAATCATGCAAAACTAGTTGGGGAAATGTATAAGGATACATCTGACCAACTTACATCAGAAGTAGGATTTCAAGCTAGACAAGTTCAAGAGCTAAAGAAGTAGAGGAACTTTCTTATCGTGGCCATAATATTATGTGTTCTACCATATATGTTCAAGTTTATAGGCTCAATGTAATCCTAAGTCTATGCCTCTAATATGTATTGCTAAGTTTATGTAATCCTAAGTGTATGCATGTAATGTAACCACAACAACAACCTTTCTTCAAGGCAATTTTCAATGAAAAATGTTGTTTATCTATCACATAGAATCTCCCATCACATTCACGTTCACATTCACTTTGAAATCAGAGTACATTCAAACATAAATGAATATCCAATCCAGATAACAACCAAAATTACAATCCTCAATCCAAAACAGAGTATCAAATATCAATTCTAAACCAGAACAGAACATCAATCCAAAACAGTATGTTAATACCAAACACCACACTTGAACATCAATCCAAATATCAGAATATCATAATCAAAATAAACAAAAGTCTAATAAAATACCAGAACATCAATCCAAACACCAATACCAAATTGACTAATTCTTCTTCTTCTTCCCCTTTCCTTTAGCCCTTTTCTCATTAGTAGCATCCACTAAACTAGACATTGTGACATATTTCTTACCTCCTGAAATTGTCACTCTCATTCCATCCTTAGTAGTTGTTGAACCACCATTGCCTCCCACATTCACATTACATCCAACGAATGTGTTGGGACTGAAAGCCATTCTGTTGGATGGAAGAGGTGTCCTACTTGTGTCTCCACCAGATGACACTATTCCTGAACCAATGAAATTTTGAGGATCAAAACTCATTAGTGTAGGTGTCCTGATTCTAACCCCAGAACCCATACATGAATTGCTTGAGATTTCAACATCACTATTCTCTTTCTTCTGCACCTGTTATACATAATGTTAAAACAACACATGATTAAAACCACACAAGTACTTAATAGAGATCATACCTTGCTAACTCTTCCCTTTCCCTTTGAAGAAGAAGATGGTACATTCTTTCTCTTTCCCTAAACAAATAGTATAAAAACAGATTAAATCATATACAATCTCATAAAACCAAACATAAATTTTACTCTTACCATTTTCTTTCTCCCTTCCCTAGTGCTTGGCCTAATATCCCTTATCAAATCATCACACTCTTTTGGCTCCAATGCCTAATAAATACCAAAAAAACTTTGAAATAAATAACAAAATAGCTTTGAAAAAAAATACCAAAAACAGTATAGAAATAAATACTCACGTTATCTTCATTCTTGTGTGTCAATTGGAGGCATATTTTGTATATGTGTCATCTCTTCAGGCACTTCAAGAGATATCCCTTCTCCAGGTACTTCTGGAATTACCCTCTCTTCCATGCTTGTTGTAACACCCCTTGCCCTTTCTTCTTCCTCAACATCTGCCATGAAATCTTCAGCAATCTTCCTCCACTCACATGTTTTTGTTGTGTGGCCTTCTTCTTTACAAAAACTGCAAGATATATTTCTTTTCTGCTTTGGACTACTTTGTCCACCCTTACTATTTCTATTATGTCTCTTGCGATTTGGCATCATTTGGACACCTTTCCTCTTTCCCTCATTTCCACCTTCATTTGGCCCCCTTCTTCTTTTCATGCTAGGCATACCTCTCTTTCTTTTACCAAAGTTTGGAGGCAATGGTGGTATGTACCCTGTTTTTTACCACAACTCATCTCCATTCATGGGGCTAATTGAATGTTGATACACAATTTGGTATGTATCAACAAAATAGCATTGGTTCACATAATCCTCAACATCATGGTTCTGAGCTAGGATTGCACTTGCAGCACACTTGCAAGGTATCCCACTCAATTCCCGTTTTCTGCAATCACAAGTGTGGGCCCTCAAATCCACTGCAAATCTTGAACCATCAAACATTGTAACCTCATACTTGAAGTCATTTGCCTTCACAGGGATACAATCTTTTGCAACATCCATTTCTCTATAAATAAGAGAAGTTATCCTTCCACAAGTTTTTTTGCCTTCCCACACTCTCTCACACTTTTCCCTATTCTTTTGAACATTTTCATCATATATTCTCTGATCCATTCTAACATAGTCAGTATCAGCTTGCTTCTTGCTTCTAAGATGGAAGAGTTGAAAATTTCACACATATTGTTCACCAAAGTATCACACCTTGCAAATGTAGTGAAATGTGACTTTGACCATTGAGAAGTTAGTTTCTCTTGAAGCCATTGAAAGCATCTACTCCCTCCGTCCCGGAATTACTTGCACAATTTGATCGGCACGTTGTTTAAGAAAAGTGGATTTAGTAGTTGATGATGTAAGATAAAGGAGGGGTATTTTAGGTAATTTGATGATGTGTAAAGTGGATTTGATGATGTGTAAAGTGAAATGTATGGAAAAAAGGAGTGGTAAATTTGAAAATAAAATGATGTTGTGAGGTTATTAATTTGATAGGGTATTTCCATATTAAGAGTGTGCAAGTAATTTTGGGACATCCCAATAAGGAAAGTGTGCAAGTAATCACGGGACGGAGGGAGTATCATCTATTTCTCTTAATTTCCTCATAGATCTGTCAAAAGCTGAGATTGTTGTTGTTGTGGTTGCAAACCATAAAGCCTTCTTGAATACATCACCTTTGAATCCAGCCTTCTTCATATTCCCATGCAAGTGCCTAACACAGAATCTATTCTCTACACCAGGTAACACCTTCTCAAAAGTTGGGATCAAACCCTTTTGCTTGTTTGACATGAAGGTGTATCCATATTCCCTTCCTACAATTAGGTCTTCCTTCACCAAGCCTAAGAACCATTCCCAGTTCTCCTTAGTTTCTGATCCAACTACTGCATATGCCAATGGAAAAGGGTCATTATTTGGTTCAATGCCAACTGCAGTAAGCAACACACTGTGGTAGGTAAATGCCTCCTTGAATAGCTTTTTGGTGGCAAATATTTGTTCAAGGAAGAAAAATGGCTTGACAACTTGAGATTTTCTAAAAACAAGATCTGGCCTACCAAGTTTATCTTCATCATCAGACTCTGGTAGACTGTCAAAATTTGAATCATTATCTTGGCAAATTTCAACATCCTCGCTAGATGAATCAGACTGGTCTTCATCAATACCAGCCCATTCAACTTCATTATCAACATTCTCATCATATATTATACTCCCTCCGTCCCATACTTGAAGCTACAAACCAAATTGGCACGGGTTTTAATAAATGAGTTGTTTATTAGTATTGTGTAAGATAAAGTGGGGGTAGTAAAGACTTTTCAACTTTATAAATAGTAATAAAGTTACTTTTTAGTGTAATAAAGTAGTGGCATTTATTGTAATATTGTGATGTTTTAAGGAGAGTTTTTAAAAGTGTTTTTGCTATTTTAGGTAATGTAGCTTCAAGTATGGGACGCCCAAAATGGTAAAATGTAGCTTCAAGTATGGGACGGAGGGAGTATCATCATAATCATCACTGTCCTCTAGACCAATGAAATCTAAGTCCCCATGAGAGTATGACAAATCTGAATCCTTACCATCATAATCCAAAACTTGTTTTCCTTTGTTGATTGCATGCTCATTATCTATTAGCTCTTTCTTCACCTTCAAAATGTGTTGAATTTGTGCATCTTCATCATTGATATCATATTGTTGATTTTGAACATCAATATCAATCAATTTGAATTCTTCTGCCTTATTCTCTACCACAGGGGACACCTCTGGCTCATTCTCAATCATTCTGAAATCTTCTGCCTCATTCTGAATCCTTTTGAATTCTTCTGCCTCATTCTCTACCAAATTGCATACTTTTGTCTCCTTCTCAACCACAGGAACCACTTCTGGCTCCTTCTCAACCACAGGAACCATCTCTGACTCCATCTCAACCACAGGACTGAATACATTTGGCTGCTTCTCAACCACACTGAAGAACTCTGGCTCCCCTAAATAATCATCAATATCATCCAGTGGGTCTGTTTTCTTGCCAACCAAACACATTTTGAACAACCTAGTTTCAATACCAAGGTTCATACACCACTCTATGTCAAATGAACATTCAACCTTCTCTAATTTCCCCTATTTGTTCAACCCATACTATTGTTTATCCTCAATGTAACCTAGCTGCTCACATAACCTATCCATATAACCCAAATCTGCCTTTCTTCTGTCTACAAAATCAAAAACACTAACTGTTCCTCCATTGTACACTAAATCTACATTAACGTTTTGACTTACTGTCCCACCATGTTGCAATGATAATGAGTAATATTGTCTTTTTCCAATGGCAACTACAAATATTTAACAAAAAAATTAATTACTAATTGTTGGCAACAAAAAAAAAAATTCAATTCAACAAGAGCAGAACACTAAAGAAAAATTCCAATTAAATAAGAGCAGAACATTGAAGAAAAAATCCAACTAAACAAGAGCAGAACATTGAAGAAAAAATCCAATTAAACAAGAGCAGAACAAAAAAACCCTAAACCCATTAACACCCATTAACAAGTACGACCAAATGTGTTCGTTTGTAACCTAGAGCAAATAAATTCGTTCGCAAAATACAGAAAATAAAGATGAAATAAACAAACTTACCATATGGGGGTACTCCAACCTTCATCTTGCGCCTTTGCCGCAACATTTCTCCGCCGATTAATCGAAAATGTGGTATTTTTCGATTTGGGGGAGTTTTAATGTCGGGTTCTTGCAGCTGTGGGAAAGAATCGGTCTGGGGGGAGTTTTAATGCTTTGGGAATTTTTCAATTTCGGGGAGTTTTAGTGTCCGATTCTTGCAAATGTGGGAAATAATCGATTTGGGGGAGTTTTAATGTTAGATGTTTGAGAGTTGTGGGCAAATTTCAATTTGGGAGAGTTAGGGCAAGATTTGGTGTTTAGATGGGGGTATACGATAGTTTGGGGAGAAAATAATGACTAACGGTCACGTGACACGCACGTGACTCGTTCCGTCAACATTTAACGGGGGTGGGACCAAATGTGTTAGCTTTTCCGATTTTGAGACCAAATGTGTCAATTTTTTCTCTTTCGGGACCAAAATTCAGAATGTTGGGACCAAAATCATGAGTGCCCGTGGATGGTGGGACCAAAAGTGCATTTTTCTCTAACTAAAACACTATTGTATGTGAACTAAAACTATATTGTATATGAACTAATATTATAATGTATATGCACTACTACTATATTACTGAACTTAATACTAAGAGAATAAATAATAATTGTTGATATACTTGAACAAACTAGACAAATTAAAAGTATACAGTATATAAACTAATACTATGATAAACTTAAAGTTGCTCACTTGTACACCACAAAAAATTGCTCAAATAACGAGGGGAATTGGCGAGGGGTATTTCACCCTTGCTATTTGGCGAGGGATTTAAAGAGGGGCACAAATAAAGAGGGGATTGGTGAGGGGCGGAATCACACTCGCTATTTAGCGAGTGGAAAAAGATGCACTCGCCAATTGGCGAGGGATTTGGCGACGGCGTGTGTTGCACTCGCTCATTGGCGAGTGCATTGTGGCCCTCGTAAACTGGCGACGGTCCCCCACTCGCTAATTGGCGAGGGGGGTGGGGCCCTCGTAATTGCCCTCGCCTATTTCCCAATTAAAACCCTCTCCTTCTTCCCCAAATTCGTACAACCTTCTTCACCCCCAAAATTAGACACAACCGCTGCTTTCGTCCACCGCGCCACCGCCGCTGTCGGAGCTACCGATCGAGACTAATTTTTGGATATTTCTGTTCTACACTTCGAGGGGTTCATTTCTACAGTAAATTTATGCATTTTTATTGATTAAATTAAAAGTTTTATATATATGTTCTTATTATATTATATATGTGTATATATATATATATATATGCATGTATATAGTTTTATTGTGTAATGTTAGGATTGTAATTATGTTAGAAAAATATGTATATTGTTAATTAGGATTAATTGATGAAAGTTATAAAAATTGTTAATTGTTATGAATGTGTTAATATAATTATTGTTATGTTTTATATATGCATGTATATATATGTGTTAATTATTAATTGGTGTGTTAATTGTTATGCATGAATGTGTTAATTGGGAGAATTAATTTTATAATGTATTGTTGGAAATAAGTGAAATTAAATCGATGTTGGAGGCCGGTATGAGTTGTTTGTTTGTTGTAGATTGTGCGTTCCGACTTGAGTAATTTTACTCGAGTCGGAAATGGATGCACTAGGAACCTAAATATTTGGTGATACGATAGATTTAGATGAAACTCTGCCGAAATTTTTAAAAATATATATATAAACTATATATATTTATATTAATTAGAACAGTATAGCTATTAATCAATGTTTAATTTCCAAAATACATTTGAAACAGATCGATTAACATGAATTATTCAAGTCGTAGTTGGATGTATAAGCCAAGATTGGTCAATGGGATTATGAGCCCCGAATTTATTAGTGGTGTAAGTGGATTTATTGAAGCTGCCACTAGTAATCCGAATTCGATTTGGGAAAGAAAAATTAGGTGTCCTTGCTCGAAAGCTAGATGTCGAAATGAGAGTTATAGAGATCCTAATGAAGTGAAGTCTCATTTATATCGAAATGGGTTTACACGAAATTATTATAATTGGATTTATCACGGTGAAGAGAGTTGGGGTCCACGTCCATTTCAAAACACTAGTGAATTTGCGTCAACTTTTTCAAATGAAGTTGACCCTATGGGACCTAGCTCGTACCACACTATGGTAGAAGAATTAATGGGTGACCCAAACATTGATTTTGGAATCAACGCGGAAGAGGAGGCACATAATGAAGAACCCCCTAACGAGAATGCATCACAGTTCTACGACATGCTTCGTGCAGCGGACGCAGACTTGTATCCCGGTTGTGAATCTCATTCGCAGTTGTCGTTCAATTCCAGATTGTTGAATATTAAAACCGAAAACAGATTGTCTGAAAGGGGATACAATCAAGTCGTTGAGTTGATTCGTGAGATTTGTCCTTCAGAAAATAAGGTTCCTAAGAAATTTAACGACACCAAACACTTGATGAGTGGGATGGGTCTTCCGGTAGAAAGGATTCATTGTTGTGCACAGAACTGCATGTTATTTTGGGGTGCAGACAGCGAACTAGAGTTCTGTAAGATTTGTGGTGGATCACGGTATAAGCCGAGTAGGGTTGATGCAGATGGTCGGTTGAAAAAGAAACGCCCGGTTAAGGAGATGTTCTACTTTCCCATAATTCCTCGTTTGCAAAGATTGTACATGTCCAAGGCCACTGCGAAGGATATGACATGGCATGCCTCGTGCAGTTCTGATGACTCTGGTGTTATGCGTCACCCTGCAGACTCGTTGGCTTGGAAGCATTTGGACCGTTCGTATCTTGATTTTGCAGCTGAAATTAGGAATGTTAGGTTGGGCTTCAGCACAGACGGTTTTGCACCGTTTGGAATGACGGGGAAGCAATATTCGTCATGGCCAGTTATTCTTACTCCGTACAATCTACCCCCGTGGTTATGCATGAAAGATCAATTCATGTTTCTTTCGATTCTTGTGCCCGGGCCAAAAAGTCCGAAGGACAAGCTTGATGTGTTTTTACAACCTCTGATAGCTGATTTGAAATTTTTATGGGAAAATGGGGTGCAAACGTACGACGTCTCTAGGAAGCAAAACTTTTTGATGAGAGCTGCACTGATTTGGACCATTAGCGACTTTCCAGCGTACTCAATGTTGTCTGGTTGGAGTACAGCTGGAAAGCTTGCTTGTCCGTATTGTGGGGAGTACACCGATGCATTCACTTTGAGGCTCAATCGAAAGCAATCGTGGTTCGATAACCACCGAAAGTTCTTACCACCTAATCATACATGTCGAAAGAATAAGACGACATTCAGGGCTGGAGTAGCAGTCACAAATGATCCGCCGCCTATCCGAACAGGTGCGAGTCTCCTATACGAAATTGATCATTTGGGACTTAGAAAGGTTACAGAGGAAGGTGCTAAGGCACACAACAAAAAAATTGACGGAGGGTCGAAGAAAAAAAGCATTTTTTGGGATTTACCTTATTGGAGTACTTTGTTAGTTCGACACAATTTGGACGTGATGCACATTGAGAAAAATGTGTTCGATAACGTGTTCAACACAGTGATGAATGTGGAGGGGAAAACAAAGGACACATCAAAATCAAGAGATGAGTTGAATGAATATTGTCGTCGTCCCTCTCTCAAGAAATGTCCACGTACAAATAAATATCCCAAGGCTTGTTATGCGCTTGATAAGAAAGAAAAAGATGTTATCTGTAAGTGGATAAGTGGGTTGAAGTTTCTCGATGATTATGTGTCTAACATGTCTCGATGTATTGACTGGACGAAGTTGAAATTGTATGGAATGAAGAGTCATGATTGTCACGTGTTTATGCAGAGACTACTACCGATTGCTTTTCGTAATATTCTACAGACTGATGTGTGGAAAGCAATCACTGAACTTAGTCTTTTTTTTAAGGACTTAACTTCTACGACCATAACAGTTGACAACATGACTCGGTTGGAAACGGATATCCCAGTAATATTGTGCAAGTTGGAACGTATCTTTCCACCCAGCTTCTTCAACTCCATGGAACATCTACCTGTGCACCTTGCATATGAAGCAAAAGTTACAGGTCCAGTTCAATACAGATGGATGTATCCATTCGAGAGGTATTTTAAGGAATTTTAAGATATAATGATCATATTCAATGTTTTTATTAACTTAATCACGATCCTTGAATTCTAATTATAGGTATCTTCGCACCTTGAAACTGAGTGTGGGTAACAAAGCACGTGTTGAAGCTTCGATTGCAAATGCATATTTAACTAGAGAGGCGTCAATGTTTTGTTCTCATTACTTTGAGGATCATGTTATGACGAGGATACACAATTTACCTCGTAATTATGATGGTAGTGGAGATGTACAACAGTAGTGGATGGTACATTTTCCATATTTAAGGCGCCTGGCAAGCGATTTGGGAAACCAAAGAAGAGATGGATTTTGGATGAGGAGAAAAAAGTTGCTCATACGTACGTGTTGTTGAATTGTGATGAGGTGCAGCCGTATGTTCAGTAAGTGAATCTGGCCAGAGTATAAATATATATTGGTTAGTTTTGAGATGTCTTATTAATCAAAATACGTATGTAGGCTATTCATGCATCAACTTCAAGCTGTTGAACCAAATCTCTCGGCTGCTGCATCGGACAATAGGCTACAAAATGAATTTGCTTCGTGGTTTGAAGAAATTGTAAGTCATATAATTTATACAAATATATATATTTAATAGCAATAACGTAAATCTCACATAGAGTCGACTTATATAGGTGAAGATAAATCCCGTGGAGAACAAGTTTATTTGCGATCTTTCTGCAGGTCTGTCTGGTCACGTTCTTACGTACTCAGGGTATTACATGAACGGGTACAAATTTCACACTATGGCTTATGGTGCGTCTAGAGCAACATCAAACAGTGGGGTTTGTATCAAGGGAAAAAACTATGATGCAGATGAAGAGGATTTCTACGGGAATCTCGATGAAGTAGTCGAATTGGACTACCAGGGGTACCACGAGAAGAAAGTGGTTTTATTCAAGTGTCAGTGGTTTGATAACTCAGCCAGTGGTACAAAAATTGATCCTAACTACAAGCTTGTGGATATTCATCAGAGGCGACGATACGGTCGGTACGATCCATTCGTACTAGCAAGTCAAGACACCCAAGTCTACTATTGTTTGTACCCTGGACCCCGTACTGATTGGATAACTGTATGCAAAATCAAGCCGAGATCCTTCTTGGACGCACAACAGTCATCCACTACTGAAAATGAAGCAGATGTTCCCGCGTTCCAAGAGGAAAGCATAGAACATCAAATGATTGTGCAAGTAGATGATGATCCTGTTATATTAACTGATACCACCGGTACATTGATGGACGTAGCCGGAGACGAAGAACCAGAAGAAGAACCAGAAGAAGAACAAGAAGATGAGGATGAAGATGAAGAAGATGATGAAGAAGAATATTACTAGAGTGTTCATGTATATGTTATATTATATAAAGAATGTTGATTATGACTCGGTTTCAGTGTTCTTAATGCATGTTTATGATTCAGTTTGAGTGTTCATAGATATTATTATATCAAGAATGTTAATTTATTAATTGTTATATTTTAATATTTATTTTTACAGATGAGTGGATATGGGGGTCATGGACAACGTTTTGGTGGACATGGTTCTGGTGGTCAGGGTTCTGGTGGTCAGGGTTCTGGTACTGGGCAGGATTCGGGTAGTAGAGGTAGAGGTAGAGGTAGAGGTGAGACGCCGCCTGTACCTATACCACATCATCCGAGTTTCTATTTG
The DNA here is from genome assembly GCA_963675135.1 of Galeopsis tetrahit. NCBI lineage: Eukaryota > Viridiplantae > Streptophyta > Magnoliopsida > Lamiales > Lamiaceae > Galeopsis > Galeopsis tetrahit. The sequence continues at coordinate 46,016,644 of OY776121.1, forward strand.
CCAGATATGACTGGGATCATGCAGATGCCCCAGATGCAGGGATCGACCCCCTATCCGTACTACACACAGGTTCCCCAGATGCCCCACATGTATCCAGCGCAGGAGGATCCACCGATACCGGACCCAGTCGGACGTGCGTCTGTCGAGATAGCGGTCAGCCACGCGACAGACGCACACGAGAGTCGTATTCGTCTTACGATCTATCGTGGAGCGTAAGTATTACATATCTTATAATTTTCATTATAATGAATTACATAATTATTCATTTTCAAATTAATTATGTGTAACAACAGGATGATGCCTTCGGGTCTAATCTCGACCACCATCAGACATATCATGTACCGGAATATGGAGGTTGGCGCACACACATTCGGCTTGGTATCCCCAGGTGTACTTCAACGGTGGTGGGATACATTCCAGGTATAATTTAATGATGTGTAACATATCTATTCATTCACATTTTGTTATAATTAATCAATTTTTTTTGGCAGAATGAAGTTACGTGGGATCCAGAGACTGTTGACACTGCATTAGTGTACAAGCTCTTTCTTGAGAGAGCAGCAAATCGATACAGTGACATGTTGAACCACTACAAGGGAAAGTGGGAGGTGGAGAAGAAGAAGCCGCAATGGGACAATGATGTCTGGGAGCACTTGGTTCGCCACTGGAATGATCCGGACACAATTAAGAAGAGCGAGCAGTGTCGGAAGAACCGACTTTCAGAGCCTGGAGGCCCGGGTACCGGTTTTGCTAAACATAAAGGGGGATCTCGTGGGGCAGCCGAGGTGGCCAGACAGATTGTAAGTATTTATGTTCAATTATAAGTAATTTGAGTTCATTTTAATTAATTTAATTTTATGTTCTTCAAAATATAGGAGGAGAGGACGGCACGACCAGCTTACGACTGGGAGATTATCGAATATTACCACTGTTACACTAACGGAACGTACACATACGGGCATATGGGTGATATTCTGGTAAGTGTATACATATATTATATTAAATATAATATTTAATTGTATTGACATGAATATTAACCAAATTTTACATATGCACATATAGGATCAGGTGCAAGAGGAATTGTCACATCTCACCCAGCCGTCATCTGATCATGATCCTTCAGATGATGGTTCCAACAACCAGACCCCACCCTTGCCGAAAATGTCTGAGTTGTTCGTGAAGAAAGTTGTAAGATCTCACGGTCGCGTGAAGGGTCTTGGGCAACTAGGAAAGAACAGACGTGTCACTTCTGGTCCTGGTGAGACATCTTCCGGTACGTCGTTTGGACGATTTAGCCAGGCCGACATCGACAATGCTCTTTTGGAAGAGCGGAGGGCTAGTGAAGAGAGAGAGCATCTCTTACGTGAAGAACTGCAGCAATCAGTCACTTAGACGGAGGAGCGCTTACGTCAAGAGTTTGCGCGTGAGATTGCATCACAGATGGCATCAATGATGAGCCAGTTCAGAGGGGGGTCGGGTAACGGGAAGGGTGCTAGGAATGATGATGATGATGATGATGATGGTGATGATGACGCTGCTGGTAGTCGATGATTGATACATTTTAAGTTATGTTGTCTTGTTGGATTTTAAAAAATTGATGAAGTTGTTTGGGATTTTTTTTTTATGTTGTGTACTTGAATTGAAGTTAACGTACGAGACAATGTTTTATTTTAATGGTTTTAATTCATATGGCTTGTGTGTGATTAATTAAGTATTGATCTAATATATAAATGAATTGAGTTAATAGCATATAGTTGGTAATTTATTAAATAAATTGAGTTAATTATAGTTGGTAATTGAGTTAATAAGTTATTAAATTTAGTAATGAAGGGCTTTTGTTAAATTAATTAAGTATTGAGCTAATATATAAATTAATTGAGTTAGTAATTTATTCAATTAATTGACTTAATTAATAATAAAAGAATAAAATTGAGTTACATACATAAGTATAAATTAAATTATTAAATTTAGTATTAATGAAGGGATTTGTTAAATAAATTGAGTTAATTAATACATATATAAATATAAGTTATTAAATTTAGTAATGAGGGGCTTTGTTAAATTAATTAAGTATTGAGCTAATATAATTAATTGAGTTAATAACATATAGTTGGTAATTTATTAAATTAATTGAGTTAAAGAATAAAAACAGAAATTAAAAGGGATAAATATATAATGCATTTAAAATATTATGACTAAAGCCCCTAGCCTAATTGGCACACGGGGGGGCGCATAAACTCTTCACATCCGGGAGGTCGCGAGATCGACCCCCCATGTGCGCGCCCAGCTGGAATAAAAAGAAGTAATGGTGGCCTGGTGGTGAGGGGTAAGAAAGGTCTGTATTTTTTTTAAATACAACGTATTGGCGATGGGCCTCGCTCTCGGGAAAAGGCGACGGGACACACCCTCGCTAATGGGCGACGGCACGCGCCCTCGCCAATACGCGAGTGGGTATGCCCTCGCCAATACGCGAGTGGGTATGCCCTCGCCAATAGGCGAGTGTGTTTGGCCCTCGCCAATACGCGAGTGCGATTCTGCCCTCTTTAAATGGCGAGGGTGCCCTCGCCAATAAATTAGCGAGGAGCACTTTGGCGACGGCGACTGCCCCTCGCCTATGATGTCGCCAAAACGCTTAAAGAGGGCAATTCCCTTGCCTTTGCCCTCTTTAAATGGGCTGTTTTTTGTGGTGGTACAATCATATCAAGAGCTTGATTTGATAAAATAAAGTCAATATTATTAAATAAATTATCATAAAATAATAGAAGTGACATCAATGCGTATTTAATCATAACAAACATGTATTAAAAAAATATTACATAACAGAAAGTTCACCATCAAGTTGAGTATATTATTCACAATATTGATTGGACTTTCAACAAACAAAAATTGAAATTCAATTGCAAAATTCATAATTGCAACCATTGTACTGAGGAGTTTCTCACAATCAAATCAATATACGTTATAGCAATTTGTTATATTTTTATCAACGTTCTCTAGAAAAAAATTTGAAAAATAACTTTTTTTTTTCAAATTATTTGTATTTTTTTCGAAAGCTTTTTTTCAGAAATTTTGGTCATTTAATTTTTTTTTAATAAATATTAGTATAATAATTTTTACCGATAATTTTTTATAGTAATTGTTTTTCGATATGCATTGTTTTTATCGATAATTTTTTATGAAAATTTAAAAAATAGTATTGATGCGGCCTAAAAATGTCACCTAATAAGAAGTCGACACGTGTATAGAGGATAAGATAAAAGTGGAAGGATCAGATTATATAATGCTCCCTGATGAAGAATCCCCTCTGGAGATCCATTTGGAGGGAGCTCCGTCTGGAAAGAAGCTTCAGGAAGAATCAATTTTGATGTAAGGTCGTGAGCCTTAAATGTAGGGAGATTCTTCCATTTTCGGTCCAGACTTGATAAAAGGCAGACCTTATCTTCCTTTATCTTAGGGAACCAAGTCTACTAAGAAAGAGTGTTGCCGAGTCTTCAGGAGGTGGAGAGAAGGGAAGACTTCGTCCACTCAGCAGGGCCGAGTCTTATGGGCAGCTCCGAAAGAAGAGGAAGACTTGACTTCCTCTCGAGGAAAGATTGGGTCATTCAAATGTGGTGATTGAAGAATTGAATGATGATGGAGTTCCTACTGCCTGCTGCTGCTGGTGGTGAACCTGATGCTGCTGTGACTGATGTAGTTGCACATCTTGCTGCTACTTATTTTGTGGATGAAGCTGATGATGAAGATGCTGAGATGGAGACTCTGTATGGTGATCTACACTGATGAACAGGGACAAGCAAGACAGGGGGAGATCTGAATATATCAAAATGGTTACTGTGCAGGAAGTTGATGCTGCAGCTGTTACCACAGCAATATATGCCATTTATTCAGTTCAATCTCTGTAATTAATGTTTAAGTATTCTGAAATTCTGATACACTTGTTATTTAGTTTCTTAGATGTTAGTTTGTTATTTGTTGCAACTTGCTTAAATTATGGTTACATTTGATGATATCTGTTTACTGCCTTTGCTTAATATGTTTACAGATTATCATGTGTTTACTGCAGGTTGCTGGAGCCTTTGTTTTGTTTACTCCTCTTTGTTCTGATTTTATTATTTTGTTTTTGTTAGTGTCTTACTTAGATTCTAAGTTAATTCTTCCAGTTCAACTTATTGTCTTAGTATAGTTACTTATGTTGTGAGTAAGTGTATAGTTTATACTTATTCTATTTTGGATAAAATAGTTTTGATCCTTTGGCACGGATCATTATGAAATTATCCTTGATCTTCATTTGATTTGATCCAACGATTACAACAGGTATTGTCTTGACTAGTGCTTAGCAATGATGTCAACCTCAACTAAGTACATAAAACTGAGTATGTATAGAAATATATGTGCATCAGGTGTGTTGTAGTCGAAAGGTCAAATTGGGGGAGATTGTAGATGTTGTTAATTCTTAAATGTCTTAGCATTATCAACAACATCTAAATTTGACATTCCGAGATTTTTTCTAAGTCTTTTCTGAAATGCTACATTAAATGTTGATCTAAATGTTGTCGCATTTCTGGCAGGATCTAGAAGCTTCTACAAGGATCTGGAACCTGGAAGATTCCAGAACATTGGAGAACATGCTAGAACAGCCTAGATGCATTTGGAACGACCTGGAGCAGGCTAGAAGGATCTAGAAAGATCATGGAAGTTGTGGAAGTTGAGTTTCCTAAAAAATAGGACCTCAATGTGGAAGCCTCTAGAATTCGCATACCACCTCTATAAATACCCATTGAAGGCTTCATAATTCAGGGTGTTCTATTCGATCAATATCCTAGACCGAGCGTTCATCCCTGTTAGGAAATTGTGGCCAATAGTTCTACATTTTAGTTCATACGTTGTATACCACCCGTATGACTGTGTGTCTTCTTATCTATTGAGAGTGTAATCATTAGATAGACTAGGCATTTCGACAGTGTATAATTTATACACTTAGTTCGTTTTCTAGACTTGGCACCTGCCTCGTTTATAGTTTCGTTGTGAAAGTTATTGTTGTAACATTTCACACAACATTTGTACTTGAAGATAAGTATTGATTTTACGCCATAAGGCAGACATAGATTTTTATTTATAAAATCTATGTTAAAAGTATTTCCATTGTGTCTCGTTTGTTTTTAGTGTTTCAAGTCTTCCGCTGTGTATCTTAATTTCTGATATTCTGTTAGAGTCAGTGTTGCACTATTTGTCTCAACATTCTGTGCAACATTTATCTACTTATACTTAAACACTTTTATACACTACACCCAACACACTTTCAGACACATCTATGCCTGTGGAGCATATGCTTTACGTTGTCCCATTTCAATTTTGTTATGTTAAATGCACAAAGATGCAGAACAGAAGCAAAGTATAATGTAACAAATATTTTTTAATGCATTCCAGTGTCTGCATCTCAATTTCTCACAGAAACAGAACTACTCTCGTATTATCTCACGACATCTCAATTTCTCACAGAAACTTATCAATTTATTCTAAATCAATTAAACACCTACCTAATCAGAATCTCAGTAAATGCACAATCTTAGATTCTCAATAAATCTTATATTCTACAAAAACGAAACAAAATAAATAAATCCAAAATCTTACCGTGTCCATGTTTGAATTTGTCATTGCAGTTGACTGGTGCGTCGGAGGTGGGTGGTGGCCGGTGTGCGTGAGGGGCCGAGAATGCAGAACGCCGTCGCCGAGAATGCGTCGATTCGCCGAGAACGCGTCGATTCGCTGAGAACGCCGAGAATGCAGAACGCCGTGAGGGCGTGAGGTACCGGCCGCCGGGTGAGACTTGAGAGAGTGAGCCGACGGCCTGAATGGAGAGAGGCCGCTGGACAGAATGTTGTGGCCTGTGGGTGCGCCGCGCGGAGAGGCAGAAAGCCAAAACCTAAAATGGAATTAGGGCTTAGGATTTAGGAAATTAGGGCTAGGTATTTATATGGGCCCATTTCGGTTCGGTTTTCGGTTAACCGAATTTTTACTTAATAAAACCGAAACCGTAATTTGCATGACCCAATCTTTGATTAGCTTCCATCATCTGCTTTGATTAGCTTTTTCATTTGACTTGACTTCCATCATCTGCTTTGATTAGCTTTTTCATTGCTCTGTAATTTGCATGACCCAATCTTTGATGCCATAGAACATTTTCATCATGTTTTAACAAGTTACACATATTTGTTCCAATAAGATAGCAATTATCAGCTGACCTAGTACCAGTCATGACACAAACTTCATCTTTATTAAGAACATAACATGAATCTTTATCAAATTTCACATGCAAATTATCATCACACAGTTGACTAATGCTAATCAGATTTGCAAGTAAGCCATCAACATGTAATACATTTTTAAGCTTAGGAAAACCTTCAACATTCAAAGTTCCTTTACCAACAATCTTTCCTTTAGAACCTCCACCATACGTAACACTACCACTATTCAAGGTCACATAATCAGATAGGAAATCAATACGACCTATCATATGTCTAGAACAACCACTATCAAAGTACCACAATTCAGGTAAACATGCTTTTAAGGAGGTATGAACAACATTACAGGTAGCTTTTGGTTTCCATGCAGATTTCAAAAACTGTTTACCAGGATGTGACAGTTTCTTATGCAGCATTTTCAAGTTTTTCTGCTCTTCAAACAACTTTATACAGTAAGGACGAATGTGACCAATTTTGAAACAGTAATGACAGATATACTTCCTTTTAACCTTGTGAGACTCTGTTTCTGCAGATGTTGCACCAGATGTGTCAACATTTGCCTTAACAAATTTCACAGGTTTTCTAAATTTATCAGAAATAGAAGCAGTAGTACCATCATAACCTAAACCATGATTGTTAGACTTACCAGTACCTATAGCATTATTTACCTCAGAAGCACTCTTGGAATATTTCTTGAAACATAAAGTAGAATTTATCAATTTCTCCTTTAAGTTACAGATTTCCAGATCTCTTTTGGTAAGAATAACTTCTAGCTTGGTGATTGTGTCTGTCAGATCCTCATTCCTTTTATTCAGAGAATCAAGGGTGAGTTTCTGATTCTTCCAATCATCTAACAACTTTTGGTGTTCATTGTCATCATTCCTTTTTCCTGCATCATCAACTAAACCATTAAAACAGTTCAAATCTGGGTGACTCTGTTCTGATGTTGCTGTAGATGTTGAAGCATCAGGTACAGCATCAGAATCTGTTTCATCCAGATCATCATCTGAGGAATCATTATAATCAATTCTGGTAAAATTAGAATATTCATTCTGATTTAATTCATCAAGATCATCATCAGAATCATCACTCAAGGTAGCACTAAAATTCAGTTTTTGCTTAAGTCTAGTATTGGCACATTCATTTGCATAATGGCCATAACCAGAACAAGCATTGCATTGAACTGATTTTCGAAATTCAGGATCATACCTTGGTTTACCTTCACTCTTTGACAGTCTTGGTGTGAATTGACCTTTCCTCCTTTCTGGTTGGGGTGTTGATGTGTTGATTTGAATCTTAGGCTGAATGTTACTAGATTTGTTCACAGATTTCTTAAGAAACTTATTAAAGTGCTTAGTAAGTAAGGCAATGTTGTTAGGATCCTTGAGACATTTATCAAGCAATTCTTCATCAGAATCAACTTCAGTAATGATAGGTTGAATCTCAGAAATGTTTGATGTTTCTCCTTTAAAAACCACAACTTTCTTATCAGCATCATTTTCATCAACTTGATTAGTGTTTATTTCATATGTTCTAAGAATACTCACTAACTCATTTTGACTTAATGTATCTGTATTTTTTGCCTCTTCAATAGCACAAATTTTAGCATCAAATCTTTTAGGAACAGATCTTAATATCTTATGAACTACTCTAACATTAGAAATAGGGCCACCAAGAGAATGTGATTCATTGATTATCTCACTTAACCTTTCATTGTAGGATGAAATGGTTTCATCTTCCTTCATTCGGAGATTCTCAAACTTTGTCCCCAACATTCGAAGCTTAGTCCTTCGAACACTGTCTGAACCCTCACAATGCTCTTGCAACCTGTCCCATGCATCTTTAGAAGTAGAACAGTTAGATATAATTTTAAACATTGAAACATCAACAGAAGTAAAAATAGCATTTAAAGCTTTAGAATTGTAGCTTGCTGTTGTTATTTCATCAGCCGTCCAATCAACTTCTCTTTTGAGTTGAACTTCACCATCTGCGTCTGCTGGTCTCTTTGGAGCTTCCCAGCCTGTAAGTACAGTCCTCCAAGCACGTTCATCAATTGACTTGATGTACATACGCATCTTAGGCTTCCAATAAGAATAATTCGAACCATCTAAAACGGGTGGCCTAAGTGCAGTGGATATGTGATGTGTTTCCATTGCTAAACTAAACTAAAAACACACTTGACCAAAGATCTAACCTAGTGTCGTCAGGTATCAGCTCTGATACCAACTGAAAGTGTGTTGGGTGTAGTGTATAAAAGTGTTTAAGTATAAGTAGATAAATGTTGCACAGAATGTTGAGATAAATAGTGCAACACTGACTCTAACAGAATATCAGAAATTAAGATACACAGCGGAAGACTTGAAACACTAAAAACAAACGAGACACAATGGAAATACTTTTAACATAGATTTTATAAATAAAAATCTATGTCTGCCTTATGGCGTAAAATCAATACTTATCTTCAAGTACAAATGTTGTGTGAAATGTTACAACAATAACTTTCACAACGAAACTATAAACGAGGCAGGTGCCAAGTCTAGAAAACGAACTAAGTGTATAAATTATACACTGTCGAAATGCCTAGTCTATCTAATGATTACACTCTCAATAGATAAGAAGACACACAGTCATACGGGTGGTATACAACGTATGAACTAAAATGTAGAACTATTGGCCACAATTTCCTAACAGGGATGAACGCTCGGTCTAGGATATTGATCGAATAGAACACCCTGAATTATGAAGCCTTCAATGGGTATTTATAGAGGTGGTATGCGAATTCTAGAGGCTTCCACATTGAGGTCCTATTTTTTAGGAAACTCAACTTCCACAACTTCCATGATCTTTCTAGATCCTTGTAGCCTGCTCCAGGTCGTTCCAAATGCATCTAGGTTGTTCTAGCATGTTCTCCAATGTTCTGGAATCTTCCAGGTTCCAGATCCTTGTAGAAGCTTCTAGATCCTGCCAGAAATGCGACAACATTTAGATCAACATTTAATGTAGCATTTCAGAAAAGACTTAGAAAAAATCTCGGAAGGTCAAATTTAGATGTTGTTGATAATGTTAAGACATTTAAGAATTAACAACATCTACAGTGTCCATAAGCTCTTTAACTCACACCTCCAGTACATCATGGCTATATTATCCAGATCTCTGCGTTTTGTCTTTCCATGTAAATAAAAGCATCCAACAAGTGTATTTAAGTTCAAACAATAGAAAACAGGCAAAGTTGTGAAACAAAATTATCACCAACTATAACAGTAGTTGCATATACTTAATTAGCATTTTGTTCAGTTTATGTGTTTTTTGAGATGTTCTGTTCTGCATCTTATGTGAATGTCTAATCAGAAACTTACAAGATTGGTTTTCTAATTAAGTTATATATAGCTTATTCAATTTTTTGGCAGCCTCGTGTCTTTGGATAAACTGATGACTTTTTCCATCATTCTATGCATCCTCGTGTCTTTGGATAAATTGATTTACAAATACTCATGTTCTGAAATAATACTCTACTCCTAATACTCTTATTAATGTATGATTTTTCTAAATAATTTGCTAATTAATGCAGCTTACTACACAAGGGGGAAGTAATATGGTGGAAAATGAGTTGCCCTCATCAATGCCATCACAAACCCCCTCAACTCCAACTCGAGGAAAAAAGAAAAAACAGCCCCGATCAAGATCGAAAGTGTGGCAGCATTACGTGAAATTCAAGGACAAAAACGGTGATGATAAAGCTAAATGCAAGTATTGCGAAAAGGTACTTTGTTGTAACTCTACTAAAAATGGCACTTCATCACTAAACAATCACTTGAAAGCTTGCATGGACAACCCTAGAAATCAAGAAAAAAATCAAGGGTTAATAAATTTGCAACCAACCAAAGATGATAATGAGAGTAGTTCTACAATTAGTACTTGGAAATTTGATCAAAATGAGATTAGGGCAGCTCTTGTTCGAATGATTGTGATTGATGAAAAACCATTTAAGACTCTGGAGAGTGAAGGGTTTAAGGATTTTATGAGTAAAGCATGTCCTATGTTTCGTATTCCTTCTAGGTGGACGGTGTCGAGGGATTGTTATCAATTGTACCTTAAGGAAAGGTCAAAACTGAAGTCTTTCTTGAAAGAAAACTGTGAAAGAGTGTGTATTACCACTGATACTTGGACTTCGTTGCAAAGAATTAATTACATGTGCATTACTGCTCATTTCATTGATAATGAGTGGAAATTACATAAGAAGATTATCAATTTTGTGCCTGTTTCTAGTCATAAAGGTGATTACCTTGGTAGAGCACTAGAAAATTGTCTTCTTGATTGGGGGTTGAGAAATTTGTTTACCATAACCGTAGATAATGCAAGTTCAAATGATGGGGCTATAAAATTCATGAAAAGAAAAGTTGTGAATTGGGGAACTGCAATTGCAAGTGGTAAATACCTTCATATGAGATGTATTGCACATGTAGTTAATTTGGTGGTTGGTGATGGTTTGAAAGATATTGATCCTTCAGTAAAGCGTGTGAGAGATTCAGTGAGGTACATTAGGAATTCACCTGCTAGATTGAAGAGATTTAATGAGTGTGTGGATTTGGAGGGAATTGAAAGTAATAAATCATTGTGTTTGGATGTTCCTACAAGGTGGAATTCAACTTATGACATGCTTGATAGGGCTGAAAAGTTTGAAAGAGCATTTGAGAAGTTTGAGGAATTGGATCCATGTTATAAGATTGATTTGGGGGATTTAAATGTTCCATCTGCTCTTGATTGGAATTGTGTTCGTAAGTATGCTAAGTTGTTGAAGCATTTTCATAAGTTGACTGTGCGCGTTTCTGGTTCATCTTATATCACGTCTAACTCTTTTTTAAGTGAGATTAGTGATTTGTGCTGCATTTTGAATGATTGGATGGTAAGTACAGATTCTGATACTAAGAGGTTAGGTGATTCCATGAAAAAGAAATTTGATAAATATTGGGGAGATGCGGAAAAAATGAATAAAATCATCTTTTGGGCTAATGTGTTTGATCCACGTGATAAATTGGGGTATTTGGAGTATTCTTTGGTTGAGATGTATGGGGCGAATAAGGGTGATACTATCTTTCTAGAGGTGAGAAATGAACTTTTTGAGGTGTTCAATGAATATAATACCAAGTATCAATCGTTGAATGAAGCAAATGAGAACACCTCAAGTTCAAGTGGGGCGCTTCATTGTGAGGAGGATAGTGATGTGTCGCTCTCTAAGCTAAGGTACAAGAGACAAAGAGTTGAAAATGGGATGGCTAGTCGAAAGCAAAGTGAGCTTGAACTCTACTTGAGTGAAGCCACTTTAGATGGGAAATTGGACGTTTTAATGTGGTGGAAGGTGAACTCCAACCGATTTCCAATTCTTTCAAGAATGGCTCGTGATATTCTAGCCGTTCCAATTTCTACCGTTGCTTCGGAGGCTGCGTTTAGTGCCGGTGGAAGGGTACTTGATACATTTAGGAGTTCTTTAACTCCTAAGATAGTTGAAGCTTTGATTTGTGCTCAAGATTGGCTTCGACATTCAACCCATCCCGTTTATGAAGAATTACTTGAAGAACTTGAGAGTCATGAGAAAGGTAACAATGTTCTAACTTTTAAGTTTAAGTGAATATTTTATCTTTTGTTAATGACTTAATGTAATCTTTTAGCTTATTAACATGTTATTTTTTATTTTTAGATTTGTCAACGGTTGAAAATCCAAGTGTTGGTTCATCAAGATTAAGCCCTATCATGGAGGAGGACGAAGAGACAATGAGCTAGAGATTGAAGAGAGAGCTAGGGGAAAGTTGGAGGCAAGAAGTTAATGAGCTAGAGATTGAAGAGAGCTAGTTAATTTTATATTTTGAACTATCTTTTGAACTATTATTTGCTGAAATTTCACTTATTTGGACTATTATTCCATTTATTTGGACTGTTATTTACTTATTTGGATGGTTATTTGGAGTTTTGGACTATATTTGAAGTTGTATTTGGATAATTTGAACTATTTGGACTATATTTGGGGTTGTATTTGGATAATTCGAATTATTTGGACTATTATTTAAATTTTTAAAATTGTTAGGTGGTTTTCGGTTTTACTTTCGGTTTTCGGTTTAGGACCGAAACCGAACCGAATAATTCGGTTCGGTTATTTTCGGTTTTACCCTTCTTTGGTTCGGTTTCGGTTAATTACAATAGAATTCGGTTCGGTTTCGGTTTTTCATTTTCGGTTCAGTTCGGTTCGGTTCGGTTGCCATGCTCACCCCTACCTGTAGCCTCCCAAGTGTTGTCCAAGGAAATGGGGATGCGGGCGGAAGAAGACGATAAGGTGCCCTCCCGAGCGGAGAGAACCATTCCCCTTCGGAACACAAGAAGGAATGCAGATCTGGCACCCCGAGAGACAGAACTCCCTGAAGCAGAAGAAAGTACGGATGATATGAGGAAACAGATGAATAATCGAGCAAGTAGATCCGCGTATGTTTCTGGATGTCAGTTCTCTCCTAGCATACTACAGGATGAACTACCATTCAATTTCAAGCCCCTCAATTTCGAATACGACGGTACGGCTGACCCTTATGAACACCTAGTAAGATTTGAAAATGCTGCGCTATTACACCGCTACGGAGAAGGAATCAAGTGCAGGGTGTTCCTGACCACCCTGGCAAAAGCGGCGCAGCAATGGTTCACTCAACTAGAACCTAATACTATCCGATCCTGGGAGGAATTCAGTGAGTTATTTCTCCATCAATTTGCAAGTGCCCGGAGGCAACCACGGGCCACTTTGACCCTCTTCAATCTGAGGCAGGGGGAGAGCGAGAGTTTGAGAGCTTTTCTCTCCGGAGATTCAATCAGGCAGCTCTGGAGGTCCCTACAGCTTCTCCGGAGGTGAAGATCAACGCTCTCACCAACGGATTACGGGATGGAGATTTCTTCTCCTCCTTAGCTAAGAAGTCAGTTAAGAATTTTGATGAGTTGCTGCACAGAGTAGAGAAGTACCTTACTCTGGAGGAGGTCCGTAAAGCCAAAAGACTGGAGGTTAGGCCACAGGATCGAGAGAAAAGAAGAGAAGGTCCCTCTAGACGACCCAGCCCAGAGGTCCCTCGGACCTCTGGATCAACAAGCGATAGCAATCCCTCCGGAGGTCCCCGGCCTGGCCCTCGCGGGAGGTTTGAGAAATACACGCCCTTGAGGATTGAGCCTGCTGAAGTACTGGAGGTAGCAGGAGATCATCCAGACTTGAAATTCCCATATTCCAGAGGTCGAGGACCTCAGAAGCCCAAGTCTGATCGATTTTGCCGATTTCACAATGAATATGGACATGACACAAATCAGTGTTACCACCTGAAAGACGAGATTGAGAGGATGATCCAAGCGGGCCATCTAAAAGAATTTATATTTAGAGACAGACAGGGCCCTCGAGGGCAGAAGCGAAAAGACCATGAAAGAAAACTGGAAGAGAAGGAAACCAGAGAGGCGGCCGAAGATATGCCCCCTCCACCGCCGAAGAGAGGAGTGATTCACATGATTGTGGGAGGACCAGCCGATGGAGATTCCTTTCGGAAGAGAAAACAGAGTGTCCGAGCTCTAAAAGCAGAGCAGGGGGGTCAGTTAAGAGAAGTAGGACGCATGACGGAGACGCCCAATATCCGATTTGGGCCGGAGGATGTGAAGGGAGTTAAGGAAGATCACAACGATGCTCTGGTGATCACTACCGACATAGCTGGGTTCGATGTTGCTCGAATCTTCGTAGATACGGGGAGTTCGGCTGACATTATGTTTTTTGAATGTTTTAAGAGATTGGAGCTGAGTGTGAAGCTGCGTCCTGTAGATACCTCCCTGTATGGTTTCTCCGGAGGTGCCATCCAACCTTTGGGATCAGTAATGTTACAGGTAGGATTGGGGGACGCTCCAGCTCGGAAGGTCCACTTGGTGGAGTTCCTTATTGTAGACATCCCCTCATCATACAATGTTGTGATGGGACGACCTAGCCTGAATCTCTTTCAGGCAATCATTTCTACATTTCATATGAAAATAAAATTCCCTACAGCCACATGGGTGGGAGAAGTAAGAGGAGACCAGTACCAAGCACGGAAGTGCTATGCAGAGTCTGTAAAGATGGCGGACAAAGCCTAACTAAGGGTCTGGAGCGGACGAGAGGAGATGACCCTGAGGTCAAGAGGAAGAAAGTAGAGGGAGCAACACCTGAACAGGTGAATGTTAAAACAGACGAGGAACTGATGTGCGTGGAGCTCTTCCCAGGGAAACTCGGCTTTGCCACTAAGATAGGTACCCAACTGGGACCTGAACTCACAGAGAAGGTAATCTTTACATTACGTCGAAATTCCGATATATTTGCATTTTCTCCAGCTGACATGACAGGGGTCCCTCCGGAGATAGCAATACATTGCCTTAATGTTGATCCAAAGGCAAAGCCCGTGAAACAGAAACTACGAAATTTTGGAATTGAAAAGAATAACATCGTGAAAGAAGAAGCCGAGAAGCTATTGAAAGCAGGACACGTGGTGAAAGTCCAATTCCCATAATGGCTCTCCAATGCTGTGCTAGTTCCTAAAGGGGGAGGAAAATGGAGAATGTGCATCGATTTCAGGGACCTCAACAAGGCATGCCCTAAAGACCACTATCCGTTACCAAGAATAGACCAGTTAGTAGATGCAACTTCAGGCTTCGAGCTGCTAAGCATGATGGATGCATACCAAGGATACCACCAGATCCAGCTAAACCCCTCAGATGTCTCCAAAGTGTGCTTCATAACAGCGTGTGGAACGTTCGGCTATGTTCGAATGCCATTTGGATTAATCAATGCTGGAGCAACGTATCAAAGGATGGTCGATGCTGTCTTTCGGAGACAGTTGGGGAGGAACATGGAGATATATGTAGACGATATGCTGGCTAAGAGTGTAAAGGCAGATCAGCATGTGGAAGATCTGGAGGAAATTTTCCAAGTAATTCGAGAGAACGACATCAAGTTGAACCCCGCCAAGTGCTCTTTTGGAGTAAAATCAGGGAAGTTCCTCGGATACATGGTCACTCAAAGAGGTATAGAAGTGAATTCAGCCAAGGTGAAGGCTGTACTGGACATGCAGCCACCGAGAAACGTGAAAGAGCTCCAGACGCTCAATGGGAGGATTACAGCATTGAGCAGGTTCATAGCTAAGTCTGCCGAAAAGAGCCATCCCTTCTTTAAGATCCTCAAGAAAGGAACCAAGTTTGAATGGAATGAAACATGCCAACAGGCCTTTGAAGACCTGAAGCATCATTTATCCCAACTACCGAAGCTAACAAAGCCTTCTCCAGGAGATACTCTCATTTTGTATCTCTCTGTAGGGGAATTCTCACTAAGCACCGCCTTGGTTAAAGAAGAGGGATCTCTTCAGTATCCTATTTATTACGTCAATAAGGTCATGCAAGGGGCTGAAACTCGATACTCAGAAATTGAAAAGGCTGCTCTGGCAGTGGTAGTTACAGCGCGAAGGCTGCGCCCATATTTCCTCTCTTACAAAATACTGGTCCGCACTAATTACTTTCTGAAACAGGTTATAGGGCGAGCAGACCTCTCTGGAAGGATGGTGAAATGGGCAATAGAGCTCCAAGAATATGATGTGGATTTTGAGCCACGGAAAGCCATAAAAGCCCAAGCTTTGTCCGACTTCATCCAAGAGTCGACCAAACCAGAGGAAGCTGAGGGATGGAAGGTATATGTAGATGGCTCAGTGACTCTGAGCGGATGCGGAGCAGGGATTGTGCTAGCGGGCCCTCAAGGAGAGGACCTACAATTTACAGTGAGGTTTCGATTTATGACCTCGAATAATGGAGCGGAGTACGAAGCTTTGATCAGAGGAATGGAGATGGCATTAGAATTGGGAGCTCCAAAGGTAACCCTATACTCAGACTCCCAATTAGTTGTTCAACAGGTTAATGGGGAGTATATAGCCAAAGATAGTAGGATGATTGCCTATCTGGAACGAGCCAAAGAAGTGATGGGCAAATTCCAAGAGTGCGAGGTAGTCCAGATACCTCGAGAGAAAAATATGCAGGCGGATAGCCTCTCCAAACTCGCTAGCTCCACAGAGTTTGAGGGACAAGGAACAGTGACCTTGGTAGTGGCAGAAAGAGAGACCCTGGAGAACCCCATTGGTGCCATTGAGGAGGAAGATGATTGGAGAAGAGCCATATGGGTGGAACTCACTAAGGGAGCAGACACCCCTACCACCAGAGAGACCCGAGCCCTTCGGATCAAATATTGTATTATCGGAGGGCACTTATACAAGAAATCGTTCACACAACCATATTTGAGGTGTATATCAACCCGAGAAGCGATGTACACACTCAAAGAGATCCATGAAGGTGATGCAGCTAGTCATGAAGGATACAAAGCAGTGGTGAAGAAAGTTTTAAGGGCTGGATTATATTGGCCCTCCATGACAAAAGACGCTAGGGAATTTGTGAAAAAATGTGTCAAGTGTCAGAAAAATGGTCCATTGATAAGGACCCCTGCGGAAGAGATGGGAGCTATGCACTCTCCCTGTCCCTTTGCTAAGTGGGGAATCGATTTGGTAGGACCCTTCCCTCCAACCTCCGGAGGAAGGAAATTTCTGATAGTAGCAGTGGACTACTTTAGCAAATGGGTGGAAGCTGCTCCTCTGGCTACGATAGATGAATAAAATGTGATTAAATTCTTGAGAAAACAGATTTGTTGCAGATTCAGAGTACCCAGAATATTGGTCTCTAATAATGGAACACAGTTTAACGGAGAAAATGTACAAGGATGGTGTGCAAGACTAAACATAATACAGAGATTCACCTCTGTAGCTCATCCTCAAGCCAATGGACAAGTGGAGGTTACTAATCGAACGATAGTTAATGGTATTCGAACAAGACTGACGAAGATAGGAGGAGGATGGGTGAACGAGTTAGACAATATATTGTGGTCATATAGAACTAGTCCAAAGACAGCAACTGGAGAGTCCCCATTTCAGCTGGTCTACGGAGCCGCGGCGGTGATACCTCCAGAGGCCGTGTTGCAGTCGCATCGAATTGCCCAATTTGAAGAACATCAGAATGAAAGATTGATGAGAGAGGCCCTAGATTTAATGGAAGAAGAAAGAGAGATGGTTAGAGTACGTGCCGAAAGGTATAAGAGCAGAATTAAAGCCGCATATGACCGAAGGGTGATCCTAAGGTCCTTCAGAGCGGGGGACCTGGTACTAAGAAGAGTTGATGCCCTAAAGAATACGGGAAAGTTGGAGCCCAACTGGGAGGGGCCTTATAAAATCACACAGGTACTGAAGGGAGGAGCCTATAGGTTACAGAGCATGGAAGGGGTCGACATAGCTAGACCCTGGAACGTTTGCCATTTGAAGAGATTCTTTATTTGAAGAAAGTGTAAGGTCTTGAGACCATTTATGACTTTTGTTTTGTGATTTTTTGCATGGATTCATATTTTGCTCAATGTATTTTGTGGCTTCACCGGAGCTCTTTTTCCCTCTCTACGGGTTTCCCCTCTGGGGTTTTTCCGTAAAGAGGTTTTTAATGAGACCGGTGTAGGTTATCTATGTCCTATGTTGAAAACTGACAATAAATCAATGAAGTCTTATCCCTTTTTGAAGAAAGAATTATTCAGAATTATTGTGTCTTGATTATCTTTTTCATATTTGAATATGCGATATATGAGTATAAAAAATGACGAGTGAGAAACACTCAAAGGCCTAGAGGCCGAGGTGCTCCAGAGAGCCCTCATCTTACTTGAGACCCAAGTGGGTTACTGAAATGAGAAGATTTTATGAATTAAGATCTTTTAAGAATTCGAGTGAGAAACACTCAAAGGCCTAGAGGCCGAGGTGCTCCAGAGAGCCCTCATCTTACTTGAGACCCAAGTGGGTTACTGAAATGAGAAGATTTTATGAATTAAGATCTTTCAAGAATTCGAGTGAGAAACACTCAAAGGCCTAGAGGCCGAGGTGCTCCAGAGAGCCCTCATCTTACTTGAGGCCCAAGTGGGTTACTGAAATGAGAAGATTTTATGAATTAAGATCTTTCAAGAATTCGAGTGAGAAACACTCAAAGGCCTAGAGGCCGAGGTGCTCCAGAGAGCCCTCATCTTACTTGAGACCCAAGTGGGTTACTGAAATGAGAAGATTTTATGAATTAAAATCTTTTAAGAATACGAGTGAGAAACACTCAGAGGCCTAGAGGCCGAGGTGCTCCAGAGAGCCCTCATCATACTTGAAACCCAAGAAGGTTAATTAATGAAAGGAGAAGATTTTTTGCGAATAAAAGTCTTTTAAGCACAAGAAAGTGAAAAGAAGGTGAAATGCTTAGAGGCTTAGAGACCAAGATCCTCCAGAAAGCCCTCACCATGCTTGAGAATTACAAAGACTAGATAATGAAAAGGATAGATTTTATGATCCAGGAGTCAAGAGAAGAGGGAGGATGTCCCCCCATAACCAAGCCACCTGAAATTAAAAGACAACCAAGAGATGATTCCAACGTAGCCTACAAGACCAACAAAAAGGGGGAAGAGAGCATACCTCCAACATATTCTTTGCTGGTCTTGTAAGTTACTCATGCAAACAGAGAAGAAAAAGCACGCCAACAGACAAGCAATATCAAGCCAATACGATCACTACAAAAGCCCCCACATATCCAGGAGTGTGGGGTCCCCTACGAAATATGAGAACAAGTATTATGAGCAGAAAATGAAAAGAGTGAAGCAAAACAAAAGAAAAGTAAATTGTTCATTGTGACCACCAGAAATATGAAATCTAAACTGCTTTTTCAGCAGCAGCTTCCTCGGCAACAGCCCCCTTGACCTCAACTCCTTCAATTCCTCTAGCAGCGCCCTCCTCTTCAGCGACATGGTTGCTAGATCCTCCACCCTCCTCTGGACCCTCCGTACCTTTCACGGTATGTTCAACGCCTTCCCTCCATCTACCTTTGTTGCCATCTCTGGAGCAGAGGCATAAGGATAAACTAGACGCTCCAAGGGCTTTAGCTCAGCCATGCTCACCTTAGTAGCCTGCAACTTGGTGATGGCCTGAGATGGCTCTCCTTAGGATAAACTAGCAACCAACAAGGACTGTCGGGGCTCTCCTTAGGATCCCCCAAGAATTTTGGAGGAGTAGCGATTTGATCCAGGTGGAACTCACGGGAGTAGGTACCATCGAACCCCGGGGCTGAGTGTTCGACCACAGCATTGCTGAAGCCATGGTCGATGAAATGAGGGATATGGGGCCCCATGGCGCATAAGAAGCTCGAGCTCTTTAGGAAGCCGGACAGCCACTGGGTATGGAGAGTCCCCAAGAAATCTTGACCCAGGGAGGAAGTGAATAGAGACTTAATGCAAGCCTGCACTCCGACGTCTGGTAGCTCGCCTTCCATCCGGCCCACCTCCTGCACCGATATTTAATCCGGGCTGCATCCTGCTTGCTTTGAGTTTGTAGAAGAGATAACTCCTCTGCCAGAGCTTGAGCTCGTTTATGAGCTTTGTCTTTCTCCGTAGTGATCCCTTTGAGGGTTGACTGGAGAGAAGATGCTTCAGCCCGGAGAAGTTCGAGCTCAGCCACCATCTCAACGCCTTGGTCGAGTATCTTAGTATAGATAAGACCAAACTACAAAAGAAAAAGAAACAATGTTTAGGATGTGAAGAAGGCAGAGATCTGAAAAAAATAGAAAGTACCTCGGAAAAAAGATGAGCCCCCCGGAGCAGTAGATCTTCAGGAAGAGGCGTGCCAGATAACTCAGCGTTAGGAGGAGCAGGGCATCGGTCGATAAGACGGTGGAGAGGCTCGTACACAGTAGGAGGGGGAGATTCCTTCTCAGCACGGGTCGCTTTTCCCTTCTTCTTCTTAGAGGTGCCACAGTCAGAAAAGAAGGCATTGGCAGCTGATCGGGTTCTCCTAGCAACTGAACCAGGAACTTGAGTGGATGAACCGGGGAGAGGAGGAACCTTTGAAGAGCTCCCTGGAGCCGGGGTCTTTGCGGAGCTCTCGAGAGCAGGAGACGGAGGAGCTTTTGGAGGATCTTCTGGAGCGGATAATACAGGGGTCTTCACTATGCTGAGAGCAGGGGCATCCCGTGACATGTGAGTTAACCAACTCATTGCTGCAGATAACCAAGAAGATGTTCAGAATGTAGAAAAATAGCCACATACGAGAAATAAGAAACAAGAATAAAAGATTTTTTACCATCTCGAGAATCTAAAGGGAAGTCTTGAGGGGAAAAGCCAAAGTGGGAGAGGATGCGAGGATTTTTACAAATACCAGGAATATCGAAATAATCGTGCAGATGGATGTGAGTATTGAGATCAGTCATAACAGTGTGATTGGAAACAGAATAAGCTTTCAAAGGAGGAGGAAGTACTCCTGGGTTGTGGAATATCCAATCCCCGTGAGGAAATGACCAATCAGTGGGGCTTGTAACAAAAACATAATAATCTCGCCAGGATGAGTCTTCTTCATGGAGTTTTTTCAGAAACTTACAAACACGGGACCCTCGCCCACTAACATAAAAGAAGCCATCGTTCACTTTACAAGAATGTTGGCTCAGAAACAGTTCGGCAGATGGGTCACCCCCATTCCCTTTCACCAGGATGAAAAAGTCTATCATAATACGGATAACATTCGGAGTAAACTGGTTAAGAGGGATCTGCATGCGAGTCTATATGGCAGCCAAATAGGGATGAATCGGAAACCGTAGTCCTGCCCTAAGTTGAGCTTCGAAAAAAGCAAGAGTCCGGGGTTGGGAGAGATCTGGGCGTTCATTTGAGCGAGGAACGCGAAAGGTATATTCCGATGGAAAACCATAAGCATGAGTAAGGCTAACTAGATGAGTATGGTCTATTTGGGATGAAGGGGAAATCTTATTCTCGGGACTCCCCATCAGAGAGGGAGTCAATTCAGAAGAGTTTGGGCTAAGATTTTCAGGCGGAGAAAGGGGGCTTGACATCGAGTTACAGTGCTAATAAAAGGAAAAAAAAAAAAGATAGCTGGGTTACCTTGATTATAAAGACTACGGAATCGGTCGGGGCGGCCGGCGACGGCGAAAACTCGGAGGAAGAACACCGAAGGAGAAAGATGAAGACAATATGAGACTTTTGGGAGGAAATGAAATTTGAAAAAGAAAGAAAAGGAAAGAGGCGGTTGTGTGGAGTAAATGAGAGAAGATATGGGGAGGAATCGAGAATTTTCCTCGGGAGAATAACAAAGGAGAGAGAAAAGCGATCGCGTGGGGCCCACGCGCGGAAACCGAAAAGTCTCCTTAGTTGGAGGCGGGAAAAGCCTTCGGAGAAGGACATGTTTTGAAACTTCCTCTCCAAAGCAGGAATGATACACGTCTCTCCAGAAGGACCCTTGTACTAGATTTTAGAAAATTTCTCTACTCTCCCAAAAGATGTCCCCCTTTTACGAGAGTAGGGGGGAGTAGATGATGCGGCCTAAAAATGTCACCTAATAAGAAGTCGACACGTGTATAGAGGATAAGATAAAAGTGGAAGGATCAGATTATATAATGCTCCCTGATGAAGAATCCCCTCTGGAGATCCCTTTGCAGGGAGCTCCGTCTGGAAAGAAGCTTCAGGAAGAATCAATTTTGATGTAAGGTCGTGAGCCTTAAATGTAGGGAGATTCTTCCATTTTCGGTCCAGACTTGATAAAAGGCAGACCTTATCTTCCTTTATCTTAGGGAACCAAGTCTACTAAGAAAGAGTGTTGCCGAGTCTTCAGGAGGTGGAGAGAAGGGAAGACTTCGTCCACTCAGTAGGGCCGAGTCTTATGGGCAGCTCCGAAAGAAGAGGAAGACTTGACTTCCTCTCGAGGAAAGATCTCTATAAATAGGTAAATCCAAGGAGATTTCCAGGTTAGACATTCTTATATTACAAACTTGATATACTAAACGAAAAACACCTTTTTGATATTCTGTGAGAACTGATTTGATACATGAAGGATCTCGAGATCCTTGGGAGACTTTTATAAGCCCTATACTGACTTAGGCATAGGAGTGTCCACGCCGGACCCCCCTCCGGCGTGTTCTTTGCAGGATCTAGAGGATTTCGAGTGAAGGCAACATACTTGGAGTGATTGTACGTGTTCGAAGAGTGGGACATCCAATCCAGGGGACACGCAATCCTCTCGTGAAAATTTTGGCACATCAAGTATAATATGTGATACTGTGGTAACTCAATTGTGATTCATTGGTTACTCCATGGTGGATATACAATTAAAATTTTAATAATTTATAATTTAATCAATTGATAAAAGGGTAATATAATTTTTTTATATATAAAATAAAATTGGAGGTGAACTTATAATATAAGAGGGGACATATGTATCATTCAACCCATTTAGAAAATTGAAATAGTTATACAAGTATTTGCTTTTTTTTTTTTTTTTGTCTTTTTATTAACAATGCCCTATTAATTAAATTTAGGGTAATGCTACTAACACCCCAAAACATGTTATATACACATCCCATCAATTTAAAAATAAAAATAGATAATTGTAAAATGACTAAGTAACCCTTATACAAATTAAAGATAATTTTTTTTTTTTTAAATTGAAAAAATCTTAAAACTCATAGCCCAAACTAATAGGGAGGAAGAGTTTTGTAGCTCTTTAGAAGGCCAGCCGCAGTTAGGTTCGAATCTTCCTTTTATTTATACCTCGAACTATAATAGACTAATATATTCTATTGGCTCAAATGGAGTAATGAGGAGTCCCCCTTATTCATAGGTTGTGCAGGTGGTTTGAGCTTGAGAACCTCCTTCCAGGGAGGTGCAAGAATGTAATTAAAATTTGAAAATATTTTAAAAGATTAATAAAATCTTAAAAAATAATCTGAAAAAATTAAATATTTTTTAAAAAGAAAATAAATAAATTATTCAAATAAAAAATTCAAAAATCAATTAAAAATAAATAAATTAGTAAATATTTTAATAAATTGTAAAAAATAATTAATTAAAAAATCAATTAAAATTAAGAATTCGAATAATGATAAATAAAATCTAAAAAATTAAAAATCACCTAAATCTTAAGAATTAATTAAATTAATTATAATTATTAAATATATAATTGATTTAATTATTTTTTAAAATTTAGTTGAAATTTTTAAATTTTATTTAGCTTTATTTTATTTTTAAATATTTTATTTTTTAATTTAATATTGAGTTGATTTTTCTTTATTATTTTATTTAATTTTAAAAAAAATCGTTAATCCTTAATTTTTTTTATTTGATTTATTTTTCAAATTTTATTTAGATTTAATTATTATTATTATTTTCATTTTTTTTTTTAAATGATTGTTCCATTTTTAAATGATTTTTAAAATTTAACTGATTTTTTAAAATATTTTCAACGTTTACACATAATTTTATTGTATTATTGATTTTTTATTCTGTTAATTAAATTTTAAATTTTATGTATTTTTAAAGATTTAGTTCATTTTTATTAGTTATGAGGGTTGAAGGGTAAATACAAAATAATTGGGTTATGTATAATAATAAAAATTAAATTTTAAATTTTAATGGGGTGTATTAAACATTTGGGGTGGGTATAACATTTTATGGAGTGTTATTAGCCCACCCTTAAATTTATAGGTCCGTCATAACACATACTACCATTTTCTCTTTCATGAATATTGTCCGATGTTTCGGCATTTTTTTTTTCCAAATATTTACCAAATTAAATAGCGTATAAAATAACTTCATCAAGAAAAAAATCATTTACTTCATTAATTTCCAAATCTATGATACTCTTCTTAACCCTTAATAACACAAACCAAATTTTCTTCGTAATGGAATAATTAATATGATTGAATGTCATATCGTATTTACATTTACTTATAACAAAAAATAATATTCCACTAAAAGTCTAAAACCCATAAACATTTTCGCTTTCTCTGCATAATTTTCAAGGAAAACGATATGATGAGGATTTTAAATTAAATTTAAATTCAAAAAATTAACAACTTTAAATTTGTTTAAGAGCTGTAATGTGAAAATTTGACCTGAAAGAGAGCTGTAAATCAATGGAGAGATGACATTCGAGTATGAGGATACTGCCATTAAACATCCTTGATCAATTTAAATGAGACCTATCAAGTGAACAATTTAAATGAGTAAAGTTGCTTTCAGTAGAAATCGAATTCAGGACAGATGTTAAGACTGATACCATAAAATAATTTCATCTCATTGATCTAGTAGAGAGAGACATAAAACTTGCTGGAGACTGGTGAGGTAAATGGCTAGCGAGGATTCCTCTTTACCAGTACCACAAACTGTTGTTGGAACGAGGATGAGTATATATATGGGTATTTAGCTCAACCATCGAAAAAAAATGTATTAGATCTAAACCTCTAATTTCTTCTCTTTCAAATCACATATATTTTGCTCAAAATTATGTTGCCAGTCACAATCTTTGAATTTTCTTGTTAGATGATTTTTCAAATCCATGAATATTGATGCTGGTGATTGTCGCTAACGGCCATTAAATTGTGATGTTGCATTGGCTTTCTCTTTGTGAAGGATTTTCAAACGGTTTTCTTTGTGAGGAAAAATTGAATGAATGTATTTAAGAATTTGAATGTATTTCAAAGACAAAGGATTTGAAAATGAATGTATTTAAGAATTCTTAAATTTCAAATCACTAGGTTTGTGGATGAATTTAAAATTCTCACAATTTAACAAAAAAATATACTCCCTCCGTCCAATTTTATTATGTCCACTTCTCCGGGCATGGGTTTTAATGAATATTGATTAGTTTATGTATAAAGTAGATAAATTGAGGGTATGATGGTGATGCGGCCTAAAAATGTCGTCTAATAAGAGGTCGACACGTGTATAGAAGACAAGATAAAGGACGAGACATTGGATTAAAGAATACTCTCTGAATACAGAATCTCTTCGGGAAATACTCTCTGGATATGGAGGCTCCTCTGAAAGTCCTTCCGGAGGGAGCTCCTCCCGGAGAAAAATATCAGGAAGACTCAATCTTGGTATGACTTGGTAGACCGAGAATATAGGAGAGCCCCCACGATTCGGTCCACTGAGGAGGAGTGAGTCCGATTCTTGAGGGAAGAAGAGAATTGAGGACCTTGTCAACACAGCAAGGTTGGGTCCAAGGAGTAGCTCCGAAATGGAAGGAAGTCGTAACTTCCTTCTTCAGAGGAAGTTCTCTATAAATAGGTAAATCTGAGTACATTTTCAGGTGAGACTCTTTACTTTTGACGAGACTGATTATATTTCTTATTATACACTACGAGATCCTTTGAGAACTTGATTTGATAAATTGAGGACTTCGAAGTCCTTGTGATATATTAAAAGCCCTATACTGATTTAGGCATCGGAGTGTCCGCGCCGGACCCCCTCCGGCGTGTTCTTTGCAGGTTCCAGAGGATCGTACCGAAGGCAGTAGCGCACCCGGATTACTTATACGTGTTTGGGAATCCAGATATTTGACTTCGAGGATCCCCTATCCATCCGTGCAAATTTTGGCACATCAACTGGCGCCGTCTGTGGGAAAGAGTTGAAAGATTCTCTCACGAATTTCTATCTGTTCGAGTGATGGGTGGTGGAAATAACACGGTCACATCTACTTCGGGAAAGAAGGCTCTTTTAGGGGAGAATCCCCCTTCGCCGACTGATCCCACACCAAAAGGAGGCCGAGGGAAGGATCCAGTTCATACCCCTTCCCAATCAAATCCGCCATTGACGTCTGCCGCAGGCCTGGGTGACGAAAATCATCCCCTCCCGATCGAAGGGGGGATAACGGCGAACATTGAAGCCCCAGCGGTCCGAACTTCGGATCCCCAACGGGAGGATATTCCAAATTCAGAACCGTGCCTGGTTTCTCCCGATCAATTGAATGCCCTCATCAAGTAGGCTATAGAGAGAGCTTTCGCGGCTCAAGGAGATCGAGCCCCCAAAGCTACACCAGTAAATGTGGAAATACCTACCCCGAGACCCCAGGAAGAGGCACCAAGAGCCTCCCAAGTGCTATCCAAAGAAGTAGGGATGCGGGTAGAAGGAGATGATAAGGTGCCCTCCCGAGCGGAAAGAAGCATTCCCCCTCGGAATGCAAGAAGGAATGCAGATTTGGCACCCCGAGAGTCAGAACTCCCTGAAGCAGAAGAAAGCACCGATGATACCTACGGAGGGCCAGTCAGCGACCAACAACAGGCCCTACAGAAGGAGATGAAGGATATGAGGAATCAAATGAACAATCGAGCAAGTAGATCTGCTTATGTTTCTAGATGTCAGTTCTCTCCTAACATATTACAGGATGAACTGCCATTCAACTTCAAGCCCCTCAATTTTGAATACGACGGTACGGCACACCCGTACGAACACCTAGTAAGGTTCGAGAATGCTGCGTTATTACACCACTACGGAGAGGGAATCAAATGCAGGGTGTTCCTGACCACCCTGGCAAAAGCGGCACAACAGTGGTTCACTCAATTGGAACCCAATACAATCCGATCTTGGGAGGAATTCAGTGAGTTATTTCTCCATCAATTTGCAAGTGCCCGGAGACAGCCGCAGGCCACTTTGACCCTCTTCAATCTGAGGCAAGGGGAGAACGAGAGTTTGAGAGCTTTTCTCCGGAGGTTCAATCAAGCAGCTCTGGAGGTCCCTACAGCCTCTCCGGAGGTGAAGATCAACGCTCTTACTAACAGATTACGTGATGGAGACTTCTTTTCCTCCTTGGCTAAGAAGCCGGTTAAGAACTTTGATGAGTTGCTACATAGAGCAGAGAAGTACCTCACTCTGGAGGAGGTTCATAAAGCCAAGAGACTGGAGGCTAGGCCACAAGATCGAGAGAGAAGAAGAGAGGGCCCCTCCAGACGTTCCAGTCCAGAGGTCCCTCGGTCCTCCGGCTCAACAAGAGACAGCAATCCATCTGGAGGTTCCCGGTCTGGTCCTCGTGGAAGGTTTGAGAAGTACACACCCTTGAGAATTGAACCTACCGAAGTACTAGAGGTGGCAGGAGATCATCCTGACTTGAAATTCCCTTATTCCAGAAGTCGAGGACCTCAGAAGCCCAAGTCTGATCGATTTTGCAGATTTCATAATGAGTATGGACATGACACGAACCAATGTTATCACCTGAAAGACGAGATTGAGAGGATGGTCCAGGCAGGGCATCTGAAAGAATTTATATTTAGAGACAGGCAGGGCCCTCGGGGGCAGAAGCGGAAGGAACATGAAAGGAAACTGGAAGAGAAGGAGACAAAGGAGGCGACCGAAGACATGCCCCCTCCACCACCAAAGAGAGGAGTAATACACATGATTGTAGGAGGACCAGCAGATGGGGATTCCTTTCGAAAGAGAAAATAGAGCGTTCGAGCTCTAAAAGCGGGACAAGGAGGTCAACTGAAAGAAGTAGGACGTATGACAGAGACGCCCAATATCAGATTTGGGCCGGAGGATGTTAAAGGAGTTAAGGAAGATCACAACGACGCCTTGGTGATCACTACCGACATAGCTAGCTTCGACGTCGCTCGAATCTTTGTAGATACGGGAAGCTCGGCTGATATTATATTTTTTGAGTGCTTCAAGAGGATGGAACTGAGTGTGAAGCTACGACCTGTAGATACCTCCTTGTATGGCTTCTCCGGAGGTGCCATCCAACCCTTGGGATCTATGGTGTTACAGGTAGGATTGGGGGACGCTCCAGCTCGAAAGGTCCACCTGGTGGAATTTCTCATTGTGGATATTCCCTCATCATACAACGTAGTAATGGGGTGACCCAGCCTGAACCTCTTTCAGGCGATCATCTCCACATTTCATATGAAAATGAAATTCCCTACGGCTACAGGAGTGGGAGAAGTAAGAGGAGATCAATACCAAGCACGGAAGTGCTACGCAGAATCTGTGAAGATGGCGGACAGAGCTTTAACCAAGGGCCTGGAGAGGACGAGAGGAGACGACCCTGAGGTAAAGAAAAAGAAAGTGGAAGGAGTGACACCTGAGCAAGTAAGTGTTAAAACAGATGAGGAGCTGATGAATGTGGAGCTCTTCCCAGGGAAACTTGGCTTTGCCACCAAGATAGGTACCCAACTGGGACCTGAACTTACAGAGAAGCTATACATTGCCTTAACGTTGACCCGAAGGCAAAGCCAGTGAAACAGAAGTTTCGAAACTTCGGAGTTGAGAAGAATAGTAATGTGAAAGAAGAAGTGGAAAAACTATTAAAGGCAGGACATGTGGTGAAGGTGCAGTTCCCAAAATGGCTCTCCAACGCAGTGTTAGTGCCTAAGGGGGGGGGGGGGGGGGGGAAATGGAGAATGTGTATCGACTTCAGAGACCTCAACAAGGCCTGCCCTAAAGATCACTATCTGATGCGGCCTAAAAATGTCATCCGATAAGAAGTCGACACGTGTATAAAGGATAAGATAAAAGAGAAGATATGGGATTGTGGAAGGGGCTCTGGATAAAGAATCCCTTCTGGAAGTCCCTCCAGAGGGAGCTCCTGGAGCCCCTCTGGGAGAGACTTATTTGGAGGACTCGATCTTGATATGAATTGGTAGACCGAGAATATAGGAGAACTCCGCAAGAATCTGACTAAGATTGACCAAAGAAAGATTCTTCTCTCCTTCATTGTAGTGGAAAGAGTCCACTAGGGAGAGTGGCACCGAGTCTTCAGGGAGTGGAGAGAAAAGAGGACTTCGTCCACTCAGCAGGGCCGAGTCTTATGGGCAGCTCCGGAATAAGAGGAAGGTTTGACTTCCTCTCCAGAAAGTATCTCTATAAATAGGTAAATTCGAGGAGATTTCCAGGTTAGACATTCTTACATTACAAACTTGATATACAAAACGCAAAAGACCTTTTTGATATTCTTTGAGAACTGATTTGATATATCAAGGATCTCGAGATCCTTGGGAGATTTATATAAGCCCTATACTGACTTAGGCATCGGAGTGTCCACGCCGGACCTCCCTCCGGCGTGCTCTTTGTAGGTTCTTGAAGATTTCGAATGAAGGCAGCATACTTGGAGTGATCATACGTGTTCGAAGAGTAGGACATTTAATCCCGAGGATACGCAATCCTCTCGTGCAAATTTTGGCACATCAATTGGCGCCGTCTGTGGGAAAGAGTTGAAAGATTTTCTCACGAATTTCTATCCGTTCGAGCAAATGGGTGGCGGAAATAAAACATCTACTTCAGAAAAGAAGAATCTTCCAGGGGAAAATTCCCCTTTGCCAACTGATCCCTCACCGAGGGGAGGCCGAGGGAAGGATCCAGTTCATACCCCTTCTGGAGCAAATCCACCAGTGACGCCTAATACAGGCTTGGGAGAGGAAAACCATCCCCTCCCAATCGAAGAGGGAACCACAGGGAACATTGAAGCCCCAGAGTCCCAGACCGCGGATCCTCAGCGAGAGGATATTCCAGATTTAGGGCCACTCCTGATCTCTTCCATTGAATGCCCTCATCAAGCAAGCTGTAGAGAGAGCCTTCGCGGCTCAAAGAGATCGAGTTCCCAGAGCTGCACCAGGGAATCTGGAGATACCTACCCCGAGACCCCAGGAAGAGGCACCTGGTGCCTCCCAAGTGCTGTCCAAAGAAATGGGGATGCGGGCAGAAGAAGACGATAAGGTGCCCTCCCGAGTGGAAAGAAGCATTCCCCTTCGGAATACAAGAAGGAATGCAGATTTGGCACCCCGAGAGACAGAGCTCCCTGAAGCAGAAGAAAGCACCGACGATACCTACAGCCTCTCCGGAGGTGAAGATCAACGCTCTTACTAATGGATTAAGGGATGGAGACTTCTTCTCCTCCCTAGCTAAGAAGCCGGTTAAGAACTTTAATGAGTTGCTACATAGAGCAGAGAAGTACCTCACCCTGGAGGAGGTTCGAAAAGCCAAGAGATTGGAGACTAGGCCGCCAGATCAAGAGAGAAGAAGAGAGGGCCCCTCCAGACGTTCCAGTCCAGAGGTCTCTCAGACCTCCGGGTCACCAAGAGATAGTAATCCATCTGGAGGTACGAGGCAGAGTATTCAGGACCCCGAGGTCCAGAATCAGAATTTGGAGGTACGAGGCAGAGTATTCAGGACCCCGAGGTCCAGAATCAGAACTTGGAGGTATGAGGAAGAATATTTAGGGCCTCGAGGTCCAAAATCTAAACGTGGGAGTACGAAGCAGAGATATGATAAATGCATTGGTACTACAGGTTAGTACATGTGTTTGATAGAGTCTAAAGTATTAGATCTTTTATAGTAATTTGATATTGCTATAAGCATATTTTAATGATATTGACATATATGACACAAACTTTTCCAATGAATTAAGCATGATTCTCCTAAGCTTACATGATTGATACTCTAGAAACAATCTTAGAATTGAGAATTACTTGAAATCGTAGAAGCATGGGTAAGCAATTCACATGTTGAGTCTTTTGATTACTTTATGTGGTAGAATTAACGATTAGATGTTGATGATGATTAATGATTAGACGCGGATGATGATTATGATTTTGCACACGATTAACATGTTTCCATATTTTAGATATAATTTCATATTACAGACCGAACCTATCCAGGTTCTGGAGGACCTCTGGATAGGTTCAGAAGATTTCAGATTGTAGATTAAGTCTACCCAAGTTCTGGAGGACCTCTGGGTAGGTTCAGAAGATTTCAGATTACAGATTAAGTCTATCCAAGCTCTGGAGCATCTCTGGATAGGTTCAGAAGATTTCAGATTGTAGATTAAGTCTACCCAAGTTCTAGAGGACCTCTGGGTAGGTTCAGAAGATTTCAGATTACAGATTAAGTCTATCCAAGATCTGGAGGATCTCTGGATAGGTTCAGAAGATTTCAGATTATAGGTTGATTCTATCCAAGTCCTGGAGGATTTCGGGATAAGCTCGGAAATGGAAAGTGAAGATTGAGCCTATTTAGGTCCCTGAGATCAAGGCCAATAGCCCTAAACAGACAAAACGATAAGTCCGAACACTAGAGTGGGTGAGAGGATGATTGATTACCTGAAGCGGGTAGAGAACTTAAGAATCTTCAGAGCTGAAAAGTATCTCACCCTCGAAGAGGTGAGGCAAGCCAAGAGGCTGGAGGTGAAACCAGGTAGTGGAGAGAGGAAGAGATAATCTACAACAAGGAGGTCCAGCCCAGAAGCTCCCCGAAACTCCGGAGGAACAGGAAACTGCAATGCTGCGGGAGGATCCCGATCTGGGCCTCGAGGGACGTTTTAGAAATATACCCAACTGAGATTGGAACCTACAGAGGTCTTGGAGGTTGCTGGAGATCATCCAGATCTGAAATTCCCTTATTTCATATTTAAATTATATAATTGAGGCTTATGGAGCTTATCTGAGCATTTGAGAGCCTGTGTGGGAGGCCCCTTTTTTGGTGTATCTTTACAGGATCAATTCGGGATTGATATACAAGTAAACCTGGAGAACCTAGATGTCCTGGAGGAGCCCGAAAGAGCAGAGAACTATGGAGAACCAAACAAGTAGCTGGATTATGATATTTAGCCTGCTATAGTGCTGATCCCCAAATAACGAGTATATCGGTACCACCGGTTAGTACAAAATTTGATAAAGCTAAAAAAGGTTAGATCTTTTATGCTAACGTGATTTTATAATGAGTATATCATGATGAGTGTGATATGAATAAGCTATGATATTCGTTGATTCGATATTGTTATAAGTATGTCATTATGAGATTGATATGCGTATCATACTTTGTTTTCCCTAAATCAAGTACGATCCTCCTACTTTTACGTGATTATTATGTCTAGACGCTCTAGATGTGATGTTAAAATTTGAAAATTGACTTGAGATACTAGAGAGCATGAGTAGCACGTTGAGTTTATGTGGTTACTATATGCTCTAGAATCCATGACTAAGGACTTATAATGATTCGTGACTTCAGAATGTGGGGCTAACATACTTATCTATGAATTTTGTATGATTGACATGCCTCGATATTCTAGATGTGACTTCAAATTTCAGATTAAGCTTGTATGATTAAAGCTCCACCGAGCCTAGCTGCTGAAGCTGACCAAACCCTCCCCAGGGTGCTGAAATTTGATATTCAGAAGTTGAGAAGAGCTGAATAAAGGACCAGCCCCCGCAGCTTCTGGAGAAGCTCGAGCTTTGCGGTTAAGATACTACATCTTGGGCGGCCAATTATACAAACGATCATTGACCCATCCCTATTTAAGATGTCTCCCGAAGGAGATTACGTGATAAAAGAAACCCATGAAGGATGAGCAGGTAGTCATGAGGGCTACAAGGCTACTATAAAGAAGGATATACCCAAGAGTCGATCTATTAGGTGATTAAGATCATCTAGGGTGTTGAGATGCGATATTCGGAGACGAGCATGATGACGGACCTTGCAAATGCCTTACACTTCGATGCTTAAAGGGGGTGATGAAGGGTCTAGGCCTACTACCTCCGAGATGCTGATATGAAGCCACGTAAGTGAAAAGTGTATATTTTACTTTTTTACTTTAGATTTTACTTTTTAAAATGATATGAGTTACCTAGACGTAGTTGTTTAGAGCATAAAACCTCGAAGCATATGAGCATTTGCTAAAGCTTCAGAAATGATTGATTTGAGAAATGCTAAGGTAATTACTTAGGAGAATTTCGTGATTGAATCGAGAGAATGATTGAGAATTTAGGCATGGTTAAGAACGTGTTTTTGATTAGTGATGAGTCTAATTTTTTCTAAATTATGTTAAAAGGTATGCTTATCTTTGATGAATATTTGAAGATTTTATGAGATGTGATGAAAACATTTGGAGATTTTTGGAAACTTGTATGAGCACATATTTCCTAACAATTTAAGATATGATTCATAAGCATACTTTGAGCATCCTGAAACGCGTGAGGGCTAACCACCCTGAGTAGCCGGATGGCTAAGTTTGAAAATTAGGAGTGATGAAATGATGAAGGATCTGTAGATCACTGAGCATATATGAGATATGAGAATTCAAAAGTGAGAAACAATTAAAGGCCACGAGGTCGAGGGAAGCTAGAAAGTTCCTCACCCTACTCTAAATCCAAGCGGATTACTTGAACTTGAAAGGTCTTGATATGATCAACACCTTGAATTAAGAGTGAGAAACACTCAGAGGCCTAGAGGCCGAGGTGCTCCAGAGAGCCCTCACAATATTCGAGACCCAAAAGGGTTAATCAATGAAATGAGAAGATTTTTTGAATTAAAATCTTTTAAGAATAAGAGTGAGAAACACTCAAAGGCCTAGAGGCCGAGGTGCTCCAGAGAGCCCTCATCCTACTCGAGACCCAAGTGGGTTACTGAAATGAGAAGATTTTTTGAATTAAAATCTTTTAAGAATAAGAGTGAGAAACACTCAGAGGCATAGAGGCCGAGGTGCTCCAGAGAGCCCTCATCCTACTCGAGACCCAAGTGGGTTACTAAAATGAGAAGATTTTTTGAATTAAAATCTTTTAAGAATAAGAGTGAGAAACACTCAGAGGCCTAGAGGCCGAGGTGCTCCAGAGAGCCCTCATCCTACTCGAGACCCAAGTGGGTTACTGAAATGAGAAGATTTTTTGAATTAAAATCTTTTAAGAATAAGGGTGAGAAACACTCAGAGGCCTAGAGGCCGAGGTGCTCCAAAGAGCCCTCATCCTACTCGAGACCCAAGTGGGTTACTGAAATGAGAAGATTTTTTGAATTAAAATCTTTTAAGAATAAGAGTGAGAAACACTCAGAGGCCTAGAGGCCGAGGTGCACCAGAGAGCCCTCATCCTACTCGAGACCCAAGTGGGTTACTGAAATGAGAAGATTTTTTGAATTAAAATCTTTTAAGAATAAGAGTGGGAAACACTCAAAGGCCTAGAGGCCGAGGTGCTCCAGAGAGCCCTCATCCTACTCGAGACCCAAGTGGGTTACTGAAATGAGAAGATCTTTTGAATTAAAATCTTTTAAGAATAAGATTGAGAAACACTCAGAGGCCTAGAGGCCGAGGTGCTCCAGATAGCCCTCATCCTACTCGAGACCCAAGTGGGTTACTGAAATGAGAAGATTTTTTGAATTAAAATCTTTTAAGAATAAGATTGAGAAACACTCAGAGGCCTAGAGGCCGAGGTGCTCCAGATAGCCCTCATCCTACTCGAGACCCAAGTGGGTTACTGAAATGAGAAGATTTTATGAATCAAAATCTTTTAAGAATAAGAGTGAGAAACACTCAGAGGCCTAGAGGCCGAGGTGCTCCAGATAGCCCTCATCCTACTCGAGACCCAAGTGAGTTACTGAAATGAGAAGATTTTATGAATCAAAATCTTTTAAGAATAAGAGTGAGAAACACTCAGAGGCCTAGAGGCCGAGGTGCTCCAGATAGCCCTCATCCTACTCGAGACCCAAGTGAGTTACTGAAATGAGAAGATTTTTTGAATTAAAATCTTTTAAGAATAAGAGTGAGAAACACTCAGAGGCCTAGAGGCCGAGGTGCTCCAGAGAGCCCTCATCCTACTTGAAACCCAAAAGGGTTAGTCAATGAAATGAGAAGATTTTATGAATCAAAATCTTTTAAGAACGAGAGTGAGAAACACTCAGAGGCCTAGAGGCCGAGGTGCTCCAGAGAGCCCTCATCCTACTTGAAACCCAAAAGGGTTAGTCAATGAAATGAGAAGATTTTATGAATCAAAATCTTTTAAGAACGAGAGTGAGAAACACTCAGAGGCCTAGAGGCCGAGGAGCTTCAAAGAGCCCTCACCATGCTTGAAACCCAAAAGGGTTAGTCAATGAAATGAGAAGATTTTATGAATCAAAATCTTTTAAAAACGAGAGTGAGAAACACTCAGAGGCCTAGAGGCCGAGGAGCTCCAGAGAGCCCTCACCATGCTTGAAACCCAAAAGGGTTAGTCAATGAAATGAGAAGATTTTATGAATCAAAATCTTTTAAGAACGAGAGTGAGAAACTGTTGGGAATAAAATGAGATATGTTTTGATCTAATACCAAAACCCCCTGAGACATGCCTAAGTCAAATTGATAGTGTTCTAAAAATGTTAGAACACATAGCATAAGGATAGATGAGAAGCTGAAATGTTAGGCAGCTCTTAGACAATTAGATACACAATTTGAGGGGGAACCTATGCTTTGAAGAGGATCAAGATCAAGTCCCCCCAAGGCTCAAATTCTGGAACAATCACTTAAGAGCAAGGACACTCTATGGAAAACCAAATGTACTGATCAGGAGAGTTGTCCAGAGAAGATGTTCTTATGCAAGAACAAGATTGTAAAGCTCAAAAGGACAAGTCCAATAAGATGACCTGATCAGGAGAGTTGTCCAGAGAAAGTGTCCATATGCAAGATTGGTAAAATCAAAAGGACAAGCTTAACGACTCTGATCAGCAGAGTTGTCCAAAGAAGCTAGCCATATGCAAGAACAACTTTACCTAGCTCAAAAGGACAAGGCTACTCAAAGGCTTTGGATCAGGAGAATTGTCCAGAGAAGCCCACTTTGTATGAAAAGTGCTCTGATGCTAAAAGACCAAATATGCTGATCAGAAGAATTGTCCAGAAGAGTTGTCTCAACATGATTGAATCAGATCAGATGCTCTAAAGGTTGAAGGTCAACTATGCTGAAGAATTAGAGACAACCATATCCTAAAGAAATACAATGCAACATGCCAAGATCATCTTGGAGTGAAATAAAGGGAAAGAGCCAAGTCATCTGAAGAAGAGCAAGTCAACCTTGCTGAAAGGCAAAACTGCTGATAGTGATAAGGAGAGTTGTCCAGATGATAAGGAATGTTGTCCTATCATTGGATCAACCTTCAGAAGCCATGTCCAAGTCCTAACAAGAAGTCAAACATTGGGAAAAGTGCTGCAGAATGAAGACAAAGTCTTACAAGCCGTTTATTACCCAAATGAGGACATGTCACTATCAAGAATTTGTCTTCCAGTTTGAAGAACTCAAGGAAGACATTTATAGCAATTTGGGGCTGCCTCTCCAACGGGCAAATCCTCAATTTTGTCTATAAATACAGAAGTGTGAAGACCATTTGAAAGCACCTCAACACAATCCAAAAGCACCTCAACCTTGACAAAAATATCCAACTATCCTACAAGTTGACAAATGCTCTCAAGCTTTCAAAGAGACTATCTTAGTCTTTATACACATCTTCTAAGCTGAACCCAATTGTATATTCATACACAAGCTTAGAGAGATATCCTATCCTTATACCTTGATCCTCATTGTAAAGGATATCTCATTAGTTGGAACCTTACTTCAACCCTTACATCTTTCAAGAGTGAAAGTGAGAAGGTTGTAGTAGTAGAAGTGGTAGGAGCTGACTGTTGAGAGAAGAACAGTTCAGTTCTGAGTTGAGAAGAGGGTACTAGGACTCTAGACATCCTAGGGATCAATTCACCAAGGAGTGGTGTTCTTGATCAAGTGCACCTTGGCACTATAAAACAAGTTAATTCCAAGAGTGAAGGAATTATCCTGTTAAATCAGGGAAAGTGGATGTAGGAGCTTGAGTCTCTGAACCACTATAACTTCTTGTGTTGATTTACATTCCAAGAACTTTCATACATTCAACACTGCACACAAAACTGATCTTTCAAGGATAAACATTCAAAGACTGTGCAAAAACCTATTTGGACAAGTTCCCTGAAAACTGGACTGTGTTGTATTAACTAAGTGATTTCAGAAATTAAAGGAGTCTAAACATAAAGGGCCAACCACTATTCCGCACATATAACTCCCCTAGATAGTTATTCAACTAAGTACTCAATAGTACTTAGTAGCCTGATTATCTTAGAAGAGTTAATCTTCTCCAGCAGAGTTGTCCAAGACAACCTTGCTGAACTCTGGTTTGATCAAATTAGCAAAAGATTGCATACAAGTGTATCCCCCCCATACACTTGTTATATACTCCTTTCAGGACCAACAAGTGGTATCAGAGCAGGGGTTCAAAGACCACTGCTTCTGAAAATCCATCTTGATTTTCAAAAACTCTCATATTTGTGTGGTCACTGAACTGATCTTTATCTGAAATCTATTACTTGTTGACTAACTGATTATTCTTGAGAAATGGCCAACAACAATGTTGTTCCTCCACCTGCTGTTCAAGGATTAGACAACATGGCCACAAATCCAGTCAACCACATTTCTCATCACAAACTGCCTATGTTTTCAATAGACAATTATGATTTCTGGAAAATTAGAATGAGGGCTCATCTTGCATCTCTCCATACTGATATGCTAAGAGTAATCACAAGAGGACCTTTTGTGTTTACTCAAACTAACCCCAGAGTGACAGCTGAGCAAAAAGCAGATATAAGGGAACTGATTCCCAAAGATGAAGATGACTTCACTGCTGATGAAAAGAGGAAGGATAATCTGAATTATCTAGCAATGAACACCCTTTATCAAACAATTCCAGATGCAGTCATGGGAAGAGTCTACCACTGCACAACAGCCAAAGAAATTTGGGATACTCTTGCTGAAATGTGTGAGGGCACTGAACAGATCAAGGAGAACAAGCTCCAAGTTGCTGTGCAGAAGTTTGAACAATTTTCAATGGAAACTGATGAGTCCATTGACAAATTTGCTGGTAGATTCACTGATGTGATGAATGAAATTAACTCATTGGGCAAGGTCTACACCAAGAGAGAAGTGGGATTGAAAATCTTGAGAAGTCTCACTCAAAAGTGGGATGTCTATGCTGTAATGATGCAAAACACCAAAGATCTTTCCACCATGCCCATGCAACAAATCTTCTCTGAACTCAAAGCCTATGAGTTTGATCTAAATAGAAGAAAGCCTGTTGAGGAACCTTCAAATCCTACTAAGGGAGTGGCATTCAAAGCCAAAGTTGCTGAACCAGAAATGCAACCCACTCCCAGATCATCAAAGACAGTCTCAAAGACTGAAATGAAGGAAGAACTAGCCTTGATGGCTAGAAGGTTTGAAAAGTTGAACTCAAGGTTCGGTAGATACAAGAAATTCTACCAGGACAACAAATTCAGGAGATACAACTCTCCTGAAACACAGGCTGAAGTCAAAAAGCCTGAAGAGAAAAGATCAGAGGACAAGTACTCTGATAGGAGAAGATCCAGTAGAGCTGAACCTTCATCATCAAAAAGAAGAGAAGAATCAAAGAAAGAAGATGATGAAGATCTGTGCTATAACTGTAAAAAGAAAGGGCACTTCCAGTATGACTGCCCTGAATTGAGCTCTAAAGAAAGAAGAGAGAGACAAGCAAAAAGGGACAGAAAGTTCACCAATAGAAAAGCCATGATGGCTGGTGAAGAATCTGATAGTGCTGAAAGCTTCAACTCCTCTGATGGATTATTCTCCAACAGTGATGATGATGATGATGTCTGCAACATGGCTCTTGAGGATGATGAGGTATCCTCTACTTCTAGCTCACCATCATTCATCTCACAGAACAATAGTGAGGTCAACTTGAAGCTTTCCCTTGGAAAGTTGATGGAAGATTTCACTTTGTTACAAGAATTTCATGATAACTGTGTGAGAGAAAATGAAAGATTGGCCATTGAACTTGCCAAAAACTCTGAGGTAGTTGTTGATGTCAAGTCTACTGAGTTGTATCAACAAGTCTTGAGAGAGCTTGAGGAAGCAAATCTCAGGATAGTTGACCAACAAAAGGAGATTGATGATCAACTTCTCTCTCAGAAGAGAAAAGATTTTGAACTTAAAATTCTCAATGCCAAATTTGAAAACCTCGCACATGAATATGATATTCTTAAATCAAGTGTAGAGAGTCTGAAATTAAAGATGTCTGCTCTGAAGAAATCCTCTAGAGCAATAGAGGAAATTCAGAGTTATCAAAGACCTATGGCTCAAAGAAGTGGATTAGGTTTTGATCCATTTGAATCTTCACCTTGTCTTAGTGTTGCTTCTGTAAGTAACACTAAGAGAATCTTTGTTAAGTCAGTGGCACAAACTGAAAATGAAGTGATTCAACCACTGAACAAAGGAAAGGGAAAAATGAATGATCTGCCTACTCAAGTGATTCAGGAGAATAGGCCAAAACCTAAGGAAATGGCCAAAGCTCCTGAACATAAGAGGAATGTTGGTCAGCAGAGTAGACCCAATGGAAGGACAACTCTACTGAACAATGTTCAGAGGAATTATCCAAAGTATAATCAGTCTAGGCTAACTCTTCTAAGAAAGCCTCAGCTGAATAGACCCAAGGATAACTTTCCTCAAAGGCAAAATAAAATGAGACAACCAAAACCCTTCATGCCAAAGGGTAATGGTCAAAAGAAAGCCTTTCCTCAAAGATTCCCTCAAGTAGCACAAAGAACTCAAAAGTTCAGGAGATTTGACAACTCTCCTGAAACTTATAGAGTTAACACTTTCACACACACTTTCCCAAAGGCATTTAAGGGGAAGACAGTGTATGTAGATGCTAGAGGAAGACAACTTAGCCACCTTGAATCAATCAAGGTTATTAGGCAAGTTTGGGTTCCTAAAGGTACAGCTAACCTCTCAGGACCCAAAACTCAAAGGGTACCTAAACCTATCTAATTGCAGGTACCAATGGGCCACACGAAGAGGAGCATGAACAAAAAGACAGCATGGTACCTTGACAGTGGATGCTCAAGGCACATGACTGGAAACAAGGAACTCCTCACTGACTTCATTGAAAAAGAAGGCCCAAATGTTACTTTTGGAGACAGCTCACAAGCAACTACAAAAGGTTATGGTATTTTGATGATTGGCAACATCAAAGTGTCCAATGTATCTTATGTAGCTGGTCTCAAATATAATCTCCTAAGTATCAGTCAATTCTGTGATAAAGATTTTAATGTTGAGTTCTCAAGTGGAAAGTGCCTAATTAAGGATAAAACTCAACAAACTCTATTGACTGGAACTAGGAAGGGAAATGTGTATTTTACAGACTGGGACAAGTCTACTGATGCTGCATGTTTTATTGCTAAAAGTTCTAGTGAACAAAGTTGGTTATGGCACAAAAGGCTAAACCACCTGAACTTCAAATCTATGAATAAACTTGCTAGAAATGCATTAGTTAAAGGACTGCCTAATGAGGTTTTCATTAAAGAACATGTGTGTAAGCCATGTCAAGAAGGAAAACAGATTAAAGCCTCATTTAAAGGTAAACCAGTCATCTCCACTGAAAGGGTACTTGAACTTCTACATATGGATCTGTTTGGACCAATTACCCCTACAAGCATAAATGGTAGAAAATACACATTGGTGGTAGTAGATGACTTCTCTAGGTTCACATGGGTAGTATTTCTCCTTAATAAGAAGGAAACACAAGTCAAACTACCTGAACTTCTAAAGAGACTGTCAAATGAGAAAAGCCTTAGCATTATCAAGATAAGATCTGATAAAGGCACTGAGTTCATTAACTCATACATCAATGAGTACTGCACATCTAATGGAATAACCCATGAAACCTCAGCAGCTAGAACTCCCCAACAAAATGGAGTTGCAGAAAGAAGGAATAGAACTTTAAAAGAAGCTGCTAGAACTTTAATTGCTGATTCAAATTTACCTAAGAGGTTTTGGGCTGAAGCTATAAACACTGCATGTCATACTCAAAATCGATGTTTGATCACTAAGGGGCTAGGAAAAACCCCCTATGAACTCTGGAAAGGAAGAATGCCTAAAGTGTCATACTTTCATATATTTGGTTGCAAATGTTTCATTCACAATAATGGGAAAGAACAGTTGAAAGCCTTTGACAGCAAAGCTGATGAAGGAGTATTTCTTGGATACTCTCAAATCAGTAGAGCTTTCAGAGTCTACAACAAGAAAACCCTTATAGTGGAAGAAACACCTCATGTTGTGTTTGATGAGTCTATCTTTGAGATCAGGAATGATCATTTGGAACCTGAAGAAAT
Organism: Galeopsis tetrahit; assembly: GCA_963675135.1. Classification (NCBI taxonomy): domain Eukaryota; kingdom Viridiplantae; phylum Streptophyta; class Magnoliopsida; order Lamiales; family Lamiaceae; genus Galeopsis; species Galeopsis tetrahit. The sequence goes on from OY776121.1 coordinate 46,057,733, forward strand.
CACACAGAGGACAACCAGATTAAGCCTAAAAGACAAAGACACTGAATTCATAGATGCTGTTCAAGCCAATCTACCTGAAAACCCCACATTGGACAACAATCCTGAAGGCAACCTTCCTGAGACAAATCCCACTGATGGAAATGGTGAACTGAATGATCCAATCCCAGTTCACATCCAGGTAACAACTACCAATGAAGAAGCAGTTCCTGCTGAGGTAGTTAATAGGTCAAATAATCAAGGGGGAACTCAAAATGTTGAAAATGCCAATGTCCCTGACATTGAGGACAACACCCCTGATTATGATCCTGAATTAGATCCTGCATTAAATTATCCTGAATTCTATGATCAAAATGACTCACCTTCAGTAGAGGACAACTCTACTGAAGAGATCAGGAAAAGAAGGACTTGGTTGTCTGACCATCCTACTGATCTGATACTTGGTGATCCAAGTATAGGAGTCAGAACCAGAAAGTATCATGGTGAAAGTGCTATATTTTGCTGTTTCTTGTCAGAGCAAGAACCAAGTAATATTGAGGAAGCACTTCAAGATGCCAATTGGATCACAGCCATGCAGGAAGAACTGAACCAATTCACCAGAAATGAAGTATGGGAGCTGGTGGATAGACCTTCACATCAAGATGTTATTGGAACAAAGTGGGTGTTCAAGAACAAGAAAAATGAAAATGATGTGATTGTCAGAAACAAAGCAAGACTAGTGGCAAAAGGGTATTGCCAACATGAAGGTATTTACTATGATGAGACATTTGCACCTGTGGCAAGGCTAGAAGCAATAAGGCTCTTTCTAGCCTATGCAGCCCATAAGAGGTTCAAAGTATACCAAATGGATGTCAAGAGTGCCTTTCTGAATGGAGTCTTGAAAGAAGAAGTCTATGTGGAGCAACCACCAGGTTTTGAAGTTGGAAACCAAGTTTACAGACTCAAGAAAGCTCTATATGGACTCAAACAAGCCCCTAGGGCTTGGTATGACACACTGTCACAATTCCTCTTGGATCATGGATTCACCAAGGGAACTGTGGACAGAACTCTCTTCAGAATCTCTGAAGGAGAGGACATCTTGCTTGTCCAAATCTATGTAGATGACATAATTTTTGGATCCCCTAATGAGAAGCTTTGTGAGAAATTCTCCAAACTCATGCAAAGCAAGTTTGAGATGTCCATGATGGGGTTGATGAATTTCTTTTTGGGTCTACAAGTCAAACAATCTAAAGAAGGAATCTTCATCAACCAAGCTAAGTACACCAGAGAAATGATCAAGAAGTTTGGGTGTACAACTAGCAAACCAGTAAGTGTTGGTCCCAAGTTGAGTTAATAACGAGTAAGCTAGTGAAAATGTCTAGAGGGGGGTGAATAGACTTTTCAAAAATCTTTCGAAATATCAAAGTACAATATGCGGAATACGAAATTAACAATGAGCCCAATTCAAGATTATACTCAACTTATTTTCGAGAACTCTGTTCTATACTCAACTAGTCAAATTCAGTTAAGTAGTTAATCCAATTAATCAATTTAAACAATCAAAACAGTAAAGTAAATTGAACACGAGATTTATAGTGGTTCGACAACTTGTCTACATCCACTCTCACAAACCCAGTTGTGAAATTCTTATTAACTCGTCCAATGGAGTAATATGTTCTTGTGGCTTTAAGTCCCAAGAAATAAGACTTAGATCTTCTCGATAACACTACCAAGTGCCTCTTCGATCTTACTAGCGATTTACAAGTATCTAGCAACTTGAAAATAACAAAACAAAAACTAAAAACTTCTCTGATCTTCAGTAGTAGCCTTCTTGATTCTTCACTTGTCTTCTGGCTTCACTTTCTGAACTTCAATCTCTGAGAGTAAACTTCAAATATATCTCTATCTTGAGTATGTAGATTTTCAGTGTATCAGTATTCAGTAGTCAGTAGTCTTCAAATAATAAAACTCCTTCAAGTATTTATAGACTTCGAACTTCAAGAACTCAGGTAGTTGTAACCAACCTTTCTTGATAACTGATTTCAACTGAATCTTCTTATCCATACACGCGTTTCTTGTTGTGAATTAGTTATTCCATAACTAACTTCTTCATCCTTATCTTTCACGCGTATTGGTAACTGACTTCAAATTAACTTGTCTTGTGTAGTCTAGTAGATGCACTTGTCTTGTAGTCCACCTGTCTTGAGTAGTAGACTGGTCTTCTCTTCTTGTGCAGTAGACTTCTAATAGAACTAATCTAGTCCTATCATCTAATCTAACAAGACTATTACATTACATTAAGCTTTCATAATACAAGCTTAGTCAACTTATAAATCTATACAACAAATCTATCTATTACATAAAAATATCATCATGAGCTCTATACATCATTTAAATAGCTCAGTAACAATCTAACATATACAAATATGAACAGATATGAAGTACTTATAAATTGTACTTATCTTTCAATAACTTGTAAAACTGTACTTTTCTTTTAAAAACTAATACTTGTTCTTTGAATTCTACTGATCTGCTCAAGATGACTTCAACTTAACTAGACTAGATCAGTCAACACTTAGAAAATATTCAAGTCTTCTTTTGGCTTATCAAAACTTTATCTTTTATTCATCATTTAGGACTTGTTCTAGGATTCATATCCCAACAATTTCCCCCTTTTTGATGAAGCCAAAACTACTTGAATCTTTTCTTAATAGTAGACTAGTTAAGTAGTTATCTTGTCTTTTAACATCAATTAGTACTTTATCTTTTCATTCATTCAGAAATAAGATCAGTAGATATTACAAATACTTCAAAAATAACAAAATCAGAATAAAACTAAACTATACTGAAAAGTTACCTCTTTCTGAATCTGGAACACAGAAAGCATTTAGTAGTCTAGTATGAATTCCTTTGATATGTTCTTCGTCTTCAATCTTCTCGTTGTCTAGCAGCTCATCTTCATACTTCTTGATCTGGTTCACATCTGCCCTTTTACCTGAACTAGTCATGGGACACTTCCATTTCGGAAAACCAGGAACAAGAATATTAAAATTAGCAGCAGCAGATATCCTTATGATCAAATTCCATAGCATCTTATGCTGTCCTTCCATGAATTTGTCAAACATAGCATAAAGATCGTCAGAGTTATCAGAATCTCCAAACTTCCTGATAATCCAGTGATCTAGTTCCCACTGCCTTTTCACTTTCATCCATTCTTGACGATGTTCTTTGTCAATGAAGTGATCAATGAGCTTGTCTTCTATTTGATCTTCATCAGGCTTCTGCTTCAACAAACTTTCAATGTGTTTCTCAATTTTCTTCTTCTTAGCATAATGAGCTTCATCACTTGGCTCATCAATCTTTTGCTTCTTCATGATAGTTGACTCAGGAGTAGGTTCTTCAATGGTAATAGACTTCCTTTTCGATACCATTCTTGTCTGCACTTCAGCTTCTGGAGATGCAATAGCCTTGCCCTTCTCCTTCTTCTTCAACTCATCTGCTTCAACTTTAGCTTGCTCAACTTCTGCAGTTTTAACCAACCTGCCTCTGCCTCTCTTAGGCCTTCTGAGATCTTGCATAGCTTCAGCAGCTTCCTTTGCTTCTGGCTCAGCACTGGATTTAGATTTTTCAATTTCAGCTTCAGCACTAATCTCAGCACTAGTAGGTTTTGTCTTCTTTGTCTCTTCCCCCTTTTTGGCTTCATCAGTAGCCTGGAGAGAGAAAAGAGAAGTGAAACGAGTCATCTCTTCATACATAGCTTGTTTCATTTGACTCGTAGCTCTTTCAATTTGCTTCTCATGCGAATTGTTTTGACTCAACTTGTCCAGCTTGGTCGCCACCAACTCCAGCTTTTGAGTAGACAAGTTCAACTCATTCTTAAAATGTGTTGCGGTCAAACGTAACTTCTTATTTTCATCAGTCATAGCAGAGATAAGTTGTTGAGCTTGAGTTAACTGATCATAAGCTTCCTTCCTCTGAACATCAGCAACCTCGATTCTTGCTCTATAGACTCTTTCCAACTTCCTGGATTCAGTAGCTAGAACGCGAGCAAAATCGACTGAACTCTTCTCTGAGTATTCAACTTGATCTTGGAGAAATCCTTCAAGTTGCTCAAACATATGCTGTCTGTATTCATCATCTATCTGATTGACTGCATTCACGATCAAATCTTTTGAACTTGTCACAAGGACATTGTTTTGTTCAATAAGAGTCCTCTTGACATCAGATTTGAGAAAGTCATCAATGGACGTTTTTATAACACCTTTCAAATCAGCTTTCAACTCATCTATGGAAGTAGTGGAAAATCCTTGAGATGACTGACCAACTTCAGCATGAATGGTTTCTTCCATGATCACATCATCACCAATAGATATCACCTCAATCAATTGACCTTCTGTAGCTGTAGTTAAGACCTCGTCTTCTACTACCTCTGAATCTTGAAACACACTTCCAGCTATGGCTTTCAAACTCGGAAACGGACAGTAAGGCACTATAGCTAACTTAGCTTCCTTAGCCTTCCGTATAGCTTCAGCCAAGTCCTTCCTTAACAAAGCGTGCAACTTTGCCATGTATCCACAGAGTTCAAATGGAAGTAAATCATCAGAATAACGATTTATAAAAGCAAAATCTGACCTTGGACAGTTAGCATGATCTACTTGAAACCTGAACACAATGCCTCTCAACTGATTTGAGACATTGTCTAAGTCCACCATAGGATCAGTAGACTGGAATTCTTCAGCTTGTGTGACTTCAGTCATAACCATATCATTGTCAAAATCGGAATCTGAAACTTGAATGCCCACATCAAATTTCGATTCTGAGCACATCAAATCATCAGGAATGTGTAGCAATCTCTTAGCAAGATCAGTGATGGCATGAGCTGGGAATAACTCGGAGTGATCTTGAACACCACTGGTCTCCTTCTGTTCCATTTCCCAGTCCATAAAGTTTGAGATGCCTCCCTTTCCTAAGATGACTTCGAAAAGATCATCCGTGCCAGACTTCTTCAATGCCACCCAAGTGCATACTCTTAGAAGTTTTTCAAACTGTTCTGATTCATAGTCGACTTCAACAGCCGAGAGCTTCTTCTTCAAGTTTCTGCTCATCTTCGAACGGATTCTCCTTTCTCTTAGGCTCATGGGGTAATATACCAAGGATTCAAATCTAACTTCAGACGGGGTCTGAGTAGGTGGGGTCCCTATCTCAGTCGTTGCAGTGGCAACTGGCGACTTATCTGAAGTAGATGGGTGAGGAGGTTCAACATATTCTGTTGAGGATAAAGAGAGATTTTGGACTGTGGTTTCTGTGGGCTCCAATGTGGCTTGGTTTGGTGTGACAACTGTCGGAGTATCAGTTGTATCACTTATGGGAGTGTATAGGGGATGACTGGCTCTCAGCGGTCGTGCTGCCAGTGCTTGCGAGGTTGGGGGTACAGGTCGAGGCCTAGATCGATGTGATCTAGCCTTGGTTCGGATAGAAGTAGATGGGAGAGAGAGAGGAATTGAATCAGATTGAGTAGAAGAACCAACCTGTAAACTCGACTCGACTGGACGAGTAGGCGAATCAACTCTCACGAGAGTGTACATCTCAGGTATTTGTTCACTCGACTCCTTCTCTTGAGTCGACTCTTCATCTGACTGAGTCTTCTCTGAGTCATCTGCACTGGACTCTGCCTCTTCAGACTTGTCTTGTGAAGAACTGGATGAATTGGCATACGGCAACACTTCTGAATCATCAATTTGAACCTGCCTTGGGGCAGCTGGCCTTGCAGCAGCCTGCTTCCTCATCGCTTCAATTTTTAAGTAAAACTTAAGAGGATGAAATGGCTTTCCTTTGCTCCAATCACTCTTGTTGGGCAGCAAAAATGGAAATAGTATACTCAGCTTGTTTCCATATCCGACTGCTTGAGATACCACCCAATTTCTAGTATCAACATCCACCCTAACACTTCTTTCGAAGTACATCATCCTGTCAGCTATCAACTTAAACCAATTACCCTCAGTAATTCCATCATAAATAGCTGCCATTATCCTTGTTTTGGCTTGAGTAACTGAGTCATGAGACCCAGTGGCACATAGAAGCATCTTGCTTGCTATGTCCAGCAGAGTGCGATATTTCTCCAAGAGTTCACCCTTCTTGGCTGTAGGAGCTTTACCATCTGGCTTGAGCTTCATTTTCTTTCCACAGAAGATGCTCAAATACTTCATCTCCTGTCCTTCAGCATACTTCTCCACATCAATCGTTCCGATGGGTAGCCTTAATCTTTCGAACATCACTTCCCGAGTGATTTCCACTCGATTCCCATCAATAAAAGATTCTATCACATCTCCTTGTCTATTGACGTTGGCATAAAATTCCAGAACCTCTTCCTCCAAAACAACTTGAGGAAATGCCTCTAGGTAGGGCTTTAGACCGCATCTGATGCATTTGGTCAAGATTTCCATGTTTCCTTCCTTGTGATTGCCTTTGAAAAACAGGGATGGTTCAACATGCACCTTGTTGTCATTTATGTATCTCCCGAGATCAAATGGTGCCTACATGTTGGAACTTACATCGAAAATCGATCGAATAGACATGGTGAATGATTTGTTATGAATAAGGGAATAGATTGTGCGAGAAATCAACTGTCAGCAATTAGTAGAGTTGTGAAAACGTGGGTAGAATGTGTGTAAGTGTTGGGTTTTGTTTAAAACTGTATTTTTGATCCAACGGTCAAGATCGAAGGATTAGATCCAACGGTCGGGACCCTTGGTATTCGGTTACGGAACCGAGACAAAATTGTGATTTGATTTTGTAAAAATTGAAATCCGCCTTTCTTATTGGTAGAATGAGGAGTGTACTCATCTGACCTAACATATTCATATTTTGGCGCGAATTGAATGTGTACACCTCATTAACTGGGAGTGTATAAATCCAATTTCTAGGATATTCAAATTTTAACACTATCAAATTACTTTAATATCCTTAATTTGTTTTGATTAAACACTTAGCATTGTAGAATAAAACTTAGCTTGTCTGTTCGAGTCCATCCAGAACAGACGAGTAGACTCAAGCTTCACCAGACGAGTTGGCTTAAATACACAAGACGAGTTCCCCCTTCATCTGTGCATGTCTATTCTGAACATCGAGCGACTTCATGTACCTATCTTATCACATTCAACGTGTAATTGATGGTACTAGTAACAATAATTATAAAGAATATCAATCTAAAACAGTGATCAAGGTTTCGAACAAGATGACTATTGACCAACATAAGAGTCAACATAAGGATATTTAAGAAATCATAGATTCCCCCTTAAATGTTTATTCCCTTAGTATTACCCTCAGCTTTACCAGCTTCCTCATCGGGTTGTCTGGTCACCTTGTCTAGCCTTGTATACCTGTCTGTTGCGTGAGTAGACGAGTGCTCTAGTCTAGTGATCTTGTCTCCATACTTCGTTTGATGTACCTGTCTGGTTAGTACACAGCTATGGGCAAGTAGGGTCTAGATCAATTAGCCCTAAACTAATGCATAATTCACGAAATCGTGCCTCAGCTAATGGTTTTGTAAAAATATCAGCTCTTTGAAAATCAGTATGAATCTTTTCCATGCGAATATCCTTCTTTTCTACATGATCACGTATGAAATGGTGTTTCACATCAACATGCTTACAACGTGTGTGCAGAACAGGATTTTGTGTAATGGCAATTGCACTATTACTATCACAGAATATGGGAACATTTGATTCACAAATATTATAATCTCTAAGCTGTTGAATAAGCCATAATAATTGACTACAACAACTACCAGCAGCCATGTACTCGGCTTCAGTAGTAGAGGTAGCAACACTTGTCTGCTTTTTCGAAAACCATGAAATGAGTTTTGTGCCTAAGAATTGACAAGAACCAGATGTAGATTTCCTATCTATTCTACAGCCACCAAAATCAGAATCAGAGTAGCCACTTAGGGATAAATCATCATTTGAAGGATACCATATACCACGATTGATGGTTCCTTTCAAATATTTCAGAATCCTTTTAGTGGTTTCCATGTGACTCTCTTTTGGATTAGCTTGAAAGCGAGCACATACACCAACAGAAAATGCAATATCAGGTCTACTAGCAGTCAAGTACAGTAATGAACCAATTAGACCACGGTAATGAGTTTGATCAGTACACTTACCTTGTTCGTCTGGGTCCATTCTGTATGTAGGTAGCATAGGTGCGCCAACAGACTTGCATGTCTTAATACCATACTTGTCTAGAAGATTTCTAGTATACTTTGCTTGATTTATGAAAATCCCTTCAGGGGTCTGTTTTACTTGAAGTCCAAGAAAGTAATTCATTTCACCAATCATAGACATCTCAAATTTACTTTGCATGAGTGTTGAGAAACTTTCACTCAGCTCTTTGTTAGGTGAACCAAAAATGATGTCATCTACGTAAATTTGGACGAGTAAAATGTCTTTCCCTTCTTGTCTTCTAAACAAGGTTCTGTCTACCTTGCCTTTAGTAAAACCATTTTCTAATAGAAATTGAGAAAGAGTATCATACCAGGCTCTTGGAGCTTGCTTTAGTCCATATAAGGCCTTCTTTAATTTGTATACCTGGTTACCTTTGACTTCGAAACCTGGGGGTTGTTCAACATACACTTCTTCCGCAAGAATACCGTTAAGAAATGCACTTTTAACATCCATTTGATATACAGTAAATTTCATGTAAGCAGCATATGCAAGGAACAATCGAATGGCTTCTAGTCTAGCAACAGGAGCATATGTTTCATCATAGTCTATGCCTTCAGCTTGTGAATAGCCTTGGGCGACTAGTCTAGCCTTATTACGAACAACTACATCATTCTCATCTTTCTTATTCTTGAAAATCCATCGAGTGCCAACTACATTATGATGTTTTGGTCTATCGACAAGTTCCCAGACGTCGTTTCGAACAAACTGATTCAACTCGTCTTGCATAGCAATGATCCAATTACTATCAGCCAATGCCTCATTAATGGTTTTTGGCTCGATAGATGAGAGGAAACAACACCAGCAAAACAGAGATGGACTAGATTGTTCTTGCGACTCAAAGAGTTGTCGTCTAGTCTTCACACCAACAGTAGAGTCACCAATAATATTTTCAGTATTATGCGCTGATTTCCATGTATTTCTATTCTTAACAATAATAATATCATCTATATCATGTACAGCATCATGCATGTCAACATCATTATCATCAGAAGATTTAATGGGAGTAGACGAGTCGACTAGTTTAGGTATGTCAACTGGTCTAGTAGAGTTACCTTGAGCACTCACCTTCTTCTGGTCATCTGACTCGAGAGCTTTTATAAATGGATTGTAAGCTTGAACGGATTCATATACCTCTGAGTCTTTGTCAGATTCGACAGTTAGCTCAGTAGCTTTCTCACTGATCTTGTTGGCAGACGGGTCCTGTTGAGATTCTTCGAAAACCACATGTGGTGTTTCTTCCACACAAAGGGTTGAGTAGTTGAATACTCTAAATGCTTTGCTAGTCGAGGAGTATCCTAAGAATATCCCCTCGTCTGCTTTAGCATCGAATGCATTCAACTTGCTTTTCCCATTGTTATGGATGAAACACTTGCATCCAAATATATGAAAATATGAAACTCTGGGTTTTCTACCTTTCCATACCTCATAGGGTGTCTTACCTAGTGCTTTATTGATAGCACTTCTGTTTTGTGAGTGGCATGCAGTGTTGATAGCTTCTGCCCAAAATTTCTGAGGCGTATTATACTCTGTCAGCATGGTCCTGCAGGCCTCCTTAAGAGTTCTGTTCCTTCGTTCTGCTACTCCATTTTGCTGTGGTGTCCTAGCTGCACTAGTAAGGTGCTGGATGCCACGCTTAGAACAAAATTCTTTAATATAGCAGTTAATGAATTCAGTACCCTTGTCACTACGGATCTTGACAATTGACTGATTCTTCTCAACCTGTAACTTCTTCAACAGATCAGGCAAAAGTGTTTGTGTATCACTCTTCTTGTGTCAGAAGACTACCCAAGTGAACTTAGAATAGTCATCTACCACAACAAGTGTGTACCTTCTACCGTTCAAAGTTGGAGGAGTTATTGGGCCATGTAAGTCCATATGTAGAAGTTCAAGAACTCTACTGGTTGAGAGGGATGGAATAGATTTAAAAGAACCCTTTACCTGTTTACCTTTTTGACAGGACGTGCATACATGTGACTTATAGTAGACTTCATTGGGAATACCTTCCACAAGGTAGTCTCTGGCTATCTTATTAAGAACCTTAAAGTTTAGATGACAAAGGCGTCTATGCCAGAGCCAGCCAAGTTCTTTAGGATTCTTAGTAAGTAGACAGGTGTCCCTCGGACAACTGTTCCAGTTTACTATGTACACACTTCCTTGTCTAATGCCGACCAGTAAGACTGTGTGTGTTCTTTTGTCAATGATTTCACATTTCTGACTCTTGAACTGCAGCTTGTATCCACGATCACAAAATTGTGAAACAGAGAGTAAATTGTATTTCAAGCCTTCAACATAAGAAACATCTTGAATCTCTATGTCTCCATTCCGAATGTAACCAAATCCTTTGGTAACAGCAGTGGAGCTATCACCAAATATCACTTTTGGTCCTTCTTGCTCATGGTAGCTTGATAAGAGGGTCTTGGTACCAGTCATGTGGTGCGAACAGCCACTGTCTATGTACCAAGTTTCTCCTGTTGAACCACCCTTCTTGTATAGATCGAGTCGACCCTGCAATAGATGATATTACATAATATAGGTACCCTCCTTGTTTATTGGGGTCCTTGGGGGTTAGTCGAGTTCAATGGAATCCAAATGTACATTGGAGTCCTGAACAAGTTTGACCTTCTAAGCTTTCGACCATATTTGTTGCAAAATAAGACCTTGTTGTCCTTATCTGGCCTATCAGTCGAGTTCGGGTCTACTCTTTGGAGATAGCCTTTTGACTTAATCTCTACTTGAGCAGGCACTTGTCTATGATAGTCAGAGTAAGGTTTATATGCATTAGGTCCATACGGTTTATAGACATGTTTAGGTCTTTCTTCTCCTTTGATATCATATGACAAAGGTGGAGGATATAGAACAGCTTGTGTACGATATTTTGGACCTTCCTGTCTAGGTCTAGACGAGTAGAGTTGAGACTGCCTTATGAAAGGAGGTCTAGACTCTTGTCGTCTAGTCTGTACTTGTCTAGTACTAGTCTCCTCGGGATACCAATCCTCGTATCTGACCTGATTTGGTCGTCCACGATTCTTAGTCCTTTGTTGACTTGTTTTAAACGAAACAGGCTTGTTGTTAACTTTCTTTTTACCACCTTTGGTAATTGGAATGTTAACTCGAGCTTGTTTTAGTACAGTACCTTTTGATGGAGTGTCAATATCGTATATCATTGGTTCTTTTCCTTTATCATTAGTCAAAGAGCTTGAGATGAAAATAGTAGGGTTCTTAGGAACTTGAGTAGACGAGCTGGGTGTCTCAGCACCTATGCCTGTCTTGTCAGCAGGAGCCCTATACCTATCTGACAATTCAAGGTTAACCTTAGATGAGTTAACCAGGTCAGTAAGTTTAAGGTCTAAAGTGACCACCTCGGTTTCTAAGAACTTATTACGTTCTTCAAGCTTTTTGAGCTTACTTTGTAAAATATTGAATTCATGTTTCTCAGTAGCGTGTGTCTTAAGTAGGTCTTGATACAACTTGTCTGTCAATGCACACTTCCCTCTGAGTTGTCTCAACTCTTCTTGCAAGCGTTCATTTAGGACTGTTATATTAGGATCTACTTTAGACTGAGCTTCCTTAAGATCAATGATTTCTTGTCTTAAAATGATGTTTTCGTCACTGACTTCAATGAATGCCTTGTTGGCAAGTAGGAGGTCGTCTTCAACTGCACTAGTAGAGTGCTGAAGACTACTCCCTACTTGGCTACTGGCAGTGTCACTTTCATCAGATTCTGATTCATCACAGGATTGAAAAGAAGTGGCAGATGATACCTCTTGGTCGATTTTAGCCATGAAGCATAGGCCATCATCTACTATGAAGGCTTCATTGCGATCTGGTTCAGACGGGTAGCTAGATGAGGATGAAGGCAACTCGTCTGAGTCAGAGTCAGAGTCATCATTGGCCATCATTGCCTTCTTTCCACGGTTGTATCTTCTTTCCCTTCGTGCTTTACGTTCTTCTCGATCATCAGTACTCAGGTCTGGACATTCATATATGTAGTGACCTGGTTTCTCACAGTTATAGCACACGAGATCATTAGTAGCCTTTTTAATAGGAGAGTTGTTCCTTCGTTTATCACGTCTATCAGAACGAGTAATCTTCCTACCATCAGACTCTCTATCTTGTCTGTTACCTTTCGAGACTTCGTCTCTCCTTTCGGACGAGTTTCGGTCTCGTCTGGTCTCAGACGAGTTCTTAGAAGCAGACCCTCTATGCTCTCTATAGAACTTCTTATATCTTCCGAAACGTTTATTCAGCCTATCAAACTTTCTAACCATGAGGCTTACCTGATCCTTCAGACTAAGATCAGTATCTATCTCGTTTTTAACAGAAGCAGACCTAGTCTTAGTCTTAGACCTGTCTATCTTAGACGAACTAGCCTTAAAAGCAACGTTCTTAGATACAGCATGTTCTCTGTCGCTACTTACTATGGGTTCATCTTCGTCTAGATCAAACTCATGAACCTTTAGAGTTTGAAACATAGTCTCTGCTGTCCATACGTCTATATCTTGGGTATTCTTAACAAGCATTTTTACCATCTTCCATCGACTATCAAGGCTTTTGAGAATTCTAAGATTGATTTCACGAGGAGTATAAGATTTATCAAGGACTTCCAAGTCATTCATAATTTTAGTAAAACGAGTATCCAACTGGTCTATTGTTTCACCAGCTTTCATATGAAATGATTCGAATCTTTGGACTGCAGTGGAAAGCTTGCTTTCTTTGATTAGGGATGTCCCTTCACAAATGATAGCTAAGCGATCCCACATTTCTTTGGCAGTTTTACATTTTAACACTTTTCCCAGATACTCGTTAGGAAGAGTGTGTAAGATGTAATTCTTGGCCAAGCTATCCAAATTATTATGTCTCATTTCTTCAGAGGTTAGTTCTGACCTTGGTTTCTTGACGAGAGTACCCACTGGTTGATTTGGATCAAGGGCAGCAGTATTGGGGATCATGGTCACAATTGGACCTTCAGTGACTACGGAGATCATTAAGTCGTGAGTGGAGCTGAAGATGGCTTCCATCCTTAGCTTCCAGTAGTCGTAGTCTTGTACCTGGAACTTTGGTAGTTTGTTAGCGCTGATCTCAAGAGACATGATTTCAAGAAATAAGTGCTAAGTAGAGTTATGATCAAGAATAACAGATAAGACACGAACAGGGAGCACGAAAACAGATGTTACAAGAATATGATCAAGAACACGTATACAAGCACAATCAAGGACCAAGACTTCACCCTAAGTCTTGAGTCGGTTATCAAGAAACAGCAGTTCGTAAACTACTGCTCTGATACCACTTGTTGGTCCCAAGTTGAGTTAATAACGAGTAAGCTAGTGAAAATGTCTAGAGGGGGGTGAATAGACTTTTCAAAAATCTTTCGAAATATCAAAGTACAATATGCGGAATACGAAATTAACAATGAGCCCAATTCAAGATTATACTCAACTTATTTTCGAGAACTCTGTTCTATACTCAACTAGTCAAATTCAGTTAAGTAGTTAAACCAATTAATCAATTTAAACAATCAAAACAGTAAAGTAAATTGAACACGAGATTTATAGTGGTTCGACAACTTGTCTACATCCACTCTCACAAACCCAGTTGTGAAATTCTTATTAACTCGTCCAATGGAGTAATATGTTCTTGTGGCTTTAAGTCCCAAGAAATAAGACTTAGATGTTGGGATATAAATTCACCCTAAGCCCCGTTTGATGTTAGAATAGTTTTGATGGCCAAAACACTTAGAGTTTATAAATGTAATAGGATCAGCTGACTTGTATAGAACAGCTTAGACTAGTCTTGTGTGATCAACTGTATTGATAGCAACTGATCAGCACAGTCATGGCTTACATGCCTATCCTCAAGATAAGAAGAGTAGAAGACATGAAGACTAGAAGATCCTTGAAGACCAGATATGTTAAGGTGCTTGTATACCTACTTATCTGATGGAGTCCCAGATTGAAGATGGCCTAAAGCAGTACAAAGAATTTCCAGATCAGAAGAGTAGTACTCGTCTGATATCAGAAGACAGAAGACCTAAGGTCAGAAGAGTAGTCAGAAGACTAGAAGTACAGATCAGAAGACTATGTGCTCTTCCAGGACTCGGCTGATTCCCAAGTCATCTTGCAATTTAAACGAAGACCTACCTTATTTAGAAGATTGACATGATCCCAGGATTGAAGCAATCAAGCGGCTGGAATCAAGGAATCAAGCTATTATGGGAAGATTGCTCAAACGGCTAGTCAACTCCAACGGCTAGTTGCACTCAATCTCCATTATAAATACAAGAGGATGAACACAGAAGCAACAAGTGAGAGAATTCACAAGCTAAGCAAGCAATCAAGCAAAAAGCCACATTGTTCTAAGAATTCTCCAAGAGCCAGAAATCCATTAGATTATCCATAGCTCTTAAGTGCTTCCTATCCAACCCTTAAGAACCTGAAACTTATTCATATTGTATATCAGTTGTTTTAGGCATAGTGGTTAAGCAAATTATAAGCTTGAACCATTAGTTGGATACATCTCAAAAACCCCAAACCCTCACCGAAAGGTTTAAGTTTTTGAAACCCCCCAAAGTGCAAGTGCTTACAATCACTTGTGGAGACCGCAGCTGTTAGGACGGCTCAGATCTCAAAGTCCTAACCTTGGGACTATAAAGGACAAGACCCTTGTAATTTGTGGAAATTAAAGGGATTAAACATCACGTTAGGACGTGAGAGTGGACGTAGGATCGTATATCCGAACCACTATAAATCCGGTGTTATTTACTTTCTGCACTTTACATTTCTGCTTTTACATTCATTATTATATAGTGCATACTGTGATTTCAACACTCTTCAAAACAAGGCTATAACTTTCAAACCAGCATCAGCTGAGTAGTTTCACAAAGTAAAACAAGTTACAAGAACGAGTCTAAACCAGGGCCACCATATTTCCGCATATAACCTCTTCAGTCAGATCACTATAGTCATCTGGACCAGCAGACTTGCAGTCCAGTTGACATAGCAATCAGAAGAGGTTCCCAACTCTGTTTGAAAAAGTTTTAAAGTCTATTCACCCCTCCCCTCTAGACTTTAATCCCACTCACTACTCGTTCAGGGACCAACAAGTGGTATCAGAGCAGTGGTTCTAACGGACTACTGTCTCTAGATTATCAGAAGACTTGAGGGAGTCTCTCTGTAGTCCTCTTGAACAGATTTTTTTTTTAAAACTTGTTTTCGAAAACTCATACAGCATGAGTGCTAATATGCGTAAGTTGCCTAAGTTTTCAGTGGAGGATTATGATTACTGGAAGATCAGGATGAGGAAGAATCTCACATCAGTCCACTACAAGATGTGGTCTGTAATCACAGAAGGCCCGATCACCATCATGACAGTCAACACTGCAAATGGTGATCCAGAAGTCCCAGTTGGAGAACTAGTTCCCAAGCCCATGAAGGACCTCACACCAGAAGAGATGAAGCAATCAAGTCTTGATAGCATTGCTCAAGATTACATAATGCAAACTCTTCCAAATGAGTACATTGCAAAAGTAATCCATTGTGAGTCAGCCAGAGAGATGTGGGAGGCATTGGCACTTCTTTGTGAAGGAACTGAGCTGATCAAAGAATCCAAGTTGTCTACAGCAGTCAAGAAGTTCGAACACTTCAAGATGCAACCAGAAGAGTCTATTGATCAGTTAGACAACAGATTTACCAAGATCATCAATGAGATAGAATCTCTGGGCAAGAAATACACAAATAGAGAGAAAAATCTAAAGATCTTAGATTCTCTAACCAAGAAATGGAGACTCAAGAAGACCATCATCAAAGATACTCAAGATATCAAGAAGTGGTCTGCACAAACTCTATTTCAGAACCTGAAAGCCCATGAATATGATCTTGAAAGAGAAGAGAACTCAGGAAGTGATGAGCCAACTGCAACCCCATCTACCTCCAAGACTGTAGCCTTCAAGGCAACCAATACAAAAGCTGCAAGCACCTCATCTGGCAAGACCTCTCTGAAAACAGAAGACTGTGAAGGATCAGACATGAGCCTGAAAGAGCAAATGGCACTTATGATCAAGAGATTTGAAAGGATGAACACACTCAACAGTAAATATAGAAAATTCTATAGAAACTACAAAGATAGAAGAGCAAGTTCACCTTCCAGAGGTTCCAGAGAAAGAACACCAGAAGGACATCCTAGAAAGGATGTAGAGTCATCTGACAGCCGAGGATCTAGAAGAAGAGATGCCACCCCTCCAAGGAGAGGCAACTCAAATCAGAAACCTGGATCTTGCTTCAACTGTGGCAAACCAGGACACTATGTCTACGAATGTCCTGAGCTGGATTTGGATGACAAGAAAGAAAGAAGGCCAAGAAGAACCTCAGACAAAAAGGCAATGGTGACTGAAGAATCTGAATACCAAAGTGATGAACTCCCTACGTCACCAGACGATCAAATCTTTTCAGATGATTCAGACGACCTAGCTATGATGGCCATAGGAGAAAATGAGGTAAACTCGTATACTACTACTTTCCATTCACCTATTTTCTCACAAACAGATGACATAAACTCATCTGAAGGCGAATCAGAAGACACCTATTATCAATCCTTAAGAAAGGTAAAAGGTGATCTGGATATTGCCACTAGAGCCTTTATAGAAGTGGAAGAGGAGAATAAGGATTTAAGAAAAGAAATTGCTAGGTTGAAAAAGGTAAAGTTTGATAACACCCCTGAGTTAGTCACCATGAATGAAAGGTTGACCAAAGAAGTGGAACTTCTTAAGGAAGAAAATACCACAACAACTCAGTTGTATGAGGGGATGTTAGAAACTCAAGCCTTAGAAACCAAAGAATTTCGTATACTTCAATCTAAGTTCGATGATCTCTTCCAAACACATAAGCTCTTAGAAAAGGAGAAGGAATGCCTAGATCAAAAGATATCAGAATTCAATAAAGCTTCGACTACTATTGAAAGTATCTCTGAATATTATAGATCAAATGGCAATAAGATGGGTTTAGGCTATGAACTTAATCCATCAACATCCTCTCCAGCTGGGGGTAGTACACCTAACAAGTGCACTACTCAGACACATGAACAGGGTGAGTGTTCTAAACACAATGAACTCAATATGAACCAAAAGGCATCTGTACCAGCTAAGGCTAACTATCCCAAAACCAAAAATGGTAAAGGACAAGCTAACCCCAAGCCTGTACAGAGGAACAGCAAACAGCCTAGACCATCTCGGCTGAGACAGTCTCAGCTGTATGCTGCTTCAGCCAAGAAGAAGAAATCTTCTTCAAACAAATCTGTTCTCTTTGCACCCCCTATCTCTTATGATATTATGAGAACAGAAGAGTATGGTCCATATAATCGTGTGCATCGACCAGCTAATGCACCCAGGCCGAATGTAACTAGTCAAAAGATCATGTATGTACACTCCTATAAAGGGAAACCATTTGACTACTACTTAGCTGACACCAAGAACAAATCAGATCAGTCCAAGGTGCAGACTGGTAAGATTTGGTTCTGTGATGCCCGAGGGAAACAACTCAAATGTTCAAGGTTGTTTAAACGACCAATGTATATGTGGGTTCCCAAGGGTAGTACTAACACCCAAGGACCCAAAACAAAATGGGTACCTAAAACTTAACTTTTCTTGCAGGAAAGGAAGGACCTATACAGAAGAGGAGGTCTAGCAGGAGAAACTTGGTACATAGATAGTGGATGCTCAACTCACATGACAGGAACCAAAAGCCTGCTGACCAACTACATAGA
Source organism: Galeopsis tetrahit (assembly GCA_963675135.1). Lineage (NCBI taxonomy): Eukaryota > Viridiplantae > Streptophyta > Magnoliopsida > Lamiales > Lamiaceae > Galeopsis > Galeopsis tetrahit. Next base: position 46,075,684 of record OY776121.1, read on the forward strand.
GAAGAAAGGTCCAAAAGTTTTCTTTGGTGATAACGCGCACGGTAGCACAAAAGGATATGGCACCCTTAAAAATGGTGACATTGAGGTACATGATGTATCATATGTAGAAGGTCTTAAGTTTAACTTATTATCTGTTTCTCACTTTTGTGACACTGGTTACTCAGTCAAATTCTCTAAAGATGAGTGTCTCATAAGTGATAAGAGAACAAAACAAAACCTTCTAACAGGATCTAGAAAGGGAAGTATGTATCTTGCAAATTGGAACAGCTGTCCTAAGGATACATGCCTGCTTGTGAAGAGCCCTAAGATGTCAGCTGGCTATGGCACAAACGTCTTAGCCATCTGAACTTTAAGACTATAAACAAGTTAGCAAGGGAATCCTTAGTTGATGGTCTGCCTAATGAACTCTACTGTAAAGATCAGGTTTGTGATGCATGTCAACAAGGGAAGCAAATAAAGGTCTCTTTCAAGACCAAGAAGACAGCATCAACCAGCAGAGTCCTTGAATTGCTTCACATGGATCTCTTTGGACCAATCACTCCAACCACTTTAACAGGGAGGAAGTACACTCTTATTGTTGTAGATGATTACTCCAAGTTTACTTGGGTTATCTTCCTATACAAGAAGAGTGAAACACAGCAGAAGCTTCCTGAACTATTGAAGAGGATCCAAGTAGAGAAAGGAGAACCAATCGTGAAAATTAGAAGTGACAAAGGCACTGAATTTATTAACTCTTATATAATTGCCTATTGTACTTCTAATGGTATTCAGCATGAGACAAGTGCAGCAAGAACACCACAACAGAATGGTGTAGCTGAAAGAAGAGTCAGAACACTCAAAGAAGCGGCCAGAACACTCCTTGCTGAATTTCCTACTCCCAAGAAGCTATGGGCAGAAGCCATCAACACAGCTTGTCACACTCAAAACAGGTCAGGTATTCATAAAATTCATGAGAAAACTCCATATGAACTGTGGAAAGGAAGAAAACCTAGAGTATCTTACTTTCATATATTTGGTTGTAAGTGTTTCATTCACAACAATGGGAAGAGTAAGTTGAATGCCTTTGATGCCAAAGCAGATGAGGGGATATTCTTAGGATACTCCTCAACTAGCAAAGCATTTAGAGTACTCAACAAACGAACCCTTCTTGTGGAAGAAACACCTCATGTTGTTTTTGATGAATCGTGTGAAAAGAATGCAGTAGAAACAAACTCAGCTGCAGATCAGATGAGACATCTAGTGATCAAGTCCAAACCAGATGAGTTCATTGAAGTCAATGAACCTTTCCCTGAAGAACCAGAGGAAGATAAGCCTCATAGACCTGTCACTAGATCTCAAACTCAAGTAGGACAAGCTGACCAGAATCAAGATGCATCAATCCCAAATGCCAGGGGGAATGATCTCTTTGACACTCAAGATACAGATGATGATCGAACTAATCAAGTCAACCCTCCTGATGACACTAGACCAGATGAGAATCCAAACTCATCCAATGCAGATACTCCAGTGAGACATACATGGAGGAACAACCATCCATCAAACCTCATCTTAGGAGGAGCAGAATCAGGTGTCAAGACCAGAAGACAACTGAATCAGAATTCTCAATCATCTATGTTCTGCTGGTGTGCTTTCCTCTCCAACATTGAACCAGCTGACATAGAAGAAGCAATGACAGATAGCAATTGGATCACTGCTATGCAAGAAGAACTAAACCAATTCGAAAGAAATGAAGTCTGGGAATTGGTAGATCGTCCTGAAAACCACAATGTAGTAGGAACAAAGTGGGTATTCAAGAACAAGAAGGACGAAAATGATGTGATAACTAGAAATAAGGCAAGGCTAGTTGCAAAAGGATATTCACAATCTGAAGGGATTGACTATGATGAAACTTTTGCACCAGTAGCCAGATTAGAAGCCATTCGACTATTTCTAGCTTATGCATCTTATATGGGCTTCAAGGTATATCAAATGGATGTCAAGAGTGCTTTTCTAAATGGTATTCTGATAGAAGAAGTATATGTAGAGCAGCCTCCAGGATTTGAAAAAGGTGATCAAGTATATCGACTGAAGAAGGCTCTCTATGGTCTAAAACAAGCCCCTAAAGCTTGGTATGACACATTGTCACAATTCCTACTTGACAATGGATATACAAAAGGCAAAGTTGATAGAACCCTCTTCAGAATACAAGAAGGAGAAGACATTTTAATGGTACAAATATATGTAGATGACATTATATTTGGATCACCAAATCAAGAAATGTGCAAGAAGTTCTCTGAACTTATGCAAGGAAAATTCGAAATGAGCATGATGGGTGAGATGAATTATTTCCTAGGACTTCAAGTCAAGCAGAGTTCAGAAGGGATCTTCATCAACCAGTCCAAGTATACCAAGAGTCTATTAGAAAGATTCAAAGCTCTACAAAGCAAGACTGCAAGGATTCCAATAATGACATCTTTCAAAATGGAACCAGATGAGTCTGGACAGGCAGTTGATCAAGCTGAATATAGAGCACTGATTGGATCTCTACTATATCTTACAGCTAGCAGACCAGACATAACATTTGCTGTAGGAGTATGTGCTAGGTTTCAAGCAAACCCAAAGCAAAGTCATCTAGAAGCAGCAAGGAAGATTCTCAAGTACCTAAAAGGAACAGTCAACCTAGGACTATGGTACCCTGCTGATGACAATCTAGAATTGAGTGGCTATTCTGACTCAGACTATGGAGGATGCAGAATTGATAGGAAGTCCACATCAGGAACCTGTCAATTTCTAGGAAACAAGTTGATATCATGGTTCTCTAAGAAGCAAACCTCAGTTGCAACCTCCACCACTGAAGCAGAATACATGGCAGCTGGTAGTTGTTGTAGTCAGCTGCTCTGGCTAGTTCAACAACTCAAGGATTACAATGTAGAGGCAAGAGAAGTCCCTATTTATTGTGATAGCAGCAGCGCCATTGCCATCACTCAAAATCCAGTCCTCCACACAAGGTGCAAGCATGTCGACATTCGACACCACTTCATAAGAGATCACCTTGAAAAGAAGGACATCAAGATGGAGAAAATTCACACAGATATCCAAAGAGCAGACATCTTGACTAAGCCCCTAGCTGAAGAAAGGTTCAAGACCTTATGTTACAGCTTAGGACTCCTGGACCCAAGCACATGAAGAAGGAAAGATCAGCTGAAAACCTCAGCTGACCCAAGTGCAGCAGACTAGGAGAATCAGATGAGGTGAATAGACACCCTCATCTTCAGGTAAGTTCTTTCCCAATGAAGACAGATAGAGCTGAGGGAAAACATAGAGTTATCTAATCAAGGGGGAATCAATGATACCTTAAGAATCCTTGATGAAATACTCTAAAATCTGCATTGCATAGTATACATATATATATATATAGCAGACTTGAACAAAGCTATTTGATCTCCTTACTCTAAGCAATGTATAACTTTGTATATTAATAAACTATTCTTCATAAAATACTTTATTCATATACATAAATACAGTATACTAACTGAGTCATACTTGGCTGGATTAATACACCATCCTCACCGACTCAACAGTATGCATGCACAGTACGGATTTCAAATAACTCATGGTCAAAATTTATAATTTCTGCATTCCATTAGATAAAGTCTGAATATCTTTAAATGTGCACCCTTGGATCAAGAAACTCACTACTGATCTTAAGAAATCACTTTTCAGAAATTCAGACCTATCACCTCTATAGTTTTGTCATCTTTCTCTCCACTACCTCATTTCTACCCCTATAAAAGGAGAAGTTATGAGAACACCTAAGAACACAAAACATCTAACATTTTTTTATTTCAGGTATGGAGACAATTGAAAGAAGAGATGGAATGGAGATCATTCTTCAACCAAAATCTTGGGTGAAGGAGATGAAGATTTGTCCAGAAAATGAAGATGATACAGATCCATATACATGGCTTACTCAACATAAGTATGCTCATGAAAGCTAAAGGAAGAAGAGACGTTCTTGTTGAAAGCTAAAGGAGGAAGAGATGCAGAGGACAAAGTAGCAAGCAAGCAGAGCTTCTTCTCCAGAAGGAAGTTCTACATGGAAAGCTTGTTATGCAAAGCTACTGTGTCTAAACAGAACATGAAGGCTGAGTCCATGGCCCTCTCTTCAACTCCATTGAAGCACCCCTCAACCTTCCTTCCCCTTCTAGAGAAGCGAAGAAATTCAACAAGAGCACATTAGATGCTACATCCCATCTGATGATGAGGAACATCCGATGGTGAGAAACATTTAAATCAGTGGGACTATGTCTAGACTAGCTCCACTTGATTTAAAGAAGGAGTTGAAAGATCCATCAAACCAGGTTGGATCATCACTCACAATAAAGCTGGAAGGATCCCTCCAGGTTGGATCATCACAGCAAACACCGTTTCCTCTACTCAGCTGATCAGAAGACCAACTCAGCTGACCAGAAGACTTTTCAAAGACAATCAGCAGACATCTTGAAGAACTCAGAAGACCTCACTCTGCTGATCAAATCACACAAATTTAGAGTATAATGACTAGTCTTGATCATGTAATTCATTCTAGATTTATTCCTGAATGTAATTAAACAAATTGGCTTATATAAGGAATGCAATTTTCTTATAGAAAACGGCCTTGATGATCAATTCTTACCATAAATTAGTCCCAACGGCTATTTTTGGTAATGATGTCATTAATACTCAAGTACCATATTGCCAACAAATCAACAATTGCCAAATGGCATAACCAGCCGGCAAATTTAAGAAATCAAAGAAGGAAATCTTGGGCTCTACTCCAAATTCAAACACAAATCTGACCGTTAGATCAAATTTTCTGGAGTATATATTCACACCCCTAAAACCTCTCCCAAACCCTGTCGCTCATATTACTCAATTAATCACATAACTCTCTCTCGTTCTGCAAAATTTCTTTCAAGCCTTCAAACTCTAACACTCAGACTCTACTATGGCAATCATTGAAATTTACGACGAGAAGACCAAGAATACTGGCACCTTGGATGCTGCAAAGTGGTCCAAGGAAGGGAAGATTTTTACGGAGAATGCTCTGTTTTTCAAAGGCAAACACTCAGATGAGAACAAGGAGATATTGCTTCGGTGCGTCAATCTTAAACTCAGAGACTTTCTGGAAGCAGCTCCAACTAATGTCTATGAACAAGACGTTCTGACATTCTATGCAAACGCCGTGATGAAGGGTTCTCATGTCGAAAGTGTCATGAATGGACACAAAGTCAAGGTTACAAGGGAAATTCTTCAGGAATTGTTTGGCCTATCAAGGGGGAAAATAAATATCTCCAACTACATCATGAATAGAGAAAAGGAGTATATGGAGATGTTTACTGGTGGAAGAATCAAGGCTACTGATGCAACTGGGCTAAAGAAATCCCAACTTGAACCAAAATTCCAAACCTTGTTGGATATTGCAGGAAAGATGTTACTTGGTAACACATTCAGTCATGATGCTGTTACTACTTTAAAGGTTCGAGTAATGGCTGCAATCTGGGATCAGATCGATGGAGACTGGCAAGGACTATTCTTAGAAAGAATTGCTCTTGAGGCAAAGAAAGTCACTTTGGACTTACAATCGAAGGTATGGAAGGTAGCAGCTACAGTCAGCTTTGTCAACAAGCTGAGCATCATCCTTCCAGATATTCTCCCAAAGAAGTACAAGATGGGACCTCATAAGACCTTTCACATCTCCAAATATTATTTGAGAAAGGAAGCTCTTGCTGAGGCAGAAAGATTAAAAGAAGAAAAGAGGAAGCTGTTGGCTGAGACGGCAGCACAAGAGTCTGATCATGACTCTGCTGAAGAAGAAGAGGAGCCAACCAAAGAAGAGGCTCAGAAGAAGGTTGCTGAGGATGATGATGATGATGACAATCAGACCTTAGCACAAAGACGATATCTAATCAGATCTGGGCTCATCTCCCCATCTGATTCAGATGCCACTCCCACTGCCTCTCCCTTGAAGAAGGCAGGTACCTCTAAACCCTCTCCCTCTTTTACTCCTTCTAAATTGTCAAAGGGTCAGAAGAGAAAGAAGAATAATTCTTCTTCCAACAAAAAGTCCAAGAAATCGAGGCTTCCTACTCCCATGTTAATAGCCCCGATTGCATCCTTCAACCCTTCTGATGACTCCAGCCCATCTGACCACTCAAACACTGATATCCAAATCCCTGCTGATACTCACACAGCAGAGGAACAAGCTCCACCTACCTCAATCCCTGAACCCCTATTGCCTAACCCTGCTGATGTTCAAGATCCGAGTGTCCAAACCTCTACTGATCTTCATGAAGAAACTATGCCAGACCAGCAGACCCAAAACCCTGCTGATGTTCAAGATCCGAGTGTCCTAACCTCTATTGATCTTCATGAAGAAACTATACCAGACCAGCAGACCCAAATCCCTGCTGATGAACAGATCACTGAAGATCAAGAACATATCACTTCCCAAATCCCTGCTGATACTCACACAGCAGAGGAAACTACCCCAAATACTCAAACTCCTACCATCATTGTTTCTTCTGCTCCAGAAGACATGGCACCAGCAGATCTTGCTCAAGCTGGTCCCTATCAACCTCACTACAGAATGGTACACTATCCTATGTGCACAAGGGAGAAGATAATGAGGATGAAGATAGCAAACCTGCTCAAGTCTACTATTCCTGGTATTGATGAGGAATCAGTTCAGTTCGAACAAATTCTCAGAATCTGCACCTGGATTGAACTCAGGAGAGATGATGTGGATGACCTTATTGAAGTCATGGAAGGAATGGGAGGAAAAGCTAATTTCCTCGACTGGGAAATGGAGTAAAAAGAAGTTGCTCAAGTTACATCTTTTGCTCAACTGCTGCCCGAAGAAGCCTTTACAGCAGTATGCCACAGAATTCTAGGAATTCCATCTAATGATGCCTCTATCCCAGAAGGCATATCAGATCATCAGACAGCTGGCAAAGCCAAAGTGAATGACTCAGCTGCGTCCGTTCCTGCGGAAGACTCAGCTGAACCAGCTGACAGAACCGAGATTGAAAAAGAAGTAATCACTATTCCTGATCACTTCATGCCTAAGGATACTCTACCTCACTTCATTGACAAAGGTGACACCATCATGTCCCACCTGGTTAAGGCCACTACCACATTTCTCAATGAAGAGTATCTTTCAGCTGAAGACAGAGGCAAAGCCCTGACAGTGCATCCAAAGCCTCAAGGTACTGCCTCAACTTCTACTTCAACAGCTGACTATACAGCAGACATATGCTCACAGGTCAAGACTGCTATAGACCTACACTTTGAAAAGGGCTTAGGCCTACAGCTTGGAAGATATGTTGAAAAGGCAGTCAAGGAGCAGAGAACTCGTCTTCATAACCAGATCATTGATATTGAAGACAAGTTTGGAGAATCTCTTCACGATTAGATAAGTGAGTATCTGACCAGCATTCTGAAGATGGCAGGTGAACATTCCACCAGGTTTGCTGATCTCTACACCAATGAGGTCAACCGCATGGAAAACATCTACAAGACAAGAATTGATGATGCTGAAGCAAGAGCTACTGAAGGTCGAGCTCTTCTCCAATCAGCTACAGCAGAGAATGAAAAACTTCAGACTCAGCTGCAGGAGACAGCAACCAGACTGGAAGCAATTTCAGCTAAACTAGAAGCTGCCTCCTCCTCCAACTCTCATGCTCAGATCCTAGACCATAGCATCACACATCTGACTCATGTTAGCAGAGTCAACGCCATGGCACTTCAACAAACTCTTAGAGTGGAGATTCTGAATGCCATGAAGCCTTTTGCGGCTGCACTTGCTGAAGCCAAAAAGGGGGAAGATGTATTGATAAAAGCTCTAGAGAAGACTACTGCACAGCAAGCTGTAATGGTAGTATCTCAAGATGAGTTGAATGAAACCTTGGGTGATTTATCAAGCAAAATCAAGAGCAAGAAAGGCAAAGGCAAAGAAATTGCTCAAGAAGACATCCAAGCTCCCACTCAAGCAACTGCCAAAAGCCTGCAGATCACTGCCTCTACAGAACAAGTTTCCGAGAAAAGAATGACTAGGAAAAGGAAGGCAGATGAGCAAGCAGATGAGCAAGCTCAGAATTCAACTCCAGCAGAGCCTACTGCAGAAGAGAAAGAGGCTTTAGAGTTGAAGAAAAGGAAAGAGCTTGAAGCTCAAGAGCTTAAACAAAAGAAGCTAAAAGATGCGAAAGCAGTCAAAGCCAAATTTGACAGGAAGATAGCCAAACTCAGGAAAGCTCTCAAGGAGAAAGCACTGAAAGAAAATGCTCTGGCACAGAAAGATAAAGTTCTGGTATTTGATAGCAACTATGTGGACTATCTAGCCCTTCAAGATGAACTACCAAAGTGGCACCCTCTGAAGAAGAAATGGCAAATTCAACACCACATTGTAAGAAAATTTGGCCCTCTCCCAACCTATGAAGATGAATTCTTCCAGTTCAATCAATTCATAAACATTGAAGATCCAGAGTTCTGGAAAGAAGTAGTCAAGACAGCCAAAGAACTCGACAACTGCAGAATCCTAACTCCTGAAGAACCCAAATGGGATCCTCCCACTCTGGATTCTGGAAGAACAGACTTCATTGAAGTCAAAAGGATCCTAGAGAAGATCTATGAAGAGGAGAATGTTACAGACCTGCAGCACATGGAAGAAGTTTGATCTCGTCTGTACCTTGCCTTCCGCATCTGAAGATCAGAAGACCTGATGAAGACCACTTTCAAAGCCTTAAGAAACTATTACTTGTAATCTGTAAAAGTTCTATATATTCAAGTTTAGTTCTCTTTGCTTTCAAGACAAACTCTCATTGTCTTCATCAGATACTTCAGTTTTTATGAAGTTTATAAACTCCTATCTTATCTTATTAAGAGCATTTATCATATATATAGTTTTGGCTTCATCAAAAAGGGGGAAATTGTTGGGATATAAATTCACCCTAAGCCCCGTTTGATGTTAGAATAGTTTTGATGGCCAAAACACTTAGAGTTTATAAATGTAATAGGATCAGCTGACTTGTATAGAACAGCTTAGACTAGTCTTGTGTGATCAACTGTATTGATAGCAACTGATCAGCACAGTCATGGCTTACATGCCTATCCTCAAGATAAGAAGAGTAGAAGACATGAAGACTAGAAGATCCTTGAAGACCAGATATGTTAAGGTGCTTGTATACCTACTTATCTGATGGAGTCCCAGATTGAAGATGGCCTAAAGCAGTACAAAGAATTTCCAGATCAGAAGAGTAGTACTCGTCTGATATCAGAAGACAGAAGACCTAAGGCCAGAAGAGTAGTCAGAAGACTAGAAGTACAGATCAGAAGACTATGTGCTCTTCCAGGACTCGGCTGATTCCCAAGTCATCTTGCAATTTAAACGAAGACCTACCTTATTTAGAAGATTGACATGATCCCAGGATTGAAGCAATCAAGCGGCTGGAATCAAGGAATCAAGCTATTATGGGAAGATTGCTCAAACGGCTAGTCAACTCCAACGGCTAGTTGCACTCAATCTCCATTATAAATACAAGAGGATGAACACAGAAGCAACAAGTGAGAGAATTCACAAGCTAAGCAAGCAATCAAGCAAAAAGCCACATTGTTCTAAGAATTCTCCAAGAGCCAGAAATCCATTAGATTATCCATAGCTCTTAAGTGCTTCCTATCCAACCCTTAAGAACCTGAAACTTATTCATATTGTATATCAGTTGTTTTAGGCATAGTGGTTAAGCAAATTATAAGCTTGAACCATTAGTTGGATACATCTCAAAAACCCCAAACCCTCACCGAAAGGTTTAAGTTTTTGAAACCCCCCAAAGTGCAAGTGCTTACAATCACTTGTGGAGACCGCAGCTGTTAGGACGGCTCAGATCTCAAAGTCCTAACCTTGGGACTATAAAGGACAAGACCCTTGTAATTTGTGGAAATTAAAGGGATTAAACATCACGTTAGGACGTGAGAGTGGACGTAGGATCGTATATCCGAACCACTATAAATCCGGTGTTATTTACTTTCTGCACTTTACATTTCTGCTTTTACATTCATTATTATATAGTGCATACTGTGATTTCAACACTCTTCAAAACAAGGCTATAACTTTCAAACCAGCATCAGCTGAGTAGTTTCACAAAGTAAAACAAGTTACAAGAACGAGTCTAAACCAGGGCCACCATATTTCCGCATATAACCTCTTCAGTCAGATCACTATAGTCATCTGGACCAGCAGACTTGCAGTCCAGTTGACATAGCAATCAGAAGAGGTTCCCAACTCTGTTTGAAAAAGTTTTAAAGTCTATTCACCCCTCCCCTCTAGACTTTAATCCCACTCACTACTCGTTCAGGGACCAACAAGTGGTATCAGAGCAGTGGTTCTAACGGACTACTGTCTCTAGATTATCAGAAGACTTGAGGGAGTCTCTCTGTAGTCCTCTTGAACAGATTTTTTTTTTAAAACTTGTTTTCGAAAACTCATACAGCATGAGTGCTAATATGCGTAAGTTGCCTAAGTTTTCAGTGGAGGATTATGATTACTGGAAGATCAGGATGAGGAAGAATCTCACATCAGTCCACTACAAGATGTGGTCTGTAATCACAGAAGGCCCGATCACCATCATGACAGTCAACACTGCAAATGGTGATCCAGAAGTCCCAGTTGGAGAACTAGTTCCCAAGCCCATGAAGGACCTCACACCAGAAGAGATGAAGCAATCAAGTCTTGATAGCATTGCTCAAGATTACATAATGCAAACTCTTCCAAATGAGTACATTGCAAAAGTAATCCATTGTGAGTCAGCCAGAGAGATGTGGGAGGCATTGGCACTTCTTTGTGAAGGAACTGAGCTGATCAAAGAATCCAAGTTGTCTACAGCAGTCAAGAAGTTCGAACACTTCAAGATGCAACCAGAAGAGTCTATTGATCAGTTAGACAACAGATTTACCAAGATCATCAATGAGATAGAATCTCTGGGCAAGAAATACACAAACAGAGAGAAAAATCTAAAGATCTTAGATTCTCTAACCAAGAAATGGAGACTCAAGAAGACCATCATCAAAGATACTCAAGATATCAAGAAGTGGTCTGCACAAACTCTATTTCAGAACCTGAAAGCCCATGAATATGATCTTGAAAGAGAAGAGAACTCAGGAAGTGATGAGCCAACTGCAACCCCATCTACCTCCAAGACTGTAGCCTTCAAGGCAGCCAATACAAAAGCTGCAAGCACCTCATCTGGCAAGACCTCTCTGAAAACAGAAGACTGTGAAGGATCAGACATGAGCCTGAAAGAGCAAATGGCACTTATGATCAAGAGATTTGAAAGGATGAACACACTCAACAGTAAATATAGAAAATTCTATAGAAACTACAAAGATAGAAGAGCAAGTTCACCTTCCAGAGGTTCCAGAGAAAGAACACCAGAAGGACATCCTAGAAAGGATGTAGAGTCATCTGACAGCCGAGGATCTAGAAGAAGAGATCCAACCAACTCTACTGAGTATAGAGGAATAATTGGTTCACTCCTCTATCTCACTGCCAGCAGACCTGATATCACCTTTGCAGTAGGTGTTTGTGCAAGGTTTCAAGCAAATCCTAAGAAAAGCCACCTTGAGGCTGCAAAGAGGATTTTGAGGTATCTCAAAGGCACTGAAAATCTAGGCCTTTGGTACCCTGCTGATGACAATATTGAGCTAACTGGCTACTCAGATGCTGATTATGGAGGATGTAGGATTGACAGAAAGTCCACCTCAGGGACTTGTCAGTTCTTGGGCAACAAACTCATTTCTTGGTTCTCCAAGAAGCAAAATACAGTGGCCACCTCCACCACTGAAGCTGAATATGTTGCAGCTGGAAGTTGTTGTGCTCAAATCCTTTGGCTAAGACAACAACTCAGAGACTACAAAGTCAACTCTACTGAAGTGCAAATTTTCTGTGATAACAATAGTGCCATTGCTATATCACAAAATCCTGTCTTGCACACAAGATGCAAACATGTGGACATCAAGCATCACTTCATTAGAGATCATGTGGAGAAGAAGGATATCAAGTTGGTGAAAATTCACACAGACCATCAAAAAAGCTGATATACTAACTAAGCCACTTGCAGAGGCAAGATTCCTGGAATTATCAGCAGAGTTGGGGCTTCTTGATCCAGGAAAGCTTGAAAAATGAGTCCAAAGAAGTTCATTGATGGAAAGGGAAATAAACTCAAACTTCAGCAGACTTGGTCAAGTCTACTGAAAATCAGAAATATGACCTTACTTCTTCAGGACACTTGTCCATTAACATTCAGGACCCTTGTCCACCTTTCTTCAGGACACTTGTCCAAGTGGGGTCAGATAAGTTGTCCCAGCTATCAAACCAAATCTTGGTATGATAAGCACCTATTTTTGGTGATCAATACCTATTTCGAAATCTGTCCCATTGAAATACAGTTCTCACCTTTCTGGGATTTAATTTGTCTCCCACTCAAAAGGTCACTTTCCATGCATTAAATGCCAAGATTTAACTCTTGTTTGCATTAAACTTTTTGGGACATGATCTATCTCGAAAAACCCCCAGCCTTAAACAAACATTAAAAACCACCCACGTTTTGCATAAAACAGTTATTTCACTGTTACATTGGTTTTTGACCATTGGATCAAAAATGGACAACTCCCCTGAAATCAATCCTAGCCGTCCATTTTGGATTTCCATTTTTGCTCATCTTTGAATTGCTTCAAGACCTTACCAACTCATTGACAAACATTCTTTTTAGAATATTCACAAGTCTTAAGATCCCCACAAACACTTCTTCCCCAAGTATTCGAAACCCTAACTCAAATTTTCTTCAAACTCTCTCAAAGCTCTCTCTGCAAATTTCAATGGCCCCCAAAGTTAGACCTGAGATGCTTGTTGATTTCTCTAACAAGGATCTAGACCTGGATTTTGGCTACTTAAGCAATAAACAAAATCTTCATTTTGAGCCAATAGTATCCTTTGAGAATGAGGATCCTGAAATCACACCAACCTTGAGATGGTTGAGGAGAGCTGGACTTCAAAAGTTCATGGAGGAGAAACCAAGCTCTTGCTTGGAGAGCTACATGGCAGAATTCTTTGCCTTCCTCAAGTGGAGAGGCAAACCTGAGGATGGTGAAGTATCAACCAGATTATCTTACACTGCAGAAGGAGAGGAGGAGGAGAGATTCCACAGAGTAAAATTCTCCTCAGAGGATCTGGAAGGAGCTTTTGGATTGCCTTATGAGGGAAGGAATCCAAAAGTTTATGGTACTGGCCATGAAGATGAGATAGCCCAAGAATGGCTACTAGTTCCAGGCCCTCTCTCCTCAACTCAAAACAAGAAAACTCTCAAACCAGAGTTTCTCAACCTTTTTGAGGTAGTTGCTAAGAGCCTCTTAAGCAACACTGGAAGCTTAGAGCAGGTTGGTCATCCAAGGATCAGAATCATGGCTGCCATTATTGATGCCAGTGATAAGGGCATTAAGTTTGATTGGAGGACCTTCATCATGTCTGAGATGATGAAGGAGAAGGCAAAATTCAAGGTGAAAACCCACAATAAGGTGGTGTTAGAAGGGAAAATCAAGTATTGCACCAGGGCAAGCTTGTTGATTGAGAGGTTTTCCCACTATTCCCAGATGCAGACCTTTGCAAAGCCCCTCCCAGCCCAGAAGATCATGTTCAGAAAACTTAGCAAGAAAACTGAAAAGAGAAGGATGCTCATGGTCAAACCTGCTGAAGAACAGGAGGAAGAGAAGCCTAAGATGAAAAAGAGAACAAAGGCCAGGGCTGTCAAAACAAGGAAGATGTCTCAATTGCCTTCAAGAGAAGTCTCAGGAGCATCAGCTGAAGTTGATGCAGTGGCAGAAGAGGGAGTGAGTGTGCCTTCTGACCACTCAGAAGAGTTGAGGAGAAAGTACAATGAGACTATGCAAAAGAAGAAGGGTGATAAGAGAATCAGGGAAGTTGTCCCTGAGAAGGAAGGAAGTGGAAGCAGTAGGGCCAGCAAGAGAAGGGCCAAACCTACTGAGAAGGTGTTGGAGCTTCAAGAAGAAAGGTCTCTTCAATTGGCTCTAAGGGAGAGCAGAGCTGACAGCAGGACCAAATCCATGTCAAGGACTAATTCTTCTGGTTCTGGAACTCCAGAATCCAAAGTCCCTGAAGGTCAACCTATAGAGGCCAACCTCCCTGAAACTCAGTACCTTGAGCCCAACTCCCCTGAAACCCATGTCACCCCTTCCAACCAACCCATTACCCCTGTAAATCTCACTAAGAGATATTCTCCAGAAGGGAATGTGCAAAGAAGTGGCATTGATGTGCTTGCTGATTTAGCAGTAGATGAGACAAGACTCCTGTCTCCCCTTGACTCATCCATGCTCAATTATTCAAAGCTCTTAGAGCATGCACTCAATGAGCCAACCCCCCTGAGTAAAGCCCCTTCAGATTCATTGCTCTCTAAAGCAACTGAAGTACCTTCATTTGAGCCCAACCCTTCTGAAACCATTATCCCTGAACTTATTTTGCCTGAAGCCCTAGTAGGAGAACCCAGAGCCAACTCCCCTATAACCCAAAGTCCCCACTCAAGTGGAGATGAGGAGGAGTATACTTATGAAAGTATGCTCAGAGGAGGAGCCAAGGCTACTGTGGACAGTTTGTATCCACAACTTGCTGAATTTCCAAGAATTCAGAAGGCCTTTTATGATTTAAGGATGCTTGTTAATGTGAAAGACAAATCTATGATGGAGATATCACAAGTCATCCAAGATAAGGGTGCAAACTGGTGGCAAATAGAGGAAAACAGATTGCTACACTTTGCTGGAGTTTCAAAGACAAGATTTCTCATTGATGAGGAGATTTTTGCAAAGCTGGTAGTTGATAAGATTGAGGAGGAGAAAGAAAGAAAAGCCAAGGGAATCAAACACCCTGACAGTAGCTCCAATGATGATGATTCCCCTGATGATCCCTCAAACCCTTCAAATCCCAACCCTCCTGAAACCCCTCAAGCCAACATCCCTGAACTTTTTCAACCCAAGTCTTCTATAGCAAACAGACTTTCAAACCCTCCTAAAACCTATCATAGGAAAGGCTCTGTATCTTCAGAGGTGTTGACCAAGGGTGGTAACACAACCAAAGACACATCTGCCAATGAAGGTTCTTCTGAACCCAAGGCACAGCCTAAAGATGTTGAGGTTCCTGTACTAGAGGCTAGTTTGGTTAAGGTCTATTCAGTGTCAGAAGAGTTGGACACTGATCAGCCCTTAATCATTCAGGATGACTCAGTGGCTGCTGAGATAAGCACTGTGATCTCCTCACAACTGCCATCTTTGAACCCTGTTGAGGGTGAAGATGTTGCAGGATTAGGAGAAGGAGTTGAAAAGGAGAGAATAGTTGAAAAATCAGAGGGAGTTGAGGATGAAAGAGAGGTAGTCATCACTAAGATAGTGAGTGTACCACCATATGAGGGTGGAATAAGTGAGGAAGGACAGGTTATTCTTGAAGTCAAATCTGAACTTCAAGAATCCCTTGATGAGAGGAGACCTGATTCCTTGAGTGAGAACATTATTAAAGAAGGGAGAAAAGAACAAGTTGAAAATGAGAAGAAGACTGCTGATGTATCAGAGTCTTATACAAAAGAAATTGAGGGTGATGAGTGCTTATTTCCTAACTTGTTTGACTTGTCTGATGTTGCAGGTATTTCTCTTGATCAAATTTTTGCAGATGAATTCCTAACAGATGCACCTATCCAAGTAGATTCAGGCTCAGCTCAGGCCTTACTTGGAATGCAATCAGAGAAGTTGGACTCCTTGGCTCATCAAGTCCAATCTGCTCATGCTGAAACCTCAGGAGCATTAAATGAGCAAGGAAGGACTCTAGCATCTGTAGAAATGAGGCTCACTGGCTCTGAAGATGTTGTGCTACCAACCCTTGAGGCAAGGATCAGTGGTGTGGAATCTGGTCTCCAAACCATCTCCACTGAAGTTCAAAATGCCAAATCAACCATGGAAGCCATCTCAGAGGAGGTCAAGAAAGAGCAAAAGCTGCTGAGAGACAATCACAATGCCAATGTCAAAGCTCTCAGGCTAACTGTCAAACAAGCTATTGGAAAGAAGACTGCACTGCAAAAGAGAAGAGCTGAAGAGCAAAGGCTAGCTATGGTCAAAGCAGCCTCTGAAAAGTTTTCCCAAGAGGTATTGGCCAACATTGCTGAAGGTGCAGTGGCCAACCTCACTGAGCTTCTGAAGACCCAATTGGATGCATCTCTTAAGGCAACCATGGAGGAGGTTGTTCAACAGAAAATGAAACCTGTTCTAGCTTTTCTTAGCTTGAGCAGTGACAAGATGCAAAATATACATGATGAGAATGTATATTTGTTGGAAGAAATGAAGTCCCTAAACCAGGCCCAATCCCTGATGGCCTCAACTATGAGTGACCTCAAGCCCCAGTGTTTTGATGCTGCCAAAAAGGGGGAAAGGGAAAGAGCTAGAGCAAAAGGTGCCTTGGTGATTGGGAGCCCAGTCAAAGGGAAAGACAACATTGCTGAAGGAAAAGGCAAAGAGCCTGAAGTTCTGAATTTGGAAGAATTGAATGAAGAAGAGCAATTGGCACTTGCTTTGAAGAATTCTATGGCCTCAGCTCAAGAAGAAAGGATGAGGTTGCAACAAAGACCAGGTGGTGAAGTATCAGGTTTGGACAAGAGTGCTGAAGGTGTCCAAACTAGAGGAAAGATCAAGAAGGCCCAAGGAAAGAAGAGACAAATTGAGAAATTCACTGACTTTCCTAGCAGCCTTGATCTTCCACCTGAATTCAGAATTGATGAAGATGAGCCTACATCAAAGAAAGCCAAAACTGCTGAAGAGCCCAAATCTTCTGAATCTGGCAAAACTGCTGAAGGTACCAAGTCCTCTGAAGACATTGAAGAGTTATTTGCTGAAGGATTTGGACCTGAACCTAAGAAGAAGACAACTGTTCTAGCCCATGATCCATCAAAGCTGTTTCATGAAGGTTATGGCAAAGACCCTGAAACACAACAGAAATTGGCCATGATGAGGGCCCAAGAGAAAATGGATCTGATGGAAGAAGCCAACAGAGCAAGAGATGAGAGAAGAGCAAACTTTCAGAAACCAAGAAGGAGGAGAGCAACTTATAGCAAGATGAAGCCTCAGCTTCTAATCCCAATGGACACCAAATATCCACACTTGGATAAATGGGTGCCAATTCAGCTGAATGATACATGGGAAGAGGCCAAAAGGGAGTTTGTCTATGACTATTATGTCATTGACAGATGGAATGGAGGAGATGCAAACTCTGCCTTCACTGAGTTCATGCTAGAATACTACAGAGAGTTGTATCAACAACTACTTGCAGCTGCTGACATTGCAAGAATTGAACTCACAGCTCCCAAGCCAATCATATACATGCCCCCAAAGCTTGAAGGATGGATTGACCAAGCAAGAATTCTGAGAGAATTCACTGAGATCCTTAAGCTAAACAAGATGGTTCTTGGACCTAAGGGAACCAACCAAGAAGCCATGGCACTGAAAAGAAGAGTGTGGGCACAGTATGGAATGCTGCCACCCCCTGAGGATGATCTTTGAAATGGCTAAGTCTTCTGACCTTACTTGATTGATCAACTATGCTGAAATATGGTCAAGATTGATGATGTGCTAATCTGTTTGCTCTGGTTTGTTATGGATTGCTCTGATACAAGCTCTGTTCTCTGATGCTGAAAATATTATTTTTGTCTTGAATTGTTAAAATGAAATGCTCTGATGTATTTAAGTGTTATTGATTCATGCTCTGATATGTTAAATTCAACTATCAACATGCTTGTAATGATCTTTGAATGAATGATAGTTGAACTTATTTTGAATCAAGAAACACTAATCTCTCTATGCCTATCTTGAAACCTACTTGCAACAAAAACAGTGAAAACACTAACACATTATCTTTTCAGGAATATTGACCTTAGTCATGTCTTCTGAAGATACATGTAATAGGTGTAGACAAGTCACTTTTGCTTAGATTGTGTAGGTTTTGGCATCATCAAAAAGGGGGAAATTGTTGGGAATAAAATGAGATATGTTTTGATCTAATACCAAAACCCCCTGAGACATGCCTAAGTCAAATTGATAGTGTTCTAAAAATGTTAGAACACATAGCATAAGGCTAGATGAGAAGCTGAAATGTTAGGCAGCTCTTAGACAATTAGATACACAATTTGAGGGGGAACCTATGCTTTGAAGAGGATCAAGATCAAGTCCCCCCAAGGCTCAAATTCTGGAACAATCACTTAAGAGCAAGGACACTCTATGGAAAACCAAATGTACTGATCAGGAGAGTTGTCCAGAGAAGATGTTCTTATGCAAGAACAAGATTGTAAAGCTCAAAAGGACAAGTCCAATAAGATGACCTGATCAGGAGAGTTGTCCAGAGAAAGTGTCCATATGCAAGATTGGTAAAATCAAAAGGACAAGCTTAATGACTCTGATCAGCAGAGTTGTCCAAAGAAGCTAGCCATATGCAAGAACAACTTTACCTAGCTCAAAAGGACAAGGCTACTCAAAGGCTTTGGATCAGGAGAATTGTCCAGAGAAGCCCACTTTGTATGAAAAGTGCTCTGATGCTAAAAGACCAAATATGCTGATCAGAAGAATTGTCCAGAAGAGTTGTCTCAACATGATTGAATCAGATCAGATGCTCTAAAGGTTGAAGGTCAACTATGCTGAAGAATTAGAGACAACCATATCCTAAAGAAATACAATGCAACATGCCAAGATCATCTTGGAGTGAAATAAAGGGAAAGAGCCAAGTCATCTGAAGAAGAGCAAGCCAACCTTGCTGAAAGGCAAAACTGCTGATAGTGATAAGGAGAGTTGTCCAGATGATAAGGAATGTTGTCCTATCATTGGATCAACCTTCAGAAGCCATGTCCAAGTCCTAACAAGAAGTCAAACATTGGGAAAAGTGCTGCAGAATGAAGACAAAGTCTTACAAGCCGTTTATTACCCAAATGAGGACATGTCACTATCAAGAATCTGTCTTCCAGTTTGAAGAACTCAAGGAAGACATTTATAGCAATTTGGGGCTGCCTCTCCAACGGGCAAATCCTCCATTTTGTCTATAAATACAAAAGTGTGAAGACCATTTGAAAGCACCTCAACACAATCCAAAAGCACCTCAACCTTGACAAAAATATCCAACTATCCTACAAGTTGACAAGTGCTCTCAAGCTTTCAAAGAGACTATCTTAGTCTTTATACACTTCTTCTAAGCTGAACCCAATTGTATATTCATACACAAGCTTAGAGAGATATCCTATCCTTATACCTTGATCCTCATTGTAAAGGATATCTCATTAGTTGGAACCTTACTTCAACCCTTACATCTTTCAAGAGTGAAAGTGAGAAGGTTGTAGTAGTAGAAGTGGTAGGAGCTGACTGTTGAGAGAAGAACAGTTCAGTTCTGAGTTGAGAAGAGGGTACTAGGACTCTAGACATCCTAGGGATCAATTCACCAAGGAGTGGTGTTCTTGATCAAGTGCACCTTGGCAATATAAAACAAGTTAATTCCAAGAGTGAAGGAATTATCCTGTTAAATCAGGGAAAGTGGATGTAGGAGCTTGAGTCTCTGAACCACTATAACTTCTTGTGTTGATTTACATTCCAAGAACTTTCATACATTCAACACTGCACACAAAACTGATCTTTCAAGGATAAACATTCAAAGACTGTGCAAAAACCTATTTGGACAAGTTCCCTGAAAACTGGACTGTGTTGTATTAACTAAGTGATTTCAGAAATTAAAGGAGTCTAAACATAAAGGGCCAACCACTATTCCGCACATATAACTCCCCTAGATAGTTATTCAACTAAGTACTCAATAGTACTTAGTAGCCTGATTATCTTAGAAGAGTTAATCTTCTTCAGCAGAGTTGTCCAAGACAACCTTGCTGAACTCTGGTTTGATCAAATTAGCAAAAGATTGCATACAAGTGTATCCCCCCCCATACACTTGTTATATACTCCTTTCAGGACCAACAGAAACACTCAGAGGCCTAGAGGCCGAAGAGCTCCAAAGAGCCCTCACCATGTGTGAAACCCAAAAGGGTTAATCAATGAAATGAGAAGATTTTATAAATCAAAATCTTTTAAACGAAAGTAAAAGACAAGTAGAGGCTCAGAGGCCAAGGAGAACTGGGAGCATCCCCCCATAACCAAGACCCAAGATGGATACTTAGAAATTTCGCTAAAGTCAAGGAAAACCTCCTCGAGCCACCTGAAACCAGAGGTGATTCCGTGAAAGGGGGAGAGATTCCCTAAAGTTCTTGAGAAAATTCTTTGAAGGTTATAAAACCAAGAGTCAGGCCATTGCCAAACTACAGGCGGCCAAGGCGGGAAAAATCTCCGAAGGGGAGCACTATTGAAATTCCTCTCCGAAGCAAGAATAATACACGTCTCTCCAGAAACGCCTCTGTACTAGGCTCACTGGAATTTTCTACTCTCACAAAAGATATACCCATTTTACGAGAGTAGGGGGGAGTAGATGATGCGACCTAAAAATGTCATCCGATAAGAAGTCGACACGTGTATAAAGGATAAGATAAAAGAGAAGATATGGGATTGTGGAAGGGGCTCTGGATAAAGAATCCCTTCTGGAAGTCCCTCCAGAGGGAGCTCCTGGAGCCCCTCTGGGAGAGACTTATTTGGAGGACTCGATCTTGATATGAATTGGTAGACCGAGAATATAGGAGAACTCCGCAAGAATCGGACTAAGATTGACCAAAGAAAGATTCTTCTCTCCTTCATTGTAGTGGAAAGATTCCACTAGGGAGAGTGGCACCGAGTCTTCAGGGAGTGGAGAGAAAAGAGGACTTCGTCCACTCAGCAGGGCCGAGTCTTATGGGCAGCTCCGGAATAAGAGGAAGGCTTGACTTCCTCTCCAGAAAGTATCTCTATAAATAGGTAAATTCGAGGAGATTTCCAGGTTAGACATTCTTACATTACAAACTTGATATACAAAACGCAAAAGACCTTTTTGATATTCTTTGAGAACTGATTTGATATATCAAGGATCTCGAGATCCTTGGGAGATTTATATAAGCCCTATACTGACTTAGGCATCGGAGTGTCCACGCCGGACCTCCCTCCGGCGTGCTCTTTGCAGGTTCTTGAAGATTTCGAATGAAGGCAGCATACTTGGAGTGATCATACGTGTTCGAAGAGTAGGACATTTAATCCCGAGGATACGCAATCCTCTCGTGCAAATTTTGGCACATCACTATCCACTGCCAAGGATAGACCAGTTGGTGGACGCGACCTCTGGCTTCGAGCTACTGAGTATGATGGATGCATATCAAGGATACCACAAGATCCAGCTAAACCCCTCTGATGTTCCTAAAGTATGCTTTATAGCGGCGTGCAGAACATTTGGCTACGTCCGGATGCCATTCGGGTTAATCAATGCTGGCGCAACATACCAAAGAATGGTCGACGCTGTCTTTCGAAGGCAAATAGGGAGAAATATGGAGATTTATGTGGACGATATGTTGGCCAAGAGTGTGAGAGCAGATCAACACGTGGAGGACCTGGAGGAGATTTTTCAGGTAATCCGAGAAAATGGTATCAAATTAAACCCAGCCAAGTGCTCTTTTGGAGTGAAGTCGGGGAAGTTCCTTGGATACATGGTTACTCAAAGAGGGATAGAAGTCAACCCAGCTAAAGTGAAGGCTGTACTGGACATGCAGCCGCCGAGGAATGTGAAAGAACTCCAGACACTCAATGGAAGGATTACAGCGTTGAGTAGATTCATAGCCAGGTCCGCCGAGAAAAGCCACCCCTTCTTCAAGATTCTCAGGAAAGGGGCCAAGTTCGAATGGAATGAAACATGTCAGAAGGCCTTTGAGGACCTGAACGCCACTTGTCCCAACTACCGAAGCTGATTAAACCATCTCCAGGAGATACCCTCATTCTGTATCTCTCTGTAGGGGAATTCTCACTGAGCTCAGCCTTAGTTAAAGAAGAAGGGTCGATCCAGCACCCTATTTATTACGTCAGCAAAGTCATTCAAGGAGCTGAAGCTCGATACTCGGAAATTGAAAAGGCCGCTCTGGCCGTGGTATTTACGGCGCGGAGACTGCGTCCATATTTCCTCTCTTATAAAATACTGGTCCGGACTAATTACTTGTTGAAACGGGTTATTGGCCGAGCAGATCTCTCGGGAAGGATGGTGAGATGGGCAATAGAGCTTCAAGAGTATGATGTGGATTTCGAGCCACGGAGGGCCATAAAAGCCCAAGCTTTGTCCGATTTCATCCAGGAATCTACCAAACCAGAAGAAGCAGAGGGATGGAAGATATATGTGGATGGCTCAGTGACTCTGAGTGGATGTGGAGCAGGAATAGTGCTAGTGAGTCCCCAGGGAGAGGACCTACAATTTGCGGTGAGGTTTCAATTCGTAACCTCAAACAATGGAGCAGAATATGAAGCTCTGATCTGAGGAATGGAGATGGCGGTCAAATTGGGAGCTTTGAAGGTAATCCTATACTCTGATTCCAAATTAGTTGTCCAACAGGTAAATGGAGAGTATGCAGCCAAAGACAGCAGAATGGCTGCTTACTTGGAACGGGCTAAAGAAGTGATTGGCAAGTTCCAAGATTGTAAGGTGATTCAAGTACCTCGAGAGGAGAACATGCAGGCTGATGGCCTTTCTAAGCTCGCCAGCTCCACAGAGTTTGATGGACAAGGAACAGTGACCTTGGTAGTAGCAGAAAGAGACACTCTCGGAAGTCCCATTGGTTCCATCGAAGGAGAAGATGATTGGAGGAAATACATTTGGACGGAGCTCACCAAGGAAGCAGATGCCCCTACCACTCGAGAGGCTCGAGCTCTTAGGGTCAAATACTGTATTATTGGAGGACACTTATATAAAAGGTCATTTACCCAACCATACTTGAGGTGCATATCAATCTGAGAAGCGATGTACACACTCAAGGAGATCCATGAAGGAGATGCGGCCAGCCATGAAGGATATAAGACAGTGGTGAAGAAAGCCTTAAGAGCAGGATTATATTGGCCCTCCATGACGAAAGATGCCAAAGAATTCGTAAGGAAATGTGTTAAATGTCAGAAAAACGGTCCCTTGATAAGGATTCCGGCAGAAGAGATGGGAGCTATGCGTTCCCCATGTCCTTTCGCTAAGTGGGGAATCGATTTGGTGGGGCCCTTTCCTCCAGCCTCAGGAGGAAGAAAATTTTTTATAGTGGCAGTAGATTATTTTAGTAAATGGGTTGAAGCTGCCCCTCTAGCAATGATAGATGAGGAGAACGTAATCAAGTTCCTGGGAAAACAAATTTGCTGCAGGTTCGGAGTACCCAGGATATTGGTCTCTGACAATGGGACACAGTTCAATGGAGAAAACGTACGAGGATGGTGCGCAAGACTGAACATAATACAAAGATTTACCTCCGTAGCCCATCCTCAAGCTAACGGACATGTAGAAGTTACAAATCGAACGATAGTAGATGGTATCCGGACGAGGTTGACAAAGATAGGTGGAGGATGGGTGAACGACTTAGATAATGTGCTATGGTCCTACAGAACTAGCCCAAAGACAGCAACTAGGGAGTCCCCTTTCCAACTGGTCTACGGAGCTGCGGCAGTGATACATCTAGAAGCTGTGCTGCAGTCCCACCGAATTGCCCAATTTGAAGAACATCAGAATGAGAGGCTGATGAGAGAGGCCCTGGATTTAATGGAAGAAGAAAGGGAGACGGTTAGAGTACGTGCGGAAAGATACAAGAGCAGAATTAAAGTTGCATATGACCGAAGAGTGATCCCGAGGTCCTTTAGAGTGGGGGACCTAGTGCTAAGAAAAGTTGATGCCCTAAAGAATACGGGAAAGTTAGAGCCCAACTGGGAGGGACCTTATAAAATCACGCAGGTACTAAAGGGAGGAGCTTATAGATTGCAGAGCATGGAGGGAGTTGACATAGCTAGACCTTGGAACGTTTGCCATTTGAAGAGGTTCTTTGTTTGAAGAAAGTGTAAGGTCTTGAGACCATTTGTGATTTTTGCTTTGTGATTTTTGCATCGATTCATATTTTGTTTAATGTATTTAGTGGCTTCACCGGAGCTCTTTTTCCCTCTTTACGGGTTTCCCCTTTGGGGTTTTTCCGTAAAGAGGTTTTTAATGAGACCGGCGTAGGTTATCTATGGCCTATGTTGAAGACTGACAATAATCAATGAAGCTTTATCCCATTTTGAAAAAAAGATTTATACAGAATTATCGTGTCTTGATTATCTTTCTCTTACTCGAATATATGATGTATGAATATGAAACTTATGAGAGTGAAAAACACTCAGAGGCTTAGAGGTCGAGGAGCTCTGGAGAGCCCTCAACGTATCAATGAGAAGATTTTATGAATCAAAATCTTTTAAGAATAAGAGTGAGAAACACTCAGAGGCCTAGAGGCCGAGGAGCTCCAGAGAGCCCTCACCATACTTAAAACCCAAAAGGGTTAATCAATAGAATGAGAAGATTTTATGAATCAAAATCTTTTAAGAATAAGAGTGAGAAACACTCAGAGGCCTAGAGGTCGAGGAGCTCTGGAGAGCCCTCAACGTATCAATGAGAAGATTTTATGAATCAAAATCTTTTAAGAATAAGAGTGAGAAACACTCAGAGGCCTAGAGGCCGAGGAGCTCCAGAGAGCCCTCGCCATACTTAAAACCCAAAAGGGTTAATCAATAGAATGAGAAGATTTTATGAATCAAAATCTTTTAAGAATAAGAGTGAGAAACACTCAGAGGCCTAGAGGCCGAGGAGCTCTGGAGAGCCCTCAACGTATCAATGAGAAGATTTTATGAAACAAAATCTTTTAAGAATAAGAGTGAGTAACACTCAGAGGCCTAGAGGCCGAGGAGCTCTGGAGAGCCCTCAACATATCAATGAGAAGATCTTATGAATTAAAATCTTCTAAGAATGAGAGCAAGAGATACTCAGAGATCGAGAAGCTGAGGAGCTCTGGATAGCCCCCACCACACTTAAAACCCAAAAGGGTTACTGAATGAAAAGAAAGATTTTATGAATCAAAATCTTTTAAACGAAAATGAGAGACAAGTAGAGGCTTAAAATCCAAGGAGAACTGGGGAGTATCTCCCCATAACCGAGACCCAAGATGAGTACTTAGAAAACAAAAACAGTGTTAGTCGAAGAAAACCTCCCCAAGCCATCTGAAACTAGAAGCAATCCCTTGAAAGGGGGAGAGGTTCCTCAAAGTTCTTGAGAAAATACTCTGAAGGTTATGAAACCAAGAAACGATTATGATGCAACCTACAAGACCAATAGAGGGGGGAGAAGAGCACACCTCCAACATATTCTTTACTGGGCTTATAGGTTGCCCACGTGAGCATAAAAGGAAAAGACAACATGCCAACAAGCAAGCGATATGAAGCTAACACAACTACTACAAAAAGCCCCCACATATCCAGGAGTGTGGGGTCCCCTACAGAATACGAGAAAGCAAGTATTACGAGCAGAAATTAAAAGAGTGTAGCAAAACAAAAGAAAGGTAAATTGTTTGTTATGACCATGTAAATATGAAATTTAAACTGCTTCTCCAACAGCAGCTCCCTCAGCGACAGTTTCCTCAACCATAGCTCCCTCGATCGCGGCCTCCTCAATAGCAGCATGACTGCTAGATCCTCCGCCCTCCTCTGGGCCCTCTTCATCTCCTAAGGGAGCCTCAGTACCCTTTCCCCCATCTGACCCTGTTACAGTCTTGGGGGCAGAGACATAAGGATAGACCAACTTCTCCAGAAGCTTTAGCTCAGCCATACCCACCTTGGCAGCTTGTAATTTGGCGATGGCCTGACCCATTCCAGGTAGCCACCAAGGACTATCGGGGCTCTCCTTAGGATCCCCTAAGAATTTAGGAGGAGTAGCGAGCTGGTCCAGACGAAAAGCGCGAGAGTAGGTCCCATCGAACCCCGGGGCTAAATGCTCGGACACGGCATTGCTGAAGCCATGGTCGATGAAATGAGGAATATGTGGCCCCATGGCGCATAGGAAGCTCGAACTCTTTAAAAAGCTGGACAACCACTGAGTATGAAGGGTCTCCAAGAATTCTTGACCCAAGGAAGAGGTAAACAGGGATTTGATGCAGGCTTGCACTCCAAGTTCTGGTAGTTCATGCTCCATCCTTTTCATCTCTGCTCCCATCCTTTCCACCTCCTCTTCCAGATGCTTAACCCTAGCTGCATCCTGCTTGCCCTAAGCCCGTAGAAGAGGCAATTCCTCAGCCAGAGCTTGAGCTCGTTTGTGAGCTTTGTCCTTCTCCGCGGTGACACCCTTGAGAGTCGACTGAAGAGAGGATGCCTCAGCTCGAAGGAGTTCAATCTCAGCAACCATCTCAACACCTTGATCAAATATCTTAGTGTAGACAAGGCCGAACTACATGAAGAAAAGGAACAGTGTTTAAGATACAAAGAAGGTAGAAGCCATGAGGGTAATGGAAAATACCTCTGAAAAAAGATGAGCACCACGAAGCAGTTGATCTTCAGGAAGGGGCTTGTCGGAGAACTCAATGTTGGAAGGAGGAGGACATTGGCTGATAAGGCGCTGGAGAGGTTCGTATGCAGCAGAGGGGGGAACTTCTTTCTCAGCAAGAGCTCAAGCAGTTTTTCCCTTCTTCTTCTTATAAGTGCCGCAGTCAGAAAAGAAGGCATTGGTGGCTGAGCGAGTTCTCCTGGCAACAGAACCCGGGACTTGGGTCGAAGAGCTGGGGAGAGGAGGAACCTTTGAAGGACTCTCTGGAGCCGGAGTCTTTATTGAGCTTTCTAGAGCAGGAGACTGAGGAGCTTTTGGGAGATCTTCAGGAGCAGTCAACGCAGGGGTCTTCACTATTCCGAGAGCAGGGGCATCTCGCGAGATGTGAGTTAACCAACTCATTGCTGCAAATAACCAAGGAGATTTTCAGAACTCAGTAAAATAACCACATGCAAGGAAAGAAATGCAAAAACAAGAGATTTTTTACCATCTCGAGGTTCTAAAGGGAAATCTTGAGGACAGAAGCCAAAGTGGGAGAGGATGCGGGGATTTTTGCAGATACCAAGAACGTCAAAGTAATCGTGTTGACGGACATGGGTATTGAGATTAGTCATAACAGTGTGGTTCGAAACAAAGTAAGCTTTCAGAGAAGGAGGAGGTATTCCTCGATTATGGAATATCCAATTCTCATGGGGAAATGGCCAATCGATAGGGCTAGTAACAAAAAAATAGTAGTCCCTCCAAGATGACTCTTCTTCATGGAGTTTTTTCAGGAACTTGCAAACACGAGATCTCCTTCCACAAGCATAGAAGAAGCCGTCGTTCAATTTGCAAGAATGTTGGCTCAGAAATAGTTCAGCAGAAGGCTCACCGCTATTCCCTTTCACCAAAATGAAAAATCCTATCATAGTACGGATAGCATTCAGAGTGAATTGATTGAGAGGAATCTGCGTGCGGGTAGATATGGAGGCCAAGTAGGGGTGAACCGGAAATCGAAGACCTGCCCTAATTTGAGCTTCGAAAAAAGCCAGAGTTCGGGGTTCGGGGAGATCAGGGCGCTCATCTGAGCGAGGAATGCGAAAGGTATACTCCGGCGGAAAAATGTGGGCTTGAATAAGGCTGGCTAGGTGAGTATTATCGATTACGGAAGAGACGGAAATCCTATTTTCGGGGCTCCCCATCGGAAGCGGGCTGGACTTAGAAGGGTTTTGGCCGGAAGATTCAGGTGGAGAAAAAAGGGCAAGACATTGACTAAATAGTGTTAATAAAAGAAGAAAGGATAGCTGGGTTACCTTGTGGGGAGAATTACGAAGTCGGACGTGGCGACCGGCGACGGTGAGACTCGGGAAGGAGAACGCCTAAGAAGAAAAGAAGAGACAACAAAAGAATTTTCGAGAGAGCAAAATTCAAAACAGAGAAAAGGAAAGGAAAAGGTTGTGTGAAGTAAATGAGAAAAGGGGGAATCGAGATTTTTCCTTGGGAAGATAGCCAGAGAGAGAAAAAGGCGACTGCGTGGGACCCGGGCGCGGAAGTCGAAACGTCTTCAGAATTGAGAGCGGGAATTTTTTTTGGAGGAGAGCATTTTTGAAGTTCCTCTCTGGAACAAGAATCATACACGTCTCTCCAGAAACATCTCTGTGCTAGACTCATTCGAATTTCCTACTCTCATAAAAGATGTACTCCTTTCACGAGAGTAGGGGGAATAGATGATGCGGCCTAAAAATGTCTTCTAATAAGAGGTCGACACGTGTATAGAAGACAATATAAAGGATGAGACATTGGATTAAAGAATACTCTCTGAATACAGAATCTCTTCGGAAAATACTCTCTGGAAATGGAGGCTCCTCTGAAAGTCCTTCCGGAGGGAGCTCCTCCCGGAGAAAAGTATCAGGAAGACTCAATCTTGGTATGACTTGGTAGACCGAGAATATAGGAGAGCCACCACGATTCGGTCCACTGAGGAGGAGTGAGTCCGATTCTTGAGGGAAGAAGATAATTGAGGACCTTATCAACACAGCAAGGCTGGGTCCAAAGAGTAGCTCCGAAATGGAAGGAAGCCGTAACTTCTTTCTTCAGAGGAAGTTCTCTATAAATAGGTAAATCTGAGTACATTTTCAGGTGAGACTCTTTACTTTTGACGAGACTGATTATATTTCTTATTATACACTGCGAGATCCTTTGAGAACTTGATTTGATAAATTGAGGACTTCGAAGTCCTTGTGATATATTAAAAGCCCTATACTGACTTAGGCATCGGAGTGTCCGCGTCGGACCCCCTCCGGCGTGTTCTTTGCAGGTTCCAAAGGATCGTACCGAAGGCAGTAGCGCACCCGGATTACTTATACGTGTTTGGGAATCCAGATATTTGACTTCGAGGATCCCCTATCCATCCATGCAAATTTTGGCACATCAGATGGGATGTTGTGGGGTCCATTTATAGATAAAGTGATTGTTTATGAATAAAGTAAGTGGCAAAGTGGTAAATGAGTGATGGTAGGAGGGTGGAGATAAAGTAGTATGAATAGTATTATTTCCAAAAAGGGTATGGGCATAATAAAATTGGACAACCAAAAAAGGAAAGTGGAAATAATGAAATTGGACGGAGGGAGTATTAGTTTTAAATACCATAGATTTGAAATCCATTAACTTGTTTTTTTAATTTTGTCCAAACGTGTAGGATGAATTTGGACTATGAATTTAAAATCCATAGACCCAAATCCATCAATTCAAACACAGCCTAAGTCTTTATAATTTTCTTGTAATAGAGAAAAGAGATTTGATTCGTATATTTTTGTTATACCATCATCGGAGAAGGAGACTGGGCCTATATACGACCCATGGTAGAGACGACAATATTGAAACCCAACAATGGTACCAGAGTCGGGTTCTCTGTGGTCACTACACGCCACCGCATCGCCTTCTCTCTATGGGTAACCTGCAGAACCGTACCCACTTTCGATCGACCCGATGTTGTTTGTGTAGTGAACTTAATGTGAAATGTCGACTGTCCGCTTGACACTATTCCCTTCACAACACCGCCTGCTGTCAAGATCCCACTGACTTTTTTGTATTTTTGGAAATTTTAAACACAATCACTTGCCTAAAAGCGTACGAGTTCGGTATGATAAATATACAACCAAGAAGTATCGACCTATAACTTAGGAGAGCGTGGAACACCTAAACTATACGTCGTCATAATGTTATAGAGGAAAAACAAAGAAATTAAACAAATGCAAATAAAGAAAACGAACAACTAAGGAAACAGCTAAAACACTCTTTGTCGAAAATTATGGAAATATTTTATTATTTTTTCGATAAAACAGTGTCAAAATTCACACTCTTTTTTTACAAACTATTATAAAAAAAAAAGAGTGAATTTCGACATTGGTTTGTGGAAAAATGTAAAAAAAATTTTAGATTTCTAAGATTTTTTTTAAGATTCCGTTAGATGGAGGTGATGTCGGTGGCGGCGGCTACAATCGGTAAAACGGAGGTGGTGTATGTACTAAGTAAAAAATAGGGTTTGTATCTAAAATGGTATTGTGGGTATTTTACAATATCATTTAAATACTACTCCTTCCATTTCATAAGATTTGTCACATTTCTCATTTTGTATAAAATTAAGAAACATATTTTTTTTTTGACACATTTACTCTTCATTAATTTTTCTATTTTTCCTTTTCTTTTCCCACCTTCTTTATCAACTCTTAATTTAACCTTTCTATCATCGATATATTTTCAAAAAATAGATATCAATAGGGTTAGTTCGGAAAGATCATTGGTAAAAATAGGAAAAACGAAAAAAATATTTTGAAACAAAATATAAGATCAAATGCGATAAACTTTAATAAGGGGGAGTGTATCAAACTAAAATGGAGGTGCAAATAGCCGTAGCTTTTTTTTTTAACCTTTGTTTGGGTTAATTAGCCCAATAATATAGGTTAATAGTTTGGAGGATTCCAGTATACAGCCCAAAGAATAGAAATAAGTAATATAGGTACCCTAGTTACGTTACGTCGCTGTTACCCAGTTGAGAAGGGGTGGGCGCCTAAGCACCGGCCTACTCTGATTTTTGCGCCAATGTAATTAATAATTTAACTGAGTTAACACACGACTTTTTACTTAATTAATTATGTGTATATACTATATATATGGCCCTACGTATGTTGATATTAATCAAAAACCTTGGAGCACTAAATACACATAGCCATGGAGTTCACCTCTGCTTTTTATGCCTTTGTTGCTACCTTTTTACTTTTCTCTTATTACGTACTTTCATTAACATCATCTAAGCCAAGAGCACCACCTAAAGCTGGCGGCGCACGGCCCTTTACCGGCCATCTCCACCTCATTAGCGGCTGTGGCTCCTCCGCCCAACTTCCCCACTTCAACTTAGCCACCCTGGCAGATAAACACGGCCCCATTTTCACAATCAGGCTGGGCATGCGCCGAGCCCTAGTGGTGAGCAGTTGGGAATTAGTCAAAGAAGTGTTCACAACCTTAGACGCCGTCGTTTCGTACCGTCCTAAACTAAGGGCCAGCCGACACTTGAGCTACGACTTCGCGATGTTCGGGTTCTCCCCGTACGGTCCATACTGGCAAAAATTACGTAAGCTTGTCAATGTTGAGCTTCTCTCACCTAGTAAAATCGAGATGCAGAGCAACGTGCGCGTGTTAGAAATCGAGCAGTCGATTAACGAGTTGTATAGGCTTTGGGAGAAGAAAAGGGACGGGTCGGGTCGAGTATTGGTGGACATGAAGCAATGGTTCGGGGACTTGAACTTGAACGTTGTTTTAAGAGCGGTGGTTGGCAAGAGATTTAAAGGCGGCGATGATGTAGAGGAGACGAGGCGGTGTCGAGAGGTGCTAAGGGATTTCTTCCACTTGGCGGGGTTATTTGTTCCGGCTGATGCCTTTCCATGTCTAGGGTGGCTAGATTTAGGTGGGCATGAGAAGAGAATGAAGGAAACTGCGAAAAAATTGGATAATATTGTCGGAGAATGGCTGGCGGAGCATCGAGAGTCGAAGGAATATTTCGGTGAAGACAAGCTGCAGGATTTCATGGATGTGATGATGTCAGTTGTACCGGGTGCGAACCTTCACGGTCGATATGATGTTGATACTATCATCAAAGCTACATGTGAGGTATATATAATTTTCTCGACCCATGTTTTGTAATTGTTTAATACAAACAATAGAGCTGGCAAATCGGGCCCAGTCCAACCCATTGGGCCAAGTGATGTTCGTGGGCTGGGTCGGGTCGGTCCATGAATTAGTCGGATCTATAAAATTGGAGTCCAACCTAGTTCACGGGTCAGCCCATGAGATTTTTTTTTTTATTTTAATATTTCTAGCAAAAATTATATATATAAACTTTGTTTTGTACTGGTCACATATAATTTGTATTTATACAAATAATTATAATTAATAATATACATTGTATTAACTATACATAATTCATAAACGATCATAACTACACTATATAACAAGCTTAAATATAATTATAAATAATTCATAAGTTCAAATTTCAATTTCAAAATAAAATAAAAAACACAATAATATTTAAATATAATATACTTTACTTATTTTAATTATTTATTTGCCTAAAATTTTTTTGATCGGGCCAAACGGGCCGCCCATGAGTCGACGGATCAAATTCAGCCTAGCCCATTAGGCCCATCGGATCGGGCCAAATAAACCCAATTCTATATATATGGACCTGTAATTTTGAAGTTCAGCCAATACTGGGCTTCAGGTTGGCCGGGCCGACCCATCTTTTCGAGCTCAAATTGTCGGCTCCAACAAACAACATGGGAGTATTATAGCCTGAAGGCGGGGGCGTTTCAGGCCGATTTTGCCAAAACATGTGAAAACTAAAATATAAAGGCCTAATTGGTACCCCTAAGTTAAGGACCTAAAAAAAACCCGTTGACAACTGACATGTGACATCTTCGACAATATTTCACGTTGGAAGACAATTTTAAATTTTCATGATCAATTAATATGTCTTACTTGTGATCATTTATTTATATCTTGAATTTAATTTAATTGGCAGGTGTTGATCCAACAATATTTCACGTTGGAAGACAATTTTTAATTTTCATGATTAATTAGAACATCTCACTATTGATCATTTATATATATATCTTAAATTTAATTTAATTGACAGGTGTTGATTGCTGGTGGAACTGATACAATTACAGTTATGCTAGTATGGACACTCTCCCTCTTACTAAATAATAGTCATGTTCTAAGAAGGGCTCAAGAAGAATTGGATGAGCATGTTGGAAGGGAAAGACGAATAAACGATTCAGACATCGACAATTTAGTCTACCTTCAAGCTATAGTTAAAGAGACTCTTAGATTATACCCAGCTGGCCCCATAAGTTTGGTACGAGAGTTCAGCAAAGATTGTCATGTAGGAGGCTACTATGTTCCTAAAGGCACGTGGTTGATCGTGAACATGTGGAAGTTACATCGAGATCCACAAGTGTGGTCGGAGGACTGTTTAGAGTTTAAGCCCGAGCGATTTCTCGATAAGAATATCGATGTGAAGGGCGTGGATTTTGAATTGATCCCGTTTGGTGCTGGTCGAAGGATTTGCCCAGGGTTAAATTTTGGGATGCACACAATACATTTTGTGTTGGCTAATTTTTTGCAAGTGTTTGAATTTTCTTTGGAGTCCAACAAAGAAGTTGATATGACTGCGAGTGATGGATTGACAAATATGAAAGCTACACCACTTAATGTTCTTATTGCTCCACGATTGTCCCCCAGCCTTTACTAAGAAAATGAGATGGTATGAGATCATTTGTACTAAATTTAGTGTTCCACTTTATATGCACGGTCTAATTCACACATGTTTTGTAGGATGAGATATGACTGACAACAAAGAATAATTAATGTAACCTTTAAATGCTCTAAAGTTGTAATTATAAGACAACTTTTATATATATAAAAGAAGTGTGATGATGTTTTGTTAAGTATCAATCAAGTACAACAAACTTTTGATATTCACTTGAAATTGCAGCTTCTATAATAGTCGCGGGATCCAAACTCCCACTTGTTGTATGCACTTTAAATGGGTTGATTCGGATGTGGACTATTCGTTAGTACGATACAAACATGTATTATGACCGGGGGTTATTACGTGTTTATACGGATAGTTATGAAGATTAATCGAAGATAATATGATGAAATAAGCAAGAAAGATGAAGAACAAAGATGTAGCTTCTTGGAGAAGCTAAAAGCTTGAGAGCTTAGGGAGAGTATATTGCTTAGGTTTGGGTGATTTGGTGGAATGAATGACTTGTGTGTTACAATGAGCCTTTTAGGCATTATATAGTGGTTTTAGGGGTCTGCCCGCCCTTTACACGTGGCAAGACCTTACTGGACCTGTCTTCTGCCCGAAAAGGTGATGGGATGGCGCATTTAATGTTAAACCGCCTCTGGTGGTCGTCCTCGGCGAGATGCCGAGCGGCTGGGAAACCAGCTCGTCACTCGCCGCCGTGGTCGCCACGTCTTGTGTCATCTCCCAAAGCCTCAACACTTCTCTCTCAAATGTATACCTGCTCGCCAACATCTTTGGGAGAGCAGTCCACTAGAATGTGCTCGCCAACATATTTGGGCGAGCACTCAAATATATTAAATACAATAATTACACTACATTTTCTTCTTGTTGACTGGTCGTCGCTTGACTTTGTTGACTGGTCGTCGCCACATAAGCCGGTGACTAGGATTGAATTGTCAAAGATTTGACTTCTTTGACTGCGTATAACATTTGCCCCCTGGTCGCCTTTCTTCGCATTCATAGAATGGTAAGGCGAGCAGTGTACTCGTCTTCTTAGATTTGTCTTCGACAAGCAAATTAATTTTGGAATCTTGATGACGTAAAATGGAGGCGGTCGCCTCGTTTCCTACGCCGAGCACATTTTCCGAAGCACTTTTGATGATGATTGGTGTGACCTCTGTCAGACGCGTAATTGGCGCCCAAAAAATTGAATTGAGCACGTGGGGCGCGTGCCGACCTCAACGGCCGCGCGTGAGCCCACTTTCCCACCTCGATTTCGGAAAAGGGCCCAGATTTTTGGGAAAATTGCAAATTTTACCCCGTTTTTTGCACATAGGTCCCTGAATATGTTTTGCCTATAAATATAACTTCATACCTCTTGAAAACACTTTCCATTCTTTGCACCTTCGAATTTCTTCTCGAGCTCCTTCCAAGGCAAGATCTTCAAGCTTTTCCGGCGATATTTGGGTGGTTCTCAATCGGCAAAAAGGTAAACAAAGTACATTTCTTTCTTTAAAAAACTTCTTTTCCCCCATTTCTTAAGAAAAAATGGAGATTGGTAGTGGCTCCGGTGGTAGTCCGCCGCCGTTGGACGGTGGCGCCGCCAGATCCGGCGATGCCGAGAACTTAACTTTAGCCATAGTGGAGAGGACATCCTCTTCGGAATCTAGGATCTATTCCCCCGAACCCTTCAGCGTGAGAGTTTGCAATATAAGACCGGAGGTGGTCGTCGACCTAGAAGAGTCCTCCGAAAATGATAGGGAAGATGCCGGCAACGATGCCGAGGAGGATGATGATGAGACCGACTCTGATCTGCGCGATCAGAGCCTAGATAGGGGGGTGGGCGAACAGATCGACCCTGCTCGAGTCGAGGAGACTTTGTCAAGCAGCCTCCACGAGGATCATGAGGAGGTTGTTCGCTATGCGGCGAGCATAAGGGATATTCTGAGTGGTCGAGAGGAGTTGGATGGTGATGAACTCTCGAGGGAGACATTCTACGAGTATTATCGCGATTACCCGCCTAGAGAGATTCCTCGCCTATACCGAGCAGCCTCTGGATCGATGTATGCGGCCTGCGAGTACGCGAGCAACGTCTCCTCGGCCCAATTGGAGAACTCTCGAAAGAAGTATCAATTGCCAGTCGATGTCTGCTTCTTCGTTCCTCGTGCCGACGAGAGAGCCGACCAGCCGCCAGAAGGGATGGTCGCCGTCAACATAGGCATGATGGAGGCAGGGTTGAGGTTCCCCTTGCACCCCAGTGTCACAAACTTCTTACGCTTTCTAGGGGTGGCCCCTTCTCAGATATTGCCGAACGGTTGGTCGAATCTGATCGGGCTCCTCACGTTGTTCGGCCTGATCGCGGCCGAGAATGGTTGTCGGAACACTTGGCTGAGCCCGAAAGAGATCAACTACTTACTTCAAGCGGCCGAGGCTGGAAAAAAGGTGGGCTACGGTTTTTACTATGTAAAAAGCCGCGACAACATCAAATTGGTCGAAGGGGTCCCCAACAAGATCCGTGATTGGAAGACCAATTGGTGGTGGGTAGCCGGTGACTGGAAAAGTGCTGTCAGGCCGGACGGATCACCTGATCGCCTTCTCATCGCCACTGAATACCAGAGAATTCGTGGTAAGTCTTTTTATTTCTGCTCGTTCTTGTCTATACTGAATAACTCCTCGCTCTTGCAGGTGAACTTGCTCGCACGAGGACTGTCGAGCACCGTCTCACTACCCTCTTCCACTATCACATTTGCTACGCGCTTAATCGTCGTTATTTGGAGAGGTCCTGCCGCTTTTTGAACAGGGAGTGTATGCGCGAGCGAGCAGGTCTTAGAGTACCTCCTCACCATATCACTAGAGAGTTTCCTGCAGGTATTTGAAATATTCCCAAGTCTTTTCGTAAATAATTCTTCTCCTCGCAAAAACTGATCCTTTGCTTTCAGTAGTGGTTCCTGGTAAAGTTATCACTTACCTTCCTCCGACCCTCGACCTTGACCGAATCATGTCGAGCAAGATGATCCGAGCGGCGAAAGCTCTCCGTGAGCGACAGATCGTCGACGGCACGGGCAAGAGAAAGAAGTCGGAGACCGCGGCGGCGCCTCCGAAGAAAGCTGCAAAACAACCCCAAGGGGGCCCTTCTCGCCCAAACGCTGCCGAGCAGTGGCTAGGGCCGAACGTCGAGGAGAATGTCTCGCCGAGGGGATCCCCGCCGAGGGGTAACTCGCCCACCCCACTGTCCGTACCCCCACCAAGGCCATCTCCTCCTCGCCGAAGCACAAGGTCGCGAGAGGTCGCTGGGAGCTCGTCCGCCGGACAACGGGCCCCTGGTGATAATACTCTTCTTGGCTGGGACGCCATCAGGGTTGCCAAGTAAGTTTTCTGAGAAAATGCCTTTGAATATTTTCTAAGTACTTTTTCCTAAACTTCCCCATTGTCGAGCACCCGGTCGTTGAACCGTTCAACGAGGAACTCCTCAACTTCTACCGTTCGCGGGATCCGCGAGACGAGGAGGTGTACCCCCAGCCCTTGGTCAGGGCCATGAGGAACATGCCCCGCTCGTTGACCACGAACTTTATCGACGAGGTCGACAATCAGAATTCCTTGGAGAATGCTAGGCAGGTCGCCATTGAGCTTAGCCGCGCATCCTTTGCTGCCGAAAAACTCTGCATCCAAATCTACGAGAATCGTAAGATCAGCGAGTAGAGGAGCATGAAGCTTGCTCGCCTGGCGAGGGATAAAGCGGGCGTAGACAGGCAGCTGGCCGTCGCTGAGGAGAAAGTGGTCGATCTCGAGACCAAACTAGCCGAATCTGAGGCCCAGCTTGAGGTCGTTCGGAAGAAAGATCAGGAGGATCTTCAAGTGATCGAAGATCTCCGTGCTCGCCTCACTGCTGCCGAGAACGAGCTAAAACAGAAAACTGCCGAGGCGGGCGTTTTTCAAAATAATGCTGCAATTGCTGAGGAAAATTTGGCCAACCTTCGGCAAGAGCTGGTCGCCGTATCCGAGGAGAGAGATGAAAGCAATGATATCACCGCGTGCGCAGCCATTCTCTCAGTTGCCCTCACCGCCCATGGGCTTGTTCATAAACTCAAGGAGGCTCAACCAGAAGTGGACGTCACCCTGCTCGGCGGTTTCATATACGACCTCCTCATGGGTGAAAATCCCAAGGCTGAGTCAAGTTTGCCCCTACTCCCTTTGCTGAAAATGGGGCTCCAGTTCCCTCGTCTTTTGGGCGTTCCAGTGTACTTCAATGACCCCCCAGCTGAGGAGGCTGGAGGCGAGCAGGATGCTCTTGCCGAGGTGGCGGCCGCGGGCGAGGAGGAGGGTCCTGCCGAGGGGAATGCCACAGAGACTTAGTTCTCTTTTCTGCTTTTTTAGGACTGTTCGGCCACTAGGGCCTTTTTGTAATTTCAGCCTTTCCACGGCTTTTTTAATGAATGAACCTTTTTACTTGTGATGCGTTTCTTTTTCCTTGAGTGATCGTCCTTGTCACTGCTTTTCAATTTATGTTATTTATTTTTTACAAGTACTTTTAATAAATACTTCTTATTTTTCTTTCATTGGTTTGCGTTCGTCGTTGTTATCTTGCGAGCGTCTTTAAGAAAGAGTGCTCGTCTTTCCTTTGCGAGCCTCTTTAAGAAAGAGTGCTCGTCTTTCCTTTGCGAGCCTCTAAGAAAGAGTGCTCGTCTTTCCTTTGCGAGCCTCTAAGAAAGAGTGCTCGTCTTTTCTTTGCGAGCCTCTAAGAAAGAGTGCTCGTCTTTTCTTTGCGAGCCTCTAAGAAAGA
The DNA here is from genome assembly GCA_963675135.1 of Galeopsis tetrahit. Classification (NCBI taxonomy): domain Eukaryota; kingdom Viridiplantae; phylum Streptophyta; class Magnoliopsida; order Lamiales; family Lamiaceae; genus Galeopsis; species Galeopsis tetrahit. Next base: position 46,113,817 of record OY776121.1, read on the forward strand.
GTGCTCGTCTTTTCTGTGCGAGCCTCTTTAAGAAAGAGTGCTCGTCTTTCCTTTGCGAGCATCGTTTTAAGAGTGCTCGTCTTTTAGAGTCAACCATTCGTCGATTGAACTCTTTTTTCTTAGGTAGTGATCGTCGTTGCCACTACCCTGCGGGCATCTTTAAAAAAGAGTGCTCGTCTTTCCTTTGCGAGCATCTTTAAGAAAGAGTGCTCGTCTTTCACAGCTGGCTACGCAGAGCCCTATCTAAAATTTCTAAAACTTATCTAATACTTTGATGAAATTTACAAACTTTCTGATAAAACACTTGGTACTAAATATTTGATGAATTGAAACATGACTAGATACAAATTACACAAATATAAAGAAATTAAAAACTTACTGATAAAACTTCTTCAACTTGACCGCATTCCATGGGTACTTGCTCGGCTTGCCCTCGAGATCTTATAGCTCGTACGATCCGTTCAAGAGTGTGCGCGTTATTCGGTACGGACCCTCCCAAGTCGGGCCAAGTATGCCGATGGATTGCTCCGTCGTCCATCGAAGTACGAGCTGGCCGATGGAGAATTGGCGAGCACGTACTTTGGTGTTGTAGTAGCGCTCTGACCTTTGTTTGTAGACCACATTCTTCTCGTCCGCTTTTAGTCTTCGCTCTTCTAGGAAGTCCAAATCGGAGAGCTGTGCATCGTTATTTAGTTGCTCGTCATAATTTGCTACTCGAAAGGTGGCGACATGCCCCTCTGCTGGTATGACAGCTTCGGTTCCGAACGCGAGCGTGAACGGTGTCTCACCTGTAGAATTCCTCGTGGTCGTCCGATATGCCCACAGAACCATGTGCAGCTCGTCCGCCCATTTGCCCTTCAATCCATCTAGCTTAGCTTTCAAGGTGTGCTTGATGATTTTGTTGATTGCCTCTACTTGCCCATTTGATTGTGGATGATAGGGTGTTGAAAAAAATTTCTTGATGTTCCACTTTGAGCAGAATTCCAGCATGTCTTGACTCGTGAACTGACGTCCGTTGTCGGTCACTATCGCTCGTGGTAGGCCGAACCTGCAAATTATATTCTTCCAAATGAAGCTTGTCATCTGGTCCGTTGTGATGGTCTTCAATGCCTTTGCCTCTGTCCATTTGGTGAAGTAATCGACTGCTACGACTACGAAAGTTACTCCCCCAGCAGCTGGTGGGAAAGGTCCGATGATGTCGATCCCCCACTTCGCGAAAGGCCAAGAACTATAAACCGAGATGAGCTCTTCTGGTGGACAGTGAATGGCGGGAGCGAAGGCTTGACATCTTTTGCACGTCTGCGCGTAGTGGATTGCATCCTTCTTCAGTGTTGGCCAGAAATAGCCTTGCCTTATGATTTTTAAAGCGAGCGCTTGCCCCCCTGTATGATTTCCACACACTCCGTCGTGGATTTCATACATGACGATCTTTGCTTCGTCTTCTCCGAGGCATTTCAATAAAGGCATTGAAAAACCTCGTTTGTACAACTGGTCGCCAACAATAGTGTACCTTGCGGACCTGAGCTGCAGTCTGGTCGCCTTCACCTTGTCGTCCGGGAGCTCGCCGGTCTTGATGTACTTGGTGATCGGCGTCCTCCAGTCCTCGTCGCTGGTCGCTTCAATCTGCAAAATTTGACCTCTGCTCACTGATGGGGAAGAAATCTTAGTGATGGTTGCTTCTGAAAATATTACCTCCCCCTCTGAAGTGGCCAGCCGAGCTAAGGCATTTGCTTGCGTATTCTCCTCCCTAGGGATTTGCTCGATGTGAAACTGGTCGAATTGCTCGAGCAATCCTTTCACCAAGTCTTGATACTTCAACATTTGATCGCCGCGAGCCTCGTACTCGCCCGTTATCTGACATACCACTAGCTGAGAATCGGAAAAAAATTTCAGTTTTCTGGTGCCCACGGCCATAGCCATCCTGATTCCTGCGACCAGAGCCTCGTACTCTGCCTCGTTGTTCGTCGCCCGATATTCGAACTCGATCGCCGAAGCAAACGTCTGTCCGGCTGGACTGGTGAGGACGACTCCTGCCCCTTCTTTGGTGCTCGTCGAAGAGCCATCGACGAACAGTGTCCAAGGAATCTCGATTTCCTTGTCCAATTTCTCTGGGAAAGTGAGTTCCACAATGAATTCTGCCAACACTTGTCCCTTGATTGCCGTTCTGGGCGAGTAGGTGAGCCCAAATTGCCCGATTTCCACCGACCATTTCAAAAGCCTTCCAGTGGTATCCGGACGATGAAGTGCTCGCTGAAGAGGAAAAGTCGTGAGGACGACCACCTCGTGGTCGAACAGGTATTGCCTTAGTTTTCTGACGCTCATGACTAATGCGTACGCCAATTTTTCCATTGGAGTGTATCTCAACTCCGCTTCCCTCAATGTCTGACTTACATAATAGATTGGAAGATGTGTGCTCCTCTCTGCTCGGACGAGCACTGAACTGATCGCACAGTTAGTGGCTGCCAAGATTTCTCCGGGGACTGGCTTAGATAGGACCTTCGGATCCGATAAATATTCTTTTAGCTTGCTGAAAGCTTTTTCACACTCGTCTGTCCATTCGAACCTCCCTTTTTTCAAAGCATCGAAAAAAGGCTTGCAACGATCGCCCGTACGTGCTATGAATCTATTCAGCGATGCCAGGCATCCTGTCAACCTCTGCACTTCTTTTACGTTTCTTGGGCTTTGCATATCGATGATTGCTTAAATTTTACTCGGATTCGCCTCGATGCCCCGCTGGCTAACCAAGTGCCCCAGAATTTTCCCGGAGCTAACTCCAAAAATGCATTTCTATGGATTTAACTTCATGTTGTATTCTTTCAGAATATTGAATGTCAAGGAGAGGTGGTGTAGGTGATCTTACTTTCGTAAACTTTTGACGACGATGTCATCGATGTAGACCTCCACCATCTCGCCGATGTGTTGCTCAAACATCTTATTTACCAGTCTTTGATATGTTGCCCCCGCGTTTTTCAAACCGAAAGGCATTCTTTTCCAACTGTACATGTCCGTTGCGATCATGAAAGCAGTGTGTCGCTGGTCGTCGGGATGCATAGCAATTTGATGGTACCCCGCGAAAGCGTCCATGAAAGTTAACATCTCGTGCCCCGCTGTATTGTCCACCAAATGATCGATGTGGGGCATCGGAAAGTGATCTTTTGGACAGGCGTCGTTTAGATCTGTGAAGTCTATACACAATCTCCACGAGCCGGTCGCCTTTTTGACGAGCACTGGATTTGCCAACCACTCAGGATCAGTTCCAGTTTTCTCAATTAATTTATTGTCGATCAATTTCTTGACTTCTACTGCCATAGCCGCATACTTATCGGGCCCAAATTTTCTTCGTTTTTGGGTGATGGTTCTTCTTGTTGGATCAATGTTTAACTTGTGGCAGGCGTGGCTTGTTTTGATACCTACCATGTCTTCATGCGACCATGCGAAAGCTCCGACGTTTTCTTTCAAAAATGTGATTATATCGGATCGCAAATGCGCTGGTAAATTCGAACCTATGAATACCTCGAGTTCCGGACGAGCATCGTTTAAATGAATAGTTTCAAGGTCCTCCGCTGAAGTTGCCCGCTCTTTAGGCTCCTTCCAACGAGGATCCTCGATTCCGAACTTTGGCTCAAAACCCAACCTAGGCTCCAGATCTGGAATGTTCTTTGGAACCTGGTCGTCGGGGAGCTGGTCGCCCGAATCTATCTGCTCGTCGATCTCCATTTGGGTGTGGTCGTCCACTTCCATGGAGGCGTGTTCGTTTGCCTCTATTTGGTGGTTGTCGAGACGCTGACTACACTCCCCAACTTCGATCTTTCGGTACTTGCAAGGAAGACCTTCTAGGTAGTTCATTTGTTCTTTTTGTTTTTGACACTCAATATACTGGCCAATCATAGGAGTTTCTTTAGAATGGCGCTTAGCAAAACGGACGAGACACTCCCTCGCCCGAGTCTGGTCGCCCTTGACGGTTATAACACCCGCCGGGGTCGGAAACTTAATACAATAATAAAAAGTAGAAGCGGCCGCCTTGAACTCGTTGAAGAAAGGTCGGCCGAGGAACACATTGTAGGATGATGGCATGTCTACGATCAGGAAGTCGAGCTGTCGAGTATGGTGCATTTTTGGCTCTTTCGACGATGCCAACTCAAGGGAGAGTCTGATTTTTCCGATTGGAAGGTTGTGCGTGTCCCCGAACCCCACGATAATATCGTCGCAAGGCTCAATGTATTCTGCATATCCACCAAGGGCATCAAGAGTATGCTTGAAAAGGATGTTGGTGTATGCCCCGGTGTCGACCATCATGCGATGGACGATGGTTCCCATGATTTTCCCCGTGATGACCAAAGCATCATTGTTTGGTTGCACCACGCTGTTCAGATCGTCATTTGTGAAAACGAGCTGGTGGGATGGGGGCTGCTCGGCGGCAGGAGCGATGCACACTTGATGTACGTTGTTGAGTGCTCGCATGTCGCTCTGCTGTCGGCGAACAGACAGAGCTTTCCCGGACTGAGTTCCCCCTAGGGGGCCTTCCAAAACCAAACAACCTCCACCAACATTATCGATGTCGCCCGGTGGATTGTTCGGCATGGGGGGAGCCAATTTCTGGCGGTTGAGCTGCTAGCGAAGGTCGTCGCTGTCGTCGCGACGCTTCTTGCCCCGGTTGTCGCCATTTCCTCCTCCGGACTTGATGAATTGGGCGAGCTTGCCCTCATTGTATAGCTTGAAGAGATTTCTCACCAAGTCTCGGCACCCATTGGTGTGGTGGCCGACAGAGTTGTGGTAGTTGCAAAACTTACTACCATCGAGATTTGCATCGCTCGTATGCATTGGCTTTGCTTGGGGGAGCAGATTCTTTCCCCTGATCGCATCGTAGATGCCCCTGGGATCAACGGTGAGTGCTTCCCTGAATTGGAGGATCTCAGGAGACTCCTTGAAAGGCCTGAAGTTTGATGGGCGAGCACTGCCGCCCTGAGTGGTCGCCTTTTTGGGCTGGGAAGACTCCCCAGTGTTAGAATTTTTCTTTGGCCAAACTCTTTTGGCCGCGTCCGGCTGCTCGTTAGCCTTAGCAGCGTCCATGATCTCTTCCATTTGGATGAAATTTCCCGCCCTACTGCGGAAATCCGCATAGGAAACGGGGAAAGAGGTATGCATAGATTCCCATAGCTTGGAACCTATTCTTAGTCCGGAGATAGCCGAGATTAGCTTTGTCTCGTCATTAACAGCTTCTCCGTCGATCACCAACCTATCGAAACGTTCGATAAAGTCCTTGCCCGATTCGGTTGGTGTTTGGCGAACGTTTGCCAAACGTTGTTTTGAGGCTGGGCGAGCAGCAATAGACCCAAAGTGAGTCAAGAATTGTTGCCCCAGCTCTAGGAAAGAGGTGATGGATTCGGTACCCAAGGTGGTGTACCAGCGATGAGCTCGATCTCCCAAGGTTAAGGAGAAGTTTCTTCATTGGGTGGCATTCGTTGCCCCAATTTAGGCCATATAACTTGCATACTTAGAAAGATGCACCCTTGGGTCGGACGCCCCATCGTAAGCTGCCATAGAAGGCATTTGTATCTTCCTTTGAATGGGGGCGGTGAGAATCATAACACTCAAAGGTGGAGTGGGCAGAGTGACCGGTGGGGCAGTGCCTTCCTTTGCTGCGACCACCTCTGCTCACAATGTCTCCATCTCCAACTTCATTATTTTTTGAGTTTCGAGGAACTGGGCGAACTGCCCCTCCTCGGCTGTTTGTGGTCGGGGGACGACGACCTCGTCGCGTCGGCTCCTGCGAGAAGCGCCCGGGTGATCACCCTGATGTGATCGCCTGGGAGAACGCCTCTCTGAGTGATGGCTGTGGTAACTCTTTGATTGAGCTCGCCCACCATCTGGCCCTACTCGATCTAGGGCGGAGACCCTGTCTCCCTTTTTACCACCACGATCTTTGTGGTCGTTCCTGGCGGGTCGTCGCCCGATATCAAAGTGCAACGGGCGAGGAACTTTTTGTGGGTCCTTGTCACCTACTCGGTCGAAAACGGAGTTCCGAGCATATGAGTCTCCCGTATGACTGTTATGGGAGCGGACTGGTGCTTTGTTTCTCTCCCCGTCCTGGGGACGAACGGAGTAAGAGTGATAGGAACGGTTGTCCTCATCGTCATTTAACCTCGCTTTGGCCTTGCGAGCTCGGTCAAAATCCTGGTCTTTAGCCTTCTCGGCCTCTTCGACCTCGAGTAACCTCCTCTTCTCCAGGAGGAAATCGGAGAATTCTTTCATATACTGGGGGTTTTTCATGATGTCCCCCATATCCAGGTTTGCAAAAGGGTTTGCCGACGGAACCACCGGCGGCAGAGGGTGCTCGTTCCCTCCGTGCGGTGGGAGTCCGTCTAGATTTGAATGATGAGACATCGTTTAAAGAGTGTCTTTTCTAAAAGATTACAAAGTAATGATCTAACGACGAAAGATTAAGGTTCTTACGCAGAAGAACGTGCTATTACAACTACTAGACTTAGCAAAGTAATAACAACAGAAGCTTGAAAACACAAATACAAGGAGATCAAACTCCAAAATATGCTACGAAAACTGAAAATGTTCAAGAACACGAAGAACACTAACAATCGTAAATAAATGCTTTAAACGGTAGATCTACCGATTAAAACTTAAAAAACAAGAGTTTGCTAGCCGATCGCTCGATGATCGGTTGAAACCTTGATGATGAACATGCAAAAGGTCCCCTCCTTCTAGCGCCAAATGTTGTATGCACTTTAAATGGGTTGATTCGGATGTGGACTATTCGTTAGTACGATACAAACATGTATTATGATCGGGGGTTATTACGTGTTTATACGGATAGTTATGAAGATTAATCGAAGATAATATGATGAAATAAGCAAGAAAGATGAAGAACAAAGATGTAGCTTCTTGGAGAAGCTAAAAGCTTGAGAGCTTAGGGAGAGTATATTGCTTAGGTTTGGGTGATTTGGTGGAATGAATGACTTGTGTGTTACAATGAGCCTTTTAGGCATTATATAGTGGTTTTAGGGGTCTGCCCGCCCTTTACACGTGGCAAGACCTTACTGGACCTGTCTTCTGCCCGAAAAGGTGATGGGATGGCGCATTTAATGTTAAACCGCCTCTGGTGGTCGTCCTCGGCGAGATGCCGAGCGGCTGGGAAACCAGCTCGTCACTCGCCGCCGTGGTCGCCGGAGCAACTGGTCGCCACGTCTTGTGTCATCTCCCAAAGCTTCAACAATTCTCTCTCAAACGTATACCTGCTCGCCAACATCTTTGGGCGAGCAGTCCACTAGAATGTGCTCGCCAACATATTTGGGCGAGCACTCAAATATATTAAATACAATAATTACACTACATTTTCTTCTTGTTGACTGGTCGTCGCTTGACTTTGTTGACTGGTCGTCGCCACATAAGCCGGTGACTAGGATTGAATTGTCAAAGATTTGACTTCTTTGACTGGGTATAACACCACCCTTCTCCAAAAAGCACACTCATCAAATTCTTTGAAAACCCACTCTCGATCTAGAGTTACCCCATTCTACATAGGTCTCGAGTCTCAGTGATAAAGATCATGCAAACAATCATCTGCACATGAAACCATCTCAGCCTAAGAAACATGAGCCTGTGAAGTAGAGGAGCACTTCTCTTTATATAATATCAGAAATAGTACAACTGGGTTTGCAGAATTTGATATTGCATTGTCTTGTAGCTACAACCAATAGAATTGCAACAACACTATATGATCTAGATATTTCCTTATTTGCAATATATGTAAACCAAAAGTTAGCTACTGTGAATCAAGAAATGAAAATGCTTTAAGAAAAATTATGATGCTCTTTCCTATTGTATTCTTTAGTTTGATTTGCTCGTTTCTTAACATGGTATCAGAGCATCAGGAACGATCCTGATGAATCTGTGCCTTTCCTTAACTCTTTAATCCATGCTATAATATAATTCAAATGGCTACAAATCCTGAAAACTCAAACACCCCACTCCATCCACAATCCTTCTTTCCCTTATATCAACTTGTATTAGTCAAGCTAAATGAAAGAAATTATTTAGAAGGAACCATCAATGCAGAATACTTGAGTTGGATCAAACAAGATAACCTCATTGTTCCATGCCTTCTTTCTTCACTATGTGAAAGTTTTCTTATTGGCACTGTTGGATTGAACACGTCCAAGGAGATATGGAGTAGCTTGGAATCCAAATTTGTCAGTCAATCAAGGGCATATGTGATGCAATATAAACCTGAGCTCCAAGGAATCAGAAAAGGCTCCATGGGCATGAGGGAGTATTTGAATAAAATCAAAGGATGTTGTGATATTTTAAATGCTTCAGGACACTACATCAGCAATGAAGACCAAATATTATACATTCTATCTGGACTTGGACAAGAATATAATCCAGTAATGGTTATAGCCTCATCCAAGATTGACCTCATATTAGTTTCTGATGTTAGTGCTTTATTGCTCACTTTTGAGGCAAGATTAAAGGGTGTTTCTGGCTCAAACTTCAGCAATGAAAGTTCAGCACCTAGTGTCAACATGAGTCAGCAAGGAAATTCGAGCAAGAGCTATCAGCAATATCAAATTAACAAAAGAAACAACAATAATCATATTTGTCACGGAGGTGGATTTAAAAAAGGAAGGGGTATATCCAATGGACTAGAATGCCAGATCTGCTATAGAGACAATCATACAGCGGATCTATGTTTCTAAAGGCAGGATCTTAACTATGTACCACCTTAACCAAGCCAACAGACAAGCATTGGAGGCTATACACCTACTGCAAATGTTGCTACTAGCTGTGAAGGAGCTGAATCTATGACTGAATACACAACTTGGTATCCTGATTCAGGAGCCAACAATCATGTTACTTATGACCTTGGCAACATCAACATTGGATCGGAGTACAAGGGTTCTGAAAGAGTGCATCTAGGAAATGGCACATGTTTGAATATATCTCACTTAGGTAGTTCTATTGTTACTGCCTCTGATAATCATCCTTTTCTCCTCAAAAATCTTTTACATGTGCCCCATATTACAAAGAATCTTCTAAGTGTTTCAAAGTTTTCTCTTGATAATGGTGTTTATTTTGAGTTTCATCCTAAACTTTGTCTTATAAAGGATCAACAAACACATAAAATTTTACTTCAAGGAGAACTTGACATGGCCTCTACAAGTTCTCTCTTTCTACTGCAAAAAATAATTCCCATCCATACTTACAGCCTACTGTGAACACTGTTTCTACATCCAAAAATTGCCACTTAGCCTTTGGCATAACAGATTAGGCCACCCTTCCTTTCCCATTACTAAGCTTGCACTTGACAAGAGTCATATTTCCTATCTCAATGATGTTATTGACATGACTTGTACTGCTTGTATGATGGGCAAAAGTCACAAGTTGCCTTTCTCTCGGTCTGAATCTAAGGCCAGTGAGCCATTTTATCTTATTCATTCTGATCTTTGGGGACCTTCACCCATTAAATCTTTCAATGGCTTCTTTATTACGTCAGTTTCATTGATGGATTCACTAAGTATACTTGGTTGTATTTGTTAAAATTCAAATCTGATGTTAAAGAAGCCTTTCTTCACTTTAAAAACTTGGTTGTCAATCAATACAATGCTAAGATAAAGATGTTTCAGAGTGATGGAAGCACTGAGTATAAACCCTTAATCCCTATCTTTGCTGAAAATGGCATAGCTCACAGAATATCCTGCCCATATACCCCTGAACAAAATGGGACATCAGAGAGAAAGAACAGACACATTGTTGAAAAAGCCTTGACCCTTCTTGCTCAGTCTCATATCCGTTTAAGGCACTGGGATGATGCTTTCATTTCAAGTGTCTTTCTCATAAATAGAACACCTGCAGTTGGCCTTAATCACAAAACACCTATTGAGCTTCTCACAAGAAAGGCACCTGATTACACTCTCCTTAAAGTATTTGGTTGTCAATGTTTCCCCATGTTCGTTCTTACACTAAACGCAAGCTGGAACCAAGATCTGAAGCAAGTGTATTTCTTGGCTATAACACACTTTACAAGGGTTATAAGGTGCTTCTGCCAAGTAAAAAAGTGATAGTAACTAGGAATGTGGTTTTCAATGAACATATATTCCCTTTTGCTCATCATTCCATTGATAAACCTCAATGATGATGTTCCACCTCATCTTTTCTTCACCCCACCTTCACTCAATCCCATACCTATTCCACCTCAAACTGATACACCTAATCCTTTCCAATCTTCACCTCAAGTTCATGATTATTCTCCTATTGCCCAAAATGAAAATCCTTCTTCTCCGTCCACCACACCATCTCGATCTTCTTTTACTTCTCTTCAGGGACAGTTACACATAGATCTTCTGAATGTGCAAGATAACAATGATGTTACTTTTCCTAGTGTTGCTCCTATGATGCAGGTATTCAGGAACCAAATGATGAATGCAGCAATAATGGAAATCTTCATCCCATGACCACAAGATCTAAAGCTGGTGTCTTTAAGCCAAAGATTTTCACAGCAGGTTGTCATCTTTATGAACCAAAAGATCATATTGAAGCCTTTAAAAGTGATCATTGGAAGCGTGTTATGGAGACTGAATATGCAGCACTACTCAGAAATGGAACATGGGAGCTATGTGATCTGCCACAAAATCAAAGTGTAATAGGCTGCAAATGGGTGTATAAGCTAAAGAGCAATGCTGATGGGACCATCTTGAGGCACAAAGCCAGACTTGTTGCCAAGGGATATACACAAATACCTGGATTTGATTACACTTAAACTTTCAGCCCAGTGGTAAAACCTGTCACCATCAGAATTGTGTTTTCTATTGCTCTTACTTATTCATGGCCTTTACATCAGCTTGATGTTGATAATGCATTTCTTAATGGAGATGTTGACAAAGAATTATACATGGCTCAACTACCTGGTTTCGAGCTTGGGCATAACAAAGTTTGCAGGTTGAGAATGTCTCTCTATGGATTGAAACAAGCTTCAAGGCAATGGGCCTCTAAATTTGCATCGGTGCTCAAGATACTTGGTTTCCAAACATCTAAAGCTTATTCATCCCTCTACATCAAGCACTCCAACAATTTCACTATTCTAGTTCTTACCTACGTTGATGATATCATTGTTACTGGTTCTAACAATGTACATGTCAATCAAACAATCAAAGATTTGCACAGATTCTTTTCTCTAAAGGATCTTGGCGAACTCAATTTCTTTTTAGGAATTGAGTTTCAAAGAACTACTACTGGTTTGTTTTTAAATGAGAAGAAATATATAGCAGAGCTACTTCAACGTGCTGATATGATTGAGGCAAAAGGTCTATCTACTCCTATGATCTCAGGCAATCTCTTGTCCAGGTTCGAGGGGCAACCAATTCCTAATGCTCAACAATATGATTATACTATCGTCAAGACTAACCAACTCTCGTTGCACTGATCATGCGTCAAAATATAATCTACTAATTGAATTCAAGCAAATGATATATCAAAACTCATTAATTTAATCAATACACCACCAATATAATTAAACAACCCAAATCAAGCTAAAAATCTAATTCCATCATAAATTCAAACACCCAAACACCAACAAACCTAGCTAATAATTAAATTAACAATTGAAAGCAAGTTTATGAAACATAAATAACAAAACATTAAATTAAAGGAAATGTATCACCTTAAATGGTCTTGTAATCCTCCAATACTTGCAATAAAATAAAATACTACATTAAAAACTAGCTAAGGGAGTGAAATTAAACAAATGAGTGGAGTGGAAGGTGGAGGAGAGGGTTTCTCCTCAATGGTGATGCGCCGAACTCTCTCTCGCCTCTGCGTGCGTGTGTTGGCTTCCCCATGTAGTTAGCATCCTCAACTTGGTTTAACATGTTGGGCATTTCCATTCCTCCACCAAAGTTCTCCCTTCTTTGATTGTTCTCCATCAACTCAACCTTGTCCAAGAGCATCTTGATTGTATCACCCAATGTTGTAGAGTTATTTCCAATTTGAGCAACTCTATTGGATCTATTTCCATCAATAGGCCAATCATATGTGTTGGTAGCAATTGCTTCAATGATTTCCTTTGCTACTCTTGCACTATTTGCAAAAACTTGACACGTATTTTTCAATACTGACCTCTCAAGTGTAAGAGGATCCTCGTAGTAAAAGTAAGTGCCCGGTTAATTTAACCGAACCACGGGACTAGTTTGCTTGCGTAGCCTTAGTGTTGTGTGCGTCACATAATTATAGTGAAAGAGCATGGGGGTGAGCTATTAAAACTAAATGCAAAAATCAACAAGATAAATACTAACTAATAAAAGCAAGTAAAATGATGATCAAGATCAAATGTGAGAAGTAGTGTTCGGGTGTTCATTATGTGGAAATCGATTAAAGCTTAACTTGGACGTTTAATTAATTGGTGGGTGTGTGATAAGAGCAATCACTAAGAATGTATCTAATAAAACACCTAAGATTGGGAGGAAGGATAGAGACGTTCTTACCCGGGTAATCACACAACTAGGGGGTTCTACTCTATCTAAATTAAACTAAACTAATCCCTAATCATGTTTTTCCACTTGAATACTAGAAACCAAACTCCTATAATCTCTTCACTCATCACTCAAACTCTCATTCAAATAATTAGTGTAAATTAATGGGGTTCTAATGAAAATTACCCAACTCTCGTTGCGATTACCTAATATATACTCAATCCACTCGATTCCCACCCTTGATTATACGATCCATCAAGACTAACCAACTCTCGTTGCACTAATCATGCTTCAACATATAATCTACTAATTGAATTCAAGTAAATGATCATGCAAAACCCATCAATTTAATCAATACACCACCAAAGAGAATTAAACAATCCAAACTAAGCTAAAAATCTAATTCCATCATAAATTCAAACACCCAAACACCAACAAACCTAGCTAATAACTAAATTAACAAATGAAATCAAACTCATAAAAGATAAACAACAAAATATGGAATTAAGGAAAAATATCACCTCAAATGCTCTTCAAATTCTTCAACACTTTCAATAAAATAAAATACTCCATTAAAACTAGCTAAGAAAATTAAACTAAATGTATTGAGTGAGGTGGAAGGGGGTGGAGGTTCCCAATCGGAGCTGTAGCGTGTCCTCTGCGTCTGCGTGTTAATTCCCTTTTCTGCCAAAATTGGCTGCTGCCTCTTCGTCCCCCAAAATGAAGCAAAATGGGCCTTTTCTTTATAAATAAGATGGGCCTAAGGGAATTTAATTCTTAAATGGGCTTCCTCCTGTAAATTAAGGGTTGGGGTATATACCCCTCCAGCTTTGTTTAATACACTCCCCCTTCCATTTATTAATTCAAAAATATATATGAAATACCATATTTACCCCTTAATAAATGTTAGAGATACATTCACTCCCCTAACTCTAATTTCATCTTCTTCCCCAACCTCTCTACCGCCTCTCGATCTTCTCCTCCCCCTTTTTTTTTCGTTTTCTGCACTCCCCATCTCCATTGCACTGCACCCTAAATACCCTAACCCTAGAATTTCGCCACCACCACAACCACCACAAACAAATTCTAACACCCACAAAAATGAACATGTTTGATAAAATAAAATAGCAATAACACTCCAATCGACACCATAACCACCGCCTCAAATAAAATAAAATAAAAAATCTTAGTATTTTTAACAAATCAGAGTCGACAAAAAACACTCCTGTCGACACTGGTTTGTCGTCCAAAAACACTCCGATCGACATTGATTTGTCGCCCAAAAACACTCCGGTCGACACTGGTTTGTCACCCAAAAACACTCCAGTCGACACTGGTTTGTCGACCAAATTTCGAAAGAAATTAAAAAAAAAATTGAAATTTTCGACTATTCTTGATTGCTCAAAAACACCCTCATCGACGACCTATCGTCGACGAGAGTGTTCTTGAGCGACCAATAATGGTCGGTAAAAAAAAAAAAACCTGTTCTTCGCCGGCGACGGCTTGGGGCGAGCGCTGTCGGGCCGCGACGGCTAGAGGCGAAGGAGGGCGGCGGCGTCGCTAGGCGAGAGGGGCGGTGCCGCCGCTTGTTACAGAAATTTTTTAAAAAAAGAGTAGAGCGGCGGTGACAAACGAGGCGAGTGGGAGGGGGGAGTGCGACGGCGATGGGGAGGGGGAGTGCGACGACGAGGGGGGAGGTGGAGAGCGCCGGCGAGAGGGGAGGTGGAGAGCGCCGGCGAGGGGGTCTGTAGAAAACGAAAAAAAAAAGGGAGGAGAAGATCGAGGGAGGGAGGCGGTAGAGAGATTGGGGAAGAAGAGGAAAATAGGATTAATGGGGTGTATGTATCTATATATTTTATTAAAGGGCAAATATGGTATTTTATATATATTTTTGAATTAATAAATGGAAGGGGGAGTGCATTAAACAAAGCTGGAGGGGTATATACCTCAACCCGTAAATTAATTCACAATAGTCCAGCATCCTTTAATTCCCAAGTTTGGCAACCAAAATGATCCAGCACTCCGTGAGTTTTAGCTGCTTTTCAATTTGGGCCATCGAAATGGGCCTCAAATATTAGGCTCCATTATACTTTTTTTTTTCTTCTTAATTTCTTCTTGAGTCCAATATTCATTCTTCATTCACCTCGATTTATTCCTTCAATTGACTCTACAATATAATTGAGGCGTGTTTTGCTCCAAAAATACTTATTTCCTTATAAAAATAGCAAACAACATCATTTCTCCAAATCAAGTGCAATTAGTCAATTTAGTGTAAATAATGCACAAAATCCTATAAAATTAAGCAAAATAAATTCATGAATTTCAAGCAATTTTCACAAATACTCAACAATATAGAAGTATAGTTGGAGCACTACAATTAATACGCAACCTTGACAAGGCCTGATATCAGTTTTTCTGTGAATAAGGTTTGCCAGTATATACAACAACCTCTAGACACTCATTGGAAAGCTTTGAAAATAATTTTAAGATACTTGGCTACTACCATAGACTTTGGAATCTCTTACAATACTCCAAAGTCTCTTGAAGTAATGGCTTTCGCAGATGCAGACTGGGGATCCGACCTTGATGACAGAAAATCCATCTCAGGCTACTGCATATTCTTAGGAGGTAACCTTGTTTCATATAGTTCCAAGAAACAAGCTACTATTTCTAGATCAAGCACAGAAGCTGAATACAGAAGCCTTGCATATGCAGCTTGTGAGGTTCTTTGGATTAAATCCCTACTCAAAGAACTCCTCAATATTGTAGAAAAGAAACCACCAGTGATCTGGATTGACAATCAAGGCGAGCAATATTATCACTGTCATCCAATCCAATTTTTCACTCAAGGACTAAGCATCTAAAGCATCCCCTTCCATGGGGCCTCGCTAAGCTCGGAGACGAACTCCAAACACCACTGAGACCTACATTGGAATCTCGTGCATACTCCCCGAAACATAGCAAATTGCTAAGCATTTACTCAGCTTCCCATTCTTCGTCATGTCATTCACCATTCTCTTCCACTGAAGCTTTGCCACCTCACTATCGTTTGAATCGTACAAAGCGGCGATTATCTCGTGTGGAAACAAAGCACCGTCGACAATTTTTGGTTTGACGGATTTCACTGTCGCGATATACTCCTGAAACTACTCCTAATGCAGCTCGTACTGAATAAATCCCCAATTGTTGGCTTCGATATAAACCTTCGACAATTGCAAAGCCCTACGCAAAGGCATGTGCACTTCTTTCCTCAATTGACCCCTCACACAGTACGCATAATTACATTATTTTATTGCACATTTTGATGAGCTTAATTTTCATTGAATTTCGTGCTTATATTAATTAATTTTAATTATTTACACTCGATTGGGAGAAAAGTATATTTATGCTCGTTTGGTAGAAAAAATGATGTTTTTTTAGAAGTAAAACATATATCTATTTTTTAGTAAAGCTAAATGAAAGAGGGAAATTGAGAAGAAACAAGAGTGGAACGAGTGAATTCGAGAAGAGAAAAAAAAAGAATTTGGGTCAATTTTAAAGATGGAAATATTGTAGGGGTTGAGGTATATACCCCTCCAGCTTTGTTTAATGCACTCCCCCTCCCATTTATTAATTCAAAAATATATATGAAATACCATATTTGCCCTTTAATAAAATATATAGATACATACACCCCATTAATCCTATTTTCCTCTTCTTCCCCAATCTCTCTACAGCCTCCCTCCCTCGATCTTCTCCTCCCCCTTTTTTTCGTTTTCTACAGAGCCCCTCGCCGGCGCTCTCCACCTCCCCCCTCGCCGTCGCTCTCCACCTCCCCCCTCGCCGTCGCACCCCCCCTCCCCATCGCTGTCGCACTCCCCCCTCCCACTCGCCTCGTTCGTCATCGTCGCTCTACTCTTTTTAAAAAAAAAATCTGTAACAAGCGTCGGCGCCGCCCCTCTCGCCTAGCGACGCTACCGCCCTCCTTCGCCTCTAGCCGTCGCGGCCCGCCAGCGCTCGCCCCAAGTCGTCGCCGGCGAAGAACAGGTTTGTTTGTTTTTTTTTTTTTTTTACCGACCATTATTGGTCGCTCAAGAACACTCTCGTCGACGATAGGTCGTCGATGAGAGTGTTTTTGAGCAATCAAGAATAGTCAAAAATTTCAATTTTTTTTTTTTAATTTCTTTCGAAATTTGGTCGACAAATCAGTGTCGACCGGACTGTTTTTGGGCGACAAACCAGTGTCGACCGGAGTGTTTTTGGGCGACAAATCAGTGTCTATAGGAGTGTTTTTGGGCGACAAACCAGTGTCGACCGGAGTGTTTTTGGTCGACTCTGGTTTGTTAAAAATACTAAGATTTTTTATTTTATTTTATTTGAGGCGGTGGTTTCGATTGGAGTGTTATTGCTATTTTATTTTATCAAACATGTTCATTTTTGTGGGTGTTAGAATTTGTTTGTGGTGGTTGTGGTGGTGGCGAAATTCTAGGGTTAGGGTATTTAGGGTGCAGTGCAATGGAGATGGGGAGTGCAGAAAACGGAAAAAAAAGGGGAGGAGAAGATCGAGAGAGGCGGTAGAGAGGTTGGGGAAGAAGATGAAATTAGAGTTAGGGGAGTGTATGTATCTCTAACATTTATTAAGGGGTAAATATGGTATTTCATATATATTTTTGAATTAATAAATGGAAGGGGGAGTGTATTAAACAAAGTTGGAGGGGTATATACCCCAACCCATATTGTAGTAGCCTTTTAATTCCAAAATGGGTTGGGGTATATACTCCTCCAGCTTTGTTTAATACACTCCCCCTCCATTTTTATTAATTCAAAATTCATGCAAAATACTAATTTTATCCTTTACTAAATCATGTTAGATACATACACTCTCCTTACCATTTAAACATTAACCCTAACCCTAGAATTTCTCCGACGCCGCTGTTGTCGTCCCGCCGCCACAAACAAATTCTAACACCCACAAAAATGAACATGTTGATCAAATAAAATAGCAATAACACTCCAACAGACACCATAACTACCTCAAATAAAATTTAGAAATTAAAAAAGAATCTTAATATTTTTAACAAATCAGAGTCAACCAAAAACAATCCGGTCGACACTGGTTTGTCGACCAAAAATACTCCGGTCAACACTGGTTTGTCGACCAAAAATACTCCGGTCTACACTGGTTGGTCGACCAAATTTTGAAAGAAAATTTAAAAAAAAAAATTGAAATTTTCAACTATTATTGATTGCTAAAAAACACTCTCGTCGACAACCTATCGTCGACGAGAGTGTTCTTGAGCGACCAATAATGGCCGAAAAATTAAAAAAAAAAAAAAAACCTGTTCTTCGCCGGCGACTGCTGGGGGCGAGCGCCGGAGGGTCGCGACGGCTAGGGTCGAAGGAGGGCGGCGGCGTCGCTTGGTGAGAGGGGCGGCGCCGCCGCTTGTTACAGAAATTAAAAAATAAAAAAATAGTAGAGGCGGTGACGGACGAGGCGAGCGAGGGAGGGGGAGAGCGACGGCAAGGGAGAGCAACGACGAGGGAGAGCAACGATGAGGGAGAGCGACGGCGAGGGGGAGTGCAGAAAACGAAAAAAAATAGGGGAGGAGAAAAGAGGCGGTAGAAAGGTTGGGGAAGAAGATGAAGTTAGGGTTAAGGGGGTGTGTATGTATCTATACATTTTATTGAAGGGTAAATATGGTATTTCATATATATATATTTAATTAGTAAAAAATAGGAGGGGAGTGTATTAAACAAAGCGGGAGGGGTATATACCCCAACCCTTCCAAAATTGGGTACAGCAGCCCATTTAGCCTACTTCCAACAATTAAATTAATGAAGCCCAAATTCAGCCCATTCAAGGGGCCATTGGGGAAACCTTCCTACCTTGAGGAGCATTCCCACACACATACACCTACTAAAAGGTGTTGAAAGACTTTGAGGTCTAAGTTATTTCCTTCCCTTTTATGTATTTTATTTTGTTATTTATCTTTATTGTAATTGAGATTATTTACCCACAACACTTTTGATTTTTGTATTATATAAATACATTGAATGATATTTATAAATTAATTTATATGATATTTGTGTGGGTTACCTTTATAGTGGTGTGTTTCATCTCATTAGGGAAGAATGTTATTATTGACCATAATAATGTGTTTTATTCATTATTACGGAGTATTTTTTTTGAAAGTCAAAGAAAATTTTCATTTATTCACAATTAAAGCAGAAATCGTTGAGAAGGTCCTCCATAAACAACGGAGGGCTCAACCCACTTGTTAAAACTCAAGTAAAATCTCGAGGCCCTAGCAAAAGAATGAGCCACAACATTGTTAATCTTATATAATAAAAGGAAGAAAGTTCTCTCCTGAGCTTGACATGTGGCTCTCCAGCTCTTGACATGTGGATTCACTATTGTGCACGTTGCCATCTTCTACCACGTTATCTATCTGAGTGGATTAAGAATTTAAGAGTACATAAAAACACAAAGGAATGCAGAATATTAAGAGCCAGAAAATTGAATTCAGAACGGTTAGAATTCATTGTCAAAGTTGGTTTTCCTACAACTCTTCACTTGCTATTTTCATTTTATGTTATTTCACCGTTTTATTCGTCGTGTCTCTCAAGTTTCTCCTTCTCCTCGCTTGCGCTGACTAAATTAGCAATCGCTTCGATTGTCGCCTAATCACTTATATTTCGGGGGCTGTAATTGCTGCGCTTGAGTTGTGAAAATATATATGCAGAAAGTTTTGATCAATATGTGATGATCATTATGTTATAGGTGTCTCAATGACCAGGGAACATAAAACTCATTGCTTTATAAAGACTTTCCCCCTGCATTGTTCAATTAGGTATGAGAAGTGGAAAGCTTATATATAGGTGGACAAAGAGAGTACTTAGTTATTTTAAACATGAATTAATATTTAACAAGTCATAGATACTCCGTATTCATTTTTTCTATGTTTGTTGAGATGGGTGCTCATTTCGTTTGATAGGTCATGCGTCATGGGCTCTCCATGTATGCAACTATTCCATCCCTTTGGAGTGGCCAAGTACAAATTTACATTGTCAATCTGAGATTGTAAGCTTAGAAAACACAAATGCTTAATCTCTTTTTTCATGTAACATTTCATTTCGATTTTCTATTTATTTGTGTGTTTCTTTTGCTACTTAGGTATGTTGATGTAGCAATGAAGGTAGATATTTCAGATCTTAGGTATGTTGATATTTCTGGTCGCAAAAATTGTAAACTTTACATGTACAATGGTGTGCCTCTGTTTCGCATAAAACTCATAAGAACTCGGAGGCCGAAAGAAGATTTGAAATTAGAGCTTGTGGAAAAAGATGTTGAAGACAATGATAATTTGGGCGATTCTATTGATTTTGAGATTCAACAATGAATTATTATTTTTTTCGGACACTTATACTCTCTACCTATTTACTTATTTACATTTGTATTTTTCACTTAAGTAGCAGGTGTATTCTCCGTATCTTTTATTATTTTTGTACTCCATATTTTTTATATTTGTTTTATATTCTCTATATATCTCTTTTTATTATGTTTGCAGATTTTAGACTCGATGTTTCCCTTTCCCTCAATTAAATCGGGATGCTTTGCTTAAAATTTCTGAGTTATTCAGGTATCTCTCTCTCTCTCTCTCTCTCTCTCTCTCTCTCTCTCTCTCTCTCTCTCTCTCTCTCTCTCTCTCTCTCTCTCTCTCTCTCTCTCTCTCTCTCTCTCTCTCTCTCTCTCTCTCTCTCTCTCTCTCTCTCTCTCTCTCTCCATGTTTATTTATGTGTTTGAATTTTCTTGTGATTTTCATGAACGTGTATGCCATATAATATCTTATGAATTTAATTTTTTTTGCCATTTTTATTGAATCACATTAATATTGACTTGATCATCACCTTGATTAACACTACAAAAAAAAAACCTGATTTTGATACCGAAATTTTGAGACGGACACCTAACTCATCTCTAATAGGTACGGATTAGATACGGATTTGTTAAAAAATCGAGATTTGAAATCGAAAATAAAACCGTCTCTCATTATAAACAGATTAGATACGACTTTTAGTTTCGACAATTTTAGATACGGATTAGATTGGTATTCCTATCTATTTCTCATCAATCAGTTGTTTTTTTAGGACAAATTAAGATTCTTGAAACTCATTCTATACATGACAATCTCATCTCCACTTCCTTGTGTATGGATGCAAAATTTGATTCATGTATTAATGATTTAATGGCATCTACCAATGGTAATTAATTTACTATAAACTTGGTTGTTGCCACTTTTTTTTTTTATCTAAGTTAGGCGCTTCATTTTGACAAATTGTGTGCTTGCAGATTCTTTGGTGATAGACAAGGCATATTGCAAGGAAATAAACAAGATAACTTTGATTAGTTTAAATCAGCTCAAGTCATTAAGTGCGAATCATGGTGAATATATATAAGATATCAGTGATAGATTAGAGCAGTGCATCCATAATGATTACTTGGTAAGCATTCTTCTATCATCTTCTCTCATTTACTCCTACAGTTGGCCTCATCACCATTAGTTGACCGTCGAAGGAATCAACTATTTGAGGTGCTAACTATAATTATTTAAAATTGTTAATTACATTTAGCACTCCCAAAAAATTGATTCCGCCAGTCAACAAATGGCCGACTCTAATCATGGGATGTTGTTTCTCACTGCTCCCTACTTGTCTTATTGCATAGTACTCCGTATTTAACCTCCCAATACTTTTATATTTACTCCTAAATTATTTAATGGTAGATTTGGTTGCTAATCTTAATTTTATAATTTTCCATGGCAGTTCTTTCTTCTGGACTTTGGGTGGCTCCTGGTGACTCGGAAGAAGTTGCAGTTGCCATATCGCAGGCTTTAAGAAACTGTATAGAAAGGTTATGCCATGTGTTTCTTGTGATTGGTTGACACATGTAATCTCCAACTAACAATTCTTTTTTGTTCTACTTTTTGTTTGAATTTAGAAATTATTATTTGTATTGAAAAACATGATCGATTTTCTATTTTAAAATTTTTATTTATTGGGTTAGCTTTCATACATTTAATAATTTTCAGCCACATTAAACTCAAGCTTATTATGACATCTTTGATGTACATTTTAGGGAAGCATTTAGATGGACAATTTTTTAGTTGCAGTATAGGGAACTGGCTTTTTCATGAGTATTTCCTTTTTGTCTTATAATAAATAAGTTTGGATCTTATTACTTTCTTTGGTGTTTTGGAGGGTCAAACATGTGGCTAAGTTTATCTTTGCAGGAGGATCTTATTACTCATATAATAAAGAGTGTTGAACATTCTTTTAGTGTTTTAGTGTTAAGATTCATCCTTGACGAGTCGTTTCTGCCTTCAGTTTATTTATCTCTTCCGATTATAGGGGGTTGTAGTTTAGCTGCTCTGACTGAGCTCAACTTCAACATGATTTGTAATTCACACTGCTTAAATTGCAAGCATAACCTGAGGGAATCATTGTTGTTAGCTTCATTATTATCTTTTAATTAGTATGGTGTTAGTTCATATGAATATATGATGTTATTAATTCATATAATGACACATATAATTAGGTAATATTCGTATATTCCTTGATGAAAAAGAGAGAATGTAGTAGACAATACTCCCTCCACTTTTAAATAAGTGTCACTTTGCCTTTTTAATTATTTTTATAATAAGTGTCATTCTATATTTTTTTCTTTAGTTTTGACAATTTTACCCTTATAAATTAATTTGCCTTCAATTTCAATTAATATAGTAGCATAAATCATGGAAAAATTATAAATATTGTATATATGAATACCACATACATTCTTGACCACATTCTTTACTAAACAAAAATTTAATATCAAAATTATTTATCATTAATGAAGGGTAATATTGACCACAATTTAATATCTTAATTTGTTGGAAAATGTTAAAATGACACTTATTAAAAAATGGAGGGAGTATTAATTTGCATAATCTATATAAGGTAGGTCAACTAAACTAATCCAATAAATTAAGGGCATGAATCAAGGCCAAATCACACGGTTATTTAATGTTATTAGTATTGATAGAGTGCATGTCTGAAGAAATTGAATTTTATGAATAATAGAAAATGTGTTTGATATTTATGAATTGTTACTTTTATGAGATTTATATTGATAGAAGAGGCTGAAGCTTCCAATGATACCATACATTGCCATTGTAATTGATTTTTCACTCAATCACTTTTACAGGTTTATGTCTAAAGAAACTATGAGGTGCACATATATATATATATATATATATATATATATATATGTTTATGGTTTATCCCCGGCTGTATATGATGGAAATGTGTATTTTTAGGCAAGAGGCATTTGGCAGGGAAAATGTAAGCCAAGGTAACCGAGCGTGATTTTAATATTTGGTACCAAATTTCTATCATGAGTCTCTGCACTATATTTTGGGTTTGCTAATGTTAATACAGAGTTTTTTTTTTTTAACTGTAGATGTTATTTTTAGAAAGAACAATAGACTAATGTAATGGATAACATAAGCTAGAATCCCACCTTCAAGATGATATGGAATAAGATTGCTCCAACTAACGCTAATTTACGTAAAAGGAAAATTCTCACAACTAACTCAAATATGAACTTCCTATTTTATGGAGATAAAGAAAGAATCTGTCAATTGTTGCTTTTTTAGTGTTTGTTTGCTTACATGATTTGGATGGAGTGCTACATGTGGCTAGGGATAAATATGGTAATGTATTCAAGACCTCTACCAAATCAGTTAACTCATATATAGCCAAATTTTCAGGGGAAAGAACGGCACACACTTGCTCCTATTTGCATTTGGAATGTAGTATTATGGACTATATGGAAATGGCGAAATGCTCATTTCTTTCAATAAAATTGTGTGTGAAATTAAGCCAACAGTGTGGAGCTGGTTCTACGTTATGGAGGAAGAGTTTCATAAATTCTCATTTAAGGATTGGCAAGCTAACCCAAGGATGGTTTAGTGCTGTTACATAACTTCAATTGCGTTTTTGATGTTTCTCTGCTTTGGTTTGTTTCTTTCACTTCAAGTTAGTATTATTATGTAAAGGCATCCACATGCATATGTCTCAGATTCTGCAAGCTGGAATTTTATTAATTACACTTTTTGCTCGACCAAAAAAATAAATTCTTATCTTCAAAACTCAACCCTGCGAGAGTATATTTATGAGGATTGATATGACTATCTTGTGTTTGCGAGAGTGATATGACAAATTTATAATACTAATTTTTATTTCCCCTTGCAGCCCTGTTCTTAGCCTTATCTCTGCCGTTGTCGGAACTCCAATCCATTGCCAAAATTCCTCAAGCACTTAATCAAGTGAGTTTATGCAATTTTGTAAATTAAGCTTCTTCGTAAGAATAATTAAGATCAGCTCATAAGACAACTTGTACAATTGAAATTTAAGGGATCAGTTTGTAACATAAATAATTCGAAGAATTAATAGCATAATGTTCATATTTAATTTCGAAGAATTAATAGCATAATGTTCATATTTAATTGATTAGGCAAACTTTTATGATTTATATACCGTGTATTTATTTGATACGTGATCTTTAGACTTAAAATGAGATCATTCTTTTTTTGGTCCTATAAGTTTGGTTGGATGACAAAAGCTAGAAGTTCCTCATGTTGTATTCCTAGAAAATAAGAATCTAGCAACCCCATTTAGAGTACAAAAGCATTATAAAATAATTTAATGCCAATTTTTACAGTTTCCGGGTCACTGTATAGTATTAGAAACCTCTTTAAGTTACATCTTAAACAAAATAATCATGGTATGTAAGTCTCAACTGTGATGACTGATTTCTGCTTATGTTATGATATGAAGGAAATGTAACGAAATTTGACTTCAGCAGTTTCAAAGAAATGAAAAGTAGGAGCAATATTCATGAATCAGAAGTTCGGAAATAAAGAAATGCATATTTAAGCCCTGTTGCCTTAAGGGAGATAATTGTTACGGTGAATTGTCAAATGGGTTATATATATTCATTTTACTCCAAGTTCGAAATCAATTTGGTTTTTTAGTTTCATCATCTTTACAAGTGGATTTTTTCAGGAAGAATACAACAGATAATCATGAACTTATGTTATTTAATATAAATAATCAACTTGGTTTACTCATCTATTTGTTAATATTTATTTATTATTAATCTTGCATAGTATAGTGTTGTAGAGCTTGGAGAATTGTAGTTCAAACAAGAACATGAACCTCAAGAATATGATGAAATTATATTTTCGAGCTGAGAGATCTAGGCGATCGTATCAGATGTTGAACACATCTGTTTAATACAAACTTGCCACTTGCACGTATGATTCATAATATACTATCCCAATGACAATTTGTATTTTTTGGCACTATTTATGAAGCTAAAAAACTGTGAAATGAAGATGGGAAGACATATCTTGAAAATAGGGTGAGCAGGGCTGGAGAATATTAAGAAAAAAGAGCTTTATTAGCACGGATCCAACTCTTCAAAATTAAATTTATCAAGCAATGATATATACTTGGACAAGACAGGTGAGAATATAACTTTCATTCTATATATTTGAGTTATTTATTTTTGTCTAGATAATTATTGTTTATATAGGTCATAGGTGTATGTAAGAGATTTAGACTTATATGAATTTTGCAATATACAGTATATATATATATATATATATATATTTATAATATCAATTGCAACTATCCTCTACTCATTAAGTTTCTTGGTGTACTTTGTTATATGGTGAACTTGGGGCGAAGACAACTATTGCAGTAGAAAAAGCTTGGAAGGATGGATGAATGTCTTGAATGGTGATATGTATTTTGCTTAGTTATACATTGTGTACAGTTTATATTATCAAAGCAAAGATAGTTCCACCTGTTATGGTTTAATTCGGCTCGAATTTTTGCAATTTTAGATTTGTGCATTTCATATTACTTTATATTCATCAATTCTAGAATAAATTTATAAAAATATTAAGTTATGGAAGTAAATATCTTTTCAAGATGAATATTATTTCTTATTATTTTTCTTTTCTTTTTAAAAGATGAAATTAACATTAATCAAATAAATTTGAAATCAACATTCTACATTTATAAATCGACAATAAAAATGATCTAATAGAAAAAAGAATTAACAATTTATCAGACTATGAAAAAAACAATACAACAGACCGTGCATCGCACGGGCAAAAAACTAGTTAAGATAGATTGAGAATCTCTCTAGTTTTACGCCAAGTGTCATTTTTGACACATTCTACTCTTGCCATGTGTCGTTTACAAGGATCCAACTTGTTGCCACGTGTCAAATTTGAGATTTATGTCATCTTACGGGACAATGAAACGTTTGCAAGGTTTTACACATTCTCTTCGTTTTCGTCTCTTCTCTTCAGTTTCATCCCCACCACCTTCTGAAGAACCGTCCTGCTTATTGAAGTTTCCGTCGCCACCATCCGCTGACTCCACCGCTCGAAGGACGCCAAAAACTTGAAGCGCTATGCGATGACTTGGCGTTGGTTATCGAGAGTCGTGAGATCGGGCGTTAAGGTGGATGTGCGACGGAATCGCTACAAGGTGGCGGTGGACGCCGAGGAGGGGCGGACCTATTTAGAATTTTATTTGCTTTTCTTTTTTAGATTCGGCTACTGATTGTTGTCTTTTATGTTTTCTCTCCAAATTGGTTAGGGCACACGAAAGTTAATTTTTCAAATTTAGAGGCTATGAGTATGGGGGAATGGTTCGATTTCTTGGAAGTCTATCTGCCTCAACAGATCATGATTGTTGAAAAATCTGAGACGAAGATTGCTGAGACGAGGCAAACTGCCGAGTTTATGGTTCAACAGAAGAAGTTAAATGGCTAGAAAAGAGACAAATTACATAGCGGATTTTCTAGTAATGTTCAACTCTTGAGTGGCATTTTAATCTTCTATTAACTAAGCTTGATAACCTAGATTAGCTATTTGTATACAGAAAAATCAGAGACGAAGAATGCTGAGCCGATTTTCTGGTAATGTTCAACTCTTGAGTGGCATTATAATCTTCTATTATCTAATCTTGATAACCTAGATTAGCTATTTGTATACAGAAAAATCAGAGACGAAGAATGCTGAGATGAGGCAAACTGGAAAATAGACAAATTACATAGCGGATTTTCTGGTAATGTACAACTCTTGATTGGCATTTTAATCATCTACTATTATCTGATTTTGATAATCTAGATTAGCTACAATGTGAGTGTCATTTATGTTATCTAGGATGATCCTTGGAATTCTTCCATAATTTACTCTTGGATTTTCATTTTTCACTATTTTTTCTTATGGGCGACCTAAGTAATCGGATTTGTTTTAAAGTAATGTAAGGGGCTGGAGGATATGCTACACAGATAATCTTTGCCTTGGAAATAGGGGTGAATTAGAGGGGGTGACTTTGAAGGAGCAAGTGCAATCTGTAAAGGCATTGGATTCAGGTACGTGTCTTTAACCTCAGAAAAAGTAGAAATAAAATTTGGGTGATGTATTATTTGTTCTGGGTTATTTGCTGTATTTTGGCCTGTATTATTTGACATGTTCTTAGAATTGGTGTAGTGTGTAAATTTATGGATGAACAATAATTATGTTTAGTATCCAACCTGTCGTAATACTCCTATTTTGAGAAGAAAAACACATAAAATCAAGTGCTTAAAAAAAGTGATACTTCGTATGCTGAAATACAATATTTTGAAGAAAAAAAAGTTCGCGCGAACCTGGTTCACAACGCAGCTACTCCTATATATTTATGTTTGCTTCATATTGCTTCTGTTGTATAACTTATAAGACTTGGAAGCTCGACTGTAAGATTTAGCAGAGACGTGAGTGGCAAGAAAGATGAACTCCTAAGACATCTTACATAGTTTAATTATGTGTACAATAGTTTGTGTGTACAACCCTGCTCTGGATTGTGATTTAAGAATATTAACATAATAATTAAGAGAATGGATATGTATAAGCCTTGAGACTTAGTTTGCTTTACCACTGGAAATTCAATGGGAAGAAACATGAGACTTTTATAATCATCCAATTAGTTAGAAATAAAACTGCAAACCGGGTTAGTAGGTAAATGTGTGAAAGGTTAATGGATTTGAATCGTCTCCCAACCTGTTTGGTGTACACCACCTCACAAAAGAATTTATCTTCAATAAATAAAAAACTAAACCAATAGAGCAAAGGGATCAGAGCAGGATTATGTGGTTTAAGGGTGAGGTTTGTGCATGTAGAGAACAAATAACATTTAGTAGATGCAGTTTTTGTAGTGCCCTATGAGAAAATGAAGCACTATTTGGTACACTGATTATACAAACTGGTAGAATTTCTTATAGCGTTGGACTTCGATAAAGGTGGGGTAGCTTACAATTACATGATATGAGACTTATTATAAAGGATTAGACCATCTATAATTTCACTTTGTAGGCAAGCATTAATAGTTATAGCATGGAATGAGAGAAGGGTGTAACCAAATATGTGATCTAAAGATATTGTTCAAGTTGTATAAATGTTTTATCTGTTATCTACTTATTCTATGCAATGACAATCAACAAAAGCCAAGGCCAAAGCTTAAAAAAAGTAGGATTGCATCTCCCGAAGCCAGTTTTTAGCCATGGACAGTTGTACGTTGCACTATCTCGAGTCACATCTGCAAAAGGACTAAAGATACTCAATTTTGGAGACGAAACCGATAACAACGATGAACTGGCAAACATTGTATACAAAGAGGCTTTCAACAATTTACCTTCAACTGATACCCGATAAGGTACAATTTTTTTTAAACATAATTCAAATAGGTGCTTTTGTTGGAAACCATGCATCGTTTATTTGATTTTCAGTGTTATTTCAAAATATTGAATTGTTTCATTAATTTGCTATTTTTTTTTTGGAATAGGCATGTGAATATTGATTTTCGTTTATTTTTTTTGGAATATTGAGTGGCAAGAAAGATGAACTCCTAAGACATCTTACATAGTTTAATTATGTGTACAATAGTTTGTGTGTACAACCCTGCTCTGGATTGTGATTTAAGAATATTAACATAATAATTAAGAGAATGGATATGTATAAGCCTTGAGACTTAGTTTGCTTTACCACTGGAAATTCAATGGGAAGAAACATGAGACTTTTATAATCATCCAATTAGTTAGAAATAAAACTGCAAACCGGGTTAGTAGGTAAATGTGTGAAAGGTTAATGGATTTGAATCGTCTCCCAACCTGTTTGGTGTACACCACCTCACAAAAGAATTTATCTTCAATAAATAAAAAACTAAACCAATAGAGCAAAGGGATCAGAGCAGGATTATGTGGTTTAAGGGTGAGGTTTGTGCATGTAGAGAACAAATAACATTTAGTAGATGCAGTTTTTGTAGTGCCCTATGAGAAAATGAAGCACTATTTGGTACACTGATTATACAAACTGGTAGAATTTCTTATAGCGTTGGACTTCGATAAAGGTGGGGTAGCTTACAATTACATGATATGAGACTTATTATAAAGGATTAGACCATCTATAATTTCACTTTGTAGGCAAGCATTAATAGTTATAGCATGGAATGAGAGAAGGGTGTAACCAAATATGTGATCTAAAGATATTGTTCAAGTTGTATAAATGTTTTATCTGTTATCTACTTATTCTATGCAATGACAATCAACAAAAGCCAAGGCCAAAGCTTAAAAAAAGTAGGATTGCATCTCCCGAAGCCAGTTTTTAGCCATGGACAGTTGTACGTTGCACTATCTCGAGTCACATCTGCAAAAGGACTAAAGATACTCAATTTTGGAGACGAAACCGATAACAACGATGAACTGGCAAACATTGTATACAAAGAGGCTTTCAACAATTTACCTTCAACTGATACCCGATAAGGTACAATTTTTTTTAAACATAATTCAAATAGGTGCTTTTGTTGGAAACCATGCATCGTTTATTTGATTTTCAGTGTTATTTCAAAATATTGAATTGTTTCATTAATTTGCTATTTTTTTTTTGGAATAGGCATGTGAATATTGATTTTCGTTTATTTTTTTTTTGAAATATTGAGTGGCAAGAAAGATGAACTCCTAAGACATCTTACATAGTTTAATTATGTGTACAATAGTTTGTGTGTACAACCCTGCTCTGGATTGTGATTTAAGAATATTAACATAATAATTAAGAGAATGGATATGTATACGCCTTGAGACTTAGTTTGCTTTACCACTGGAAATTCAATGGGAAGAAACATGAGACTTTTATAATCATCCAATTAGTTAGAAATAAAACTGCAAACCGGGTTAGTAGGTAAATGTGTGAAAGGTTAATGGATTTGAATCGTCTCCCAACCTGTTTGGTGTACACCACCTCACAAAAGAATTTATCTTCAATAAATAAAAAACTAAACCAATAGAGCAAAGGGATCAGAGCAGGATTATGTGGTTTAAGGGTGAGGTTTGTGCATGTAGAGAACAAATAACATTTAGTAGATGCAGTTTTTGTAGTGCCCTATGAGAAAATGAAGCACTATTTGGTACACTGATTATACAAACTGGTAGAATTTCTTATAGCGTTGGACTTCGATAAAGGTGGGGTAGCTTACAATTACATGATATGAGACTTATTATAAAGGATTAGACCATCTATAATTTCACTTTGTAGGCAAGCATTAATAGTTATAGCATGGAATGAGAGAAGGGTGTAACCAAATATGTGATCTAAAGATATTGTTCAAGTTGTATAAATGTTTTATCTGTTATCTACTTATTCTATGCAATGACAATCAACAAAAGCCAAGGCCAAAGCTTAAAAAAAGTAGGATTGCATCTCCCGAAGCCAGTTTTTAGCCATGGACAGTTGTACGTTGCACTATCTCGAGTCACATCTGCAAAAGGACTAAAGATACTCAATTTTGGAGACGAAACCGATAACAACGATGAACTGGCAAACATTGTATACAAAGAGGCTTTCAACAATTTACCTTCAACTGATACCCGATAAGGTACAATTTTTTTTAAACATAATTCAAATAGGTGCTTTTGTTGGAAACCATGCATCGTTTATTTGATTTTCAGTGTTATTTCAAAATATTGAATTGTTTCATTAATTTGCTATTTTTTTTTTGGAATAGGCATGTGAATGATGGCTTCAAGGTTATCAAACAAACTCCCCTTGCTCCTTTATTAATTTATTGGCTACATCGGCTAAATATTTATCTGGGTGTGGGTTTGAGCCTCGACAATGTTCCTATTTATCATGGCAGCAATTTGAAGGTAATTAACAGTAGAGAAAGGGTTGCAGAATTGATTTTGTAGTATCTACTATGTGGTTTAGCTATCGTTGCTGCTGCACTTATTGGGATCGATTCCATATCTACATATGTTACAAGAAGCACATACCTAATTTAGTATTGGAGAAGTGTTCCCTAAAATATAGATGTTGTAATTTAGAACAGCCTGGGACAGGTTCTTAGATGTGTGGGCACTTGAAAGTTTTGGGAGAAGGAAGAGGAGCGGATTTGCATAGTTTGACCTGTTATTTCTAACCGAGAATAAAGAATGATTACAATAATCAGAAATTATAAAATGTAGAAAGAAAGTCTGATTTAACATTGTTAATTAAGAATTTGATCTCAAATAATAAAGAGACTTATGTAAGTTAATAGAGTGGAATTTTTGTTAGCTTTTTTTTCCTCTCTTCATGTCTCAACTCTGCTCATTCTGATGCATGTCTTAACAGAAGCAATTCAGAGTTCTAACACTTTCCAGAAAGATGGCATTGGGACATTAATGTTTGTCATATTATTCTCTTAAATTTCATTTTCTATGTCATGCTGTCCCAGCCACTCCACATAGAGCCCTGCTATCCAATTTATCATGCTCCAATATATTCCTACTTCCTAGAAAACATCCCTTGGGGAGAATCATAATCTCAATATATAAGTTGGTCTAGAGACCTGATGTGGGATTTTTTAACTACATTCTGTTCGAAATCCTTTGGTGCCAGAATGCTTTAGATATTTAATCAGCCAACCATATTTTCAAGCTGATTGTTGTCTAATATTTTCAGATTTTTTATTTTCTTTTATGGTTGTTGTATAAGATTTTTCATTCTACAATATGCTTCATATTAGGCGTTTCACTTATACTGGCACATATTATCTTCTCTTCTGCATCAGGGACGTGTGAAGGCTAGAGTATCTGAAGAAAATGGAGCATAAGAAATTAGAATACCACTTCTCAGATTGATAAGGTTTCCAAAAGTGACATTATTGTCTCTTCTTCGATTTTATATACTAATTTTGCTAAATTAGGAGAGCAGGTAGATTTCATTAACTAAGCCAACTCCAGAAATTGTTTGTTCCTGCAAATTACTTTTTTCAATCTTATCAATGTTAATCCCAGTCTATTGAAAAACATAAACAATGAAGTTTGATTGTCATTATCAGGGGACGAAAGAAGAATGGATTAGATGCAACAACAGTGTGGCCATTGACATTGATGTAGTCACTATTGCTGAGTATCATCTACTCCTTTCTAAAAAAGGATATCGTGGTTTGGTGTACCAATTAGTTACTTAGTTTCATCATCGTTTGATAACTCTTCTACTCAGATTTTCAGATTTTGTCTCTTGGGAATTAAAGGTATGAATATTCTTTTGCACACTATTAAAATTTGAAGTGAAACTTTGATTGATATAATGTGGATGAAAAATTAATATAGTAATATTTGATTCAATATTTGATAATCCGACTTCACACACACATTTTTTGGAATGTTTCCTTTGCTTTCTTTGCCTACATGCTATGTTTAGAGTGTAATTGGATTCTTCTCAAGGTTCCATCTTATTTGATATTTATCTTCTTCAGTTCTTTGTAATTTCAGATCTGATCCTCAGTCCTCTGTTGGTCCAATGACACCTCTCAGGCAAGACAAGCATCCTGAAATCTGGGTAGTTAGTTCTCATCAGCTCAGGAGTTGGTCGATTCGGCGTCAAAATTAGCTACTCAGCCGGTAGCTGCTGCCCAAGATCCGTTCTGGAGATATCGAGTATTTAATGGTATTGTTATCATTATTATTATTATTTTGGCGTATCTACGATAACGTGAGTCTGCAATGCATTAATATCAACTTTCCTAATGAAAACCATATAAATTATTTAATTTTATTGCAATAAACTCAACATGTTCGAGTAAAATATACAATTAGATTAAGAAGTCATTTTTCACTGCAATTGTAGTCAACAACTGATCACATTGACTAATGGACCTCTTTAGAATTTCTTACTCATGTGATAATTGTGCTTCTACATATGCTTATATTAAGGATATCCTCCTCTTTATCAGCACATTCAAGTTAGGCTTACTAACAAATGCTCATATATAGACTCTCTATTTATGGGAAACAATATATATATATATATATAAAGTTGTTTGATGTTTAGATATGGAATAACATATTCTTTTCAATGGCCATGTAATAATTATTGTACTTAAACAAGAACTTCAAGTCTTATTGAACATGGTCTTAATTTTAATATTTTTTAGGAATCAAAACTATTTGGTAATTAATATTTTTGCGACCAAAGACCACATTGCTCGATGCTATGCGAAGTGTGGGGAATTGGACTATGTCTGCAAGTTGTTCGAGGAAATGCCCAACATGGATTCTGAATATGCACAAGTTTAGGCAATTTTTTTCTGTGGAGATAAATGATGATTCAATGGGAAGATGTTTCCTAAAAGCCAAGGTATGTCCATTAATTTGAGTAATGGAATCACTTCAAATTATGAGACAAGATCTGGAAATCTATATCAATATGGAGAAATAGATTGGCAAAATAGATTGAAATTTTGTTGCATTTCAATAGCAAGACAGTCATCAAATGATATCATAATAATGTATTGAATAGTTGTAAAGATGTCATGGAGTTAAATGGTTGTTACTATCCAAGTTAAATTTTAGATATTTGCATGAACTCTCTTTAAATCTCTATTTTTCAACCATTTTCTTGGTTCATTTCATTTATCACGATAAAATGATTGTCCTTCTAGGGAATACTTCAATTGATATTATTGTTTTGAGAAATCATAAAATATTAGTTTCTTAATAGAAACATCAGTTTGATGGTATTAATAAGATTTAACCAAATATTAAATGTTCATATTCTCATTAATTTGTGGGTTACAAGTTTAACACCAACTACGTGAATGACTTAACAAAGTGGACAAAGTGGGATAGCTCAAGTGGTTAGAGCACCACTACCTAGGCCTTAGGTCCTGAGTTCGAGTCATGGGTAGGGAAAAAAAGGGATGGGTATTTAACTTACATAAAAAAAAAACTACGTGAATGACTTTCTACACATGTTGGATTGTCAATTGAATGAATTAACCATCTAAGGGATAAACCACAAACTCTGCTCCAAGTTTTGGATTGTCAATTGAATGAATTAACCATCTAAGGGATATTGTGAGAAACATATGCAACCAAAGAATATAAATGTATAGTTGCATCACCCAATCACAATAATCAAAGCTCTAACTTCTATTTTTAGTCTGGCTAATGCCTGATTTATTTTATTTATGTGTATTCTCAGTTTGAATTTAAAAGCTTGGGAGGAGAAGTTTTGTATTGGCGAATAAATTATTTACAAGTAAAACCAGAACAAAGCTTTATGTGGGGAAGAGATTGAAAAAATACACTCTTCAAGGAATTGAAAAATGACATTCTTCCAAAAATTGAGAAAAATAGATAACCGAAAACAAAAACAATAAAAGTCTCGTGCATTGCACGGGCCAAAATCTAGTTTATTCTAATGATAGAACTTAAGCACACTACCTAATTTATTATGAACTTAAAAAAAGAATGAACCAATTCATTATTCCTTAGTAATCAACACTATATATGAAACACAATATCATTTAAATATAATTAAATATAATTTCAGGCATAAATGAATTTCTAAATATTGTAGTATATATTAGTCACAATGTATCTCCCACTTAATTATCAAATCAATCCCTGATCTCAAGCTTAATTTTATGTAATTAGCTTGGTCTTACTTTCCTCACAAATGTAACTCTCCCCGTGTATATATTCCTAGTGTACTTATGTTGTTAATTCAATCAATCACAGATTTATAACTTTTATATGGTATCAGTAGGGAATCGATCCTAAGGTACCTCCGTTTATTCTTCCCTTTTTTCTTTCACCATGTCGACCAACTCCCAAACTACTGCTCCATCGGCAACTACCCAATCATCGACTGCAGCTCCAACCCTGGTTCCCATTTCTGCTCGCCACGATTTACCGATTAAACTCACCCACAAAAATTACCCTTCGTGGCGTGCACATATCATGGCCCTCCTTCGTGACCATAACTTGCTTGGCTTCATCGATGGAACACATCCATGTCTCGCTAAACTTGCTGATAACTCAAATACCTCACTTATTTTAACTTGGATCCAACAGGACCAATTACTTCTTGCCGCTATATTCGGCTCCCTAGCCCCTGAGATATTACCCATTGTTTCATCCTCTTCAACATCGATCGAAGCCTGGGCGATCTTGTCCCGTATGTTCGCCGGAAAATCCAGGTCTCGAGTCAACCAGATCAAGAGTGAGTTGCATCGCATCACTATTGGTGATCGCTCGGTCACCGAGTATCTTCACTACGTCAAGTCCAAGGCTGATGAACTGGCGTTGATTGATCAACCTGTAAGTCCTGATGATCTTACACTCTTTGTCATTAATGGTCTTGGTCCGGAATACGCCACTATTGTTGGCCCTATTCGTACTCGAGAAACCCCTCTTCAGTTTGAGGAACTTCATGACCTTCTTTTTTAGCATGAACATAATCTTAAGGCCCAAGAGACTGTTGCCCGCTCCCTAGTTGCAACTGCCAACCCTGTTATTGTTCGATCTGGCCAAAAGAACTTCAGGCCACGGAGAGCTCGCTCTCCTATTGCAGGTCGAGGCAATGGTTCGAGGCACCCTTCTCATTTTTCTTGCCCTCCTCCCACTCCGTCTCCAACGAGTTATCACTCTCGTCCTTCCTCTCGTGTCGGGGCCCCTCCACTGCTTGATCGTCCTCCTATTGTATGTCAGGTATGTGGTTTCAAAGGGCACACTGCTCTAACATGCCGACGGATTCCTTCTCTTCAGGCGAATTTTGTCCACTTGCCCACTAGTACCACTTCCTCATGGATGGTTGATTCAGGGGCATCTCACAACTTGATTGTTGATCTTAATAATTTATCAATTCACTCTGAGTATGACGACGCAGATGAAGTCCAACTTGCATATGGGTCTGGTTTTCCCATCACACATACGGGTACATCATTCTTACATTTTCCATCTTGTTAATTTATTCTTTCGGATACTCTATGTGTGCCTAATGCTCGGCGGAACCTCTTATCAGTTACTAAGTTTACTCGCGATAATGATGTTTCTATGGAATTCTTTCCAAATCATTTTTTTGTTAAGGATCGGAGCACGGGGGAGGCTCTACTTAAATGTTCCTGCTCGAATGGGGTCTATCACCTGCCTTCAGATACTTTTTCAGAGACCTTTACTGCTTCTGTTGGTGTCAAAACTACGTCTTCAAAGTGGCATGCCAGACTTGGTCATCCGTCTGTGGATACCAGTCGTTTAATAATTTCTCGTTTTAAATTACCTGTTTTAGACAAGTCCCAGGTTTTGGGTGAAAATTGTGTTTCTTGTCGTTTGAGCAAGGCTTCTAAATTGCCGTTTAATAATATGTCGTTTACTACCTTACACCCTCTACATTTCATACATGCGGATATATGGGGCCCAACGTCCACTGTTTCTATAGATGGTTCGAAGTACTTTCTGCTAATTGTTGATTTATTTTCACGATATTGCTGGCTCTTCCCCTTAAATGCCAAGTCGCAGGTTGCATCAACATTTACAAATTTTAAACCTGTGGTGGAAAAGCAATTTGGTCATCTCTGTTAGTATAGATGTCCTAAAAGACAATCATTATAAGGACATTTTACTTGATCATATTCAGTTATTTAAGTATTATTGACGTTAGTAATAATATTCGGTGATACACTTATAGAATGTTATGTTTGATTGTTTGCATTTATTCTTATATGTGTTCCCATGAACCAATTATGTCATTGAGATGTGAGATCTCGATTGACTATATCATGGTTCTTAAAGTAGCCCCAATCAAGGATTATCGAGATTGGGATATCGATGATGCGATTGAGATTGGTGTGCGATCTGCATCATATCCTTAGAGGATGTAGTGGTTCTCACAACTACGAGATACTAGGTATCTCATGATGGATGCACGAATACTTTGAGAGTATTGGCTTGCCCAATCGAGAAACCGTTTGGTGTATTCTATTTACGTGTCTACGGGAATATCGATTTGTGGAGCAATGTAATGTCCTTCGACTTGAGGTCAATACACGCGACATGTATGGCGTGATGGGCTTTGACCATGACCGACGCTTGCACTCCTAACGGGGTAGATTAGGCATATGTTGGGCACACCATAAAGTACATGTGTGCGGTAGTTGAGCCAAGAATAAGATTCATTCCTCAAATAGATTTAGAGAGAATACTCGTCTTCTCATAACTAATTGGATCGTTAGTCATTGGTCAATGCATGTCACATTTGAAATGGTGTTCAAATGCGACACGGTGATCAATTAGTAGAATGAGATAACGTGATCAAATTATTGAAATAGACACATCATCATGTTCTATATTTAATCGGAGTATTCGTGAATGAAAGGATCATATCATTGTGAGCTTCACATTACAGGTTGTTGTTGCTATTTCCTCGCAACGTACCTCACATATTGAGATTGTCTGGTTCATTGTCTAGGGTTCTACTAAGACCGTTAGTTTGACTAATCGCTTGATATGTGAGGGCCTATGGGTCACACAACAAGTAGTCTTAAGTTACGAATTAAAGTTGGATGAATTAATTATTTGATTTGATCAAGATATTTAATTTATGGAGAAATATAAAATAATTCTATTGGATAGAATTATAATTTATTTAATTAAATTAGATTTAATTAATAAGATGATATATTAGGTATATCATAAATATGGTAAAATATATATTTGGGCTCAAGCCCATGCACATATAGGGTTTCTGTTTTACTATATAAATACCTCTAGGGTTAGAGGTTATGAGTCGTCACAATTTATCACTCATAATATTTCTCCGGTTCTCTCTATAGAATTCTCCTAGCGAATTCTTTTAGAGAATTCCAATCTAGATCACAAGTTCGTAGACGAGGATTACGTGGATACCGTAGTAGAGGATCTCGCATACGAATCACTGTAAGGATTATTTAACGCTTTAAATTATCCTTCAATTATGTTATACATTCATATCAGGAATCTGTGTTGGTGAACAAAATTTTCAACTTCCGCTTCTACGAGCATGGTGTTCGTACCTCGAAAACCCAACAATCTCATCAAAAACTTTTACACGGACAATGGTGGTGAATTCCAGGCCCTTCGTCAAACTCTAAATCAATTTGGTATTAATTGGCTCACTACCGCGCCCCACACTCCGCAACAAAATGGCATTGTTGAATGACGTAATCGCCAATTCGCCATATACTAGAGATTGGTCGTGCATTTTTGCTTCACGCCAAACTCCCTCATAAATTCTGGGCCCTTGCTTTAAAAACTGCAGTTTACTTGATTAATCCTCTGTTCTCAAGAATAGAAGTCCGTTTTCGGTGTTGTTTAAGTCTGAACCGAATTATTTGAAGCTTCGAGTGTTCGGCTGCCTCTGTTTTCCTTGGTTGCGCCCATATATGCCAACTAAATTATCCCCTCCCTCGTCTCAATGCATTTTTGTTGGGTATTGTACGTCTATGATATTACCAGTGGACGTGTTTATATTTCACGCCATGTTCGATTTATGGAGGACACATTTCCGTCATTAATTGATCCGGTGTCACTGCCTTCTCTTCATCAGCCTGCTTCCACCATCACGCTGCCAATCCTTCATTTGCCACCACATGTAAATGAGCAGCAGCCCAGTCCCTTGCCACCAGCGCTGGAATTTGTCCCAACTACATCCCCATCTCATGCTACGCTTACTCGACCCGATCCACCTGCTGTGGCTGCACACCCACCATTAATTGCACCGCAACGTACACATGTTATGCGTACTCGTGCCTTGAATAATATTCACAGGCCTAAGAAATTATTCACTGCAACCAAACACCCGTTACCTCATGATACCGAGCCCTCAAGTGTCAAACAGGCCCTCTCCATTCCGCATTGGCGTGCCACTATGGCTGATGAATTTACAGCCTTACAACGACATGGTACGTGGGACTTAGTTCCCCCTCCTCCTCGGTGTAATTTAGTTGGGTGCAAATGGGTTTTTAGAACAAAACGTAATTCGGATGGCTCCATTGACAAGTTTAAGGCTCGTTTGGTCGCTAAAGGATTTCATCAAAAGCCGGGGGTTGATTTCAATGAAACATTTAGCCCTGTAATTAAACCTACAACTATCCAAACCGTGCTTACTTTGGCCATTTCTTCAAACTGACCACTTCGCCAACTGGATATAAGCAATGCATTTCTACATGGCAATCTTGATATTCTGGTCTATATGCAACAACCTCCAGGTTTTCGGGATCCTTCTAAACCATCCCATGTGTGTTTACTTCGTCGATCTCTCTATGGTCTACGCCAAGCCCCTGGGGCCTGGTACGATTCTCTTTGTGCAGCCCTTGAAAAATTTGGGCTCCGCCGATCCAAAGCTGAGTCATCCCTCTTTACCCTTCGTCTTGGTGATGATAAATTATGTGTTGGCATATGTTGATGATTTGATTTTGACAGGTACCTCAACTCGCCTTGTTTCAGCCCTTACTACTCATCTTCAATCTATTTTTGCAGTAAAAGATTTGGGTGATCTCTCTTATTTTCTGAGCATTGAGGTTGCAAGGTGCAAAGAAGGGCTATTCTTATCCCAACATAAATACTTGGTGGATCTTCTTCGACGACACAAGATGGAGGGAACCAAGCCTGTTTCAACACCTTCGTCACTCAAACCTCTCACGTGCTCCTCACCAGTTGATCCAACCGAGTATCGAAGCGCCATTGGTGGTCTCCAATACTTGACGATGACTCGTCCTGATATTGCGTTCACTGTCAACCGTCTAGCTCAACACATGTACTCTCCGACTCCAGATGCGTGGGGCTCTGTCCAACGTCTTTTTCGTTACCTTAAACACACATTGTATCATGGTATTCTCCTTCGCCGCACACTAACTCTCACACTTACAGCCTACTCTGATTCAGACTTTGGTGGTGATCTCAGTGACTGTAAGTCTACATCTGCATATGTTGTGTTCCTTGGTTCGACACCGGTCTCTTGGAGTTCTCGAAAGCAACGTGGTGTGGCTCGATCGTCTATAGAGGCAGAATATAGAGCATTGGCAACAGCTGCTTCAGAAATTTGTTGGCTTCGTCATCTCTTCTCAGATTTGCACATTCCAATATCTGCTCCTCCACGAATTCTCTATGATAATATGGGGGCAACTAGATTGGCATTAAATCTGGTACAACATTCAAGGATGAAGCATATCGTAGTCGACCTTCACTTTGTTCGTGACTTGGCCAACAAGGGAATTCTGTCCGTCGCTTATGTAAACACGCAGGAGCAGCTTGCAGACGTGCTCACTAAACCCTTACCTCGGACACGTTTTCAAAACTTACGCTCCAAAATTTCTGTGGCTGATGGATCGTCGATTTTGCGGGGGCGTATTAGTCACAATGTATCTCCCACTTAATTATCAAATCAATCCCTGATCTCAAGCCTAATTTTATGTAATTAGCTCTGTAATTGGTCTTACATTCCTCACAAATGTAACTCTCCTCGTGTATATATTTCTGGTGTACTTATGTTGTTAATTCAATCAATCAGATATTTATAACTTCTATAGTATATACATTTGAACCATGTTTCACCTTAATTAATTTTCAATCCTACTTCTCTTATTTTCAAATTATTAGCTCAGTGCCGTAGAATTAATCTTAGTTTTAAAAAATTTCATAAAAGTTAATCGTTTTTAAATATAATCATACCAACAAATATCACTTTTACACTATTTTTTCTATGTTTGATACACTTGTATTTACCACACACAAACACTAAACACTTACCATGCATTGACTATTTTAGGTGGTATTCGGAAAAAGATGAACAAGTTAATAACGTCGTTGTTGGGAAGGCATATTAGTTCTAGATAAGTGGTTAATTTGATTTCAAGCTAGATTTTACTTTCTTTATAAAACAAAATTGCATGTTTTTATTTTCTTGTTTGTATATGAGTATAAAATAACATCATCAAGCATTCACTTCATTAATTTCCAAAACTCGGATACTCATAATAACACAAACCAATTTTCTTTCAAATGAAATAATATGATTGAGTGTCATATCATATTTACATTTACAAAATAACAAAAAATAATATTCCACTAAAACCAATGAACATTTTCGGTTTCCTTGCATAATTTTCAAGGAAAACGAATCTTTGATCAACCATAAGTTGAAGCTTTTTAATTTGGTGTAAAAGAATTTTAGGCCAACAAGCAGGGCTCGATTGTCGCTCTGTTTTTTGTCAACTTCGGATGAATCTTGATAAATGTACTAAGAATGAAACCAATCAACTGCAAAAAAATAAATAAAAAATGATTAGAAATCTAAATATTTCACTTAAAAAACAGCAAATAATGTTTTAAAATTTGATGTTTTTTCTTACCCATGCAAGGCCAACACAGAGGATACTGAAACCAGGGAAGTAGAATGGAGCTCCCTCGGCCAAGAACAAAGCTGTAATTAAAATGTTAATTAAGTTTTAAGTTCAAGAAATTAACAATTTTAAATTTGTTTAAGAGATTCAATTAATGTGAGAATTTTACCTGAAAGAGGGCTGTAAATCAATGGAGAGATGACATTCGAAAATGAGGATACTGCCATTAAACATCCTTGAGCAATTCCCTGATAAATTCAATTGAGATTTTTTATAAGTACTTTGCTATTGATTTAAAAAAAAAAGGTTTAAATACTTCACTAATTAAATTATTGACACGTGTTAAAGTTTACCTGTTCGTAGGGTCCAACTTGTTTTGAGATGATGCATCTTAACTGTAAATTCCAAATACATTTCAACATTTAGGCAACTAAAAAAACCTAGGATTTAAATAGTGTATGTAAATATGGTATGCAACTCACACTAGGACTTGCAAGGAAGAGAAAGATTCCTAAGCAAGCGGAAAGATATGGGACCTGCAGATATACCGAAAAATTAATTAATTAATTGAAAAAATGTTTATTTTTTGGGAAGAAATTAAGTGTAAGATATACATAAATATATTGTATGTGAAAGATTAAATTAAAGAGGTTAATTACCCAAGGTGCCCAAGCTATGCTGTCAAGTAACATCTGCACAAGCCCAAAAAATAATATATTGATGTTAATATATTTAATTATTTTCATATTATATAAGAAATTAAATAAATAAAAAGGGAGTTAATTGCGTACATTCAAAAATCCAGCAAAAAGTCCCATGCAAAGAAGTGTTTCCTCTCCTAGAAGTGGACCTAGTATGGGCATCAAGACCATCTGCAGAAATACATAAAATATTATTTTCATTTTTTTAATAAAAATAAAAATTAATTTCATTAAAAATAGACAATATATACGTTTGATATGGTTGCTGCAATGTAGGTAATAAGCCATATTTCAGAAAATTGGTCTTTTCCAAAGTGGAAGCGCGCCTTCAAGAAATACTGCAAAATTGATAGACACCAAATTAGTTAATTAATTTTAAAAAATACAATTTTTTTTTTTTTATAATAAATGTATTAGATAAATTATATACCATTAAGGAAGATTGAATTCCAGCCTCAGCAACACTGTTGAAGAATGCGACAAATGATGCTAGAGAAACAGTATGGCTGCAAATAAGAATATATAATTAGCTAAAACGTCATTTAATTGTATACAAAAATATATGA
Source organism: Galeopsis tetrahit (assembly GCA_963675135.1). Taxonomy (NCBI): domain Eukaryota; kingdom Viridiplantae; phylum Streptophyta; class Magnoliopsida; order Lamiales; family Lamiaceae; genus Galeopsis; species Galeopsis tetrahit. The sequence goes on from OY776121.1 coordinate 46,156,342, forward strand.
TGCTAAAAACTCGTTTATTTACCTGGTTTTGAGCAAGCGTAAAATATCCTTAGGCAACGGAATTTTCTTTATCGCACTCCTCAATACCGACTCTTTACCAGCTTCCGAGCTTTGATCAATAGATTTCAAAATTGGCTCCACGAGAGTTGCATCAGTTTGGTCGCGGCTCGTTTCGATGAGAAATATTTTCAAGTAAATTGCTGCAAGAACCGCCAGAGCTGCCGATACCTGAATTATATTATATGATCAAAATGTCAAATTTCAATTTTCCTTAATTAAATTAGAAAAAAATAATGGTGGAGAGAACGCGCGCGAACCTGATAAATACGGCTCATGGGAAGGAATCGAGCGGCCAATGTACCAGCAACGGTGGCAGCGGAGACCACACCGGACAAGAGGCCAAATGCGGACACACGCTTCCCCTCCGATACGTTATCGGCCTAAATAATTTTTCATGAATTAATTCAATTAATTTGTTAATAATAGTATATAGTTTCCTCCAAATTAAATATTTAATTATATGTCAATTTACGTACCAAATAACTTAGAGAAAGACACACTATGCCACCATCTGTAACCATGGAAGCTATGGTTTTCACAACATAGTACGCGTAAAAGTACCCCGCAGTCATCTTGATGGACAATATTACTACATAAATTCATCAAACACAACATTAATTCATGATAATTAATTAAGGACAAATTTAAATAATAATTAATATTTAATTACCAAATGGAATGATATTGAGGAACATGAGAACGGTGAGAAAGACTTTTCGACCATAGGCATCTGATAGAGTACCAATCATTGGCATCATAATAACAGCACCCACTCCTCCAATCTGCAATAATTACATAAAAACATTTTTATTAAAAAAAAAAAAAATCATTTTTGAAAACTACTGGAAATCAAATAAATTAAACTATATCATTAATTAATAAATTAGTAATTGAGTAAATCATTTGTGGAGTAGGTTGAGTCTAACTAGCTAGACACGTCCCTAGTTGAACTTTCATTTTATAATATAAAATTTAATTATCTTATACATATTATTATTAATATTTACATTAGCTCACTCTCAAAAAGAAAAAGAAAAAAACTTGATCCATTATTTAATTAGAAGAAACTCCTAGATCCATCCACTATAATCTCCTTTTATTTTTTATTTGTTAGAAAAATGGATTAATTGAACGTCACTCGTTCATGTACATATATATTATGAATGGATTATTAGGTAGGTTATTTGTAGAATCTTTTGAGGATAAACATGGTTAGCAAATAACATAAAAATAAATAAATTATTGAGATACCACCTTAACCTAATTAATATTTGTCATCATCATGGTATATTATAATTAATTAAGTTGAGTTAATTAAAAGTAGGTTGAACATACATATCCATAATCCATAAGATATCGTCATCAATCATCATATGACAAATTCCACTTCACCTAACTTGGACCCTGATTTTCTAATTTTATTCTTTTTTTTTTTTTAAACATTTTCTAATTTATTCTCAACAACCCTCAATCAGATATTAGGCCAAGTCCGAACTACATGAAAAGAAAAAGTCGTAGTTAGTGCTAATCCACTTGTAAGCACTTTTTCCACTTTTTCTACAAAAATATTATTAACTTATTAATGTAGATTACTTAAATTTTGACATGTTTAGCACAAGTCGGCCGAGTTAAAAGAAGTCGGCTTACTACGTGTACGTAGTTACAACGTGCTTTGATTTGACAGTTTTTATTTTGAAATTCGTTTGAGCTCGATTCGATATAGATATCAAACAAGTTTGAGTATATACATTATTCGAATTCTTAAGTAAAAAAAATAAAAAACAGTGTAAAAATGTTAAACTGTTCGAGCTCAGCTTAAAATTCATTCGGACGCTAATATTTAAAACAAGTTTGAACTACATGGTGTTTGGCACATCTCTGCTCGTTTATAGGGCCTACCTAACTCCTATATTGACTACGTCAAAATAACATATAGTTTGAATTTCAGGCGCTTTGTGTACCTTTTTCCATTTATCCGTATTCAGCCTATACGGCAGTTACTAACTCCTTTCAAATATTCGAAATTCAACTTTGCCGATTCAACGCGTTCTACTCCAATACTCCTCCAACTTACAATATATAATTTTTAAAAGTATTTCACACAAGATATTTTTGTCTCCGACAACCTCATTGATTACTTATGACTTCATAATTCCTAAAGTTATTACCTTAGCAATTGAATGTTTGTATATAAGAAATAAATCGATTGCATGTCAAGTCTTTTGACATACATAATATTCATATAAAATATAAATTTTATAATTTTTTAAATACTCCGAAGTGTATTTTTTGGGGTATGGCTATATGAATGTGGTTCGATTTTTCTACTCCACTGGTATTTCACTCTATAAGATTTTTAATACGTGTCGTCCTCAATATTATAGGATGTTGATTATTTTTTAATATGACACATGTCAATTATTCATATAGTGAAATAAACTAAAATTGAAAACAGGTGATCTCATTCGATATGAATGTTGTGTATCCCAAAAATGTGTATAGGTCCGCCATTCCAGGCCAACAAAATATATTTTGCTAAAAACAAAATGATGCTATATATGATGGCCGGCAATGAGATGTATACGAGTTTAATTATATACTCATGTATGTGCGTAGATGAAATTTATGTAAACAAAGATTTACGTGATACGATCTCATGCAAGAACTTAATTCGATCAGGTTAAAAAATGAAAAAGCATACCGCCTGTTGGAAGCCCGTAAGATAAATGGCGAGCGAGCATTCATCTTTTCCGGGACAGACAGCCTGCAGAGTAACATCGGCGATAGTCGGACTCACGAGCAACGAGGCCGTAGTGTATAGAAATACGGTCACAAAAAGATGCATAATATTCTTCCAATTCTCCATCTTGTTAGTCTTACGGACACAAGGTATAGCCTTTTGTCTTAATATGTGTGTAAGAATAAGATGGATAAGAAGAGTAGTGGATAACAATGAAGAGTTGAGAAAAACTAAATGGTCATATATATAGTGTAAATAAGTACACCAAAACTGATTCCCTTCACCAAGTCAGTTAATAATTAATTAGGTGCTTTTGTTTCTATATAATAATATTACAAATTGATCGAAAGGAAAGGCCAAGTCTTTGAGAATACTGCTTCAATAGTTGACCAATTAATTTGCTGTCTTAATTTTGGTCATACCAAATAAATACTCCTAATAATTCTTTTATTTCTGTGGTTGGTGAGCTGAAAATTCACTCTTTCTGCGAATTTGTGTTGTGTTGGGGGTTGGGTCCCCTTTTGCCTTTTATTTTCGGGGGATAATTTCAAATCAAAGACTCAATTTTTAGGTCAATGTAATCATTTAATTTTATAAGAATTTTTATTTCAATTTAAAATTTATTTAAATTATGTTATCTCAATTCTAGGGCCAACTAAAAAATATAAAAAGAGATTCATTAGTTAAAAAGATGCTTAATATTCTTTTATAATATAAACAGTAGAGATGTACGCCATAAATAAAAATATATATCTTCATTAATTTGAAAAAAGAAATTGCACTAATTTTTATTTATGGCTTTAGTTAAAAATAATACTCGCCCGTTCTATAATAAGTGTTGTTTTAGAATTTTTCTCTTGTACACAAATAAATGTTGTTTTAGAAATTTTACACTGTTTGTTCCCTTATGTCCTCCAATTTGAAAATTATTTAAAACATAAACTTGGAAATAATTGAAAAAGATTGGTTAAAAAATTTGAAAAAATTTGAACAAATTTATGTAATTAAAATCTCCCTTTATTATTTAAGAGTATACTTGTCAATACATACTCTTTTTTAATTCCAACAAATTTCATAAAAACAACACATGGGTAGAATGGAGGGAGTATTTTTTTTGTGGGAGAATTTAATTTGAATTTTTTTTTAATAAAAGAAAATTGACGCAGAGTAAAATGTTTCCCCGGGTGGGTGGGTGGGTGGTATGAAAATTTTCGTTTATTTTGTTAGTGCCAAGTTGGTGTTTGGTGCTTATATACGACAACGGAGATTCATTAGTACTATATTATTATTATGCGTGTGTATATACACAATGTACCTCGATTTTAAAATAAAAAACTAATTAAATAGGTAAAAAATATTATGATTGGTTAAAGACCACTTATTCCTTTTAGAATGTTACTCCATCCCTCCCTAATTAGAATTTTTTTTTTTCATTTTGGGATCCGACGTCCCTTATTACATTCCTATATTAAATATCTTCTTTTCAATTATTTTCAATTATTTTAAAATTATACCAAACATCATATTTTCTTCCTATATAAAATCATCTTCTTTTATTTTATTCTTTTCAATTGTCTAATACACTCACTTAACAAAAAATTACTTTACGTACCTTTTATAATTGAGTCATACTTGTATTATATACACCTAATTGTACCATTCAATTGAGATGATTGAACTACCATTTGAACTAAAAAAATTCAATGAATTGGGCAAGAATATATCCAAATAACATAAGTTTTTATATATATATATATATATATATATATATTATAAAGATAAGTTTTTATATGTATGCAACTATATATATACTTAGTTGCATACCTACAAGAACTTATCTTTATAATATTAATAAATAACTCTCGCAATATTTAACTATGTGTTAAAGTTAAAGAGGCAATCAAATGAGTGATGAAGTGTATAATTCCACGAATAAGCATGTTTCCATAGTGAAATTACAAATCATGAACTCTTCAAATGACTATGGCGCTAAGGAGAAGTTAATTATTTTAGAGAGAAAAATTAGAAAGGAATTTAATATTTAATTAATTAGATGAGTTATTTTATTGCTTAAAACATTGGGCGCCTAAAGGTGGATTAGGTTCCTAAACCCCGATCTAATCCCAAATACGAGTGGATTTGAGGGGTTTGTTTTTTAAATAAATAAATTATTTTATCTTTTTGAGTAAAAAGTATATTTTGTTTATTGATCGAAGTTTGGAGTTTTATTGATTATTACCAGTTCAATTAATATTTGTTGAAACGTGTTTTTGGTGAGTGAACTGTAGCAGCAGTGTCATGGCGGCTATATTATTTTAACTCAACTCCTCTTTTTCCACTCTTCTTCTCATCAACTTGGATATTTATCATTTTCGTAGTATTTAATTTACGGAAAATCTTCAATTTAGCCTATGAAAATGGAGTATTACTTTTCAGTTAATTATTATTATCATTTTGAAAAATAGTTTTTTTTTTTTTTAAGCAAAAGTAATGCTACTAGTTTTCAATAAATAAATGACACTTTTAATTATATCTAAGCAAATAATTACAGCACTCGGAGGAAATTAGAAGATTTTTTTCAATGTCTTAAGTAGATAAATGAGGAAAGGTCAATATATAAGTGAATAAAAATGACTATTTAGTTTTTGCTAATTAAAATTTTATTTGTTGAATTTATTGGAAGCATTGTTGTATGAAATTAAACGGTGCATGGGGGAGAATACTAGCTAGACCATAAAATCAATGAAATACATGCAATTTATATACTCATGAATATTATTAATAATAACAATATCACTAATATTTTATATAAAACAAAGTGGAATGATAAATAAATAGTCCAATATATCTTCAAACCCACGACTCACGAGTGTGAAGTGTGAAGTGTGAATCAGCAGAAATCATTGAATAAAGCAAGACTTTTACCCTTTGGAGCCATTAACTTTTTTTTTTTTTTTATGTTCTAAATTTTTGTTATTTAAGAATCTTCACCTCGCCCCATGCAAGAATTGACCAAAAAAAAAAAAACAACATAAAAGATACTCCCTGTCTCACACTTTCCACTCTCCGTATATAAATGTTTCATCAATTTGCACACTTTATAAAAGAGAATATCTTTCATGATCTCCACCTTTCAAATAGAAACATATATATTTACGCATATATTATTAGGTTTTTAAACTCAATCTACATTTTACTCTACTTTATTCATAAAAGTTTACAAAAGTACCCTTTAAAACACCCCTTTCTTACACATTTATTAAAATGTATGTAATCTCAATGGTGTAAATTATGTTGGGTTTTTACATATATATTTACGCATATATTATTAGGTTTTTAAACTCAATCTACATTTTACTCTACTTTATTCATAAAAGTTTACAAAAGTACCCTTTAAAACACCCCTTTCTTACACATTTATTAAAATGTATGTAATCTCAATGGTGTAAATTATGTTGGGACGGAAAAAGTATAATTTATTTGACATATGTTATAAAAATATTGATTATTTATATATAAAGTAAATAGATTGAAAGGTATCATAAGGTAATAAATGTACTATAAAATGATTGTGTAAAAATAAAATAAATGACAATTTAAGTAAATAAGTGATAGATAAAAGAAGTTGAAAAAAAAATATATATTTTTATTTTGAAACATGGTAAAGTCTAGTATGCACTCGAGTGCATACTGTGCACCCTAATCCATGTTGCACTTTTCAGTTTACTGACTTACATTTTTTGGTAAATGGTGTTGCACTTTTTAATTATTACTAAAAATATTATTATACAGTTTAATAATTGAAAAGTGCAACACCATTTACCAAAAAGTGTAAGTCAGTAAACTGAAAAGTACAACATGGACTAGGGTGCACAACATGCACTCGAGTCCATAGACCAACCCTTGAAACATAGTACATACTCCCTATGTTCCACTATAAGTTTTCTATGATGTCCTTCCATTCAATTTCTGGCATGTTATTTTCTCTCTTTCAATCATATCACTCCTACTTTATCTATTATTTTATGATACTTCACCTCATACTCATCTATTATTTTCTCTTTTATCATCACATCACTCATATTTTATGTATTATTTTATCATATTTCTTAATCAAAATAAAAAAAAAAAAAAAACTTATAGCGGGAACGTAGGGAGTATTAAATTTGAAAATGGTTGCAGAATTCATTGGACACACGAGTAGTAAGTAGGTCAATTCTGCGGTTGGGCAGCTGTGAATGCTCAAAGTAATCATGTCAACAAAGCAATTGTATGATTGTGAAGAGATATAGGATGACTTTTGTCGGTCAAAAAATCACATTAATCTTAGCCAAAAAAATCTACGTAATTTAGTTAGGAATTTTTTACATGTGTTTAGCTAAATAAAACATAGAAGGTATTTAATAATTTTAATTAGTTCCACGTCTTGTTAGTGGTGAAAGTGGAAGTTGCGTCATCATGATGTTCATGGCACGTTGCTCAATCATCCTTCTTTTTTTTTTTATAAAGGACGAGTCACAAGTCACAACATATTCAAATATATAATTATTATTGAGAATTTGAGATAAGAAGTACATTACTTATTTTTATAACAAAAGTATTGAAATCCAAAAAAAAAAGAGTAATAGAGATGCACATCAGTTTTACAATGTAGTTCGTGTAATTTGGATCTGAATTAAATATTTTTTTTATTTTTATTTTGAAACAGTTTATAAAAAATATACACCTTTCTCGGTTTAAATTTATTATGCACGTTTTTTAATATAAATTTTCAATAAATATAGTATTTATTAATTTATAAAATGGATAGATTTGATATAGGGTATTATATATGAGATTCACCTCCAAATAAAGTCAATGACAATTTGAATAAATAAGTAATGATTGAATAGTGCAAATAAATTGTGTGAATAATATTATTTTTAAAAAGAGAATGAAAATAATGAAATTGAACCACTAATAAATAAAAGTGAAAATAATGAAGTTGGACTGAAGGAGCTGCATCCACGTATTAACACGACTACTAAAGATTTTAAGGTGGAGTTTTCGTACTATGTATTCACTTTGTCACTTTTAAATGTTATGTGAATTTAATTGTTGCTTAAATACATGTTCATATGTTTATACTTATGCTTATTATGGGTTATTTCGACGGAAATGTCGTTGTAACTAGCGGGGACTACGGTCCGAGATGGTAAGATCCTTGGGGGCAACTCCACCGTATATAGATTGGTCAATTTCCTTGGTCAATATATGGAAGGCTTATTTATGCATGTTTGTGAGTTTATGATTTTATTTGCATTTATATTTAACTGTGACAAAGGGGACCTCACTGAGCTAGTTGTTTTGCTCACCCCAATCTATTTAACATTTTTACAGATTGACGGAGTTGTGGTGGAGGGTCGGTGGATGTGGATATCTTGCCATTCAATGCTTTTCGGTATTTTTGTATATATATGAAAATTTTCAGCTCATTTAAAAGTTTAAATTTTTAAAGAGATGTAAAATTAATTCAATTATACATATTAATTCTTTAATAGTATACACTAATTTTTTTATATGAATTAATACTTTCTATTTCGTTTCTTAAGTCCTATAACTTGTTGTCCCTTATATTTTGTTTTGATAAACCAAAGCAACTTGTAATGGGATAAGTTGTATACAACTTTATTATATACGGAGTATCTTGTAATAGATATGTTCTGGTGTCAGCATCAGTCGAGAGGGAACCCAACTGATGTAGTGGAGAGACTCGCGTATGCTCAAGAAGAGAAGAGAAGACCAAGACAAGAAGAGGAATAATCAAGTCGAGGGGGAACTCGACTGATCCAGCTATGTATGATCAGTTGAGGTCTCATTAGCCGAGGAACCAAACACAGCTGAGGACCAAGCTGGTTACTAGACAGACGAGGTCCATACAGTTGGGGAAACAATCAGAAGCCTAAGTGTCAAGATCAGAAGAGATGAATGGACCAATAGGTCATCTGTATCCACATTGAAGAGTCAAGATCAGAAGAGATGAATGGACCGAGATCAGAAGTCTAAGGCAAAGGTCATTTGTATCCACAGTGAAGAGTCTAATCAGAGCTGGCGTGGACCAATTGGAAGACGACAGCAGACATCTAAAAGCTGACACGGCACAAGGCTCAAGAATGGAAAGTCAATGGTACATTGAATATTACTAGGCAACGGTAATATTCAATAGTACAATCAAGAAGATTGTGATTTTCGAAATGATGGAGAATTGATTGCTATCATCCAACGGTAACATTCAAGATCATCCACTATATATATAAGTTCATTATCATATCTCACGCAGGAGTGAAGGGATGCCAAGGCCGAGCAAAATGTGTATGTGTTCATCATCAAGAAGAGCTCAAAAGAACCTCATGAAGATCCAACATGCATCATCTTCCAAACAGTGAGTGAGTTCATCAGTCTAAGCCTGTATTGTCACATATATACTTCAAGCTTAGAGATAATTTTTCAATCCTAAATTAAGGCTAAATCAGATTGTAAGAAAAAATTTCACCTAGTCCATAAACACGAAACTCATCTTCTATCTTAAACCCTTAGAAGCCAAGTTAGTGTCAACCACTGTAAGTGTCCTAGTTCCTCACAATGACTAGTGGGATCGAGTACAACAAGAAGGTTGTCAAAGGATCCAAAATCTTCTCTTGGAACTATAAAGCAGCAAGACGTGTTACTCTTGACACGTTAAATATTACAAGCCCTTAGAAGTGATTAATATCACAGTTGGACTGTGAGAGTGGATGTAGGACAGGGATGTCCGAACCACTATATATAATGGTGTGTTGTTTACATGCTTTATTATTAACTGCCATCATACATGCATATTTACATAGCATAAGTTTTAAGTGAAAGTGTATTATATCAACTGACACCTAGTTAACTAATACTGCATATTGTCTTTGTTATTCAAACTATCATGATCAGCTGACACTAGTCATGGGCGTCGGTTGAAAACCGCCGGTTTCTGTTAGAAATCGGCGGTTACGTTTTTCAATTTCGGCGAACCGTAACCGAACCGCGAACCGCCGATTACGGTTACATCTTTTGAACCGGCGGTTCGGTTCGAAAACCGGCGGTTTTATTCTTTTTTTTTTAAATATTATATCCGTTTTCGCTCATTTTCACTTCGTTTTCATTCGTTTTTTATTCGTTTTAACTCATTTTTTAGAAATAAATTACTAGAATTGAATAAAAATTATATAACTTAAATTTATACATTAAAAATAGAAGAATTGTGTATTAAATTTTTTTTTTTTAATAAAAAAATCGCCAAACCGCCGGTTAACCGCCAAAACCGGCCAAACCGGCGGTTTGCGGTTTGTCAAAATGCCAAAACGTAATCGAACCACCATTTTTCGGTTACGGTTCGGTTTTTAAACCGTAATCGGCGGTTTGGCGGTTCGGTTTTGCACATGTCTAGCTGACACCAAACCAAGTCAGCTGATACCTCAAAAATATTTATACATGAAGTAAGTAAAATTTTATAAACAATAGACGAATATAGTCTTTATTGACACACTATAAATTTCGCAGTTAACTCTTAAAGATTTATCCGATCAACAGATAAACTAGTCCTAAACCCCTAATGACATCAGCTGACCAAACATTTTAAAAAGTTAATTTTTATTACACTTATCAAACACTCTATATAGCCCCGGACTAAGGGACCAACATAACTTATTGCAATGAGTTAAACTTGAGTAGGATTTTTTTACCAAAACCCATAGTTCATTTTTGGGAATTAAAGTACACGAGTCAAATTGAAGAAAGTAGAGAGGATCAAATAAATAAAAGTATATCAACCATATTAATTAAATATACATTTTTTTTTCAAGCCTACTTTTTTCCTCGAGCTAATTTTCATTATTATGACATCATTCACTGAATTGTATTTATCTATATTACAATTGCGAATGATATTACTAGTGACAAGTGTATAGTAGATCATGTATGTGGTAAAAAAGAAATAGTTAAAAATGGAAATTTAATGAAAAAATGAGTGAGTGAAGGAAATATAAACTCATTTTAATTACAGCCAATTCATCTCACACTATTTCATTTTTGATGTGAAATTTCATAACAACAAGAAGGAATTGAATAGTATATATATTGAGGGAGTTGAAAAGGAAATTAGATTGAAATTACATTGATTCGGGTGAAATTTACACATTTTAGAGCCACATGTGAAGCATGTTTTTGATGAGATTTCATTGATTTATGCATTGAATATGATTGTTTAAGCCAAAATGAGGGAAAAGTTGTGTTTTGTCGATTTTGTAGGAAATACGATGAAATTTGGAGCAAAACACCAACCATACCTTACTGGATCAGGAAGAGGAGTGCACCGTTGGGTTCGTCTCGAAAAACGGAGTTGAATAGCCTAAAGAATCGAGTCAATCGGACAACCGAGGCGAGAGATATGCACGAAACAAGTTTGGAGTGGCCAACAACTCGGTCGAGCTAGCCAACTCGACCGAGCTACTGACCGAGGCAGAATCTGGAACAAGTTGCCACTCGGCCGAGCTCCCTGACTCGGCCGAGTTGCTGAACATAGTTTGGGGATTGGAACAAATTTCACTCGGCCGAGTGGGACAACTCGGCCGAGCTACTGAGCAACTTAGAAACCGGAACAATTAATCACTCGGCCGAGTGACCGAACTCGGTCGAGTCATGAGGCAATGTCATTCGGTCGAGCTCCCTGACTCGGCCGAGCTAAGGGGCGAACTCAGAATCTGGAACGAATTGCACTCGGCCGAGTCCTGAGATGAAATTTGGAAGCTGGAACGAGGTACACTCGGCCGAGTGACCGAACTCGGCCGAGTCGTGAGATGAAGTTTGGTCCCTGGAATGAATTGCACTCGGTCGAGTCCTGAAGAAGTCGTTTCACCCATTCGAACACTCCAGCTCGGCCGAGTCGCACCTGCTCTCGGTGCCTTTTGCATATTTTGTCCAATTTCTAAGGACCTAAGTGCAATTTTCATCCTTAAGCCCTACCCCAACACTATATAAGGCCTCATTCTTAAAACCCAAGACATTCTTCCCCAATTCCTCAAATTCCACACATAGTTACACACAATTGAAGGTGATTGGGTCATTTCTTCTTCATTTCTCCATCAAATCAAGCAAGGAAGGATGCAATAGCTTGGAAATTCCATTCTCTACCACATTTTAGACTAAGCTTTCTCTTTCCCCTCTCTTTTTAGTTAGCTATTTCATTTGGATTTTGTAATTTGATTATGTTAGCTCTTGGCTAAATAATTGTGGTTCTAAGGCATTGTAATTATTTGGATTGAAGTTTATGAACTAATTTCTTGCTTTAAATGGTGTTTGTCTCTTATTTACATGTTTAATTCTCATTTGGAAGCATGTTGTTATTGGCCATGATGATTTGCTTAATTCATTGTTAATTGGGGTAAGATTGAGAGATTTGTTCCATTAATCGTATGCAAGCATGCAACCCGGTATTATTATGAGCTCGAGAGATGATTAGTTATCGGAGAGGGAATTGAATGATCTTTGGGGCTATTTTAGGTGGTGTGATGTTTGTAAGGTAGAGATACGAACTTATGTCGCATGCTCCTTTGGATTAGTTAGATCGAGAGATTAATTAATTCTTCTTTTGTGATCAACCCTATATGAAGACAACCTTAATGGCCATTTGAACGAGTAATAATTCATAAACGGATATCTAAGTGTTACAATTGCCTTGGAACCCACCTTCTCATACTTGAGTTTTCATCCGTTTTACTTTCGTTTTCTTGATTTACATGATATTTGATCGATTCTTCATTACTCTCTATTGCTTATTTGTGACAATTTGGTAGGCAATCTTAGGGTAATTCACTACATTCACTTAATCGATCGCGTCTAAATAGAATTTCGTTAACAAAATACACTTTTACGCTATACCTCCTCGTGGGATCGACCTCGTACTTACTTCTCTACGATAGACATCGTATACTTGCTGTCGTTTATTCTAGTGTTGTAGAATATGTGAATCATACATGATGCAATTGAAAGTGTTGTAGAATACGTGAATCATACATGATGAAATTGAAATAGAGAAAATGATTATCATTCCTTCGAGGGAGGTTTACAAGAGAGGTTAAAACTACTAAAATAGAAGTTATAACTGTTAGGAATTAAACACGCACATGATAACGAAAAAGAAAATAACACGAGATTTGTTTACCCAGTTCGTTTTACGACTATGTCTGGGGGCGATGTCAAGCCAGATATTTCACTATATTTTTCAGATGCTGATTACAATGAGAGAACATCTATTTATAATAGAAAATTAGCTATAATCCTAAGCCCATTAGAATTAATCGGGCACAAGGAAATATGGACCTAAAAAATTTGTGATCGATATGCAGTCAATTTAGACTCCACACTCCAAACTAGAATAACTACTAACTATAACAACTATTCTAACTAATACTCTTTCATTTGTTGGCTTGAATGGTTATTATTCTTTCACGTTTGGGACATACTAAATCAATTCTTAAGTTTTTCATCATATTCGATGAACTTTTTTTGAAGTCTCATATTCAATGAACTTAAAAGGTAGCAATTGTTATCAAAATAAAGATGAAAATTAATTTTTAAAATAATGTAAATTTGGTAGGAAAATTATGTACCCACCGCGTAATATCCGATTCACACGTCTATACTTTGTATTTTGACCAGGACCCAAACAAGGCCTAACAAGTGGTGGACTTCCTCAAATCTTTTTATTTTTTTTTATTTACCAACAACTGTAGTAGTCAATGAAAAATCTAATATACAGCTGTGCTTTAACCTAATTCAAAATAATAATGTCAATTCTCCAATAAAATCATTTTTGTTTAATCTTATTTATTTTTTGACATTGTCAATAAAATTTGGTTTTTGGCATGGAGACATAATTTGTCAACTGAGAATACTAATCTCCATTTTCATCAATAAGAGCACTTATTTGATTGTTGTTCTTGACTATAATATATATGGTATCTCCTTTACATTTTAGAGTTATTTTAATTTAATTTGTATTAATCAGGTATAATTTAGGTAGATAATTTCATCAGTTGAGGGTATGGTAGTCAATGAGTAGGGAACAGAGGCGGACCTACATAGTGCCCAGGTCCCACTGATTTTTTTTTTTTTTTATACATATGCTTCTTCCCGCGGTGATTATTCGTACACTTTTTTATTGAGAGTTTCAAGATTTTTAGTACACTTATAATACGTAAATAATCTACAAAATTAATACTCTTGCTATATTATTTTATTTTCAAAATTGTCACTCATTTTGATTCACATTCTTCCTTACACCTCTCTAAATTATCTTTTACATCTCACTAAATTACATTTAAACAATTAAACCTCACTAAATCACCAAAAAATATACTTTCCTACATTAGTTTATTTTTAAATTGTCACTCATTTTGGGTCCACATTCTTTCGTACACCTCACTAGATCACATTTAAACCGCACTAAATCAACCAAAATACTTCTCATTTACTTAACCTCACACCTCACTAAATTAGTAAATTCCCTTTAAATCTCACTAAATCACTCAAAATACTCTCATTTTTTTTGACCTCACACTGTCACACATCACTAAAAATTCACATTTCTTAAAAAGTTACTTGTTAAGGTATACAATTAACCACATAATAGGGGGGTATATTTTAAGCTCTACATTTGTTGACTAATGTCTCAACGAGAATGCACATTAAATTTTAACACCGTTTCACTTTCTATGAATTGAGACAGTTAAAATTAATTTTCTTTGAAATATAACAAAAGTCGTTAAATTTAAATTAATAAAATGAGGTATATTGAAAATTTTATAATAATTTTTTGTTTAGATATAAAATTTTATAATATTATTTTTTATTTATAATAATGTAAATCGGGCCCCCAATCAAAAATTTCTGGGTCCGTCACTGATTACTTTAGCAAACATTTGTTGTTTTCCATAAATGGATATTTGATGCTAGTCAATAGGTAGGGAAGCATTAGCAAATATTTGTTGTTTTCCATGTAATGTGGGCCTTTTTTTTTTTAAGCAAATATTTATCGTCCTACCATGTTTTTTTTTTTTTTGGCAATTCCGTACATGATGTTTTAAACCTTTGTAATTGTATTGTATGAACATTTTCGGTAACTATGTCGAAAAATCTTTTGAAAATTTGCAAATATATAAAATCTTTTATTTCAATTTAATCACCACCTTTTAATTTTATATATTGTTAAATTAACAGGACATGTCAGATGATATATACAATTGCAAAAATTAATAGTTCGTGACACTGCCAAATATATATATATATATCTTAATTATTTTTCAATTAACCTAATTGCTAAAAAAAACATTAAAAGATTGTGTTTTGTATTGCAATTAACCAAAAAAAAAAAAATGTGTAGTTTCCAAAACTAGTGATTAATGAGGAAATCCAGACTTTTTCGTCTTTAAAAATCAAGCATTTGCACTTATCTTTTCAGCTAATATCGTGGTTAACAGACTTGATAAGTTGATTTCAAATAAATGACTAAGAATGTAATAATCTTATTGATTGATGATAATTATCAATTGAATTACAATCAACCTTAGCTTATGAGAAAGTATTATGTATTTATGTCATAAATTATATTCGTTTTAAATCTTGAATTTTTTTGACTTAACTTGAGAAAATTATTCGATAAACTTGTGTACATTTTACACATTAGTTTATTTGATATCAATTAATATAAAATGATAGTAATATGTTTTTAAAGATAATGAAAATGATGACATGGATATTGATGAAAATACGGTATTAATTAAGGATAAAAGGAGAAATAAATTATTTTCTTAATATATGTGCATTTGATTCAAAATGACATATATTTTGAACAGAGTTTATATGGGAGATTAATTAACAAACAATTGTTATTCTCTCTTTCTAACCCTAGTTTCTCTTCCCCGATCCGCCACTCACCACCATCAATCTTTTGTCCCTTCATTAGAGTTGTGAATGGATCAGACCGGATCAGACCTAGGTAGGTTTTACAAAAAAAAAAATTTAGCCTGTTAAATATATTTTAGGCTAGAGTTTGGTCATGGTCTGTCATAAATTTTTTTTTTTAAAGGCTTGACTTGACCTTTTTAATAAATAGGTTTGACTCGAAAACATTTTAAATGTCTTTTAGTCCTATTAGTGCTTTTAAAAAAATCTTACAACACTTGTATTTCATCAAATCATAAAAAATCTACGAATTATATTGTTTAATGTTTACTAGTTAGAAATTATATATATTAGATACTCCTATTTAAAATGTTTTCTATATTTGAGTATTGATGACACGTTACTTAAAATAGCAAAAACACATTTAAACAATGCCCTTAAAACATCACAATATTACAACAAATGTCACTACTTTATTACACTAAAAAGTAACTTTATTACTATTTATAAAGTTAAAAAGTTTTTACTACTCTTACTTTATCTTACAAAATACTAATAAACAATCAATTCTTTTAAAACTCATGCCCAATTGATTTGGGTTATCAAGTACGGGACGGAGGGAGTATATTTTTATAATATATATATATATATATATATATTTATATTAAATTAAATAGATCGGTTTGTAAGGCTTGAAAAGCCTATGAAAAATCTCAAGTCCGACCTAGGAGTGGACATAAAAAACCGAACCGAAGATTTTCGGTTTATTTGGTTTGGTTTATTCGGTTGTTTGATTCGGTTGAAATTTTTTAAAATTTCGGTTTTTTCGATTTGGTTCGGTTTATATTTTCTAAAAATCGAATAAACCGAACCGACCGAACTATAACTAAAAATAATTAATTAATTAATAAATAAATATATATATAAAAATAAAACCCTAGATCTAATATAACAGTAAACAATTAAACATTTCTGCCGATTCCCCCAGCTACTTTCACCACCGCCGTTAGGCCCACTGCGTCACCTCTCTTAGTCGTCTTCGACTCTTTGCTAGTTTTGTTTTGAGATTTTTATATTATGGTGTTTAGATATTTGATTTTATTGAATATGAATTGGAGATCTACTGTAACATATTAATTATATTTTCAGATTTATTGTAACATATTATTTAATTTATTTTATAGTAGATTATTTAGCATATTTAATAACAGATTTTGTATATTTTATAAAAATTACTTACATTTTGTATTATTGTTTTGATTTACAAACAAATGTCTACTTCTCAAGAGCAAGCAAATAAACTCGTACAATCTGAACTTCTGTTATGTAGAATTGAATTTTTTAAAATGTTTATTTGTTTAAATAATTTTTTTAATTTTAGGCAGGAAAAATTCGGTTCGAACCGAACCAACCGAATTGTAATTCGGTTCGATTCATTTAATTTTAAAAATTTCGGTTATTTCGGTTCGGTTGAAAAAAGGCCGGAACCGAACCGACCGAATGCCCACCCCTAGTCCGACCTATTTAATTAAATGGACTTTTAAAAAAGCTTGAGCTCGACCTGTTTAGTAAACGAGCCGAGTCGTAGACCCCTGTCGGGAAGCCTGGCTCATTCCCACCCCTACCTTTACTCATCCCTACCCCTACCTTTACTCATCCCTCTCTTCCCTCCTTCTGCCTCCCCCAACCATTTATACATAGAACGACATCCTTCTCTTTGTCCTTCTTTATAGCAGTGTAGAACGGTCATTATCCATCGCTGCCCACACCTGCTAGTTGGTAGTCGACTCTATCATCCTCTCGCGAGCACAACTGCCAGTCGTTCGCCGTCACCGCTTGCTCGATGCCACTGTCTTTGTCACATGCAGTGCGGTAGTATTTTCTGCTTGATCGTCACAATCGATTTAGGAAATTCATTTTTCTATTTTAGTTGGGATCAACAAGTCAATCCTTCATGACGACGTTACGGTGATCGGACATCTGAGTGATTTGTTCATCCCGTTTCTTTTTTATTAGTTTTTTTTTTTTTTTTTTTTTGTTCCCACCTTGTATCTTTTATGTTTTTCTTGTCTTTGGTTTTCCTACGCTTTATGCGGGCTCTTCCTCCTTTGTGATGCTTGAGTGTCTTTGAATTTCAGTGGTTTATGCAGGCAGCGGGAGCGTATAAGAAAGATGAATATATACGAAGAATACACTAATTTCATTGATTCTACAAATACCCAAAAAAGTGATAAAAATTCAAATACGCAGATTCATGAAGAATACCGTAAAAAATAAAAAATATTGAGATAAACTCTCATTTTTTCATTAATCAATTAAACTCCCCCTAACAATATAGAAATATGTATTTATAATATGAAATATACTTGGGGATAAGAAACATATAAATATTAAATAAAATAAAATCAAAACAAAACAAAACAAATCTTCTAAACATAAAAATATTGATATTGATTTTCATCTATATAATTAATCAAATATTAATATTGATTTCAATCAATATCTCCATACTTAAGTGTCTTTGGATCTTGGTGTTTGGTGAATCTTTGTCTTTGTTTTTTTTTTTTTAGTTTATCTTGGCACAAGATTACCTTAGTGTGAGGTTTGTCTCGTATTAAGAATGAAAAGGTTGACATTTTTTGTGGGCAAAGGGTTCACTCGTAATTTCATTTTTTTTTTATGATTGGAGGGGACAGCGATGCCAGGTTGATCCGTCTCAATTTAATTTGAAGATCTTGGGCTTAAAAATGTACTACTATATTTGTATTGATCTCGTATATATATATATATATATATATATACCCTTATATACTAATTCTTAATCTATTCTTTCTTACGTGGCATCCCAATTTTCTTCCATTTCTGTTTTCCTAATTTTACAGAATTTCTAATTTTCTATTTTTTTGTAACCGTTTTTTTCTTTGCGGTTAACTCCAACTAGTGTATATATATATATAAAAAAACTTCTCCAACTATCTAATCATCGATCATCTTGAATGTATATGGATTTGGTTTTTCAAATATGCAATAATACATATTTGGCTTTGGAGAACTTTTAAAAGAGCTCTTCAAGTGGGAGCTGTCCAAACTAAACTCCAAGTGCAATTTAACTTGGACAGCTCCCACTTGGAGAGCTCTTTTAAAAACTCTCCAAAGCCAAATATGTATTAGTGATGAGAATTATTTTAAAATGTATAACACGATACTTTAAGCTCGAATACATAAGTCTAAACCTTAGGAATTTTTTTTCTCGAATGTTTGATGGTTTCGTTGAACTGGACCTCCTTTTTTTTTTTTTTTTTTTGTGTTGTTAATTAGAATTGTTTTAATGCTCAAATTCTTGAAAGAATTTATGTAATCTTGCGTGCTCTCAGCCTCTGAAGGTTTGATCAGTATATATAATGTGAATTTAAATATTATCATTGAAAAGTACTCCGTAAATTTAAATTTACACTTGTGGGTTTTCTTAAGATAAGTTAGGCTAGGTGTGATCTACCATATTTATGTAACTCACTTTTTAGAATGGACGAAACATTCATAGTTGTATTACTTGTTATCACTTTTATGTGTGATTGCGTAGGTTGTTGACTTCTCATTGATTCACGTTTTTTGAATACGTACATTGAAGTTGATGATTATACCATATTTGTGTAAGTTATTTTTTAAACTTGACGTTAACTTTTTATTGGTCCACGTCAACTGGTTATGTATAGTTGTCTAAATATTTAGTTAACAAATGTTTATGAAAACTTTATAGTATATCTCTGACTTGATCTAATATTCTTTTTTGTCTTGTAAATATTTTTTAGGCTTAGTCTTTTTGGACAAAAGCTAAATCCAAATTAATTGATATCTACTTAGTTTTTTTTTTTTTTTTTTTTTAAGGTATTGATATCTACTTAGTTAAAATATGAAATTTCTTGAAACATTGATTATGATTTAAAAATACTCCGTATTAAATTGTGAGAAAGAGAGTGGTAACGATGATTTTTTTTTCAAAATTAAGATTTAAATCTCTAAATAAAATCAATGTAAAATTTTAAAATTCAAGCTATATTTTTTTAATTCAAGCTATGTTTTCAGGTTATTTTACGTTATTCCTCCCTCAACTTATCAGTTGATATCCTTCATGAGTGTCTGTAAACATAAAATTCAATTGTAGGTACAATATATGTTACTACTGCATCGTATTTTAGCATCAAATACTAATTTGGGCGGTTGCTAAACATTCTGATTTTGTAAAAGATGAAAATATTTTTAACTGAATATTATAATATTTTCTTTAACTATAATATTACGATAAAATTATATTTTTTTAAAAAAAATTTAATCAATTCTAACTATCCAGATTTTTAGATAACTATCATTTTCTAAACTAATTTTATAGTCTAGCACTATCTATTGTATACGAGACAAATAAAATGAAACATGAGTTATCCCACATAAAATTTGTATTCAACATTTTAACTAAAGCTCCATTTGTTTGAAGGGATTTGGTCTATAAATTTTAAATCCATAATCCAAATCCACTCCACTTGTTTGGATTAAAAAGTAAATGAATGGATTTGAAATACTCCCTCCGTCCGCCTATAAATTTTCCATTTTACCATTTTAGTCCGTCCGCCTATAAACTTCTCATACCCCTTTTGGTAAGTACTTTTTCTTACACTTCACTTTATATTTTATTTTTTCTCTCTATCTCTCTCCTCCTTCCAATCACATCACTTGTACTATATCTATTGTTTAATCACTTTTTTTAATCTCTGTGCCAAAAAGTAGCGGGAAGCTTATAGGCGGACGGAGGGAGTACTTAGCATCTCTTTTTAATCTCTTTTTAAATTAAAATTGAAAGGATTTTAAATTTTCACTAAAAAAAATCATGTCATTTGAAATCCAATACATTCATTTCAAATGCCTCATCAAATTAAATCCCCTCGTTCAAACACAACTTAAGTATTATTGTTGTCCTTGTCTAGAGAATTTGTCATTTGGATATAGTTAAAAAAAATGGTGCGAGTGTGAGCAATCTTCTGTTTTGGTCGAGAGTTAAAAAAAATGTCGAAGGTTAAAAAATATAATATAATAAGTGGTGGAGTACTAGTTTTTATTGAGAGGTGTAGAGATGTAAACACACACTCATCTTATAATTGTAAAGAAGGAAATACAAAACAAAATGTATTTCATATATGGAGTGTTACAATGTTTACAATGCTAAAATGCATAAAGTGCATAAGGAATACAAAAGACCCTAATCTATATTTATAGACTAAGTAACAACTAGTAGTTACTAACTAACCACTAACTATTCAAACTAACTAACAAAGGGAAGTTACAAAAGGAAACAATACATGTTTATTGTTTTTAGTATAAGCACACTACTTTATATTACCCTTTACACCCCCCTCAAAATGAGAGTGGATGTCAATCAACCTCATTTTGACAATGTGAGTGATGATCAATCTCCAAATGTCGAGAATCGACCGAAAACAACACAAAAATCCACCAGCCACATATGCTTCATTCTTGAGCACTTGTTGATGAAGGTACTTTGCACAGAATTTGGCAACTACCTTACCTCCATGTCCATCATAGACACCAATAATCGAATTCATCCAATCCGTGGTGAGAATTCCACAAATATTCCAAAAAAAATGAAATCGTGATAAACACGAAAAATCGATTTCGAATCAACATGAAATCGAATATAAAACTCACAAGCATAAAACTCGCAAAGAAATGAGTATAAAACTCAAGAAACTCAAAGAAGAATTCGAATCAAGATAAAATTGAATCCACAAATTCACGAGCATAAAACCCGTAAAGAACAATCTCGAAAAGAGAAAAAAAAATGATAGAAATTCAAATCCATCAAAGATTTGGCAGAAATGAGTATAAAACTCAAGAAATTCGGAAATCCATGCATACCGAATTGCGGAAACATATCTTGATCGACAAACTTGTTTAATCGATCATAAATTAATCAATACATGGCTCTGATACCATGTAGAGATGTAAACACACACCCATCTTATAATTGTAAAGAAGGAAATACAAAACAAAAGGTATTTCATATATGGAGTGTTACAATGTTTACAATGCTAAAATGCATAAAGTGCATAAGGAATACAAAAGACCCTAATCTATATTTATAGACTAAGTAACAACTAGTAGTTACTAACTAACCACTAACTATTCAAACTAACTAACAAAGGGAAGTTATTGACAAAGTGGGATAGCTCAAGTGGTTAGAGCACCACTACCTAGTCCTGGGTTCGAGTCATGGGGAGGGGAAAGAAGTGATGGGTATTTAACTTTCCATAAAAAAAAAAAAAAAAAAGGAAGTTACAAAAGAAAACAATACATGTTTATTGTTTTTAGTATAAGCACACTACTTTATATTACCCTTTACAAGAGGAACGAAAAAAGTTGAATGACTTTTTAATGGGACATAAGGGTATTTTTTTTTTTTTTTAGTGGTGCTCTAACCACTTGAGCTATCCAAAATCATTAATAAAAGTAAAAGGGAAAAAAAAAAAAAAAAGTAGAACAAGCCATTGGAGTAAAAGAAAAATAAGTTGCTCAAATCTGAAATTTATGAACCTTGTCTTTCACCAAAATGAACATTTCTGTATGAATTATTTTTTAAATGTCTTTCATAACTTTAATTTGTTACTTGTAAATGTCTTTCATAACTTTGTTACGTTCATTTTTTCTTTATTAGTTACTCCATAATTAAAAAAAAAATCTTTAGTGGTATTAGAAAATTTGGAGTATATGCTCATTTGATATTTACCTTCCATATTTTTATTGAATTTCTCTATTATTATTATTATTATTATTATACTACCATTAATCATGATATGAAAAGAGTTTTTTTTCCTGAGTGTCTAGTCAAATAACCAACTATAATTAGTGTGACTAATTTTATTGTCCATTCCCAGATATCCCAATTTTATATATACTAATTTCTTAAAAATCATTTATATCTCAGGTTTCGAATTTAAGATGTAAAACATATTTTCAAATTCCCAAATTTTGACAATCGAACCAAGCTCGCGGGTTGAAATGAAAAGGTTGCAAGTGATCGCAAATTTTGGCAGTCATCGTACATGTTGTCGGGAGCAGTAGTCAGTGGTGACCCTATATAACATATAGGGTTATTACATGGAAGAGAATTGTGGTTGGAGATAATAAACAATTTTTTATATACAATTAATTGAATATATACATTTAATATTGATTATACCGTGTATGCACACAAGAATGACTTTAGATAATTTAGTATTAATGGATAAAAAAAAGTGTATAACCTGATCAATTTGTTGCAACGTGATTGGTCGCTGAGTGAATGATTTAATTTCCTTGTTTGCACGTACAATAACAGAGCCATATATTTCAGGGGGTACCCCGATTATTTAATAACATATGTAAAAAATTAAATAATATGTATCAACTATAGACATATTAAATTTAAATTTGGTTTATTATATATGTAGTCAACGCCTTATAATAACTTTGTTACATCAAGATATTAAATAACAAATGACTTAATTTATTACATCATAAAAAATTTCATATACATTCTTCATATTATGAATCATTGCGTACTTAACCATTAATAAATAACATAATAAATTATGAAATATTCAATGTGATGTAACAAAGAAGTGATTTTTATTATACAAGAATCAAATTCGATTTGCTTTAAAAAAAAATATAATATCAATGAACTTCTATAAAAATTAAATAATTATTAATTAATGCATGTTTAATTTATTCTTTAAAAAAATGAAAGCATCTTTAATAATGTGATTATTAAAATTCATTAGGTTAAACCACTTATTTATTTAAACAGTTAATGACATATTTATAGTACGATATCCAATATTTAGGAAAGAGATATCCGTAATTGAATTTCTATATCTCTTTATTATTGGGATATTTATTCATAAAAATAATTCACAAAATAGATACATTCACTACATCATTTTATTTTAAAAATTATCACTTATTTTAAATCCAAACTTTCCTTTACAACTAATTAAATTCTCTTTTACCTTTTTCAAAAAAAAAATAAAAATAAATCTCTTTTACACCTTACAAAATTTATTTTATACTTTAGTAAAATTTATTTTATACTTTAGTAAATCACCCAAAATGATTTTCACTCAATTGATCTCACACTTTACTAAATTTACATTTCTTAAAAAATGAACTGATCAATATATATATATATATATATATATATATATATATATATATATATAAAAGTCATTGTAGAATGAGGGGGTGTATTTTAAGTTCTACATTTAACTAATAGTAACTAATATCTCAGCGGAGTTGCATCTTATAAACTATAACAGTAAAAAATAAATTCTTTCAAATCATAAAAAAATTCATCAAATTTAAATTAATGAAATGAGATATATTAAAATTTTATAATAAATTATTTTTATAAATATTATATTATTTTATCTTTATATTAATGTAAATCGACCCTCAATCTAGAATTTCTGCTTTGTGATTGTTTACAACACATCAAAATTTATTAATCTTACCCACTTACCAGCTAATTCGATTGGAATTTTCTGTAATTACTTGATAATTTCAAACAAGTAACTCTCTTTTGAGCCAAAAGTCAAGTTAATTTGAATATTATATGAACTATGAACACGTAAACAAAAACATAAAAGTACTGCAACATTCACTGAATACTAGTAACAAATATTTTAGAATATAGACATTCGGTGTAGATGGTGATTGTCGTATTTTTCTCACAATAGAGAAACTATATAACTTGAATGTCATCACAATCTAAAAAATAAATAGAATGAACTTAAAAGACTTCACAGATGGCAGTTCAAAAGGTTTAATTTGCTCTCAAGAGAAACAGTTGGAAGCTAGCCATTTGTCATTATTAATGCATAATTGATTTAGAGTCTCTCTATCTTTCTACTTGTAACGGGTATGATACATGACTTCAAATGACACGTATTGTGACACATAGCTTTAAAATCACCCACGACGTAATAGTTTTTTTTCATTCTTTCAAAATGACACACAACTAAAAAAGAAAGACTTCATATGGACACGTGGCAAATGCTGAGGGGACTCATCCTCTTTTTGTATATATAGATTAGACTATTTTCATCTTTTTAAAACAAAATCGTAGTTTTGCCTAAAAAAAAAGAAAACAAAATCGTAAATATATCCTTGCACGGCAAAAATTTGATTGTTGACAGCATGGCAAAAGGAATATGCTAGAAGTCAACATTTTATTGATGTAAAAATTTAATGTCTACATTATTTTTTTAAGACCATTAATTATTAGGTTAAACAACCTAATTAACATAGAGTTACTATTAAACATTGTGGGTGCCATTGTTTTATATTTAAAATGCATATAAAATTAAATATGTAAATAAATAAGATGTTATATAGAGCTCAATAATAATACATTTACAAGTTGCAAGCCTCGTTTACTAATTTAATTTATAGTACATAAAAAAAATTAGCACAAAATTTTCTAAGAACTTAGTTCAACAAAATTTTATAGTGAACTTGATATCACTGTTTAGTATAAAAATAATATTATTTTAAAAAATACAAAGCGTAATTATTTAATGATTTGAAAAAAATTACACACAAAATCAAGCATTTTAAATTGTGATAATTTTATATACTAAAAATAATGATACTTTACATGCTACTAGGTGATGCTTTGAAGAAAATAGTTCATAAAACGTCGATTTACTGAAATTTTACTCATAAGAATACAATATATAAACAATTATATACCTCCATATTATTGGATGTTTTTAATGTTTAGTTTTTTCACAACTTAATTTACACTATACTATACGGAGTATTATTTTACTACACATTTTTTAGTTTTTTAATTTAATTGGAAGTTAGTTGATCTTTCATTATTATAACTCATTCTTTTTGGCAAATAAAAGTTTATTTTCTCTTGCTGAGTCATGTAACCAAAATGAAATATATTGTTTATATATTTATATATAAATATAAGGAATTGAAAGAGATACCCGTAATTGAAATTGAAGTGTCAACGTCGTGTTTATATTTCAGATCTGAAAGCTGAGTTTCAACTCCATTTTCCACTTCTTTACTAAATATTAGCTCAACCGTTGGAGTTTTCTTGGTACCAAACTAAGACTATTTTCATTAATTAATATTATCATAATTAATTAAACAATTTTTACTTTGTGATAACTTCCTCCATTTTCATTTGTATTATTTTTTATATAATTAAAGAATGTTTTTTTCTTATAAATTTACTTTTTATTATTATGAATGCTAGAAAGGGAAAATGAAAAGGAGATAAGCGAAAATAAAATGAGGAATAACTTGACATAGCCTATCATTTTCATCATGTTCATGTGCACCTTATTTGTATAATTACAAAAAATACAATATAATTGGAAAAACAAGATATTATTAATTAAGACCTTTGCATAACAATCATGTGGCCTTTCAAGTTAACATCTACCTACACGAGTAACATTTGTGTGATCTACCACTAGTGCATAAGTGCACACTAATACTCTTTATTGAAACAATTGATACTATTAGAGTGATTCATTTGTCAATAACACTAGTAGCCTCTGAAGGATGAGAACCAACTATGTAACATATACCCGTAATAACAAACTTGCAAAATGAATTTGTTTATCATAAAAGGATTCGTCGTTCCTGCTTCACCTTAATTGTTATTTGAAACTACTAATACTATCTCCAACTAATATATTGCACGGTGAGATACAAGTATTTGCCCAACATA
This sequence comes from Galeopsis tetrahit, assembly GCA_963675135.1. Taxonomy (NCBI): domain Eukaryota; kingdom Viridiplantae; phylum Streptophyta; class Magnoliopsida; order Lamiales; family Lamiaceae; genus Galeopsis; species Galeopsis tetrahit. The sequence continues at coordinate 46,182,909 of OY776121.1, forward strand.
CGGCCTATGTATGAGATCAAATCACTAATAAACACAGCCAAAGTCAGTTTTGAACAATTGAACTAACCAAAATTTAACTGCATTTCAATGCACAATACAATTATGGAAGTCAAGAAAATCTACATCTCTTATGATAATCATAATTCAATCAATTGAACAGCCTAACAGAGACCTCATGCTACGCAACAACTTTAGAATTCTGCAAAAGCCACTGTTTTGACATACAAATATAGCCCAATTCTGGGCTTTGTAAATGAATTACAAGATCTTCCATTTTCGTTCCAGCGCAGTTGTGATAATCGAAATGCAGTAGGCAGCACTCAGTGGATATTCAGAAACTGCAAGATGATATGGCATTATCAGAAAAACATAGACAAAAACGTGTGATGCACAGTTAAACGAACACTGCATATAAGCACCACTTACTTGAAATATAATCTTCGACATACTCATCCTTAATTTTGCCATGAGCCATTGCCCCAACCTATCAATAGATCACACCAACATATTGACAAATTAAGCTAAATGAATTACACTTAAAAAAGGGGGGAGAAGAAGCAGTTGGACATACCACAAAAACTAGATCCAATTCATTGTTGACAGTACCAACATAGTTGTATGCATCAACCAATTTTTCTCAACTGTGTGAGAAACCTGATGCCCCAGTAAAAACACAAAATAACTAAATATGGCAATAAATCCAAAACTTCATACACTAATCAATATACTTCACCTATTTTACGACAGTTGACGGGTAAATACTGGGTAACAGGGTTCTTGATGACACGCAAAAGTTTTTCACCCTTGCCAGATGCAGTAATGTGAAGCTTTTGTAGCAATTGTACTGAAAGGCATTGATAAATATGATTAGATTTTTTAAAATAAGGGAAATATACTATCTTAAACAAGCAATACTGACCAATGAGACCAGAGAACCTCTTGTACGTTCTGGGCATACGAGCATGAGGTTTGATCTCCAAGAGAAGACCTTGCTCTGTCTTCACATATAATGCTTTCAATCTCCCACTTTTGTTCACACGGCTGTCTAAAATAGTTTGGATAGCCTAAAAGTGTCGAGAGTTTGAGCACACGTTTGTTACGACGATAGATCAATCTGAGAACTCTCATACTACCCATACAGCAAAGGACAACATAGCAGTTACTAGTTAGCACAAGGAAAATTAAGAAATCAAAGACCATTACAATTCATGCCTGTTATCTCAAACCAAACTTCTAAATTTAACCGTTTACACGTATTAGACTATCACAATACAAAAGAGATAATAAGTATTGACCATTAAAGACACTAGATTCTTCAAGAACAAGTGCATTACATATCTTGATTATGAAATCAACCAAATGTAACTCATTATTCCAACTAGCCAAACTTGAACAACCTATTCTTGACCTCTGCAGGACTCTATTCAAAAACAGCATTAACACGTACTAAAAGCCAACATCATACAGGTGCCAGTATATTAATATGAAGAAACAAATAAGTTTTAGGAGCTAGGGAGGGTGAAACCTGAAAAGCAATGTCAGGCCGAGGGTTCCGCTTATTTCTCACTAAATAATATTATTGGCATGCTCATCCGAACTCAACAGCTGATAAGTCTGTTAAAAAATACTACTAGTACTACTTTTTTAAGAAACAAAAAAATGAAAATCATTCACAGTTATAAATTCCATATGCAAAGCCTTAATTAGCCAACTTTAGCGATTTCCAAAGATAACTCCTCCTCCGGGTTTGTAACCCGTATCCACCTTAACAATCGGAATATCATCAACTACTGCCTCCTCCAATTTTTCCTCCTTATCGTCATCAGTCCTCGATTTCTGTATCATCTAATTGCTCGATTTCTTCTTCTTCCTTATCGTACTTCTCTTCTTTCTTCTTCCTTTTCTGCCCTTTCATCTTGTATGCGCGCTTCATATTTCCCACAAATCACCTAACAATTACCTATGCTATGAATAACAATACAACCTGAAACAGGAAACTGCATATTACAAGATTGTAAATGCTTTCACCACAAACTGCGGATTAAAAAAAAAATAACACATGATTTCGGTAAAAATAATCCGAAAATGTAGTATATTTTCTGAATTCTTTTTCGAAAGAGTAGCCAATGTTCGGGAAAACATAATTATTCAGTTTTTTTTTTTCCAAGCAGAAAATCAACCGAAGCAAAAACCTTATTTTTCCAGTTTTCTTCAAAGCACAAAACTTAATTTTTTTTCAGTTTTTTTCCAAAGTAGAAAATAAAACTAAAAAACCAAATACACCTTACGCAGAGATATGGCGGAGCGTGGTGGCAGAGCGGCGGCGACGCAATGCAAACGCAGAGGTGAGTGGCGGCAATGGGAAATCGAAATAAACGCAGAAAGAGGGTGGAGTGTGGTGGCAGGGAGCGAGCGGAAGGCGGTAGCGTAGTGACAGGGTGAGCTGCGGCGGCGACGGAGTGTGAGAGGAAGGAGGAGCGGCGGATGAAAATGAGGGGAGAGGGAGTAAGGTTAGGAAAAATAGGGTTTATGAGAGTAAGGGTAGTTTTGGAAAATCAAGAGGGGTGAATTCAAAATTCCAGGGTAAACTCAACGGGGTGAAAACATAAAAAACGGGGGTCCATTCAAATTTTTTAGAAAGGGAACGGGCTAAAAATATTTAATACAAAGTGTATTTTAATATTTTACAAATTTCCTTTTAAAACCTTAGTAAACTATTACCAATATTATTTGGGAAAAAAAATGACATTTCATTTACTATATATTGAAACAACATATGTCATTATTTTTGAACTAGTATATTTAATTATTTTATATTATATATTATATTGTCAATTATATCGGGTCGAGCAGTATGTATAGTCTACCATTTTTTGTAATTTTGCATGAAAAATATGTATAATATTATGTTATAATAATTCCTAAAAAAAAATTCTAAAAAAAATCCTAAAATTTCATGTTATATTTTTAAAATTTTAATAAAAAATTTGTCATTTTTTTAAAAATAAAATAATAATTAATACTCCCTCTGTTCTACAAGAATTTGCACAATTTCCATATATGGATGTTTCATACCAATTTGCACACTCCATAAAAGGAAATATTTTCATAAGTCTCACCCTTAAAATATACTCATATTTACCCATATGTCATTACTTTTCCACCCCCAATCTACTTTTTACTTTACTTTATTCATAAAAGTTTACAAAAACTACCCCTAAAAACATCATTCATTACATTTTTTCTTACACATTTCTTAAAATGTGTGTCATCCCAAGGGTGCAAATTCCTTTGGGACGGAGGTAGTATTTCGATATAGATATATTTCCGTAAAAATAAAGTTGTGATATTTGTTGCGATATCAATATTTGCATCCTTGAATACTACAACTGTTCAGCACAAACATGTTACATTGACAATAAAAGACAGATCAAATAAAAGAAGAAAACATAGGACCATAAGTTCACAAACTGGGCCAGAGCGCCATTAAATTGCTTGGGAAAATCCTCCTTAGGGACAAAACTCAGGTCAAGGGAAAAATGTACACTCCTCTAAATATCAATGTTTATAGAAAACAAAATACAAATCATTGTGCATAAATGAGAGTAAAAAATCAGGGGGTAACCCTTCCCGACACAGTCAAGGCTAGTCTTGGCCACAACATCAACAACCTGATTGGTCTCTCTGAAGACGTGCGTGTATCGGATGTGCATGTCCTGCGTAAGGGGCTGGATCTGGCTCCAAAGTCCTTGCAGACGCCAAGGAATTGAAGGTTTGGAGCTCATAAAGGTGTCAATTGTGAGTACTAAATCCGACTCAATCCAGAGGAAGTTCTAACCCTGATCATGTGCATACTTGATGGCCATAAGTACCGCTGTCAACTCAGCCTCAAGAGGGAGGCCCCAACCCACCTTAGTAGCAACCGCAACCACGAAGAATTCCCTGAAGGTCCTGAATACCGCCCATCCATACAGACTACCCGGGGAAGAAGAAGCAATATCGTTTGTGTTAACCTTGTACCAACCCGGATCAGGTGGGAACAAAATCACAGATGAACCTTATCTCGTCGGTCTATGTCTGCTCGAAACATCAAGAGCCCTGGCAATCAGTAGATCCCGAACCATACCGTCTGAATATCATCTAGCTATGTTGTTGGCCTCCCTGATACATGAAATGATCTGAGCCATACATCTCCTAACAAAGGGCGAAACCCCATCGAATATCACCCTGTTCCGCAAAGTCCAAATGGCCCAAATAGCAGTGATGAAGCCCGCCCTCCATAACTCCAAAGACTGCGGACCCAACCGAACTCTATTGGCCTGAAGGAAGATGTCTAGGAAACTGGCCCCAAAGTGAATCGTGACTCCAAACATGTGAGTCAAGTTGCGCAGAATCTCCAATGTGAACGGGCAATGGGCAAGCAGATGGTCAAGCGACTTAGAATCCCCGTGACACAACACACAAATCGACGGACCCTAAATCCCAAAAGACGAGAGTCAATCCGCCGTGGACAGCTTGCCACAAACCGCTCTCCAAATCGCAGTGGAACAACACATGGGTATGAAGGGTGTCCCAAATCCATAATGCCTAACGAAGCCTGGGTAGGGGTGACCTGAGCATATGTCATGCTGACAAAGTGTAAAAAATAAAGACATATTGCATCTAAAGACCCTTAAACTATCTACGTTTATTTCGAAAGTCCTTAAACTATATATTTTATATTATTATTTTAAAGAGTCTGAAGTATTTTTTTTTCCACGAGGCCCTTTTTTGACAGTCCGTCAAGGAGTGCAACTCACGCTTGTACTAGTGTGAATAGTCATGCATTTTATGACCTTTGGAAATAAATGTGAGAATAGTGCACACATGAATTGCACTTGTTGACAGACTGTCAATAAAAGGTCTCGTAAAATAAAAAATAATATTTTAAGGCTACTTTAAAATAAAAAATATGTTTTAAGTATCTTTCGAAATAAACATAAATATATTTACAATCTTTAAATACATTTTGTTAAAAAAAGTTGTACTCCTAATACTTTATAAAAAAAAATGATATTGATTGTCTGATTGATCTAAGATGTAATACTGATAAGCTTAATAATGTGTAGTGTTACTATGTAAATAAGGTGTGATAAAATATGATGTGTGCATTTATATATATTTGGTTAGTGGGATAATGATCTTAAATTTGTACAAATATATACACGTATATAAATAAAATAAAAATAAGAAATAACAACATATTGTGTATTTAACATACCTTAGAAAAAAAGTACATCATAAAACAAAATCTGTCAAATAATAATCCTACCCTACTTACTAATAAAGTATAAATAACATGTGACAAAATTATAGTCTAGGTGTTACTTAATTTACATTTTTAATCAAAGCTAGTTTTGAATTGATTATTAATTTATAATTAAAATACGATTTTGAATTGATTGTAGAAGTTTGAAATTATTGATACAAAATTATCAAGAAATAAGTTTTCTCATTTACATATAATTATTATTTTGAATTTTATTCAATCATCTATATTAAAATTTATTTGGACAAATGTCAAGTAGTACACACCAACTCTGATCTATCCTTATCCTAAATTCCTAATAACAATGAAGTGTGAGGATTAACATTGAAGATGGGGCCCTCCCAAAAGGATTTGTTGTACTACTCAAGGAATTTAGTTACCTGTATTTATTAGTACAATAAGTAGCTGCCACATGGCCCAACTCGGCCTTTCGATTAGATTAATTCATTTGTTCCACCTTTTTATGTTTTACTTGATGTTCATCAGTGTTAGATCTTTAACATGTGTCGTCTCCATTATTCAAAGGATTAATCATGATATGAATAAACTCTGAAACACATAGGATACCAATACTTAAATAGCAGAATTTGTCAACTAAGATAATCTTTTTTTGAAAACACAAGTACGTAAGCATCGAGGGCAACACATGAGCAGCTGCAATATTATTAAGATTAAATCAAACAAAATATCATAATCAGGGACAGCAAGGAGTCAATGAAGGATGTATATCTATAATACCATTCAAATGTCGTTTTACATACCTACCAGTTATAAGCATATACTGTACTAGAATAGTAATGAAATTCTCAAACAATGCTACATTTTCTGGGATAAGGTTCTAATGACCCCACTTGATAATCATCTTTTGAAATTTATGCTCTACTTGAAGAGACTTCTTTTCAAAATCTAATAACCACTTGATTTTCACCTTTTCGCTTGAGTTTGCAAACACTCCCTTAGAATGATTACACCACCACACTGTCGCTTCTGGATTTGTTTCTAGATAATATCGGAATCATTAAACTCAGAAAGAACCCTACCAGCTGCACAAAAATATTACTCATTAGCACAGTCAAGAATCATGAAAAAAAATGTGTTTTTGTCGTTTAAAACATGGGAGGGGGGCTGAATTGTCACCTCTAATTGTTTCATAAAGATTGAAGCATTGTCATAATAGAGGCATTGAGCAAAGAGATTGTCTTACCCAAGCAAGTCCAACGCAAAGGATGCTGAAACCTTGGAAATGAAATGGAGCATCCTCAGCCAAAACTAATGCTGTTTGTAACAAGAACAATTAAGATTTGAGTTGAGTTGTACATCTATAAATAAGTTTGCAACTATTCTTATGAATGAGTGAAATTTCACAAGACCTGAAAGCGGGCTATAAATCAACGGAGAGACGGAGTATGATAATGCTGTTATACCCAAAATGCACCCTTGTGCGAGTCCCTAATGATGGACAACACAAAAGGACTGTTAAAATGAGTATTATTAGAGTAATGGTGTATCTTTCAGCTAGACAACATATAATTATCAAAAAATATCTGTGGTGGAAAAATTACCTGTTCATTCGGCCCAACTTGTTTTGATATAATGCTTCTTATCTGTACATTTCAGGCGGATAAGAAAAGGCATGTTAGCAGCACTTCTACAACCTAATAGCAGAAAAGATCATGAATTCATATTATTGACTGTTCAACTCACGTTTGGGCTCGACAGGAAAAGAAAAGCACACAATGAGGCAGCAGCATATGGTACCTACAGATTGAACGAAGAGCATTAAAATTGTATGCAGTCAAAAGTTGGCTAGAGTTGAGTTTTCTGATTGAGGATAAAAGATCCTGGAGAAATATACCCAGGGAGCCCATGCTATGCTGTCTAAAAACATCTGCACCAAACAGAGAAATTAATGTTTAATGGTGTGACCAAGAAATAACCGCTTTCCAATAGCAATAATAAAATGCAAGGAAGTTACATTCAAGAATCCAGCAAAGAGTCCGATGGATAACAATGTCTGCTCCCCAATAAGAGGACCCAATGTAGGCATCAAGATCAACTGAAAATTAAGTTGATAAGTCTAGTAAGTCAATATCAAGTAAAAGCTGTAACAGATCAATGAAGAGATGAATCGTAATATAAGAATATTAAGAAATGGCTTAGAAGATACGTTTGATATAGTTGCTCCAACATAGGCAATGAGCAACACATCTGCAAACTGGTCTTTCTTGAAGTGGAAACGCGCTTTTAAGAAATACTGCAAGAAATGAAGATATCACCTACCACTATGAACAATTGTTTGTGTCATATGACATACAAGTTGATAAACAAATACAAATCACATGTATAAAGAAAGGGTGGATACCAGCAAGCATGAATCAAGTCCAGCTTCTGCAAGGCTATTGAAGAAAGCAACAAATGCTGCCAATGAAAATGTAGAACTGCAAATAGGCGATTACATGTGGGGATTGATGTCAGGTAATTCAAGAAGAACAAGTTGAAACTAGATTTTATAAACATTTATGTTTTACGAAAGAATGATTGGACAAGTTCTGGAAAATGTAACTGCATTTTCTTCAGTCTTAATTGACTGACAATCAGATTCTGTGGTTATAAAAAAATTCTGGTGATTTAGATGGCAATAAACAAATTTTCCATCTGCATCGTGTTAAAGAATATGCCCAGATCGATATGAGGAGAATGAACAGAATAATAACGATACCGTTAACTAGAGAAGCTCAAGGACAAGTTAATGTCCTACCTACTGTTTAGCAAGCGAAATACATCCCGTGGAGATGGAATTTTTCGAACGATTTCAATCTTATTTGATGCTATACAGTTGACTTCATTACTTTCTGTCACCTTCAAGATAGGCTGCTCCAAAGGATCAGTTTCTCCAGTTCTTTCCTTTAGAAAAACTATCATATAGATTGCTGCAGCAATAGATACAGCAGCTGAAACCTGAATCAATTGAAGGTTGCTTATAAAGCATCAAGCTAATTAACTTTGCTTCAGCTTACAAGTAAATGGAATCTCAAGAGGACACTACTTATCCTTGAAAAAAAAAAAGACAAGAATATGAATTGATGGGAAGGGAAAGACCTGAAATATTTGAGTGGTGGAGAGCAATCGGGCAGCTAATGTAGCACTAACATATGCAAAAGAGATTACACCTGTCAGGATCCCAAATGTAGAGACGCGCTGTCCCTCCGATACATTGTCAGCCTATGAACATACACATTATTTGTATATAGACAATCAATTATTTATTGTACAACTCATATTAGTAACTACACTCAAACTACATTACCTTAAGTTAAAATATGGAGTACATATAATGCTAAAATTATAATATACCAAAATAGTGCAATAGAATTTGTAATTACAGTGAAAGAATAAGATGCATATCCTGACATATATAGATTGAAAAGACAAGGAACCCTCCAGAAAAAAATTGATAGACAAGAGGTATAGTTAGCTACTTAGCTTTGTCAATAAAGTAGAGAATGATAAAGGAAGGAGGTTTGTATTACCAAATATGCAAGAGCAATGCACACAACTCCACCTTGAGTAACCATGGATGTCAAAGTTTTGATTGCATAGTATGCATATAGGAAGTTCATTGTCCTCTTCCAAGCCAATATAGCTGCATGTACACGACCAAATTAGAATGTTTTAAATATTTTTGATTCACAGTTCACCAGAAATATCATCTGCCCGTCAACATTTCTCTAAGACACACTCTCTTGACTCTTGAAGAACCATCTCATTGAGACGGGTTGAAATTCATCAATTAGTAAGAAATGAAATTTAATGTCCGGTTAATGGATATGTGGGTAATGTACGTTTGATTTGCATCTGTCTCACAACACCGCCTCACACAAGAATTTGTATGTTCCTAAAGGCTCGTGTGATGCCAAGTAAGGTTGCAAGCATCCCATAAATGATTGAATTGAATTATGGAAGGATGACTGGATGAGTACAAGTAAATAAAGTTCTTACGATATTTAAGGCCAAATAGAAGACTGATGTAATGATATACATCACTTAGCTTAGACATGTAGAAACGATACTAACTTGCTACAAAGTATTCAAGTTGTAAGATTGAGTTGACTAGCTAAATCCACAATAATTATTTCACGAGTATCCAACGACTACCTCATCTCAAATTTTATGATAATAGACATGCATCACTAGTAGTACATTCTTGTAAGCCGAGCAGTATAAAGCTTTCTTTCCCTAAAGGAGTGGCAGTCAAGTTGAACCAAGACTTTCAGTCTGCCTCGCTCTTATCGATATAATGAACCATCTCATCTAAAGCTGAAGTAGTTAGATGAGGCACATTTAGTATTTAATCAAATGTCTCCAAAATGGAATAATAACCAGCCTTAAAGTTTAAACTCTTTCAATTTTAACATGCTATGGTATCTTGTAATAATTCGGCCCTGGCACAGTCAGTCACACTTTAAGCAAGTAAAACCTAGTATACACTACTCACTTACCTGATGGTATAGTGGAAAGAACTAATGGGATTGCCAGCATATTTTTCCGACCATAAATATCAGACAGATTTCCAATCAATGGCATCAAGATCACAGATCCTATCCCCGATATCTGCATTTAACAAGATTGAGCATTAAACTTTGACTCTTGCATACCTTAATTTACTACTTGACTAGATATAAAACAAAGTGGACTAAGATTTAAGTGTAAAAATTATGATAGAAGACCTTATACGAAGCAAGACCTATAACCAAATCAATCTGAATGGAAATTGAATTTGTTTGTTTGTGAATGCTCTTGTGCAACTAGAAAATAGAGGAGGGTTCCAAAACCAGGCAGTATAACATATTCGGGCGAAAAACTAACAAATTAATTTGAGAACCAAAATGGCATTGATTTTAGTCGTCTGTTGTGAAAATTCATATACTCTGTACCAGAAGAAACATAACTTATTTTTTGTGCAATAATGGAATGGAATGACAAAATTAGAGCAATTTCTTCCAAAACTGCATAGCTATTCACAGGATTAAAGCTAAAGTAAAGTGAATTGATCATATAAGCCAAAATATGCATTCAAGTAGTAACCTAACCTAGAAAAAATCAGCTTAATAGAGTATCATTCCCATGAAAATGAAGAAAAATTGAAAAAAACGACTATTCCATTAACAAGTGAAAAGTAGTATACCGCTTGTTGGAAGCCGGTGATGTAAATGGCGGCGGAGCATTCATCACTGCCGGGACAGACGGCGGCCAATGTGACATCGGGAATGGCGGGGCTGACGATTAACTGGGAGAAATTAGAGAGAAAGACCGTGACAAAGAGGTGACTCAGCCTCCCCCAATTCTCCATTTCCTGATACTACTATTTTTAATTACTCTTTTCTCTTCTCAGCATACTTCTAATCATATGGCTGGCTACGTAAATTTGTGCATAATTGTAAACATGTGCAGATGTGATGCCATTGCCAAACTCTTGGCACGTGCTCCTCCACCTACCAAATCATGACTGCAATTTTCACGTTGAATTTTATTCTGGGGACCTGCTCCACAGTCCACTCTATAATTTTGATCAAACTTAGTTTTAAAATAACTCAGTCGTTAATGGAACATTTACGGTTTGTATTCACCTTAATCTAAGAAATGTTTATTATAAATGTCTCATTTTTTATTTCAATTTTCACATATTATTTTCTCAACCTTAATTACATTACTTATACTTTATCATGAGTATTTTATTATACTTCATCTCACTTTCATCTATTTTTTTCACAGCACATTATTGTACTACTTATATTATTTTATTATATTTTTTAATCAAAACAACTGAGGAAGTAATATTTTAGGAGAGATACAATGAGTAATTCAATTTATTTGAATAGTAATTTGTAATTAGCTTATAAAAATTAACATGTTGGGTGTAAATTAAGGAGATTTTTAAACAAGTAATTTTTTTTTAATAATGAGACAAATGTTTTAGACAAATATTTCAAATAATAATGGGATGGAAAGAGTAACTAAAGAATTATAAGTAGCAATCATATACTACCGCTTCCCCCTGTACACATATATTTTGTTGTTTTTTTTATACATATTTAAAAAATATATTATTCATTTATAAATAAAGTTAGGGTGAGAATGGTCAAGGTCGGATTACATTTTATAAAAATAAGTTTGACATGATATTTTATTTTGGGTGAGTCTCGTGTACACTCAAATACAAAGTATACTTGAGTTGACCTTGGTCAATTCAACGGTCATTTTTTTTAACAGAAAATTTAGACTTTTTAATAATATTTTTAGCTATATTAACATACACTTTTCAGTTATAATATCATATTATAATAACATACACTTTTCATTAAAAACAATGTTACACTTTTCAATATAGTAACATACATTTTTCAATAAAAAACAAGGGTTAATTGCAAAAAAAATCACAACCTTTTATTCAATTGCAATTTAAGCTAAATCTTTGAAATATTGCAATTTAAATCACCAACTTTAACATTTTTTGCAAATTAAACTTCGGGCAGCACCCCTTCTGCCCGAATCTGACGTGGCAATCCTTTGTGGTTTTCTATAAATAAAACGACTTCGTTTTAACCAAAATAATAAAAAAAAAAATTAATAAAGTCACTAATTAAATGTAATGCCTGTCCGAATTAAAAAAAAAATTAATTAAAATAAATAAATAAATAATTATAAATCCTAAAACATGGATCCATTCAACCCAACTCATTCAGCCATTCATTCTTCCTCTTAATTTCAGACGGGTTCTTCCCATTCTTATCTCTTCTTCCACGCGATTTCTTCATCAATACTCAGAAGATCGTATAAATGGTGATCTCCAACACTGATACTTTCTGTTACAACCCCGATTTCATTTCCCCCATTTAAAAAATGGCCTCATTTTCCCCAAATTGAACCCTAGGAGGAAACCTGTCGAAAATTAACTCCCAATAATCAGAAGAACTCATCCATTTGATGAGAACCCAGCTAGAAGGTTCTGAAGGTGAGAGACCTGCTCAATTTCTCTGTGAACTCCTGTCTCGGTAATTCTGAAAAGAAAAAAATGTTCAATTTATGATAATTAACCCATAGAGCTCGTTGATGGAGAAGGATATTTATTTGTTGCTTATTTTTGCTAATGATGTTTAAAAATCCAAATGAACAATGCATATGTAACTCTCAGATTTTTTTTTTTTTATGCTCAAAATGTAACTCTCAGATTGTAGAATGCATTTATTAAGTTTTTTTTTTTTTTTTTTATAATTATGAGCGATGCGTCCCTTAACATTAATTAGCGACTTCGTTAAGTTATTTTTTTTTAATATTTTGATTAAACGACATCGTTTTATTCATAGAAAACCACATAATTGCCACGTGGATTTGGGCAGAAGGGGTGCTGCCCGAAGTTTAATTTGCAAAAAATGTTAAAGTTGGTGATTTAAATTGCAATATTTCAAAGATTTAGCTTAAATTGCAACTGAACTAAAGGTTGTGATTTTTTTTTTGCAATTAACCCAAAAAACAAAGATGCACTTTTCAATATACTACTCCCTCCGTCCCATAGAAACTTGCACACTTGGATGGGCACACAATTTAAGAAATGTGTAAGAAAATGTATAATGAGTGATGTTTTGAGGGGTAGTTTTGTAAAGTTTTATGAATAAAGTAAAGTAAAAAGTAGATTGAGTGTGTAAAAGTAATGGCATATGGGTAAATAAGAATATATTTTGAGGGTGAGGGTTATGAAGATATTTCCTTTTAGGGAGTGTGCAAATTGGTATGGGACATCCATTTATAGAAAGTGTGCAAATTCCTGTGGGACGAAGGGAGTAACATATACTTTGACAAAAAAAAAAAAAATTTGATTGTTGATCGATCAACTCAAGTACACCGTGTACTTGAATGCACATGAGACTTTGACTTTATTTTTGGGTACAAGCTTTGCCGCAAACCTTTTTTTAGGTTCTTTTTAGCCATTTTTAGTGCATTTTTCATAAAAAAATAACTCTTTTATATTTTAAAATAAAGAATTAAGAGCAATAATAAACTAATCAAATAGTCCATAAAATTAATTTGTAGTATTAAATATTTTGAATGTATGACACGTGAAAAAAATTAAATTAAAACGGACTACATATTTCATACCAATATCCGTTAAATGATTTAGAAAGTAGAACTATGGGTGAAAATAATTAAATCAGTTCGGGCCAGACTTAAAAAAAAAAAAAAAAAAAAAAGGTATGAGCCATGTACTTATCACAAGTTTTTAAAATTGATCGTATAGGATGAACAATACGCATATTACAAGGAAAATATTCTCAAGTGGAACAACGTAATACTATTACATGGAAAATAAGACAATGTTAATCATGAAATGGTTTTGAATTCCAAACCACCGGTAAAGAAAAAAAATTCTCAACCACCCAGACAGAATGTACAATATTACTAAAAAATATAAATTATTTTGTCTACAATTACTGAAAGTGTCGCTCAATATAAATAAATGTACAATGTCGACTGAAACGTATACTCAAAACTTCCGAAATGGAGTAACTAATTTTAAAAATTAATTAATGAATCTCGTTCTCCCATTTGAGAATAAGGTTTAATTCCTCTTTTTCACTTTTCTTTTCTTGTTTAACTAAGTGTTCCATCCTATTGAAACTTTAACTCATATCGTTTTTAATATTACCAGACATTTTTGTTTTTTATACTAACAGAATAAGTATGTCTCATCCACCATTTGAAGCGGATACACGAATTTGTGTAATATTGGATTTAACTTTTTTGTAGTATATCTTATTTGTGCCGCTAGCTAGCAGGCACTTCAAAATAGCAACGAGAGAATATTTATTGATTAATAATAAAATAAAATTAATTGAATTTAACATACATAAATTTGTGAATTAAATTTATGATTCACATGCATTGATAATGAAGAAAATGATTGAACATAGTAATTAGGACGATAACATTGTTGATTGTTCCATATCTATATATAGCATTGCAGGCCATTCAGTATGTCGTTTTACATACCAAGTTACCTACTAATGAAATACGTACTAGTATATTAATTCTCAAAAAACATATACATAGTGTTTGGAAGTTTTGTGATGAATATAATACGGCTCTAATGATCATCATCTTCTTCTAAAATGTATGCTCAATGATTACACCACCATACTTTGGCTAATTCTGGACTTGTTTCTCGATAATATTGGAATCAATATACTCAGAAAGAATCCGACTAGCTGTGAAAAGACACGAATTATAAGCGATCAAGAATATTGGACATAACCAATATAGGGGCGCTCGGTTCAAATTCATTAATGAGAATTATTGAATAGTGAACCATTATGTGAATGATGATTATATGATTGATGAGTGAAATGATTGAGCAAAGAGATTTAGGTGTGTTACCCAAGCAAGTCCAATGCAAAGGATGCTGAAACCTTGAAAATGAAATGGAGCATCCTCACCCAAAAACAATGCTGTATTAATTCAACAAGAACAAATTAGCTAGGTTTGAATGAAAATTAATATATGATTATTAAGTTATACTACTAATTATAGGAATTGGATTCCCTCATGTACTTGACGGTCATGTGTAGAAAGAGGATTGTTAGATCTTACACATTCGTGATCCAACGATCCCCTCCTGTATATGACGATCATGTACATTAGGGATCCAATATATTCCCTAACTATATGGATGGATGAAATTTGGAAATACCTGAAAGAGGACCATAGATGAAGGGAGAGATTGAGTATGCTAATTCCGTTATACCCAAAATGCACCCTTGTGCGAGTCCCTAATCAATGAATAGAATTATACCAACTTTATTTATACCATTTTTGTCGTTCTAACATATTAACCCATTACCTTTAAAAAAAATACATAATTAACACATTTAACCCCAAAGAGTTAGTCTAATGGGGTTGACTTTGTTGGAGTGTGGAGCCTGAATTAACCTAATGGGCTTGGAGTGGGGAGCAAGTTTGTTCCTTATGGGCTTGTAGTAGGGAGCAAGTTTGTTCCTAATAGACTTAGGGTTAATTATGGCAAGTTTGTTCCTAATGGGCTTGGAGTAGGGAGCAAGTTTGTTCCTAATGAGTTATGGTTAATTAGGACAAGTTTTCTATTATAAATAAATGTTTTCTCTTTGTAATCATTGCGCATCCGGAAAAGCATAGTGAAATACCTGACTTGGCATCGCCCCCAGACGTAGTTGAAAGACGAACTGGGTAAACAAATTCTTGTGTTGGTGTTTATTTTTCGTCTGCCATCGGGGGAATTAATTTCCCAACAGACTTGAAATCTAGAAGTGTCTTTAGGTGTGCAAACAATTTCTAAGGAGTCAGTCGATACAGGAATAGTTGTTACTAGTTCTTAAAAAAATAGTGATAAACAAAATTCATATAATCCTTTGTCCTATAGTTATCGATCAAATATGTATAGTTTCAACTTGGTTTCCAAGTAACAGCTATAGCCAATGAGGGAATAATGTTTTTTGGTCCTAAGTTTGAAGGTCGCAAAGTAAGAACGGTATGTTTTCAGTTTGGCAAAAGCAAAGTCATTAAAAAAATTGCACATTTAGGCTGGCTACTACAGATTTCAAACTGTATTTGACTAATTAAATGTGTGGAAATTAATTTTTACAAGTAGAAATGTGCAAAATAAAAAATAATAGCCAAACTGTTGTCGTGAATAATATAGAACTCACCTGTTCATTTGGTCCAACTTGTTTTGATATTATGCTTCGTAACTGTAAAAATGTATGTTGTCAGCAGCAGTTCATGATATATTTAGCAGAAATTAAACAAGATGAGTTAATGGGACTCACGTTTGGGCTCACCACGAAAGCCAAAGCGCACAATGAAGCAGAACCATATGCTACCTACATACAATATTAAATCATGATCAGACCCACCACTAAAATCGTATATTAATGATCCGTCAAATTCATTATAACTTTTCTCTATTTAAATTTTTTTAATGATATGAAATTGATTTTTAATGATATATTTTGTTGATAAGAATCAATTTTATGTCATTAAATTAATGTCAATTTTTTGTAATGAATATATTGTTACACGCATAATGCAAACCAATTGCACGATGGTTCACTTAAAACTTTGTAATCATCAACATACTGTATATAGTGTACATACCCAGGGAGCCCATGCTATGCTGTCTATAAACATCTGCACCAAACACACAAATATTCATTAATAATATCACCTTCCAAGTTCCATTAACAATTACTCCCGTAAAAGTTTGTGTTGAATGTATGAAATTCTTTACGGAACGAAGGGAGTAATGTACAAGAAAGTGAGTTTGGGAAGCTACATTCAAAAATCCAGCAAAGAGTCCTAAGGATAACAATGTGTGCTCCCCAATAAGAGGACCAAATGTAGGCATCAACATTGTCTGCAAAATTAAGTATATATATATGTCAGAAATGTGAAAAATTACTCCATTATACAGTAAATGTGAAATAAAAGGTAAGGTAGAGGATACATTTGATATAGCTGCTCCACCATAGCCAATGAGCATCACATACGCAAACTGGTCTTTCTTGAAATGGAAACGTGCTTTTAAGAAATACTGCAAATATATACTCCTATAAGTTTCTTTATATGACATACTTGCTACTAAAAGTTGCAAGTTTTTTTTTTTTTTTTTTTCCCCACAATTTGTCTCCTGTCCAATTTTGATACTAAAAAAAATTATATTTTTAATTTAGTCTCAATATTAAAAAAAATTATAAACAACATCATTTTACGGGGGAAGATTTGAACAGTAGACAAGTATGCATGGGGCTAAATTGGACATTCGTGTGACATTAAACTTTCGACAATATTGCAGTAAAAATTGGACAGAGTTTAAAATATTGAGAATAAATCGAAATTGTGATTTTTTTTTTTTTAAAACCAAAATTGGACATTAGAGAATATATATCATTATAAGAAAATTGACTTTTAGTGATAATCCTCTCATTATTGTTTATTTTCCTAAAAGTCATTAGTGACAAAAAATTGAAAATTAATGACAGAATCGGTTACTAAAAGTCAATTTATGTCATTAACTCGATGAGGATTTAATGAAAGGGTATTGAAGTACCAGTATGAATGATTCAAGTCCAGCCTCCGCAAGGCTATTGAAGAAAGCAACAAATGCTGCCAATGACAATGTAGTGCTACAACAAAATTAAAGGTTAAAAAATTCTTCACTCTAAATTAATCGATCGATTTGCAATCAGGTTATAAAGAAATTCTGATTTTAAACCAATTTTCCATGTGCATACATTATACATAATGAGTTAATGTCTTACCTACTCTTTAGCAAGTGAAATACATCCCCTGGAGATGGAATTTTTCCAATCTTATTTGATGCTTTACATTCTGTAACCTCTAGGATCGGCTGCTCCAGAGCATCTCTTTCTCTACTTTTTTCCTTTACAAAAACTATCATATATATTGCCGCAACAACGGATACACCAGCCGAAACCTGATGAATCAATTCAACCCGCGGTAATTGTTGTTATTCAACTCTAGCTATTCATGCCGAATACTTGATGTTCGACTCGAAAACAGGTGTGATGAATATTAGCTTTTAAATCAAATGGGATAATAGTAAAACCAGCTAAATTTATTTCAGTGCAGTTGGATTCAGACAGTTATATTACTTAAGTTCAGGTGAATTGAGTGATAAGTGTGAAAATTGCTCGAAATTCTGGTGTTTAATTTGTATAATTTTATAGAATTTCATTAATTATTTACACTAAATTGATTAATTGCACTTGATTTGAAGAAATGACGTGCTATTTTTTTATTTTTTTTTTTTAGGGGAAATTGAATTTTTTTGAAGCAAAACACATCTTAATTATTTTATGAAGTTAATTGAAGGAGTGAGACCGAATAGGTTCGAGAAAAGAGAAAAAATGGAAGCAAAAAATTATGGGTCCGACTATTTACACCTCCATTTGCGTTGAGAACACTCCCCCCTATGGATTTAATAATAAAATAATGAAGTAAAAAACCAAAAATACCCTTTAAGTCATATTAAACTACTAAATGCACCCCCCACCTTTAAACCTAAGTTTTATCCATCCTCCGCCGCCACCGCCACCGCCAAACACCAAACACCAAAACAAAAAAAAATTCAACTTAAAAAATTTAACTTTTTTTTTAAGATTTCGACAAACCAGTGTCGACCATATTCACTCCCGTCGACACTGGTTTGTCGACAAGATTGTATATGCTCGACATTTGTTGATCGGAAAAAAAAAAAAATTTAAAAACTCGTCGACAACTTTAGGTCGACCAAAAATACACTCGTCGACACCCTGTTGTCGACAGAGTGTATTTGGATCGACCTAAAGTGGTCGAAAGGTAAGAAAAAGAAGGAAAAAAAAAACAAAAAAAAAAAAAACCTGGATTTGGATTTGGCCGATGGACTGGCTCGGCGAGGGAGGGAGGAGGGGGGAGGGAGGGGACTGGCTCGGCGAGGGAGGGAGGAGGGGGGGGGGAGGGGACTGGCTCGGCGAGGGAGGGAGGAGGAGGGGGGAGGGAGGGGACGGCCG
Source organism: Galeopsis tetrahit (assembly GCA_963675135.1). Taxonomy (NCBI): domain Eukaryota; kingdom Viridiplantae; phylum Streptophyta; class Magnoliopsida; order Lamiales; family Lamiaceae; genus Galeopsis; species Galeopsis tetrahit. The sequence goes on from OY776121.1 coordinate 46,201,812, forward strand.
CGGCGGCCGATGGACGGGGCGGCCGCGCGCGGCCGCGATTTGTTTGTTTTTTTTTTTTTTACAGGCGGGGGGGTGGGGGCGACGGGTTCGGCGAGGGAGGGAGGAGGAGGGGGAGGGAGGAGGAGGGGGAGGGAGGGGACGGCTGCGGCGGCCGATGGACGGGGCGGCCGCGCGCGGCCGCGATCTGTTGTTTTTTTTTTTTTTTTTTACAGGCGGGGGGTGGGTGGCGTCGCCGGCGACGGGTGGTGGAGGGGCAGGTCGCCGGCGGTGGTGGTGAGGGGTGGGGGAGAAGATGAAAAAAGAAGATGGAGGAGGAAGAAGAAATGGAGGAGGAAGAAGATGGAGGATTTGGGGGAGAAAGTAGGGTTTAGGGGGGGTGTGAGTAGTAATTGGAATTATATAAGAGAAGGGCATTTATGACAATTTGAGGGGGGTGCATCAGATTTTAGGGGGGTGCGTCCAGAGGGGAGTGTTCTCAACGCAAATGGAGGTGTAAATAGTCGGACCCAAAATTATTTGGATTTGACAAAATGTGGCCCATTTAATTAATTAGCAGGTCAGTTAATTAAATTGGTGGGCCCAATTTAATTATGTGGAGAAATTGGGCCCATTGACTTAATAGATGTGAAAGCTTGCAGTAGAATTGACCCATGCGAATTAAATGATGAAGAATAGTAGTTGCAAGGGCCACATGGAGCCCACCACGCCATTAGTCAATTACAGCTGGGCCCATTTCTACAATTGGGGGACACAAACGAAAAGAAGCAGCTGGAATGAAACAGGCTAACACTTAATTTCACTATATTCACTTAATTATTTGGTTGAGTTGGATATATTCATTAGAAACCTCCCATTAATTTACATTAATTACTTAAAAGAGAAATTAGGTAGATAGTGAAGAGATGTGGAAAAACATGATTATGACTTAGATTATATTAGATAAGATTCACCTTGTTATGTGATAACCCTGGTAGAAACGAGTCTATTCATCCTCTGATTGCTCTTATTATACACCAATCAATGAATTAAACGTCCAAGTTAAATTTTTATGATTTTCACGTAATGAATAACACACGAACATTACTTCTCTCCATTTGATCTTGATCATTATTTTACTTGTTTTTCTTAGTTATTATTTATCGTTGTGTATTAATACAACAAAATCTTGTTTGATAGTTAAAATTGATTAGGCTGAGATTACGATGAAAACTAAAATTTAAAAATTTATCTACACTTCTTAGCTATTAAACAGGGCCGAGATGAAGTTATTCTTCTATTAGTCTTAGATATCAAACTAAGACCTAAGTTGAGTACCGAATTCAGATAACAGCTCTATCGAAAGGAAAAAAAAGAAAGCAAGAATATGAATTAGTAATAGGAAGGGACCTGAAATATGTGAGTGATGGAGAAGAGTCGGGCAGCTAGTGTTCCACTAACAAATGCAGCATAGATTAAACCAGACAGGATTCCAAACGCTGAGACACGCTTCCCTTCTGATATATTGTCTGCCTATATATAAATAAAAGTACCCATTATTAATATTATTTACTAACTTGCACACTTGAAATGACACACAATTTAAGAAATGTATAAGAAAAGGTGTAATGAGTAATGTTTTGAGGGGTAGTTTTGTGGAAAAGTAACGGTATAGGAGTAAATAAGAGTATATTTTGAGAGCGGAGTTATAATGAAGATATTTCCTTTTGTGGGGTGTGCAAATTGGTATGGGACATCATATATAGAAAGTGTGTAAATTCTTGTATTAATTAGGTAAACAACTCATGCTCAATATTTAAGGAAGTGGTATGAATTACCAGATATGCAAGAGCAAGGCACATAACTCCACTGTGAGTAACCATGGATGTCAAAGTCTTGATTGCATAGTATGCATATAAGTAGTTCATTGTCCTCTTCCAAGCTAATATAGCTGCACCAAATTTAGATTTAGAAAAAAAAAAAAAAAATCTAAAAGGGTTTATATTCTCGATCTTGTGGAAATATGTCACTTGGATTTGGATTGAAATTTAAGAGTTATGTTTTAAAATCCGTAAATGTAGACTCCCCTCTTCTTCATTTTCATCATTGAGCTTTTAATCCCAAATAAATGGGGGGTAAGCTACAATAACCAATTATTTTGATAATTGGTTCATAATATAGTGATGTGACAAAGTTTTACACAACTATTTTTGTAGGTTGGAACATATATACATAAATATTATAGACAGACTTGTTTACCAGTTGGTATAATGGAAAGAAGCAATGGAATTGTGAGCAAAGTTTTGCGACCATAAACATCAGACAAATTTCCAATCAATGGCATCAACATTATGGAACCTATTCCCGATATCTGCAGCATTATATTTACATTATTTAACAACATTATTATATATATATTCTCTGAATTAATCATTAATTTGATCATATATATATGTACCGCTTGTTGGAGGGCGGTGATGTAAATGACGGCGGAGCATTCATCTTTGGCGGGACAAACCGCGGCCATTGTGATGTCGGGGATGGCGGGACCCACCATTACTTGAGAGAAATTTGTTAGAAACACCGTCACATACAGGTGGCTCAGCCTCCCCCAATTCTCCATTTACACTCTTAATGATTTTCATTTTTAATCATATATATGATATAATAGCTAGGTAGGAGTACTACTATTCTATTCTACTGTGTAAATTTGTGCAGAATTGATGACAAAACACAACCGGCACGTGCTCTCATCTGCCTACAGCCCCACACCCATCATAGCTTTCACCTCTTATCTTATTGCAACCACGAGCGGACCCATTTATAAAGTCAAAGAATTGCCTGATAAAAGTTACTGTTGGAATTAATTGGACAAACTTCATAATTCATAACGTAGCAGAAGATATTTCGAATTCCGTTGAATTCAACATACGTACTGTGATTCTTGTAGTCAGAACACAATAACATGAATTGCAGTTCTTCTAGTATTCACAATATAAATGTATCTCTGATTTTATTTACACGATATGAAGGTCGTGTCGAACAGAATCAGAATATATATTTAGATAAATAATTACTTGTTATAGAAAATTCCTTTGGATTTTGTTATATCCGAAGCTATCCACCTTCCCCATGCCCGCACTGCACAGGACTTTGTCGACCATAATGTTTACTTTCGACAAATTTCTGTCGAAAATTCTGAATTTTTTAAAAATGGTATTTTTTTCGATAAGAGTGGTTTTCGTCAATAAATTATAGTCGACGAAATGATCGACACTAGTTTGTTGAAAAAATGTAATTTTTTAAAGATTTGTCAGTTTTTTTTTTTTTTTTAATTATTTGGACGGTGGGTGTCAGCTGCTCCCCTGCAATTAGGGTTAGGGTTTAGAGTGTGTAAATTTTAGGGGAGTTTATCTTTATTAAAAAGAGGAATTGAGTAATTTATATGAATATTAAATTATTAATTAAATGGGTGGGGACTGGGGAGTATATCTAACCATGCTGGAGGGTATATAGCATGTCCCTTAATTAAACCTGTTTTTTTTTTTTTCTTTTTCTTCGTAAACCCAATAATTTGAAACGTGTTTGCTTTAAATTATTCTCATTTTTGTACAAAATAATAAAGCACACATTTTTCTTGTTTCAAATGCAATTAGTCAATAATGCATAAAAGATTCAAGCAATTTTCATACTAATCAATAATAACATAAAAAATTACATTACATGACATAGTTAAATAAAATTGCAAAATTAAAAGATACAAGATATAAATGTAGCAGTCGCGTAAGTAGAGTGAAATTGCACGTACAAAGAAAGTGAAAAGGAGGTAGGGAATTGGTAATTAGCGTTGATCATGATCATCAACATTAAAATCCTCCGGATGGTGCATCTTCATCAATAGGGTCGTCAGATCCCACGCCCACTTGTAAAAGTTGGCGTGTGGCTTGGCTGCTTTGCTTTGGGTGATCATCATCACTACAAAAACTATTACTAAAATGCATGCATACACCTTATTCACTCCCATTTCATCCAATTAATCTTTTCTTTTCTTATAAGAGCTAGGTTTTGTATTTGAATTTCATGATATATGGAAGAAGAAGAAGAAAAGTTATGCCATATTTATAGTCCATCAACACAGCTTGTCACTACAAAAAACGCGAGGTATAGGGACGGACATATGCCGACGGATTATAGTCTGTCGGCAATGCCGACGGATATGCTGACGGAATGCCGACGGATTTGGAAAGTCAACATACATGCTGACGGATTTCGGTGCCGTCAGCATTTCCCTCGGTAATTGCTGACGGAACCGAAATCCGTCAGCATTTACCGAGGGAAATGCTGACGGATTTCCATCCGTCGGCATGTACCGAGGGATAATGCCGACGGATATTTAGAAAAGCGTATGCCGACGGACATGCCGATGGATAATCCGTCGGCATCCGACACGTTGAATCCGCACCGCCTCGTTTTCCAAAAAAGGTAACGGTTACCATTAATATAGGGCGGTTGGCGAGGGAAATGCCGACGGAATATCCGTCGGCATTTTTTATTTTTTTTTTATATAAAGGCCTGATATCAGAATGTTTGGCGAAAAAAAAAAAAAAGGGGAGTGCGTGAGCGAGGCTTCGGTGGGGAAGACGAAGACGAGGACGAGGCTATTGAAGCAAATTTCTCCGATTACATCGATACGGTACGTTTTCTTAATTAGTTCTATTACTTAGTTTTAATACTTATATATGTTTATGCATGAATATATGTAAATATGAATAATTTAATGTTGATTTGCATGTTATATTGATTTAGTTAGTTGTTAAAATATTATGATCATGTTAGTACGAATGTTAGTTAATTTAATTTGTTGATTAAGAATAATTTTGATAGAGTTGTTTTTTAAGGTTAATTTACTACTTAATTGTTATATGTATACATTAATCAATTGTTATATAGTTAATTACTAGTTTAATTTAATGGTGTAATTTTGATATAGAATATTTTTAATGTAGGTAGTGCATGTTTCAATCAATTGTTTAAATTAGTTTAGATATAGTGGTTCGACCGTTGGATCACGTTGTAATTAGGAATATGTTGATTAAATTAGGAATACGCTATATTAGTAAAAATTTTAAATTAGGAATATGTTCATTAAATTGATAATTATTGACCCAATTAGAAAATTATTATTTTAATTAGTTTTAGGTTTGTTAATTTAGGAATATATATGTTCAATTTTTTATTATTGATTAAGTTAGGTAGAAAAATAATAATTAAATTAGGTTATTGTTGATTAAATTAGGAATATGTTGATTAATTAAATTAGGAATATGCTATATTAGTAAAAAAATTAAATTAGGAATATGTTCATCAAATTGATAATTAGAAAACTCCAATTAGAAAAATATTATTTTAATTATGTTTAGATTTGTTAATTTAGGAATATGTTAATTTAGAAATATTTTTAATTTAGGTGATGTATGTTTCAATCAATTGTTTAAATTATTAGTTAATTAGATGGTTCGACGGTGGTATCACGTTGTAATTAGGTTATATATATATTGTTTTGATTTAAATTAGGAATATGTTGATTAAATTAGTAATTGATTAAATTAGGAATATGCTATATTTGTAAAAATTTTAAATTAGCAATATGTTCATTAAATTGATAATTAGTAAAATTATGTATTTTTTATTGATTGAAACAGATGAGTGAACAAGTACCGAATCAGGGTTCGGGTTCGGGTTCGGGTTCACGTCGTAGGTCGTCACTTTGGTCACGTGCAAGGAGGTCTCGGGATGAATCAGTTCCCGTGACGGCTCCTCCTCCTCCTCCTGTGGCAGTGTCGCCGCCGCCGCCGACTACGATGTCGGTTGGTTCGTCATCCTCTTCTCGTCAGCATCCTGTTCGAGACACAAGGCAACCCGTTGATATCGTTTCAGGAAGGTAAGTCAATAATTCTAATGTTTGATGAGATTCAATAACGATTAACTTTATTTATTTATTTATAATGTGTTAGTTTATAAATTTGTTAATAATTTTACAGGTTGATGCCCGGTAATGAGGTGTCCAGGATATGCACAAAATCCTTTAAGGATTGCAAGATTTCTAAGGGTGCTATCACTTGGTCGAAGGTGCCACAATCTAAAAAGGATGATTATTTCGAGGAGTTCCAGGTATATAATTACAATATTTAAAGTTTATTAAATAACTAATTATTCATATTATTTGATAAATATGTTGAATATTTATTTGTATAGAAAAAGGCCCGTTGGGATACGACGATCTACTCGGACGCCGCTATTTACCAGAAGTGGAACAATCTTTGTTCTACTCGGTACACGAACACGATGTACGACTGGAGAAAGGCCTGGCGTGATGAAGACAAAAATCTTGATCTGGGGAAAGACGAGGATGGTGTTGACCTGTGGGAGTCGTTGGTTGAGAAGTGGATGGAGCAGGATTACCAAGACAAGTGTGACAAAGCTCGGGCCAACCGCAGAACCGACGTTGGAGGCGGGATGGCAGTGCATCGGGGGGGAGCTCGGTCCGTCCTCGAGCAATCACTTGCTCTCGTAAGTTTTATTTAATTATTTAAAAATTAAATAATTATAGTTAATTATTTTATATTAGTTATCCAAATGAATTTGTATATGTTTATTTGATACGTAATAGGAGCGGGAGACTGGACGTCCCCACACCCACTTGGATCGGCTGAGCCTTCTTCATCCGTTTAATGCCGATACACAGACGTCCACCTACGGGCGCACTACTGACCTCCACGTAAGTTTAATTAAATTTATGTATTAATTACATTATATATATATATATATATAGATAATTAAATTAATTTTAATTTTTTAATTATGTAGTTGAGCGTCCGACAGAGGATTGAAGAGGCTGAGACGCAAGCCACCGCTATTGCTTCATCCGGAAGCAGCGGTACCCCTCCGGTTGTTGACGTGGACCAGCTTTACCTTGACGTTGCCCCGACCTCCAAGGGAAGGGTCCTTGGCCTTGGTGGGATGAGCAGCGCCGTGAGGACACCAAGTGGTCGGTCGGCCCGGAGTGCATCGCAGCCGTCCGTATCCTCCACTGCCGTCCCGGATCCGAACGTCATGGCAACGTTCGAGAACTACTTCCGCCTCTGGAGTACCAATGCGGGTCGGACGTTGGGGATGTCTGCTGAGCAGATCGAGGCCATCTATCAACAGACGATGGGGCAACCACCACCAGCTCCAGCTCCAGCTCCAGCTCCAGATCAAGATGCAGGTCAGGCCGACGGTGGCAACGTCAACTTGAATGATGGTATGGATGAATATTTTAACTTTCCCGGCACTGATAACTTTCCTGGCAACTATCCTGGTTGAACAATTTGAACAATTTAATTTTGTGTTGAACTAATTTATTTTTTTGTTGAACTTATTTAATTTTCTGTTGAACTTATTTAATTTTCTGTTGAACTTATTTAATTTTCTGTTGAACTTATTTATCTTTATGTATATATTTATGTTTATGTTGAAAAATATGTTGAACTATATATTGCAGTTTATTGGTGTATAGATGAAAATTGGGTGCATTCATTTGTTTCATTGAGTACAAAATAATCTCATTTAGAGTGCATTCTAGATATAGATTTAAACCACTTGAAGAGTGCATTTTAGTACAAATTAAAATAGCCTCATATAGAGTGCATTATACATATATTTAACCAAACCACTTGAAGGTGGTAGATGCAACCATGACAACTAGCACAATCAAAATGATTTTGTTCACTTTGATTAAATCCTTGATTTCTTCAGCCAAATTCTTGATCTCTGTAACCAATTTCTTCATCTCTTGAGTCATTTTCTTCATGTCTTCAGTTTCTTGGTCACTTTGATTAGATTCTTGATTCTTGTCAACAACACACTTTTCTAAAGTGTCAGCCCATACAAAGAAACCACATCCACCGCCATCACTTTGGGAGTCAGGACAATTATGAAATATCCTCCCTTTACTTCTAGGTTGTTTAGAAGCATATGTACGACATGCCTTTCCACAATAACAAACAAGGCCTTGCTGAAATCGAATAGAAGATGAAGAAGACATGATATTTCTTTGCAAAATAGAAAAAATCGAATATGGTGTGTGTGAGCTTTGTGTTGTTGCTATATATACAAAAAATTGAATTAATTAATAAAAAAAAAATAATAATAACACGCCAAATGCCGACGGAATTAAGTTTCCGTCGGAATTCACCATTTGATAAATGCCGACGGATAAACCGTCGGCATTTATCTTGACCGACGGAAATTTGGGCGGGTGAAATGCCGACGGAATTAAGTTTCCGTCGGAATTCACCATTTGATAAATGCCGACGGATAATCCGTCGGCATTTATCTTGACCGACGGAAATTTGGGCGGGGGAAATGCCGACGGAAAGATAAGTCCGTCGGCATATCCGTCGGGAAATCCCTAAAACTTTCTTTTTTTCCACTTCACTTTCGTATTGCAAATTTACACCAAAACTTTCTACTGCCTAATTTTCCACTTCACGCTCGGGTATTCAGAAACATCAAATTACGGTACATTTTCTACCATTTTTAATTTACTCTATATATAAAATTCAATATAATGTAATTACATGTGTTATATATATAATAAGTTTTGTTTGAATTTATTATAAGTTTAGTTTAGTAATGTGTTGCTCCACTTAAATGTTTAGCAGATGGATTTGCCTGACCGTCGTTGGATGTATTGTACTCCTAGAATGATTAGAGGAAATGTGAATGTGGAATTTTATAATGAACTCGTGTTATTTGTTGAATTTGCAAAAAGCCAGCCACATTACATGAGTGGAAATTGCATTAGGTGTCCGTGTAATGCTAAGAAATGTCAGAATAAGCAATATAAAGAGATTGATGAGGTCCTAGTGCATATTGTGAAGAATGGTTTCGTTGATAATTATTATAATTGGACTAGTCATGGCGAAACACGTTGGCCTTATAGATTTGATGAAGTGTTTTACTATTACACTACTGGAATCTATCAACTTGAAGCAAATTTCGATCATGTTGGCACTAGTAACGAGGTAGAACAACGGTTTGGGGACGAAGAACAACAGTTTGGGGACGAAGAACAACAGTTTGGGGACGAAGAACAACAGTTTGGGGACGAAGAACAACAGTTTGGGGACGAAGAACCGAATATGTATCAAACAATGATCAGGGAAGCTGGCTTTTCAAACATGGAAGAGGAGCCGACGAATGAGGCATTTCGGTTTTATGAGATGCTCAAATTAGTCGAAGAAGATTTATATCCGGGTTGTGAATCTCACTCACAGTTGTCATTTAATGCACGACTTATGAACATTAAGACCGAGAACAAGCTTTCTAACAGGGCATATGAGCAAGTGACACAGTTATGCAGTGAAATTTGTCCTCAAAATAATAAGGTGCCTACGACGTTTCATCAAAGCAAACAAATGTTGAAGAATGTTGGTTTGCCGGTTGAGAAGATTGATTGTTGTGTGAATGGTTGCATGTTATATTGGGGTGACGAAGATAGCAGTCTGAATATGTGTAGATTGTGTGGCCATCCCCGGTACAAAGAGGCACGTCGAAAGGGACCTGGTGGTCAATCGAAGAAGACAAAGAAGAAAGTGCCATATAAGAAGATGTACTACCTTCCTATCATTCCCCGTTTGATGAGATTATATCAATCAAATGCCACTGCACAACACATGACGTGGCATGCTACAGATTCCTCTTCGGCTGAGTCGAGGGAGATGCGACATCCGGCAGACTCAGAGGCCTGGAAACATCTTGACAACGTGTTTCCAAATTTTGGTTGTGAACCGAGGAATGTGAGATTAGGTTTGTGTACTGATGGTTTTGCACCGTTTGGGATGCATGGGAAGCAGTATTCTTTGTGGCCGGTGATACTGACTCCATATAATCTTCCTCCGTGGATGTGCATGAAACCTCAAACAATGTTTCTGACTGTATTGGTGCCTGGACCAACGAATCCAAAGGACAAACTGGATGTTTATCTCCAACCTCTTATAAAAGACTTGATCTTCTTATGGGAGAATGGAGTCCAAACATACGATGTTTTTAGAAAGCAGAACTTCACGATGCGTGCTGCTCTTTTATGGACCATTAGCGACTTTCCTGCATATGGTATGTTGTCCGGGTGGAGTACGGCCGGAAAGAAAGCATGTCCGTATTGTATGGAGAATACTGAAGCTTTCAGTCTCCCGGTGAGTAAAAAAGTTTCATGGTTCGATAATCACCGTAGGTTCTTACCTCAAGGTCACCCGTTTCGAAGAAATAAGAAGAACTTCGTAAAAAACAGAGCAGTCACAAACAATCGACCTCCACTACGAGATGGTATTTTATACATTTATTTAATAATCGAGTACTAAACGTATATTTATCTATTGCTTTTAGTGTCACTTATAATTTACTCTCCGTACAGGACGTAGGTTGTTATATGAGGTTCAAGTGACGGGGTTGAAAAAAAGTACTGAGGAAAATGCAGCGGAACAAAACAGAGGAATTGAGGGTGGTTGGAACAAAAGGAGTATTTTTTGGGACTTACCATACTGGAGTTCACTATTGATACGACACAATTTGGATGTGATGCACATTGAAAAGAATGTGTTTGACAATGTGTTCCACACAATCATGAACACGGAAGGCAAGACGAAAGACACTCCAAAGTCTCGGGAGGATTTGGACACTCTTTGTCGCCGTCCAGAGTTGAAAAAGGATGAGCGTACAGGTAAATTTCCAAAGGCTAGCTACACACTGGATAAGCCACAAAAACAAAGATTGTGTAGGTGGATAAAGGAGTTGAACTTTCCGGACGGCTACGTGTCGAACTTGAGTCGATGCGTAGACACAACAACGGGTAAGGTTGCAAGGATGAAGAGTCATGATTGTCATGTATTTATGCAACGCTTGATACCGATTGCGTTCCGAGAACTTCTTCCTCTCAATGTGTGGAGGGCTATCACTGAATTAAGTCTATTTTTTAGAGATTTAACGGCTACAACGATCACGATCGATGATATGATTCGTTTAGATGAAGACATTCCAGTGATTTTGTGTAAGTTGGAACAAATTTTTCCACCTAGCTTCTTTAACTCGATGGAACACTTACCCGTTCACTTAGCGTATGAAGCGAGAATTTGTGGTCCGGTGCAATACAGGTGGATGTACCCATTTGAAAGGTAAAATCTTACTTTTTTTTATTTCATTACAATTACACATGCATTCATATAAGTTTTGTATATATATATATATGTGTGTGTGTATATCAGGTATCTCCACAACTTGAAACGCAATGCTAAACAAAAGGCAAACGTTGAAGCATCGATTGTGAATGCTTATTTGAATGAAGAGGTTAGCATGTTTTGTTCTTATTACTTTGAAGACCACGTCAACACAAAGTTAAGAAGTGCTCCACGTAACTTCGGTGGTACATCCGCTGACGATATCAGTGAAGAGGTCGATGGAATGCTCTCCATATTCAAGTCTAAGGGACGGCCAATAGGAAAACCCACTGAACGATATTGGGAGACGAACTCGGAGGCGGAAATAGCACAAACGTATGTGTTGTTGAATTGTGATGAAGTTCAGCCATACATCGAGTAAGTATTTCATATATAAATCGTCTATTTAAATACCACTTCATTTATGTCATTTAATATTAACCAAGTTTTTGAATGTTGTGAATTAGGATGTACGCTCAAGAACTACGACGAGCAGAACCAAACATCTCAGATGCATATATAGATGCTCGTATTCAACGTGAATTTTCCCGATGGTTCGAACGTTATGTGAGTACCATTTAATTAATTATGTTTTACGTAAATAAATTAATATTTATTTTAATTAATTTTAAATTGAGCCGTATAGGGACGGGATAACGCTCTAGACAGTCGATTCTTACGAGATCTCAGCAAGGGACCACTACGTCGTGTAAAGACTTACAACGGTTATATTGTGAAGGGCTACAAATTTCATACGTCTGGGTATGCATCGACAAAGGCAACTACCAACAGTGGCGTCTGCGTTAGCAGTGCGAATTACAATGCAGATGCAAGTGATTACTTTGGGGTGTTACGGGAAGTCGTCGAAGTAGAATATCCAGGATATCCAACAAAGACTGTAGTGTTGTTCAAGTGTCATTGGTTTGATTCAGGCCATCTAGGAACAAGAATTCACCCGGAGTACAAGCTCGTTGATGTTAGTTCGAAAATGGCGTATGTTGGGGATGATCCATTTGTATTTGCCCATCAAGTATCTCAAGTATACTACTGCACATATCCGGGAGCTCCACGTGGTTATGAATGGCACGCTGTTTGCAAAGTAAAGGCAAGGTCAATGGTAGAAGTCCCTAAAAAGGACAAAAATACTGAAGATGAATCTCCATTTCAAGTAGAACAAATAGAGACTCCAACTGAAGTCTTTACGGGAGATTTCAATCTTTCTGTACCCTTGACGGTTGCAAATCCCCAATTAATCGAAATTGAAGGTGAAGAGGAGGGGGATGAAGAAGAGGATGAAGATGAGGATGAAGAGGAGAATGAAGAGGAGAATGAAGAAGATGAGGATGATGAGGAGGAGGATGAGGAAGATGATGATGATGAGGAGGAGGATGAAGACGATGAAGATGAAAATTAATTCAATTAATGTAATGTATTTATTTCTTATTTTATAAAAGTTAATTAATTATTTATCATTTAGGTACAAATTATAAAAATTAAATTTACTATAAATATAAGCCACAACCAATATATTTATTAATATATGTGGAAGAAATGAATTTCGTGATTTTTAAAAAAAATATTTTGGTAATTTAGTAGGTCTAGTATATAGAAAAAATTGAATTAATTAAAAAAAAAAAAAAAACGCCAGTATGCCGACGGAATTAACTTTCCGTCGGAATTTACTTTTTGAACAACAGCCGACGGATTATCCGTCGGTATTTATATATGTCCGTCAGAATTCACAATTTGATAAATACCGACGGATAATCCGTCGGTTTCGAGGCATTATATAAAACCGGTTTTCTTTCACATCTTCTTCCTTCATCTTCCCATCTTCTCCGTTCCATCTTCTCCGTTCCATTTCTTTCAATTTGAATTTCAAAACCATCCATTTCTCATTACAATCCATTTCTCTTAAAATCTCTTCCATACCTCCCAAACCATATCAAGGCAAATTAAGGCGATTGATTGCAGAGAAAAAACAGCACCCTCACTGGAAAGAGAAACAAAGAAAGGGAGAGGAGAAATTGTGTTTTTGTAATTTTGTTTTCAGAAGAAGAAAATGATGTTTGAGAGGCATCCAACTTTTTTCACAAACTGCAAACTATAAGAGGTATGTACATGCCTTGAATTGATAAAGTTGAATCTTTTCTATGTTGTACAAACTTTTTTTTTTAAAAAAAAAATCACCTATATATGCTTTCACTTTTACTCCTCACTTCCCTTTTTATTCTCCTCTTTAATTCATTTTTCTTTTTTGTTACATCAACAACTATAAAAATCAATGTTTTTGAGTTCAATGTCAGCATAAGCACAGGGTCGGATGTTCATGGCCGCCGTCGATCGATGCCGCCGCGTGTTTCGAAGAAAGTCGCCGCCGTCGCGTCTTTTGAAGAAGGACGCCGCTGCCATTTCTTTCTATTAAACTCGAAGATTATCCGATATCTCAACCTCTGATTTCAGCCTAACTTCTGACTTTTATTTATTTAAAATTATATGTTTTTGTTCAATTTTTTGGTTTGGAATCTGTGTTATGTGAGTTTAGGGTTTAGGAAAGTAGATTTTTACAGATTTTTTTTTAAGAATATTTTATTAGGTACTTTATTTATTTTTTATTGGTTTCAAAAAGTAATTTAATGTCTTATCTTGTAAAAATGTATTTTTATATTCATGAATATGAAATTTTGGTTTGACTGCAAGAGAAATCGCGTTTTGTTTTTCCTTTTGTGGTAATTTTGACAAACCAATGCCAATTAATTGTCCCCTCTATTGTATCCATTCTTTCTATTTCGACAAACCAATGCCAATTAATTGTGGTCGGAAAATAAAATTCTGGTCGGGGCCTCCCCGGCCACCCATATTTTTTTTATTAATATTTTGTTTTACTGACGGATATTCCGTCGGTAATATGCCAACGGATATTCCGTCGGTCTAATGCCGACGGATATTCCGTCGATATGTGAATTTCGAAATCATATTTTTTTATTCATTTTTTTGTTTTACTGACGGACTTTCCCTCGGTAAAATGCCGACGGATAGTCCGTCGGCATTGGACCGACGGAAATTCCGTCGGCATATGAATGTCGAAATCAATATTTATTTAAAAATTAATTTCTTTTATAATTATTTTAATTCATTCTAATTTATTTTATTATTATTTTAATCCATTCTTTCCGACGGAATTACCGACGGAATGTTGACCCGGTTTGTTAAACGGGTTGTCCGAAATACCGACGGAATATCCCTCGGTAAATCCGTCGGCATTGCCGACGGATATTCCGTCAGCCAATCCGTCGGGAGTTCCGACGGAATTCACAAATCCGTCGGCAAAAATACTGACGATGAAAAAGGGGACGGCCGACCTTCCGTCGGCAAATCCGTCGGTAACATCGGCGGCCGACGGAAATTCCGTCGGTAAATCCGTCTCTAAAACACCCTTTTTTTGTAGTGTGTGTATAACCCTTTTTTTTCCTAGCTTTAATTAATTTCAAGTAATTTAATGAACGTGCATACCAATTCATTTGCAACCTCCGAGTATTACATACTTTATTTGAACAACCTAGCAGCACGTATATAAGATTTTTTACTAATAACGCGCTCCACATGGTTCTACTATATTAATTTTATACCGGCCTCCTATATATATATTAGGGCTAGTCTTGGGTGAGACCGTCTCACAGAATGAGATCCGTAATGTTTCACTAAAAAGTGATACTGTTTAAGTAAAAAGTGATAGTCCTTTTGTTAAAAATATTATCACTTTTTACTTAAACATTATCACTTTTTTTACAAACAAAAATCTGGAAAAAAAATATGGATTATCCTACCCAAAATTTTAAAATATGGGTTAAAATGATCTGTCTCACAGAAAAAGATCCATGAGACGGTCTCACACAAGTTTTTGCCAATACATTATATATATTTCCCACCTTCATTAAACGTCTTCACTTATTTTAATTCAAAAAGCTAACGTGTAAGATTTTAATTATCTAATTATTTAATGGATAGGTTTTATATACACTCGATTCCTTATATCAGTCAACTTTAATTTTTATTTATTTCAGTAAAAAAAATTTCAAAAAAGTGTATGTTGAAAATTGTAAGTCATTATAATTAAAAAGTACAATGCAATATTATTTAAAAAGTGTAAGTCATAATTGAAAAGTGCAATACAGTTTTTAATGAAAAATGTAAGTCATTATAACTAAAAAGTGCAACACAATATTATTTAAAAAATGTAAATCAGAAAAAACTGAAAAAGTAAAAGTGTAAGTTATTATAACTGAAAAGTGCACATTTATATAACTAAAATGTGCAATATAACATTACCAAAAAGTGTACGTCAATATAACTGAAAAAATTATATTGAACATGACTCACACATATTCATAGTTGACACGAAATTTTTTATTCTTCTCCTTTTTTTGTCTCTGAAGCTATTGATATTGATGAAGGGAAAGAGGCTAGGCTATTGTAGAGTTGCCCACGGTTCAAGAACCGTCGGTTCGGCGGTCTTGGAAAGCATGAACCGGACCGACTAAAGAGAGGGGGCAGTTTCGGTTTTGGACGGTTCCGGTTCGAAACCATCAGATTCGGTTCCAGCCGGTTTCGGTCCAAAACCGCCGGTTCCGGAACCGTCAACCAATTTTTTTATTTTTTATTTTATTTATTTACCGATTTAACAAAAAAATAAAAAAAGAAGAAAAGCTTGTGATTTTCAAACCCAGATTTGAAAATTAAAATTAAGGCCCAAAATTGAAACGGCCCAAACCAAAATTGAAAATACAAGGCCCAAAAAAAAACCTACCTGCTAATGCCTCAAAATTTTTTTTTTGAAAAATATACGCCTCCTTCGTGTCTCACTTCTTTTCTCAGATACAGCGTAACAACGGAGATCGAGAACCTCCAATTTATCGTCCCCTTCGTGTTTACTGTCCGGCACTTGTACGACACGCCCCAAACAGCCTCCAGCCGTAGGGTGCACACGGCCACGAGCCACACCTCCTCGCCGTCCTCTGCCACCTCAAACTCAAAGCCTCAAATCCTAGAGGAAGAAGAGGGCTCCGCCGCTGCTACCGGAAACTATAATTAATAAGAAAGACGGAAAGAAGATGAGCAGTTAGTACACATGAAGTGAAGAAGGTGAGTAATTTTTTTAGGTCTTATCCTTTAAAATTGGACCTGAAAGATTTGATTGGGATTGCGTATTTGGACATATATGGGTGAATAAAAAATATATACTCCCTCCGTCCCACAAAATTACTTGCACACTCTTAATATGGAAATACTCCACAAAATTAATAACCTCACAACATCATTTTATTTTCAAATTTGCCACTCCTTTTTTTTCATACATTTCACTTTACACATCATCAAATTACCTAAAACTAGGGGTGAGCAGAAGTCGGAAGAAACCGAAAAAATCGACCGAACCGAACCGAAAATACAAGTTTGGTTCGATTATTCGGTTTTCGGTTCGGTCACGGTTTTAATTTTTTCCAAAAACCGGTTTTCGATTCGGTTCGGTTTTTTTCCATAAAAAAAAACCGAAAAAACCAGAAAAACCGAAAATTAAATATATATATATATATTATATTTAATATATTTTAATAAAATAATTTTATACCTAATGTAAGGTTGTAAGCCTCATTCAAGAAAAGAGGCAGAAAGAAAAACCCTAGCCTCTCCGCAGTCCGCCTCCAGCCTCTGCTCCCATTTCAGCAACCCTCTACAGAAAGAAAAACTCTAGCCTCTCCCCAAAATCCAGCAACCCTCCGTCCCTCTCCCTCTCCATCCTCACTCTCCGTCTCCAGCCTCTGCCCCCATTTCAGTCGGCCGGCGCACAACAACCAGAGCACGGCGCACAGCGGCGGCGGCCAAAATAAAAGTCCAAAAACAGGTCCAATAATAATTTGGTTTTTCGGTTAATAAATACAATTTCGGTCCGAAACCGAACCGACCGATGCTCACCCCTACCTAAAACACCCCTCCTTTATCTTACATCATCAACCACTAAATTCACTTTTCTTAAACAACGTGCTGGTCAAACCGTGCAAGTAATCTTGGGACGGAGGGAGTATTAAATTACGGAACCGAACCGTGAAACCGGCGGTTCCGAACTGGCGGTCCTGAAACTCGTGAAGGTCGAACCGAAACCGGACCGTGAAATTCACGGTTTCGGTTCATGCAAGTGGCGGTTCCGATTCCGGCGGTTCCAGTTCCGAACCGGGAACCGGCGGTCCTGAACCGTTTGGGCAAGTTTAGGCTATTGTAGTTTGATTATTTATATGCACATCAACTGTTTGATAAATTGTCGTTTGGGAAAATACTAATAATATTATTCTTTAGAAGTTGTACACACGGTGTTGTCCTTGTTTTTTTTTTTTTTTTGTTCTGATATTTTTTGATAAATTGTTCTACTTACTATTTTTCTAATTTAATTTTGGAGGTTTCAAACACTGCTAGACATTATATAGGAATAGGCTTGAATCATTCTTATTGATGCTTTTAAGTGGGGCACGTGGGAAGGGGCAAATTCTTGATTGTTTGGGATTAGAGATAGATTTTATGTGAAAGCTATTCATATATCATTTTTGTATTGTATTCCCCAAGCCAATTGTTTGAGCTAAACAAAATACTACAGCGCCACTGTCTTAGAAATTTTAATTCCCTGTTTTTTTTTTCTTATAAAGTCAACATAATCACTTATTGTTAATTTGAAATTTTGCATATCTTCATCCACTTTTATGCTCATGTGCAGTGACGGAGCCAGAAATTTTAGATTGGGGGGCCCGATTTACATTATTATAATGACAAAATAATATTATATTTAATTCATTATAAAAATTTTATAATATCTCATTTCAATAATTTAAATTTAACGAATTTTGTTATATTTTGAAGAAAATTAATTTTGATTGTTCCGACTCATAATAGGTAAAACAATGTTAAAATTTAACGTGCACAGATATTAGTCATTATTAGACAAATGTATAACTTAATGCACAGATATTAGTCATTATTAGACAAATGTATAACTTAAAATATATTCCCTCCGTCCCGTAATGACTTGCATACGTTGACAAGTTCACTTTTTAAGAAATGTGAATTTAGTGAGGTGTGAGGTCAAATAAATGAAGAGTATTTTCGGTGATTTAGTGAGGTATAAAAGAAATTTACATAGGTGTTAAAAAGAATTTAGTGAGATGTAGAGAAGAATGTAGATTAAAATGAGTGACAATTTTAAAAATAAAATAATGTAGTAAAAATATTAATTTTGTAGAATATTTACATATTATCAGTACAAATAATTTTGAAACGTCTCAAATAAAGAAAATATACAAATAATTATAAAACGGAAGAAATATACATAAAAAAATAAAAAATGGTGGGGGCCCACTGCCCCCGCTGGGCCCTATGTGGCTCCGTCATTGCTGATGTGTCTTACTGAGATGCTTACAAAAGACAACAACTTAGTCCTTAGTGGATTATTTATTAACTTGAATTGAGATTTTCGCATGTTTATTTTTTAACTTGGTCCTCAATGAATTATTTATCTTGAATTGAGATAGGATTTTGAGTATCTTAGCCACCACAACTTAATTATCTTGCAAGTGTTTTCCAAGGATGTAGAGAATAGAATTGTAATACTTTTGTCTTACCTTATTTACTGAGTGACGTTTTTGGGAAGTACAAATGCTTAGATCTTCTGGGGCACAATATATGTAAAAGGCAGAAAATTTGAAATTAGAAAGAGATAGATTAAACTAAAAATATAATTTATAGACATGCGTTTGGGCTATTCTAACACACTTATTTAGAAGGAAGCAATAATATAACATTGTATTGCATTCATTTTCATTCATTCTATCTTCACTAGAAAGTTAACCTTGGTATCCATTTATACAAAAATATTCTTTTTTTTTTTTTTAAGGTAGAATTACATTTTTTTTTTTGAAGGTAGAATTACAAGATAGGAATATTGAAATTGCATCTCACGCTCACCTATCTATTACAGATAAACTCTACCAAAGACTCATATTCCAAACTCAATCTTGAGAGAGTGGAGAGTCACACAAGCAATCCATTGGATTCTTCGATCAAGAAAGATAGCAAATCTGTTTCGAAAAAGAAACAAATTGTTGCCCACTACGACTCGCGCTACAAACTTCCCAAATCATAGAAGATGACCCATGGACATCCAGTATCAAAGGAGAACCAGTATCAACCAAACGCAACTCCCAAACAACAAGAACCCACAACAGGGAGGAGGACCCATAAAAGGGAAGATAAAAACAACCGTAAATAAAACAGGAAAAAAAGCATTAAAGAAAACAACAACAGTAAAAAACACAAATGTAAAACGGGATCAACGGAAGAAACTCAACCATACGGTCACCGTGGCTCCGTCGGAGAGGATCTACACATTGATCCCAACAGGGAGACGACTCTTCTACAGGCCGGCGGTTTTACAACGGCGATGGGCGACGGTCTGGCGACGAATCTACTCAAACGTTGGACGGCGACGATCGATCAAAATAACTTCTAGAGTCGAGAAGAAGGAGAAGGAGAGGGAGAGGGAGAGGGAGAGGGAGAAGAACAAGTGGACTGCCGATGAAGAAGGAAGAAGATGAACGGTGTGAGCGGTGGAGTTTTTCGGCGGTGCTTATTTTCTAAGCAACCCCGAGAGAGAAAAATGTTTTAGAGAGAGAGAGAGAGAGTTAAATTATAGAAACATTACATTGAATTGATATTCAATTGATGTCATGTGCCCTTTCAATTTATTGATTTTTTACATTAGAATTAGATTTTATAATCAGTCTTTCTTGATTTATATCTAACATCTACGTCTGCATTTCGACAGGAACTTGTCCAACAACAAAAGAATTGCAAGTGCTCAATAAATAATTGAGGCACATGCTATGGTATTGTAGATAAGCACTAGTAAATTTTACTATCTCTTAAATAATCTTTAATTAATAAGGGTAGAGTAGTAAATCTATCATCAATTTTGACCTTATTTGTATTAAAAATAAAAGTTGTTTTTATATGTAAAGTCTCTAGATGAAATGTCCTTCAAAGTAACTCCCCCAATAGTATTTCATCCTCTATATTTGACAGCAGTTTGTAGGAATGTTTTAACATTAGTAGCATCTAATACAAATACACATTAGTTACAATACATAATCAGTTCTTAATTCTAATTTGATATTTTAATTGTGCAAATTTCGATCTCGAAAGCGCTATTGTGGGGTTCAACGTACTCAGGACTGAGTAATGCTTCTATTTTTATCTCACTACTACATTCTTGGTGAGCTAAAATAAATCTCACATTCACAACAAAATATTTTATTCTTAGATGACTTTTGTGATTTTTGAGATTTATGTATGTGATGATCAAATGGATCCTTATGTTGTAAGGACCTTATTATGTGTAGCTCAGAATTTTTCCTTGCGTCCACCTATTTTTCAAATAACACTAACTTTTAGTACGCTACTATTGGAGATTGAAAGAACGTTTCCGTAGAAGACTTGGGGGTGCATCTTTTCACTGTTGGACATTTAATGTTTGAAACTATTTTGATCAAGGCAAAGCTTTACACTTTATTTGTATCTTATTAGTCATCTTTAAACAATGTGAACTCGGGTTTGTATTATATTGATAGGATTCATTTTATTCAAATGAACTATTGCATTTCACATTGGTTGAATGACATTATGTAAACCCATGTTTATCTTGTCAATGAATTGCATGCTCTATCGCACTTGCTATAAAAAAAAATCTAGTTAAAAAACTGCATATGGCTGGTAACATGGACGAGTACAATCAAATTATATCTGATTTCAATGGCTTATTGCACTGATTGATATTAACCGATTATTTGACATCTGATCAATAATTTCACGTATCACTGATAGTAGTGAATTTGATGAGTTCAAGAAACTCTATGGGAACACTAAGGTGGTGTTTGTTTTGGGATTGAGCAATCCGGATTTGGTTTGGTCCAATCTCAAATCATCTCAATCTAAATACAAATTCAATTATCAATCCACCCCCTATAATACACATATACACTTATTTTTATATAATTAAATCACTATTTTCCTTTTCAATCACTCATTATCTTTTTTTTTTTTTTTTCACAAACTCATTCTCTCTCATATATATTATTCTTCTACCCACTTACTGTCACTCTTATTTTTATGCAAACATATAAAATTACCAAACTAATATTATATATATATATATAATATATAATATAGAAAAATAACAACTACTTATATTTAATTTTATTATATCGAACATATAAAAATAATTATTATTACATATACTATAGAAAAATATTATTATATCTTGAAAATTGAATTGAACTCACACACCCAGAAGTACAGAACCCTGTTGTTTCGAACACTCCCCTCCTCTCCGCCTCTCTCTCCATTTAAACCCTTCAACTACCACTCTCTCAAACTTTTTTTTATGTTTCGGTATCCGATTCAAGGACCGATTAATTCAGGGTATCAATTCCACCGTCCACTTGCAAGAGCCTCATTTAAAGTCATATTTTTGCGCTCTGTATGTATGTATGGACAGACTTGACCCCATAGTCCATACTCTCACACATAACTCACTCGTACTCTCTCTCTCTCTCTCTCTCTCTCTCTCTCTCTCTCTCTCTCTCAATTTAAACACATTCACCTGTGTTGGTCCTGAAAGGAGTATATAACAAGTGTATGGGGGGGGGGGGGAGAATACACTTGTATGCAATTCTTTTCAACTTTGATCAAACCAGAGCTCAGCAAGGTTGTCTTGGACAACTCTGCTGAAGATGATAAACTTCTTCTAAGATAATCAAGCTACTAAGTACTATTGAGTACTTAGTTGAATAACTATCTAGGGGAGTTTATAGGTGCGGAATAGTGGTTGGCCCTTTAAGTTTAGACTCCTTATGTTTCTGAAATCACTTTGTCAATCCAATGCAGTCCAGTTTAGTTTCAGGGAACTTGTCCAAATCAGTTTTGCACAGTCTTTGAATATGTATCTTTTGAAAGATCAGTTTTGTGTGCAGTGTTGAATGAATGTGAGTACTTTGTAAGGTAAATCAACACAAGAGTTTATAGTGGTTCAGAGATTCAAGCTCCTACATCCACTTTCCCTGATTTAACAGGATAATTCCTTCACTCTTGGAATTAACTTGTTTTATAGTGCCAAGGTGCACTTGATCAATAACACCACTCCTTGGTGAATTGATCCCTAGGATGTCTAGAGTCCTAGTACCCTCTTCTCAACTCAGAACTGAACTGTTCTTCTCTCAACAGTCAGCTCCTACCACTTCTACTACTACAACCTTCTCACTTTCTCACTTGAAAGGGTTAAGGTTTGAAGTAAAGTTCCAAATAATGAGATATCCTTTACAATGAAGATCAAGGTATAAGGATAGGATATCTCTCTAAGTTTATGTATGGATATACAATTGGGTTCAGCTTAGAAGAAGTGTTTGAAGACTAAGATAGTCTTTGATAGCTTTGAAAGCACTTTGACTTGTAGGATAGTTGGATATTCTTGTCAAGGTTGAGGTGCTTCAATGGTCTTCACACTCCTTGTATTTATAGACAAAATGGAGATTTGCCCGTTGGAGAGGCAGCCCCAAATTGCTATAAATGTCTTCCTTGAGTTCTTCAAACTGGAAGACAGATTCTTGATAGTGACATGTCCTTATTTGGGTAATAAACGGCTTGTAAGACTTTGTCTTCTTTCTGCAGCACTTTTCCCAATGTTTGACTTCTTGTTAGGACTTGGACATGGCTTCTGAAGGTTGATCCAATGATAGGACAACATTCCTTATCAACTGGACAACTCTCCTTATCATTATCAGCATTTTTGCCTTTCAGCAAGGTTGGCTTGCTCATTTTCAGATGACTTGGCTCTTTTCCTTTCTTTCACATTAAGTTGATCTTAGCATGTTTCAATGAGGTTCTTTAGGGTATGGTTATCTCTAGCTTCTTCAGCATGGTTGACCTTTTGTTCTGGTTCAAGTTTGCAGAGACAACTCTCCTGGGACAACTCTCCTGATCAACATGTTTGGCCTTTTAGCTTCAGAGCTGTTGCTTGTACAGAGTTTTACTTCTCTGGACAACTCTCCTGATCAGAGTTTTTGGCTAATTTTGTCCTTTTGAGCTTTGCAATCTTCTTCTGGACAACTCTCCTGATCAAGGCCTTAGGTTTCATATGGAGTTTTCTTGTCCTTAGAGTTTGTTCCAGACTTTGAGCCTTGAGGGGACTTGATCATTTTGAAGTCATAGGTTCCCCCTCACAGTGTGCATCTAATCATCTAAGAGCTGCCTAACATATCAGCTTCTCATCTAGCCTTATGCTATGTGTTCTATCACATTTTTGAACACAATCATCTTGACTTAGGCATGTCTCAGGGGGTTTTGGTATTTAATCAAAACATGTATCATTTTATTCCCAACAATTTCCCCATTTTTGATGATGCCAAAACCTACACATTCTATGCAAAAGGGACTTGTCTACACCTATTACATATATCTTCAGAAGACATGACTAAGGTCAATATTCCTGAAAAGACAATGTGTTAGTGTATTCACTGTTTTTGTTGCAAGTAGGTTTCAAGGATAGGCATAGAGAGATTTTTGCAATAATGTATCTTGATTCAAAGGTGGTTCAACTATCATTCATATAAAAATCATTACAGGCATGTTGATAGTTGAAGATAACTTATCAGAGCATGAATTCAAGATAACATTTCACTACAAATACATACTAAACATAAGATCAGAGCAAAACAACTACTTCAAGTATCAGAGCTAATACAAAACATTCCAGATATCAAAGTAGAACACATCAATTCTTGTATCAGAGCAATCCAAAATATGTTAGAGCAATCAGCATATCAATGCACATCACATCCGCAGGCTTGTCCAAACTTCAGCAGATTTGACCACTTAGCAAAAATATCTTCAGATAAGATAGTTTTCTATCCAGAAAGAGTCAGAAGACTTAGCCATTTAAAGATCATCCTCAGGAGGTGGGTTCATCCCATATTGTGCCCACACTCTCTTCTTGAGTTCCATGGCTTCCTGGTTGGTTCCTTTGGGTCCAAGGGTCATCTTGTTCAACTTCAGAATTTCTGTGAACTCCCTTAGGATCCTTGCTTGGTCAATCCATCCATCAAGCTTTGGAGTCATGTAGATGATAGGCTTGGGAGCATTGAGTTCAATTCTTGCAATGTCAGCAGCTGCAAGTAGTTGTTGATACAACTCTCTGTAGTATTCTATCATGAACTCAGCAAAGGCAGAGTTGGCATCTCCACCATTCCATCTGTCAATGACATAGTAGTCATAGACAAACTCCCTTTTAGCCTCTTCCCATGTATCATTCAGCTGAATTGGCACCCATTTATCCAAGTGTGGATATTTAGTGTCCATTGGGACCAAAAGCTGAGGCTTCATCTTGCTGTAGGTTGCTCTCCTTCTTCTTGGTTTCTGAAAGTTAGCTCTTCTCTTGTCTCTTGCTCTTTGTGCTTCCTCTAACAGATCCATTTTCTCTTGGGCCTTCATCATGGCCAATTTCTGTTGTGCTTCAGGGTCTTTGCCGTACCCTTCATGAAACAGCTTTGATGGATCATTCAGTACTACAATCTTTGTCTTCATGGGTCCAGGTCCAAAACCTTCTTCATATAAGGCTTCCACATCTTCAGTAGCTTTGGTACCTTCAATGTTGACCATTTCAGAAGATTTGTCTTTTTCAGCAGTTTTGGGCTCTTCAGCAGTTTTGGCTTTCTTTGATGTAGGCTCATCCTCATCAATTCTGAATTCAGGTGGAAGATCAAGACTGTTAGGAAAGTCAGTGAATGTCTCAACTTGCCTTTTCTTTCCTTTTGCCCTCTTGATCTTTCCTCTAGTTTGGACACCTTCATCACCTTTGTCCAAACCAGACACCTCACCACCTGGTCTTTGTTGTAACCTCATCCTTTCTTCTTGAGCTGAGGCCATAGAATTCTTCAATGCAAGTGCTAATTGCTCTTCTTCATCCAATTCTTCCAAGTTTAGCACTGCAGGCTCTTTTCCTTTTCCTTCAGCAGCTTTGACTTTTCCTTGAACTGGGCTTCCAATCACCAAGGCACCTTTTGCTCTAGCTCTTTCCCTTTCCCCCTTTTTGGCAGCATCAAAACACTGGGGTTTTAGCTCACTCATAGTTGTGGCCATTAGGGATTGGTCCTGGTTTAGAGACTTCATCTCCTCCAACAAATATACATTTTCATCATGTATATTCTGCATCCTATCACTGCTCAAGCTAAGGAAAGCTAGAACAGGCTTCATCTTTTGTTGAACAACCTCCTCCAAGGTTGTTTTCAGGGATGCATCCAGTTGGGCTTTAAGAAGCTCAGTGAGGTTGGCCACTGCACCTTCAGCAATGTTGGCCAATACCTCTTGGGAAAATTTTTCAGAGGCTGCTTTCACCATAGCTAGCCTTTGCTCTTCAGCTCTTTTCTTTTGTAATGCAGTCTTCTTTCCAAGGGCTTGCTTGACAGTTAGCCTGAGAGCCTTGACATTGGCATTATGATTGTCTCTCAGCAGCTTTTGCTCTTTCTTGACCTCCTCTGAGATGGCTTCCATGGTGGATTTGGCCTTTTGTACTTCAGTGGAAATGGTTTGGAGACCAGTTTCCACACCACTGATCCTTGCTTCCAGAGTTGGTAGCACAACATCTTCAGAGCCAGTGAGCCTCATTTCTACAGATGCTAGAGTCCTTCCTTGCTCATTCAATGCTCCTGAAGTTTCAGCATGAGCAGATTGGACTTGATGAGCCAAGGAGTCCAATTTCTCTGATTGCATTCCAAGTAGGGCTTGAGCTGAGCCTGTATCTACTTGGATATGGGCATCTGTTAAGAACTCATCTGCAAAAATTTGGTCAAGGGAAATACCTGCAACATTAGACAGATCAAACAAGTTAGGAAATAGACACTCATCACCCTCAATATCTTTTATATAAGACTCTGATACATCAACAGCCTTCTTCTCATTTTCAACTCTTTCTTTTCTCCCTTCTTTAATAATTTCCTCACTTAAAGAAACAGGCCTCCTCTCATCAAGGGCTTCCTGAATTTCAGATTTGACTTCAAGAATAGCCTGTCCTTCCTCACTTATATCACCCTCATTTGGTGGTACACTCACTATTCTAGTGATCACCACATCTCTCTCATCTACTACTCCCTCTGATTTTTCCACTAACTTCTCCTTTTCAACTCCTTCTCCTAAACCTGCAACATCTCCACCTTCAACAAGGTTCAAAGATGGCAGTTGTGGGGAGATCACAGTGCTTATTTCAACAGCCACTGAGTCATCCTGAATGATTAAGGGTTGATCAGTGTCCAACTCTTCTGACACTGAATAGGACTTAATCAAACCAGCCTCTAGCATAGGAACCTCAACATCTTTAGGCTGTGCCTTGGGTTCAGAAGAACCTTCATTGGCAGATGTGTCTTTGGTTGTGTTACCACCCTTGGTCAACACCTCTGAAGATACAGAGCCTTTCCTATGATAGGTTCTAGGAGGGTTTGATAGTCTATCTGCTACAGAAGACTTGGGTTGAGAAGGTTCAGGGAGGTTGGCTCGAGGGGTTTCAGGAGGGTTGGGGTTAGAAGGATTTGAGGGATCATCAGGGGAATCATCATCATTTGAGCTACTGTCAGGGTGTTTGATTCCCTTAGCTTTCCTTTCTTTCTCCTCCTCAATTTTATCAGCTACTAGCTTTGCAAAAATTTCCTCATCAATGAGAAATCTTGTCTTTGAAACTCCAGCAAAGTGTAGCAATCTGTTCTCCTCTATTTGCCACCAGTTTGCACCCTTATCTTGGATGACTTGTGATATCTCCATCATAGACTTGTCTTTTACATCAACAAGCATCCTTAGATCATGAAATGTTTTCTGAATTCTTGGAAATTCAGCAAGCTGTGGGTACAGACTGTCCACAGTAGCCTTTGCTCCTCCTCTGAGCATACTTTCATAAGTATACTCCTCCTCATCTCCACTTGAATGGGGACTTTGGGTTATAGGGGAGTTGGCTCTGGGTTCTCCTAAAGTGGCTTCAGGGAGATTTAATTCAGGGATGTTGGCTTCAGAAGGGTTTGGTGCAGTAGAAGGTGCTTCAGTTGCTTTTGAGAGCAATGAGTCTGAAGGGGCTTTACTCAGGGGGGTTGGCTCATTGAGTGCATGTTCTAAGAGCTTTGAATAATTGAGCATGGATGAGTCAAGGGGAGACAGGAGTCTTGTCTCATCTACTGCTAAATCTGCAAGCACATCAATGCCACTTCTTTGCACATTCCCTTCTGGGGAATATCTCTTAGTGAGATCTACAGGGGTAATGGGTTGGTTGGAAGGGGTAACATGGGTTTCAGGGGAGTTGGGCTCAGGATTCTGAAACTCAGGGATGTTGGCCTCTATAGGGTGACCTTCAGGGATCTTGGATTCTGGAGTTCCAGAACCAGATGAGTTGGTCCTTGACCTAGATTTGGTCCTGCTTTCAGCTCTGCTCTCTCTTAGAGCCAATTGTAGTGACCTTTCTTCCTGCAGCTCCAATACTTTCTCAATAGGCTTGGCCCTTCTCTTGCTGGCCCTACTGCTCCCACTTCCTTCACCTTCCTTCTCAGGGACAACTTCCCTGATCCTCTTATCTCCTTTCTTCTTCTGCCTTGTCTCATTATATTTCAGCCTCAACTCTTCTGAGTGGTCAGAAGGCACACTTACTCCCTCTTCTGCCACTTCATCAACTTCAGCTGATGCTCCTGAGGCTTCTCCTGAAGATAATTGAGACATTTTCCTTGTTTTAACAACTCTGGCCTTGGTTCTCTTCTTCATCTTAGGCTTTTCTTCAACCTGTTCTTCAGCAGGTTTGGCCATAAGCATCCTCCTTTGCTCAGTTTTCTTGCTGAGCTTCCTGAACAGGATCTTTTGGGCTGGGAGGGGCTTTGCAAATGTTTGCATCTGAGAGTAATGGGAGAATCTCTCAATTAACAAGCTTGCCCTGGTGCAATACTTGAGTTTCCCTTCTAGCACAACCTTGTTGTGAGCTCTCACTTTAAATTTAGCCTTTTCCTTCATCATCTCAGACATGATGAAGGTTCTCCAATCAAATTTGATGCCTTTGTCACTAGCATCAATCACAGCAGCCATGATTCTGATTCTTGGATGGCTGACCTGCTCCAAGCTTCCTGTGTTGCTCAAGAGACTCTTAGCAACTACCTCAAAGAGGTTGAGAAATTTTGGCTTGAGAGTCTTCTTGTTTTGTGTTGAAGAGAGGGGACCTGGTACTAATAGCCATTCTTGAGCTATTTCATCTTCATGGCCAGTACCATAAACTTCTGGATTCCTTCCCTCATAAGGCAAACCAAAAGCTCCTTCCAGATCTTCTGAGGAGAATTTCACTCTATGAAATCTCTCTTCTTCCTCTCCTTCTGCAGTATATGACAAATTTGTGGAAACTTCACCATTTGCAGGTTGGCCTCTCCATTTGAGAAAGGCAAAGAATTCAGCCATGTAACTTTCCAAGCATGAACTTGGTCTTTCTTCCATGAAATTTTGTAGCCCAGCTCTCCTCAACCATCTCAGGGTTGGTTTAATCTCAGGATCCTCACTCTCAAAGGATACTGTGGCTCAAAATGAAGATTGTTTTTGTTGCTCAAGTAACCAAAATCAAGGTCTAGAGCCTTGTTGGAGAAATCAATGAGCATCTCTGGTCTAACTTTGGGGGCCATTTGAAAGTTACAGAGAAAAGTTTGATAGAGATTGAGAGAGTTTGAAGAAATTTAGAGCTAGGGTTTCGAATACTTGGGGAAGAAGTGTTTGTGTGGGATCTTAAGACTTGTGAATATTCTAAAAAGAATGTTTGTCAATGAGTTGGTGAAGTCTTGATGCAATTCAAAGGTGAACAAAAATGGAAATCCAAAGTGAACGGCTAGGATTGATTTCAGGGGAGTTGGCCAGTTTTGATCCAATGGTCAAAAACCAATGTAACAGTGAAAGAACTGTTTTATTCAAAACGTGGGTGGTTTTTAATGTTTGTTTAAGGATGGGGGTTTTTCGAGATAGATCATGTCCCAAAAAGTTTAATGCAAACAAGAGTTAAATCTTAGCATTTAATGCATGGAAAGTGACCTTTTGGGTGGGAGACAAATTAAATCCTAGAAAGGTGAAAACTGTATTTCAATGGGACAGATTTCGAAATAGACATTGATCACCTAAAATAGGTGCTTATCAGACCAAGATATGGTTTGATAGCCAAAACAACTTATCTGACCCTACATGGACAAGTGTCCTGAAGAGCTGTGGACAAGTGTCCTGAATTTCAAGGGACAAGTGTCCTGAAGAAGTAAGATCATCTTTTATGAGTTTCAGTAGACTTGACCAAGTCTGCTGAAGTTTGAGTTTATTTCCCCCTTAATGAATGAACTTCTTTGGACTCATTTGTCCAACTTCCCTGGATCAAGAAGACCCAACTCTGCTGATAATTCCAGGAACCTTGCCTCTGCAAGTCGCTTAGTTAGTATATCAGTTTTTTGATGATCTGTGTGGATCTTCACTAACTTAATATCCTTCTTCTCCACATGATCTCTAATGAAGTGATGCTTGATGTCCACATGTTTTCATCTTGTGTGCAAGACAGGATTTTGTGATATAGCAATGGCACTATTGTTATCACAAAATATTGGCACTTCAGTAGAGTTGACTTTGTAGTCTCTGAGTTGTTGTCTCAGCCAGAGGATTTGAGCACAACAACTTCCAGCAGCAACATATTCAGCTTCAGTGGTGGAGGTAGCCACTGTGTTTTGCTTCTTGGAAAACCAAGATATGAGTTTGTTGCCTAAGAATTGACAGGTTCCTGAAGTGGATTTTCTGTCAATTCTGCATCCTCCATAATCAGCATCTGAGTAGCCAGTTAACTCAATGTTGTCATCAGCAGGGTACCAAAGGCCTAGATTTTCAGTGCCTTTGAGATACCTCAAGATCCTCTTTGCAGCCTCAAGGTGACTTTTCTTAGGATTTGCTTGAAACCTTGCACAAACACCTACTGCAAAGGTGATGTCAGGCCTGCTGGCAGTGAGATAGAGGAGTGATCCAATGATTCCTCTATACTCAGTGGAGTTGGTTGGAACACCACTTTCATCAGGATCCATCTTCCAATTAGTATTCATTGGGATCCTCACTGGCTTGCTTGATGTACACCCAAATTTCTTGATCATCTCTCTGGTGTACTTAGCTTGGTTGATGAAGATTCCTTCTTTTGATTGCTTGACTTGTAGACCCAAAAAGAAGTTCATCAACCCCATCATGGACATCTCAAACTTGCTTTGCATGAGCTTGGAGAATTTCTCACACAGCTTCTCATTAGGGGATCCAAAAATTATGTCATCTACATAAATTTGGACAAGCAAGATGTCCTGTCCTTCAGAGATTCTGAAGAGAGTTCTGTCTACAGTTCCCTTGGTGAATCAATGATCCAAGAGGAATTGTGACAATGTGTCATACCAAGCCCTAGGGGCTTGCTTGAATCCATATAGAGCCTTCTTCAGCCTGTATACTTGGTTTCCAATCTCA
Organism: Galeopsis tetrahit; assembly: GCA_963675135.1. NCBI lineage: Eukaryota > Viridiplantae > Streptophyta > Magnoliopsida > Lamiales > Lamiaceae > Galeopsis > Galeopsis tetrahit. Next base: position 46,232,657 of record OY776121.1, read on the forward strand.
AAACCGGGTGGTTGCTCCACATAGACTTCTTCTTTCAAGACTCCATTCAGAAAGGCACTCTTGACATCCATTTGGTATACTTTGAACCTCTTGTGGGCTGCATAGGCTAGGAAAAGCCTTATTGCTTCTAGCCTTGCCACAGGTGCAAATGTCTCATCATAGTCAATGCCTTCATGCTGGCAGTAACCTTTTGCCACTAGTCTTGCTTTGTTTCTGACAATCACATCATTTTCATTTTTCTTGTTCTTGAATACCCACTTGGTTCCAATAACATCTTGATGTGAAGGTCTATCCACCAGCTCCCATACTTCATTTCTGGTGAATTGATTCAGTTCTTCCTGCATGGCTGTGATCCAGTTGGCATCTTGAAGTGCTTCTTCAATATCACTTGGTTCTTGTTCTGACAAGAAACAACAAAACATAGCACTTTCACCATGAAAACTTCTGGTTTTGACTCCTATACTTGGGTCACCAAGTATCAGATCAGTAGGATGGTCATACAACCAAGTTCTTCTTTTTCTGATCCCTTCAGTAGAGTTGTCCTCTACTGGAGTTGAGTCATTTTGATCATAAAATTCAGGATAATTTAGTGCAGGATCTAATTTAGGATCATAATCAGGGGTGTTGTCCTCAATGTCAGGGACATTGGCATTTTCAACATTTTGAGTTCCCCCTTGATTATTTGACCCATTAACTACCTCAGTAGGAACTGCTTCTTCATTGGTAGTTGTTACCTGGATGTGAACTGGGATTGGGTCATTCAGTTCACCATTTCCATCAGCAAGATTTGTCTCAGGAAGATTGCCTTCAGGATTGTTGTCCAATATAGTATGTTCAGGTAGATTGGCTTGGACAACATCTATGAATTCAGTGTCTTTGTCTTTTAGGCTCAATCTGGTTGTCCTCTGTGTGATTTCTTCAGGTTCCAAATTATCATTCCTGATCTCAACTATAGATTCATCAAACACAACATGAGGTGTTTCTTCCACTATAAGGGTTTTCTTGTTGTAAACTCTGAAAGCTTTACTGATTTGAGAGTATCCAAGAAATACTCCCTCATCAGCTTTGCTATCAAAGGTTTTTAACTGTTCTTTCCCATTATTGTGAATGAAACACTTACAACCAAATATATGAAAATATGACACTTTAGGCATTCTTCATTTCCAGAGTTCATAGGGGGTTTTGCCTTGCCCCTTAGTAATTAAACATCTATTTTGAGTATGACATGCTGTGTTTATGGCTTCAGCCCAAAACCTCTTAGGTAAATTTGAATTAGCAATTAAAGTTCTAGCAGCTTCCTTTAATGTTCTATTCCTTCTTTCTGCAACTCCATTTTGTTGGGGAGTTCTAGCTGCTGAGGTTTCATGAGCTATTCCATTAGATGTGCAATACTCATTGATGTATGAATTTATGAACTCACTGCCTTTATCAGATCTTATCTTGATAATGCTAAGGCTTTTCTCATTTGACAGTCTCTTGAGAAGTTCAGGTAGTTTAACTTGTGTTTCCTTCTTACTAAGGAGAAATACTACCCATGTGAACCTAGAGAAGTCATCTACTACAACCAATGTGTATTTTCTATCATTTATACTTGAAGGGGTGATTGGTCCAAAAAGATCCATATGTAGAAGTTCAAGTACCCTTTCAGTAGAAATGACTGGTTTACCTTTGAATGAGGCTTTAATCTGTTTTCCCTCTTGACATGGCTTACACACATGTTCTTTTATGAAAACCTCATTAGGTAGTCCTTTAACTAATGCATTTCTAGCAAGTTTGTTCATTGATTTGAAGTTCAGATGGTTTAGCCTCTTATGCCATAACCAGCTTTGTTCACTAGTGCTCTTAGCAATGAAGCATGCAACATCAGTAGACTTGTCCCAGTCTGCAAAATACACATTTCCCTTCCTAGTTCCAGTCAATAAAGTTTGTTGAGTTTTATCCTTAATTAAACATTTTCCACTTGAGAACTCAACTTTAAAATCTTTGTCACAGAATTGACTGATACTTAGGAGATTATATTTGAGACCAGCTACATAAGATACATTGGTTACTTTGATGTTACCAATCATCAAAGTACCATAACCTTTTGTTGTTGCTTGTGAGTTGTCTCCAAAAGTAACATTTGGGCCTTCTTTTTCAATAAAATCAGTGAGGAGTTCCTTGTTTCCAGTCATGTGCCTTGAGCATCCACTGTCAAGATACCATGCTGTCTTTTTGTTCATGCTCCTCTTCTTGTGGCCCAATGGTACCTGCAATTAGATAGGTTTAGGTACCCTTTGAGTTTTGGGTCCTGAGATGTTAGTTGTACCTTTTGGAACCCAAACTTGCCTAATTACCCTGATTGATTCAAGGTGGCTAAGTTATTTTCCTTGTGCATACACTTTCTTTCCTTTGAATGCCTTGGGGAAAGTATGTGTGAATGTGTTAACTCTGTAAGTTTCAGGGGAGTTGTCAACTCTCCTGAACTTATGAGTCCTTTGTGCAGCTTGATGAAATCTTTGAGGAAAGGCATTTTTAGGACCATTACCCTTTGGCATGAAGGGTTTTGGTTGTCTCATTTTATTCTGCCTTTGAGGATAGTTTTCCTTAGGTCTATTCAGCTGAGGCTTTCTCAGATGAGTTGGCCTGGGCTGATTATACCTTGGATAACTCCTCTGAACATTGTTCAGGAGAGTTGCCCTTCCATTGGGTCTACTCTGCTGAGCAACATTCCTCTTGTGTTCAGGAGCCTTGACCTTTTCCAAAGGTTTAGGTCTAGTCTCCTGAAGCACTAGAGTAGGCATTTCATTCATCTTGCCCTTTCCTCTGTTCAGTGGTTGAATTATTTCATTTTCAGCTTGTTGTTCCACTGATTTGACAAAGATTTTCTTAGTGTTACTTGTAGAAGCAACACTGAGACAAGGTGAAGATTCAAATGGATCAAAACCTAATCCACTTCTTTGAGCCATAGGTCTTTGATAACTCCGAATTTCCTCTATTGCCCTAGAGGATTTATTCAAAGCAGACATTTTTAATTTCAGGCTCTCTTCACTTGATTTAAGAACATCATATTCATGTGAAAGATTTTCAAACTTGGCATTTAGAATTTTTAGTTCAAAATCTTTTCTCTTCTGAGATAGGAGTTGACCGTCAATCTCCTTTTGCTGGTCAACTATCCTGAGATTTGCTTCCTTAAGCTCTCTCAAGACTTGTTGATACAACTCAGTAGATTTGACATCAACAGCTACCTCAGTGTTTTTGGTAAGTTCAATAGCCAATCTTTCATTTTCTTTCACACAGTTATCATGAAATTCTTGTAATCTAGTGAAATCTTCCATCAACTTCCCAAGGGAAAGTTTCAAGTTGACTTCACTAGTGTTCTGTGATAAGAATGATGGTGAGCTAGAAGTGGAGGATACCTCATCATCCTCAAGAGCCATGTTGCACACATCATCATCATCATCATCACTGTTTGAGAACAGTCCATCAGAAGAGTTGAAGCTTTCAACACTATCAGATTCTTCACCAGCCATCATGGCTTTTATATTGGTGAACTTTCTGTCTCTTTTAGCTTGTCTTTCTCTTCTTTCTTTAGAGCTCAGTTCAGGGCAGTCATACTGGAAGTGCCCTTTCTTTTTGCAATTGTAGCACAGGTCTTCATCATCATCCTTCTTGGATTCATCTCTTCCTTTTGATGATGAAGGGTCAGCTCTACTGGACCTTCTTCTATCAGAGTACTTGTCCTCTGATCTCTTCTCTTCAGGCTTTTTGTCCTTGGCCTGATTTTCAGGGGAGTTGTATCTTCTCCTGAATTTGTTGTCTTGGTAGAATTTCTTGCATCTACCAAACCTTGTGTCCAGCTTGTCAAATCTTCTAGCCATCAGGGCTAGTTCTTCCTTCATTTCAGTCTTAGAGACTGACTTTGACGATCTGGGAGTGGGTTGCATTTCAGGTTCAGCAACTTTGGCTTTGAATGCCACTCCCTTAGTAGGATTCGAAGGTTCCTCAATAGGTTTTCTTCTATTGAGGGCAAACTCATAGGCTTTGAGTTCTGAGAAGATTTGTTGCATGGGCATGGAAGAGAGATCTTTGGTATTCTGCATCATCACAGCATAGACATCCCACTTTTGAGTGAGACTTCTCAAGATCTTTAATCCAACTTCTCTCCTGGAGTACACCTTGCCCAATGAGTTGATTTCATTCATCACATCAGTGAATCTACCAGCAAATTTGTCAATGGACTCATCAGCTTCCATTGAGAACTGCTCAAATTTTTGCACAGCAACTTGGAGCTTGTTCTCCTTGATCTTTTCTGTACCCTCACACATCTCAGCAAGAGTATCCCAGATTTCTTTGGCTGTGGTGCAATGGTAGACTCTTCCCATGACTGCATCTGGAATTGTTTGATAGAGGGTATTCATGGCAAGATAATTTAGATTATCTTTCCTCTTTTCATCAGCAGTGAAGTCATCCTCATCCTTGGGAATCAATTCCCTTACATCTGCTCTTTGCTCATCTGTTAATCTTGGGTTAGTTTGGGTAAACACAAAAGGTCCTCTTGTGATTACTCTTAACATGTCAGTATGAAAAGATGCAAGATGAGCCCTCATTCTAATTTTCCAGAAATCATAGTTGTCTATTGAGAACATGGGCAATTTATGATGTGAAATGTGATTGACTGGATTTGTAGCCATCTTGTCCAATCCTTGAACAGCAGGTGGATGAACAGCATTGTTGTTGGCCATATCTCAAGAATAATCAGTTAGTCAACAAGTAATAGATTTCAGATAGAGATCAGTTCAGTGACCACACAAATATGTGAATTTTGAAAATCAAGATGGATTTTCAGAGGCAGTGGTCTTTGAGCCCCTGCTCTGATACCACTTGTTGGTCCTGAAAGGAGTATATAACAAGTGTATGGGGGGGGGGGGGGAATACACTTGTCTTGGACAACTCTGCTGAAGATGATAAACTTCTTCTAAGATAATCAAGCTACTAAGTACTATTGAGTACTTAGTTGAATAACTATCTAGGGGAGTTTATAGGTGCGGAATAGTGGCTGGCCCTTTAAGTTTAGACTCCTTAAGTTTCTGAAATCACTTTGTCAATCCAATGCAGTCCAGTTTAGTTTCAGGGAACTTGTCCAAATCAGTTTTGCACAGTCTTTGAATATGTATCTTTTGAAAGATCAGTTTTGTGTGCAGTGTTGAATGAATGTGAGTACTTTGTAAGGTAAATCAACACAAGAGTTTATAGTGGTTCAGAGACTCAAGCTCCTACATCCACTTTCCCTGATTTAACAGGATAATTCCTTCACTCTTGGAATTAACTTGTTTTATAGTGCCAAGGTGCACTTGATCAATAACACCACTCCTTGGTGAATTGATCCCTAGGATGTCTAGAGTCCTAGTACCCTCTTCTCAACTCAGAACTGAACTGTTCTTCTCTCAACAATCAGCTCCTACCACTTCTACTACTACAACCTTCTCACTTTCTCACTTGAAAGGGTTAAGGTTTGAAGTAAAGTTCCAACTAATGAGATATCCTTTACAATGAAGATCAAGGTATAAGGATAGGATATCTATCTAAGCTTATGTATGGATATACAATTGGGTTCAGCTTAGAAGAAGTGTTTGAAGACCAAGATAGTCTTTGATAGCTTTGAAAGCACTTTGACTTGTAGGATAGTTGGATATTCTTGTCAAGGTTGAGGTGCTTCAATGGTCTTCACACTCCTTGTATTTATAGATAAAATGGAGATTTGCCCGTTGGAGAGGCAGCCCCAAATTGCTATAAATGTCTTCCTTGAGTTCTTCAAACTGGAAGACAGATTCTTGATAGTGACATGTCCTTATTTGGGGTAATAAACGGCTTGTAAGACTTTGTCTTCTTTCTGCAGCACTTTTCCCAATGTTTGACTTCTTGTTAGGACTTGGACATGGCTTCTGAAGGTTGATCCAATGATAGGACAACATTCCTTATCAACTGGACAACTCTCCTTATCACTATCAGCATTTTTTGCCTTTCAGCAAGGTTGGCTTGCTCATTTTCAGATGACTTGGCTCTTTCCCTTTCTTTCACATTAAGTTGATCTTAGCATGTTTCAATGAGGTTCTTTAGGGTATGGTTGTCTCTAGCTTCTTCAGCATGGTTGACCTTTTGTTCTGGTTCAAGTTTGCAGAGACAACTCTCCTGGGACAACTCTCCTGATCAACATGTTTGGCCTTTTAGCTTCAGAGCTGTTGCTTGTACAGAGTTTTACTTCTCTGGACAACTCTCCTTATCAGAGTTTTTGGCTAATTTTGTCCTTTTGAGCTTTGCAATCTTCTTCTGGACAACTCTCCTGATCAAGGCCTTAGGTTTCATATGGAGTTTTCTTGTCCTTAGAGTTTGTTCCAGACTTTGAGCCTTGAGGGGACTTGATCTTGATCATTTTGAAGTCATAGGTTCCCCCTCACAGTGTGCATCTAATCATCTAAGAGCTGCCTAACATATCAGCTTCTCATCTAGCCTTATGCTATGTGTTCTATCACATTTTTGAACACAATCATCTTGACTTAGGCATGTCTCAGGGGGTTTTGGTATTTAATCAAAACATGTATCATTTTATTCCCAACAACCTGTATTTCTCTCTTATACAAAAGTTAACGTGGTATTTTCTTTAAAGAGAATCTTATATATGCATTTCTCAATAGTCAATTCAGATTTAAGGACCGATTTTTTTCTTGTGCAGTTTGTTTTCCTCAGTTGCTTTTGCAGAGACCTATACACTATATATGTATAGGGATATTGATTAAGGAGAATAAATAAAATTAGTATTTGATTTTGAATAGGGCAAAAAAATTCAGGCTACTATTCGAAGATTTCTAATCTGGAATTTTGAGAAAAATGTTCAAGAAGGCTCAAGTTACATTATACAAAACTTTTCAGTCGGCCTAAATAATGGAAAATTACTGGCAACCAATAACACAGATGTTCAGTGTTATCTTGACATAGAATTATTAAAACCTCCTCATTCATTCAAGAGTTTTGAAGAAATCAAACTATTCGGTCAAGATGAATCTAATTATCTCATATGTGAAATAAATAAAAATCTTTGTTTTTTTACATATCCCATATTTTTAAATTTACTTTGTTATTATACTTATATTATATATAATACTTTTATACTTTATTTTTTTAAGATGTAATTGCTTTTGTGGTGCGCATACACGGTTTTGAAACCGTTGTTGTCGATGGTAAAGATGTTCAGATCAAAGATTAACATTGAGGTTGAGGATGAAAGGTAATTATTTATTTTATCTATTTTATAAATATTTTTGTGTTTGTGTTAAATTTTAATTTATACTTTGAACATTGGTAAATAAATATTTTAAAAAATTATATAGTCGTACGAGAATGACTTTATGGGAGGGATACCACGAAAATTTGTTGGAATACAACAAAAATAATCTAAACGATCCCATCGTTTTCATCTTGGATTACGCTAAAGTTTGTTGGGAATAAAATGAGAAGTGTTTTGATTTAATACCAAAACCCCCTGAGACATGCCTAGTCATAGTTGATTATGTTCTAAGGATGTTAGAACATTTAGTATAAGACTAGTTGAGAAGCTGATGTGTTAGGCAGCTCTTATAAGAATAGATGTAATAGTTGAGGGGGAACACATGCTTGCAAATTAACTGAGATCAAGTCCCCTCAAGGCTCAAGTTCTGGAAAGACCTCAAGTCTACTGAAGGACAAGTACACTGATCAAGTGGAATCAGTCAAAAGGCAACCTAGTGAATGCCAACATGAGCTAAGATGCATCATCAAAACATCAATCTACTACATCTTACAAAGCTCAGAAAAGTTGTCCACAAAATATTTCAGAAGAGTTGTCTCAGAACACTTGAACTGGAATCTGTCAAACAAGACAACTATGCTGAAGAGGTCAAGCCCATCTTTCCTAGTCATGTATGCTTAAATGACAAACTCAAAGAAGAAGTGGAAAGAGAAAGAGCCAAATCAACTAAAGAGTTAAAGAGCCAACACTGCTGATGAGTGAACTCTGCTGATTCTGATAAGCAGAGTTGTCCAAGTGATAAGGAATGTTGTCCTTATCTCAGGAATGTTGATAAGAAGAGATGTCCCTATTTGACCAAGTGAGTCTTGAAGTCAGACATTGGGAAAAGGGCTCAGAATGAAGACAAAGTTGTTACAGCCGTTTATTTCCCAAAACAAGGACATGTCACTATCAGAATCTGTCTTCCAGTTTTGAAGAACTCAAGGAAGACATTTATAGCAATTTGGGACTGCCTCTCCAACGGGAAAATCCTCAAATTTGTCTATAAATACAGAAGTGTGAAGACCTTTTGAAGCACCTCAACCTTGACAAGAATATCCAACTATCCTACAAGTCAAAGTGCTTTCAAGCTTTCAAAGAGACTATCTTAGTCTTCATACACTTCATTCTAAGCTGAACCCATTGTATATCCATACAAGCTTAGAGAGATATCCTATCCTTATACACTGATCTTCATTGTAAAGGATATCTCATTAGTTGGAACTTTACTTCAACCCTTATACCTTTCAAAGAGAGAAAGTTAGAAGGTTGTAGTAGTAGGAGTGGAAGGAGCTGAATGTTGAGAGAAGAACAGTTCAGTTCTGAGTTGAGAAAGGGTACTAGGACTCTAGACATCCTAGGTATCAATTCACCAAGGAGTGGTGTTCTTGATCAAGTGCACCTTGACACTATAAAACAAGTTAATTCCAAGAGTGAAGGAATTATCCTGTTAAATCAGGGAAAGTGGATGTAGGAGCTTGAGTCTCTGAACCACTATAAACTCTTATGTTGATTTACTTTCAAGTACTTCCATACACTCAACACTGCACACAAGACTAAACCTTTCAATGATATATATCATAAACTGTGCCGCACAGATTTGGACAAGTTCCCTGAAAACTGGATTGTTTGATTAAAGTGATTTCAGATTTAAAGGAGTTTAAACTAAAGGGACAACCACTAATTCCGCACATATAACTCACTTAGATAGTCCTTCAACTAGGTACTCAATAGTACTTAGTAGCTTGATTATCTTAGAAGAGTTAAACACATCAGCAGAGTTGTCCAGGACAACCTTGCTGAAGTACTTTTGGTTAAGTTTGAAAAAGAATTTGCATACAAGTGTATTCCCCTCCCCATACACTTGTTATATACTCCTTTCAGGACCAACAAAGTTCAACATCAATATAGAGTTAATGTTTATTTTTAATAATTTATATTAATTTTCATTTCAATGTGATATGTTAACTTAATGTAATACTTTAAAAAAAAACTTTAGGGAAATATATTTTAAATTCGAAGTTTGTAAGCCGACTATCCATCAATGTTGATATTGCAGAAGTGAATGATTTTAGAAACAGGTAATACTACTTATTTAAATTGTTATTCAAATTAGATTTACAACAATTATATTAATAAAATAAATTGTTACTTTATTCTAGATTTCAGTCAAGAAAAATTGAGATTCCAGCTCCTATATATTTCTCAAAAAAGACAGAGTCCAACCATTCTTCGATTTACGATGAAATAACTGAAAATGTGGAAGTAATGCCTCTAGCTGACATTTATGATGTTACAAAGGTATTTATATTTTTTTTCTTATTAATTATATATATATATATATATATATTATAGTTTTTATCTTATTAAAGTTTTCAAAAAATGATTGTAATATTTAATTAATTTTTTGAAGGATTGTTACTGTGTTGCGGTTGCTACGTGCCATTCTTTAGAGTCGGACAAAAGATGATTGTACTATTTAATTAATTTTTTGAAGGATCATTTACGATTAATTTTTTTAATGTGATATGTTAATTTTATTTAATTACATCTTATTTCAGTGTAATTCTTCTTCGTCAATATGTGAAAATGAAGATGCCGATTGTGTAGAAATCACTCTACGGAACAGGAGAAAATTAGACCAAAATGAGTCTATTCTTTGTAACATTATTGAAAGGAATGTTCAGATGTCTTCTACTAAAAAGAAGTTTAAGGAAAGGAATAAACATTGGTTGGGTTTTTAAGAGTGGTGTGAAACAATTTTATTGGTTTTTTGTTTTTGTTTTCTTACTGAAGAACCGAGTTGCCTTTTGGTTGGACACTAATTACTTTTTTATTTGGATTATGTTTTTCAATTTAATGTCTTATGTTTTTAATTATTTATTGATTTGTGTGGAATAGTTTTTTCGATAACCAAATATGATTATTATATGCAAAATTGTGTCCAATATCTTTTATTATATATATAATCGGATTGCAATTACATAAATGACATAGATTTTGCATCATTTATTTCATTACATAAATTCCATAAGTTTTGCATTATTTATTGCACATGTATTTAATATTATTTATAAGGGTTAGTCTTATGTGAAATATTGCATACATGCATTTCATCCCAATTAGGCAAGTCAAAACCCTAAGTCCAAAAGTCAAATTAAGTCAATTTTAAAAAATTCGCGGGTCATAGGTCTGGATTCGGGTTGCCCAAAAAATTCGCGGGTTGCAAACAGGTGGTTTACTACATGACCAAAATATTGTTACTACAAGGCCAAAATATTACCACTACAAGGCCAAAAATTTAATACTACATGTCAAAACATTTTGAAAAATTCACCAAAAAATAAAGTCTCCAGAATATTTTTGAACATGTAGTAATACACTTTTGACCTTGTAGTGATAAAATTTTGGTCTTGTAGTAACATTGTTTTAGTCATGTAGTAGCCGAATAAGTCAAAATTATTTTAGTAATTTTGTCCCCAGAAAATAAGTGTCCAGAATATTTTTGGACTTGTAGTAATACACTTTTGACCTTGTAGTGACGAAATTTAGTTCTTGTAGTAACATAATTTTGGTCATGTAGTAAAATAATAATATATTAGAGTGAAAATAAATATTTTAATTAAGGTTGACCCGCTTTGACCCGTGTTGACCCGCATTGACCCACAAATTTTGACCTAATTACCTTAATTAGTCATATTGCATGTATGCAATATTGCATATAAGTTTTTGGGTATTTATAAAGTAAATCTCATTATTGTTGCATTCTTTTTATTTTTTCCTTGTAAACTACCAGTGAAGTTCTATAAATTTTAGATTTTTGTTTATCTCTTAATCAAACAAAATTACAAACAAAATTTATAGATGTGTCTTCACCACTGATATAAGTTATGAACGAATTTAGTCAAGGTACGCTCTCTTATGATCATGTACTTCACGTTTTTTTATTTTATCTAGGAAACTCAATATGCATTTTATTATCATAGGTGCCATATAATTTTTTTTAGAAACAATCTACTATATAAGCATCATCTATATTGATAATTGTCTTTATCATACTTTAATTTGTAACTCACAGAGCAAAAGTAACCATATTCAACTAATGATATTTTTCAGTGAATATTTCAATCATAACATGTAATAAAATTAATAATGAGATTTACTAACCTTTTTTTACAAGAGTTTCATCTTTATACGTGTAATAAAATTAAAATGCTTCTTTTAAAGGGATTTAAATATAATCGTGATTTAAATCCATTTTTTCTCTATTTACATTAGTAATTAGAGTATTTATCCATATATTTCTACTATTTTCCTGAAAATTTCAAAGAAGAAGACAAATGCAAATTTAATAAAAATTCCTAAACATAAAAAAACTCAAATCAAACAAATAACGACAAAAAAAGATTTATAAAAAATTGAAGCAGAAATGGTGAAACTTACCGTCCATCTTGACAAGGGCAGATCGATCAGATTTGGTCTTTTTTTTTTTCGATTTAGAAAAAATAAATTTAGTATTCTACAACTGAAATTTGTCAATAGATCGATGTTAAAACCTTTTTGTTTTTTCTAATATCGATTCTCGAGATATTTGTCCATCTCAAAACCGTTTAGTAACAATTTTTTGATCGATCCATCGAAAAAAAAGTGATTTAAATCAGAAAAATAAGATTCAAATCGCACTAAAATTATACCATCGAAGAAGATGAAACTTATATGGAAATTGAAGTCCGGATTCAAAATGGAGGTTGAACACCAAAAATAAATTAAGAAAATTGAATAGGAATTTGAAGTCCGGATCCACGGATTAAAATAATGTTGACGCGTGTTTTCAATTCAATACAGTTTAACACAATTTAGTTGTGTAGCACTATAATAATATAGGGTTGCGTGAATATTATATTTATTATTATTATTAGTGGGAAGACTAGAGAGAGTATTTTATTAATGGGTAGAGTGGGGTGAGTAATAACCTGCATAGGTAATAGTTTTTTAATATAAATGACACAATCTATAAATTTTAAATTCATTTTCACAATTCTATTTTCTATTATTGGTTTTTTTTATATAAATGACACAATCTATGTTAATGTTCCACTTTTTATATTTTAAAAATTAGTTTTTTAATTAATAAATTTATTTCAACCTCGCGTAAAACGCGGGTCTTGCACTAGTATCAATAATATAAGTCTAGTATAATGCAGTACCATAGATTACATCCTACCATTTAGTGTACTTCTCGATTCACAGTGGAGTAACAAGGCAATCTATATCTCAAAACTGGGAATCGGTCGGCTCTTCAACATCCCAAAACACCTCTCCACAACATTCCTTAATCTAGAATGTCGAGATTAAATAACTCACGTGATGTAGTGGGATGCACCAGTATTCGAAACTATTGTAGGTGATATCTAGTTGATATGTATGGAGCTAAGAAACATTTGTAATTACAAAAGCTAACATCAACCAAATACATTTTTCCTATTAAAATTACAAGTACCAATTATAAGTCGTGCGTTTCATACATTGTATCCAAAATTCGCAAAGCTAAGTGGAGTACCTTAAGGAGGCCAATGAAAATGCTAATCATTCAGAATAGCACTTGATAACACCCTCACATCAGACACACTCTCTTTCCATCCAACATAGACATATGTGAATAAATCGTCAAAGTCACATATCGCAAGCACGTTTTGTGATAGAGTTCCCTTACGTGACCGAAAACTTTGTTGCTGATCTTCCGAAACCCATGTTGGTATCAAAGATACATCCATAACACCAATTACATCTTGTGGATCAATGAATTTCATCCACATTTAACAAATTGATCAATTGTATGCAATTCAAAATAACAAATAACAAAAATACCTTGAGGTATGGGTAAAGACATGGGTCAATGAGCACTTTTGGTGGAGTGTTTGAGAAGTCCGGTGGAGTGACATATATAGATGGTAAACCCATAAAAGCTTTTAGAACCTGATGCACCACATGATTCACAGTTTCAGCTAAGTGTTGAAGTGTTCCCTTATAATGCGATGCCTCGACTAATGTGTGACAATACGGAAGAATATTGTCACTTTCTCTTCAATTGAAAGTCGTGCGTGGGTACCATTAGTTAAGAGTCCACGTTTGGTCAATTCATCCTCGAGTACCCTGAAACACGGTTTGTCATACATAAAGTATTATAAAATGCGGTATCAACACCATTTAGAAGCACTCCTACCCAATTATTTCCACTTAAACGTGAGGTTAATTGTCGAATGTGCTGTTGGGACCGATTACGAATATACCACCCACACAAATGGAACAAAAAATGTCATAATATTTCATCATCAGAACTATCATCATTATTTCTCGCCACTCGAACAATTGAAACAACGAGAACTACTTCATTCTCATCCTCAAAATCTGACATATTACCTATTAAGTAATAAATATTGCACAATGCACATCAATGACAAAATAATACAAGACATAATTTTCATACATAAACACTCATACAAGACAAGACACAATTTTCATACATAACATGTTAAAATCCACAAAATAATACAAGCCAAATATTCAAACACAATGTTAAAAGAAAAAATGTCTACCAAACATTTATCATAATAAATAAATATACTAAATAAAGACCAGCCTGAACTCTGAATCTACAAGTTCAACACCCATGCACGCATAAGATCCATACTCATACGTGAAAAACCTTACAACACTCTGGATCCATAAATCGGTCAGATGTCTTAATCAACTGGTGTATTGGAATACTTTCCATTTTTTGAACTACTTCCATACAAACGTATGGATGCCTCAAATTGATCAAATATTGACATCTTCTTAGTCATGTACAAGTGAAAGTCATCCTTAATTCCCTTTCTTAAAACCTTTAGATATCATCATTAGTATCTAACAAAGATCGCTTGTGAGAAGATCGTCGGCTACCACTGCCAGTTTTCTCGACTGGATAACTAAAGGAATGAGAAATATTGTGATCATTCGCTGTAGGAGGATTATTGTTTTGCTCCTCCTGCTCATTATCGGTAACCTTAGTATATATCGATCGGGCAAACCCCCTTATGGCTACACTATTCTTGAAAAGCCCAGTACATATTTCAAAGTGATGGAGTCCCGCTTTTAAGACATATTTGTGTTCCTTAGCCTTCTGTTAAATTTGAATTAAATGATAAGTATATACTAATTTAAATGATACTAAATTAAATAAAACAAGTATGATTTCATTTAAATTTATTTACCACATATAGTCCTTCTAAGACCTTCGGGGCTCCTGTTACTGTCCTCAATTCTCCATCACAAGCAAGACCCAATCCCAAATTTATCTTGTACGAGATAAAGATCTTCTAGTTGGCTTTCAAAAGTTTCCATTTGTTTTTTAAACCATGCTCCGTGGATTAATTGGGTCTTTTGGCTATAACATTTAAATTTAGGGTCATCTCTTGAAGGACAGACAAACTAAAAGACGAGGTTAGAAGTTGGTGGTTTATTTGAGCATGGTGACAAAGTAAGAAAAAATAAGACTCCAAATCATTGGTCCAATGCACTTTTTGTCCTACGACATCTGTAATAAAATAAGTAAAGTGTGAATTATAAACAATCCATTTTGATGGGTCATATAATACACATCATCAATACATAATACACCAACTTACCATCACCAACAAAACTACCATCTCAGAAAGTCCTAATCTTATATTCACATAGCCAAATAAACACAAGCACATAAATTAGACAAATATGTTGATACACCAAACTAGAAATTAAAAAAATAATCCAAAATATATGAAAACGCAACCAAAGCATAAATTAAACATATGACTTCATACAAAAATTATAAACTCGCATATTAGTAATACAAAAAAAAATATTCATCAACAAAAATCTATATACATGCGAACAGAAATAAAACTTCAAATATTAAACCATAATAATAAAAATATCTATAATAAACAAAATATATAAGAGAAATACACTTAAAACTGAGAAAAAAAAAATGATCGAGGCTATCTTCAATCTAGGTTTTTTTTGGCAAACATCGTTGTTAGAACCCACAGACTCCGAATCAACCAAACCAAACTTCGATCTCGTTTGCAAGTGCAAGGTATGCAAGTGTCGGTATAAGACATATCATATTAAAAATAAAACCACATAAGTTGGAAAAAGCCAAAATAAATGCAAGCTCTCCGACCAACGTAATGTATATAAATAATATTAGAATAAGATGAAAAAAAATGTGACGTATAAATAATGTTCTTAAAAAATACCTCCTCGTCCATTAGAATAAGCTCATAAAAAATATTTTGTGGCCTTGAATCCTTACTCTACATACCACGTCCTTACAACTTTAAATTTAATTGTCCATTGTTCTTTAACTGGACTGATGTCTGGGATTGAAGAGTATATAGTCACCATTTTCTGAAAGAAAAAAAAAAACAATTACTATTAATTTAAACAAACAAATTAAAATTTGATATATTGAGCACAAAAATGTGATCTGAGATGTGATATATTACACTATCAAACAAACCTTTTTAGAGAATGATTCATCTTTTTTATGTTGCAAAAGATCAATGAGTTTTAGATTTGCTTTAGTGAATAAATTAGCCATTATCTTATATATACTGATCAGAAGATACAAAATTGGTAGTATATATTAGTTAATATTTTAGAATTATGCATGCATAATCAGGGACGGAACCAGAATTTTCTTGTGAGGGGGGCCAAAATATACAGCTCAGCACTAACATATTTTCTATATGAAAATTTAGATTTTTTTAAAAAAAATTTAAAAAAGGAAAAAAAAAATTGTACGTAATCTATGACACTGGAGATAGATGATATAATTATGTTCTAATCTCTCAAACCCTATTAACTGAAATTAAAAAAATATATATTTTTTTCTCTACTAGTGTGAAGCCGTGAGAATAAAATGCAAAAAATGTACAGTATAATGATCTCCAATTTTTAATATTCAGTGTCTATGTAAATATTTTATTTTCATGTTTTTTATTTATGCAATTTGGGCTGAGTTTAATTTATTCTTGGACTTAATTCTCATAACCCATTTAATAATGGATGAGATACACAGGAGTCCAAACTAATAAATATAAATATATTTTATTATAACTCAAACTATAGGTATAATAATAAAAAAAAAATATTGGAGGGGGGCCATGGCCACCCCAACTATATGCATAGTTTCGTCCGTGTGCATAATTGAATAAATTATGCCCTTATGTTAGAAATGTCTCATGAATCCGCATTGATTACTGTTTTCTTTTTATTAACACGTGTTAAATGTCATATTTCTTTATATTGGTATTTAAATAGCACATCAATGTTTTGACAAATAATCCTAATATAGATTTCATAAATAGTTAACCTATAATTAAGTGGATAAATTAGAATTAAGTGGATAAATTAGTGCAATATAATAATCAATAACGGTTACACTTTAAGTTTTACAATATTAATAAAAAATAAAGTTTTAAATATTAAATATATAAACAACATATAATATAAACCCTAATAAATAATTATAGGACATAATTAAATAATACTTATATATTTATATATTAATAAATTCTAATGTTAGATAAATTGATTTTTTTTACACTTTATGTATTAAATTAGATTTTATGAAGCTTTAACTAAAAAGTAGTAAAAACATTATTTTGTATTAGGGTAAAACAACTCTTCTTCTATTCATTGCAAGATCATGTGCTTGTGGAAGTCCGGCCACAAAGTCAGGCGGATTATCCCAACAGTAAGAACAATGAGGCCTCCCAAATATTCAAGAAGCCCTTATGACAGGATTTTGATCAGAATCACTGGATAAACATAAGATGAAACTGAAGCATACATATAAAAGATAGTACGAAATAACAAAAAAGTGTAAGTAAGAGGGTTATTATATAGGAAATTATATAAAGATCTAATGGTTAATATTACATTGTTTAAATGGATGGATTAGATTACATTGAAAAGGAGAAAAATGAGGTGAGGAGAGGATTTTTTAAATGGAGACCATTGAGAGGAGAGAGATTGTATCAGACGAATCATTATGTGACACGTGGCAGTAAAAAAGTTTACAAGATTCAGAATTAGTATATAAGGAAGATATATATATATAGATTTGTATGACTTTTAAATATTTATTTAATATTAAGCCCCTGGTCTTTTTTTTTATCCACCAATATTTTTTGGTCTTAACCATTTTATGTGACAGATTAGGAGAATACACTGAATAGTGGAGTAATCTATGGTATTATTTAACATTTATATGATTTTTATATCATTTCAAGTAAAAAAAAGTCCCATGTGATTTTACCGTTTAAAATTAACATAATAGTGCGTGTAAAACACAAGCGCCGTTAATCACCATTTCCATGGACACTTCCAAATCGGTCCACCCAAATAATAATCGTTTTCAAATCGCACAAATTATTTGCCAAATAGTACGAATCCATCTTAGAATCCCCCAAATTACATTGGAATCGTACCCCAAATCGTACGGTAAGAAATGACGAAAAATCACGGTGAATATTCATAAATTGGAAATGAAGGAGATATTGATATTTAAAATCGACAATGGGCTTTTGTTCCTAGCACTGAGACGAGGCTATAGTGTGTAGCCTTTATGAGTTTCGTGATCAGATTTTTTCACAAGGTTTTGAAAAAATATATATGGGGATAATGGTGCCACGGTGGTGGCTGTGGTACCTGTTGACGTGTGGTGGCGGCAAGGTGATGACGAGAACGGGGCTAGAGTGGTGTTGGCGGCGATTGGAGTGGGGATTGGGAGTCTGGGACGTTGGTCGTCGCCCGTCGAGAAGAACGGGGTGGCCGGAGGGGAGAAGATATGCGCATGTTTTTTTTTATCTTTTAATATACTTATTTATTATGTTTATTCTTTTTTTTTTTTTTGAATTAATTTTTTTAAATAATTGTAATTAATATTTATTTTAATTCAATTTGATAATAGATTTAATATTCAAATTTTATATAAATGTTATTTTTTCAATTTTAGTTTTAATTAGATTTGTATTAAAAAATTATTTAGAGTAATTTCATAATTTACATTAAAACTTTTAGTATTTTAAAATTATATTCCAATTCTAAAAAAAATGAAAATTAATTTTCATATTGTAAATAAATAAATTTGGTTTGTACAATTTTTATTTTTTTTGTATTTCAAATTATATCCAGATTTTATGGGGTAAAAGATTAATTTGAATTTTCAGATTATATTTAAATTCGTATATTTCAAATTTCAAAATTTTTTATCTTCAAATTATTTCTAGAATTTACTTTTTAATTTGTATTTTGTATATATTTTAGTTTTAATATTTTTTTATTATTGAAATATATTCAGATATTTTTAAAATAATTTACATTTATTTGATTTTTGATATTTTTAAATTATATTCAGATTTTTGAGTTTATAAAAAGAATTCCAGATTCTATAATTTCTTTTATTTTTAAATTATTTCTTTTGTATTTAAATTTATGATTTAGTAACTTATGTAATATTCAATTTTCAATTTAAAAGTTTTAGTAACTTATGTAATATTCAAACTCAATCTAAACATGTTACCATTTTTTTCCTTACCCTATGTTTAGTATTATATAAATCTTAAACCTAAATTGAGTTTAAATATTACATAAGTTACTAAAACTTAAATTGAAATTGAATGTTACATAAATTACTAGAACATTAATTGAAATTGAGTTTGAATCTTCCTAATATTCAAATTCAATTTAGGGTTTAGAGTTTAGTAACTTATATAAACTCTAAATTGAATTGAGTTTGAATATTACTAGTAACTTATGTGCATTAAATGCTCTTGTACGACTCTAAGAAGATCTCTGAATTCCTTGTCCAAGTCAACTCAATAGATGTGTTAGATGTTATTCAACATTCTCTTTGTCTTCCGGTAATCATTGCCTTCAATGTGTTCTGTTATCTGATCAACCGTCTTTAATGCCCTTTAAGACTTGACAAAATCTGGCGAAGTTCGTATCAGCTGGGATCTTTATTTGAGAAGGTATTTCAAATAAAAAAATTTAAAATAGATGGACTTCAAATGAATGGTTTTATTCATTTCAATTTTAAAATGTCCCTTGGTATTCTAAAATGTTTTACATTCCTAAGACCCTACAAACCCAGAAAAAAAAATCCATCCTTATGCTCTGCGAAAAAATTAAAACAAGTTGGCCCTCAATTTCTTACATTGAAGGCTCAGACATTGAAGAACTCATAAATACAACCATTGAAACTCAAATAAAAAAGCTTGGGCACCAAATTTAACACTCATAAGTTTACACAAATGATGCAGCGATTCCTTAAAGATATTCGGCTGGAAAATTGAAATTACATGAGTTACTACAAATTGAAATTGAATATTACATGAGTTACTACAAATTCAAAATTGAATATAAGTTACTAGAACATTAATTGAAATTGAGTTTTAATCTTCATAATTTTCAAATTCAATTTAGGGTTTAGAGTTTAGTAAGTTATGTAAACTCTAAATTGAATTGTGTTTGAATATTACATTTTATAAAAAAATGTGTAAGTAAAAATGTAAAATGAGGGGTATCATGTAAGGTACTAAACTCTAAACTCTTAAATCGAAAATTTGAATATTACATAAGGTAAAAAACTTAAATTGAAATTAAAATTGAATTATTCATCCATTAAATTTAAATATATAAATTGAATATCCCATAAGATACTAAAATAAGGTACAAAATCCTAAACCCTAAATTAAATTTGAATATTACATAATGATAAACTTAAGTTGTATCATTCATGTTGGGATATGAATCATATAAACAATGTTCTAGATAATGAAAGTATGTTTTGATGGCCAAAAGCAACTTAAAGTTAGTAATATATATGGTTCTAAGTCATCTTAACTAAGTCATCTGAAAACAAGATTACTGATCTTAACTGAGTCATATGAAATAAGTTTACTGATCTTATTAAGAAATATTGAAAATAAGATTACTGATCTTAATGGAATCTGAGAATAAGAATATTGATTTTAATGAGATATTTGAAATCTGAGTTTACTGATCTTATATGAGTTTACTGATCTTATTGTGTTTACTGATCTGATATATGAACTGTTAGGAACTAAGCTGATGTTTTGTATTGTATAGACAGCTTATAGTATAGGACTTAGATATACTCATCTGTATATAGTTCAGTTGATGTATGGATAGGTTTTATATATGTAAAGTTGTATTTTATTGTATTCAGCATTGTAATAGTTTAGAACAGTAAGTTTAGAACACTAGATTAGAAGAAGATCAGAAGACTAATGAAGACTCAGAAGACTACTTCAGAATAAGAAGACTTCAAAGAAGAGTTGAAGAGAAGCTTAGAAGTATTCTGGAGAAGTGCATAACAGTTTTAAGTTACTGTGCTGACTGGCTCAGAACAGTAAAAATCAGAACAGTAAGTTACTGTGCTGATTTGGTGAATTTGAAGAATAAGTTTGGAAAGCTTATTTAAAGAGTAACTGAAGATATATTTGAAGATATGCTGACTTGGAAGTTGAAGGAAGTTACAAAGTCGGTTACAAGAAGGAAGTTACAACAAAAACAGTTTTAGAGTTAGTTGAGAGTTAGTTCACAAACTGCTAACTGTCATACTAAGTTCTATAAATACTGTATGATCTCCTACTTGAAGAGACTACTGAAGGACTGCTACTACTGAACAATTACTGATCTTAGAGAAATCAAGAGCAAGTCTACAACCAAGAACTCACAGAGTTAAGGAAATCGAACTAAGGAGAAGCCACTGAATTGAAGAGAAGAATCAAAGGCTATTCAAGAGAAGTTTACTTTTCATTTTAAAGTTTGTATTGTTGTAAACAAGTGTGCTAGTTACTTGTAGAATTACTAGTAGATCGAAGATACACTTGGAAGTGTAATCGATAAGATCACAGTCTTAATCTTGGGACTTTAAGCCACAAGAAACTCAAGGAAGAGTAATAAAACATCACAACTGGGATTATGAGAGTGGATGTAGACTTATTGGTCGAACCACTATAAAATTATGTGTTCTTTATTTTCTGTTTGATATTTTTTTGATATTTGTTTAAACAAGAACAGTAGAATTGTCTAAGTAAAGATCTGATTAAAAGTTGAGTATAAAACTAAAACTGGAAGTACTGATCTGACTCAGTAAGAACAGTACTATTCAGAACACTATTCCGCATTATAAACTCTGATATTTTGAAAGATTTTTGAAAGTCTATTCACCCCTCCCCTCTAGACTTTCTTAGCTTACTCAATCTTAACTCAACTTGGGACCAACAAGTGGTATCAGAGCAGTAGTTCTTTGGACTGCTGTTTCTTGATAACCTTGTAGATCTTGAGGGAAATCTCACTGATCTTGCTACTATTTCTTGATATCTGTCACTATCTGAATACTTGAAAACTATCTGCTATACTACTGATCTTATTTGTCTAACCAAACATGGATGACACTAATGTGAACAAACTGCCTAAGTTCAAGATTGCAGATTATGACTACTGGAAGCTTAGGATGGAGGCCATCTTTAGCTCAACACATGATCTGATGGTGTCTGTGGTGACTGAAGGACCAATTGTCACCATGGTGGAAAACACTGCTGTTCTGGATCCTTCTAAACCAGTTGGAGCACTGGTCCCTAAACCAAGGTCAGAACTGACTTCTGAAGAAATGCGACAAAACAATTTGGATAGTCTTGCTAAGAATTATATTTTACACACCTTGCCAAATGAGTATCTTGGCAAAGTTTTTAAATGTAAGACTGCAAAGCAAATGTGGGACAAATTGGCTATTCTTTGTGAAGGTACTACACTGATCAAAGAAAGCAAATTATCCACAGCTGTCCAAAGGTTTGAAACATTTAAGATGAAGCCAGGAGAAACAATTGATGAATTGGATACTCGATTTACAAAGATTATGAATGATCTTGATGTGTTAGGAAAGACTTATACTGAAAGAGAAGTTAACTTGAGAATCTTGAAAGCTTTGGATGAAAGGTGGAAAATGGTCAAGATGATCATTAAAACCACACAAGACATTGATTCTTGGCCAGCAGAAACTATGTTCCAAACCCTTAAGGCACATGAGTTTGAGTTAGATGAAGAAGATCCTATTACTGTGATTCATAAGGATAAGGATGCCTCTAAGGACATAGTTTTTAAAGCCTCTACCTCTAAGGGGTCTAGATCATCTAGGTCTAAGGCCTCAAGCATAAAAGATGAACTAGATAGTTCTAATCTTAGTCTGAAAGATCAAATGAGCCTTATGATCAAAAGATTTGATAGACTAAATAAGAGGTATGGTAGATACAAGAGATTCTATAAGGAAACCAAATGTTCTAGTAACAGGGACTCTTCTGTGAACAAAAGGGATCAAAACTCTTCTGAAAGAAGGGATGAGATTTCTAATGAGAACAGGAGAGATAGGAACTCATCTGATAAAAGGGATAGAAAGTATTCTGATAAGAAAGACAGGAACTCAATTGACAAGCATGACAGGAACCGAAATCATTCACCTCCTAAGAGAACTTCTAACAATCCTGTTTGCTATAATTATGATAATCCAAGTCATTATGCTTATGAATGTCCTGATCTGAGTTCTGAAGATCGAGAAGAAATGAAAGCCCGAAGAGATCGAAAATATGCCAAGGGTAAGAAGGCAATGATGGCATACAATGATTCTGATTCGGAATCAGAAGAGTTGCCATCGTCTTCATCTGAATACCCTTCTAGCAATGAGAATGAAGCCTTCATAGCATATGATGGACTGGTAATGATGGCCAAAATAAATGATGAGGTATCATCTGCTAACTCTTTTCAATCTTGCAAAAATTCTGACACTGATGAAAGTGATGCTGCTGATAGCAGTGTAGGAAGTAGTCTTCATCATTCCCAAGGAGTGACTGAAGAAGACCTTCTACAAGCTAACAAAGCATTCATTGAAATTAGTGATGAGAATATATCTTTAAAGCAAGAAATCATTAATCTGAAAGAAGCTCAGTCAAAAGTGGATCCTAATATAGCTGTCATAAATGCAAGGCTATCAGAAGAGTTGTCCCAACTCCAAGAAAAGTATGCATCCATTGACAAACTATATCAGGGTATGCTTAAAACTCAAGCCAAAGAGACTAATGAATTCAATGATTTAAAGATTAAATGTGAAAAACTTGAAGAGCGCAATAGATTCTTAGAATCTGAAGTAGTGAGCCTAGATCGAAAGCTATCTGGGATGATTAACTCTACTAAGATTAATCAAACTATCTCAGACAGATATAGAGCTCCAAATGACAAAAGTGGGATAGGTACTGATCTGCCTAGTTCCTCTACTTCAGAATTTAAGAACACTAATGGAGCTAGTTCAAGTTCTTTGCAACTAGATAAAGGAAAAGAACCTATGACTTATGATAATTATCCAAAACCTAAAGTACAGTCTAAATACATCCCTCCTACTACCAAGAATGGTAAAATGAAGAATGTATTAAGACCAGTACAGTCAAGACCATACCAGAAGAGTCATACTCCTCTGACCAGATCAGATCAGTCATAGTATCAGAAGAGACAAACTCAGAACAGTAGGTCAAGACAAACACAGGCAAGTTGGGAACAGCCTAGACCTCCTTTTATAAGGCAGTCTCAGCTGTATTCAACTAAACCTAGGAGATTTGTGCCTCATTATCATAACAAACCTGTTCTTTATCCTCCACCTTTATCTTATGATATCAATGAAGAGGAAAGACCAAAACGCATCTATAAGCCGTATGGTCCACATGATTTCAGACCATATTCAAACTATTACAGGCATACTGATCTTACTGAAAAAGGGATAGAACCAAGGAAAGACTATCTCAGAAAAATAGATCCTAAGTCTGCTGATAATTCTGAATTGGTTAACAAAGTACTGTTTTGTGATAAATTTGGAAGGAAACTGAAGAGGTCCCATTTATTCAAATCCTCAATGTTCATTTGGGTACCTCTCACTACTAACCCCCAAGGACCCCAATAAACTAGGGTACCTAAATTATTAAGATCACTACCTTGCAGGATCGACTGGACTTGTACAAGAAAGGTGGTTCTGTTGGTGAGACCTGGTACATAGACAGTGGGTGTTCACATCACATAACTGGTACCAAGGCCTTACTTACTGACTATCATGAGAAGGAAGGACCAAAAGTCATCTTTGGAGACAGCTCCATGGCAATCACAAAAGGATTTGGATTCATCAAGAATGGAGATATTGAAATCCAAGATGTCTCCTATGTTGAAGGTTTGAAATATAATTTGTTATCTGTATCTCAATTCTGTGACAGGGGATACAAAGTTCAGTTCAAAACCAGAAGATGTGAAATAATAGACAAAAGGACTCACAATATTCTACTTGTTGGCACAAGACAAGGAAGTGTATACATTGTGAATTGGAATAGTTGTCCTAAGAATGCCTGTCTTATTACTAAGAGTCCTAAAGAAAACAGTTGGCTCTCGCATAAACGCCTCTGCCACCTGAACTTTAAGATAATCAACAAGATTGCTAGAGAACATCTTGTTGAGGGCATTCCCAATGAAATCTATTCCAAATCACAAATGTGTGACTCCTGTCAAAAAGGTAAACAGGTAAAGGTTTCATTTAAGTCCATTCCAACTCTTTCAACAAGCAGAGTTTTAGAACTCTTGCATATAGATCTTCATGGTCCTATCAAACCTCCTACACTGAATGGAAGAAGGTAAACTCTAGTTGTAGTAGATGATTATTCTAAGTTTACTTGGGTAGTCTTTCTACACAAAAAGAGTGATACACAAACACTACTTCCAGATCTATTAAAGAGGTTGCAGGTTGAAAATGGTCAACCCATTGTCAAAATTAGGAGTGACAAGGGGACTGAGTTTATTAACTGCTACATCTTTGACTACTGTTCTAAGTCTGGCATACAGCATCTAACAAGTGCAGCCAGAACCCCTCAACAAAATGGTGTTGCAGAAAGGAGAAACAGAACACTAAAAGAAGCATGCAGAGCCATGATTGCAGAATTCAACACACCTCAGAAGTTTTGGGCAGAAGCTATTAACACAGCTTGCCACTCCCAAAATCGAAGTGCTCTTAATAAGGTGCATGGTAAAACACCTTATGAGGTATGGAAAGACAGAAACCCTAGAGTTTCTGATTTTCATATCTTTGGATGTAAGTGTTTCATTCATAACAATGGCAAAAGTAAGCTAAATGCATTTGATGCAAAAGCTGATGAAGGGATATTCTTAGGATACTCTTCTGTAAGCAAAGCATTTAGAGTGTTTAATTACTCTACCCTATGTGTGGAAGAAACACCACATGTAGTCTTTGATGAGAATGTGCAGGACTCTGCTGATCATCAGCTCAGTAAGAAAATTGACAAACTACAGCTTCAAACCAACAATGATGATGATGATGCAGAAATATATGAATTTGTACAAGCATATAATCATTTCCTGAAAGTCCTAGATCAAGACTCTGAAAAAGAAAAGGTAAAAGACAAAGGTGAGTCATCTAAAACTTCTGATATGCCAGAATTGAATGACTGCACTCCTATGAACAAATCTGCTGATATGAATGATACTGATCTGCATGATGATTTGCATGATATAAATGATGATAGTATTTCTGTTAAGAATAGAAGGACATGGAAGTCTGCTCATTCTACTGATCTGATTCTAGGTGATTCTAGCAAAGGTGTTAAAACTAGAAAACAATTGTTTGAGTCCCAGGAAGAACCTTGTAAGTCTCTATTTTGCTGGTGTTGTTTTCTATCATCTATTGAGCCTAAAACTGTGACTGAAGCTGTAAGTGATAGTAACTGGATTATAGCCATGCAAGAAGAACTTAATCAGTTCACTAGAAATGAAGTTTGAGAACTTGTTGATAGACCTAGTAATCATAATGTTGTAGGTACTAAGTGTATTTTCAAGAACAAAAGGGATGAAAATGATCTTGTAGTTAGAAATAAAGCTAGATTAGTTGCTCAGGGCTACTCTCAAGCTGAGGGTATTGATTATGATGAAACTTTTGCTCCTGTAGCTAGACTAGAAGCTATAAGATTGTTCCTTGCTTATGCTGCTCATATGAAATTCACTGTGTATCAAATGGATGTGAAAAGTGCATTTTTGAATGGTATACTTGCTGAAGAAGTTTATGTGGAACAACCACCTGGTTTTGAAGTGAATAGTCACCAAGTATACAGGTTAAAGAAAGCACTCTATGGATTGAAACAAGCCCCAAGAGCCTGGTATGATACACTTTCTCTATTCTTACTTGAAAATGGTTTTACAAAAGGCAAGGTTGATAGAACTTTGTTTAGAAGACAAGAAGGTAATGATATATTACTTGTTCAAATTTATGTGGATGATATTATTTTTGGATCACCCAA
Source organism: Galeopsis tetrahit (assembly GCA_963675135.1). NCBI lineage: Eukaryota > Viridiplantae > Streptophyta > Magnoliopsida > Lamiales > Lamiaceae > Galeopsis > Galeopsis tetrahit. Next base: position 46,259,411 of record OY776121.1, read on the forward strand.
CAAAACCTTGAGTGAAAGATTTTCTACACTCATGCAAAGTAAATTTGAAATATCTATGATGGGAGAAATGACATATTTTCTTGGTCTTCAAGTAAAACAAACTACAGAAGGTATCTTTATAAATCAAGCAAAATACACTAAGAATCTGCTAGATAAATTTGGTATTAAAACCTGTAAGACAGTTGGTGTGCCCATGCAACCTACATACAGAATGGATCCTGATGAAGGAGGTAAGTCTTCTGACCAACCTCACTATCGTGCTTTAATTGGCTCTCTACTCTATCTAACTGCCAGCAGACCTGATATTGCTTTTTCTGTTGGTGTATGTGCAAGATTTCAAGCAAACCCCAAAGAAAGTCATCTGGAAGCTGCCAAAAGGATATTGAAATATCTAAAGGGGACCATTAATCGAGGATTATGGTATCCTGCAGATGATGATATATCTTTAAGTGGTTATTCAGACTCGGACTTTGGAGGTTGCAAAATAGATAGAAAATCTACTTCAGGTTCATGTCAATTCTTAGGAACTAAGCTCATTTCATGGTTTTCAAAGAAACAAACAAGTGTGGCAACTTCTACTACTGAAGCAGAATATATGGCTGCAGGTAGTTGTTGTAGTCAGCTTCTTTGGCTAATACAACAACTCAGAGACTACAATATTGTAGAATCTAATGTACCTATATATTGTGACAGTAATAGTGCCATTGCCATCACACAAAATCCCGTTCTACATACTAGATGCAAGCATGTTGACATTAGGCATCATTTTATTAGGGATCATGTGGAAAAGAAAAATATTAGGATGGAAAAGATTCATACTAATATTCAAAGAGCTGACATTTTTACAAAACCATTGGCTGAAGTGAGATTTAGAGAGTTATGCATTTACTTAGGGTTGATAGATATGGATTCTATATGTATATAGAACTGTACTAACATTTCAGGTACTGATCTTATACCAAGAGGAAGATAAAGCAAAAACTAAGAGCAGTACATCAAAACTCAAAATTCAGAAGAAACAACCCTATGACAGACCACTACATTTAAAACAGGTAACAAGGTTACTAAAGTGACCTTAATCCCAATGAGGAAGCTGGTAAAGTTGAGGGACACTGAGAACACACATTAAGGGGGAATCTGTGATTTCTTAAAGATCCTTTTGTTGACTCAGAACACTAAGTCACTTTAGCATAAACCTTGATATGATCATTAATTTAATTATACTGTTACTAATCTGTACTGTTTTACACTTATGTCTCATGAACTAACACTTCTACCAAGGTGAAACAGGCACAGAAGAGGAATTCTCCACTGAAGGGGGAACTGATCTGATTACAGATTTGAAAAGTCTACTAATCTGATCTGATTACAGGCTATAGCAGTCTACAGATATATTCTGATTAATAAATTGACTTGTCTACAGAACTGTACTGATTACAAAGTTTCTTTGTCTACAGTACTGATCTGATTACAATTCAATTATTCTACAGAACTAATCTGATTACTGACTAAACTGTCTACAGAAAGAATTGATTACTACTAATCTGTCTACAGAATAGCACTGATCTGTCACAGTACTGATCTGAAGATTACTGTGCTGAAATAAAAAAGGTGAAATCAGGAAAATTGGGTACTGATCTGAAAACTACTGTGCTGATTCATCTACTGATCTGATGTCTAAAAAGTTTACTCAGCTGATCACAGTACTCAGCTGATCCAGATAAGTGAAATTTTCTTTATATACAAATAAGAGAATGAAGTGAAATAGTGTTGGAAACTACTGTGCTGATACGCATCAGAACAGTCTTTTGGATTAGAATAATTTTAAGTCAAAAACTGCTCAAATTTTAGATTACTAATAGAGAAGATTAGTACACTCCTCTATTTTTAACCTAATCTTTGTTGGTGTATTTATCAAACACAATTTGGTTCCAAGAGTTGGAAGGGTTTTAGAATTTGGATCGTTTTTTTAACTCACAGATTTCGAGATAGAATCCTAACCACTCATCGTGCTAAGTAAAATCAATCCAAGCCCTAGATTTGGTTTGAAATTATTAAACACTATTTCTCATCAGCTCATAACTTCATCTTCATTACTTACTATTCTGGAAATCTCTCAACTCGAAACCGCTTAATAATCACACTCTAGCTTCTACAAAAATCCTACAATGGCAATTATCAATATTATCAGTGAATCTAACGAAGTTGCAGGAACTTTTGATTCTGATTTCTGGGTTCGAGAAAAAGGAATTTTTGTGGAAAATGCTGTATATTTCAATGGCCGACACAGTGCTGAAAATCAAGCAATTCTGATGATGTGCGAAGAGTGCGGGCTGAGAAAGTTTCTTGAATCATCACCGATGAACGTGTTTGAACCAGAAGCGATGGAATTTTATTTGCAGCTTAAAGGTGATAACAATGGTGTCCACTCCATGCTTTCAGGGCACAAGGTAGCAATTACAAGGGAAATCCTTGAAGTCATGCTGGATTTACCTCAAGGCCCAGTGGATATTTTGACTTACAAAGCAGGAGAAGAGAAAGAATGCGTAGAGAGATGGTCTGGTGAAGAACCTGAGTCTCTAAGCCATCTTAAGAAAGATGTTCTTCCTACTGGTCTGCAGTTTCTAATGGACATAGCCGAAAAATGTTTGTTAGGGCAACATCACAGTCAGGATGCTCTATCAAGTTCAAAAATCTGAATTATGGCAGCAATCATTGACAGAGTTCAAGGTGATTGGCAAGGGTTTTTCTTAGAAAGATTGTTAAATGAGAAAGAAAAAGTCTTGTTCGATGAGGATACATTGGAATTTTCGATTAAATCGAAGTTAGGGTTCGGAAACAAACTGAGTATCTTGTTGCCTCAGTTGGTTGTCAAGAAGGCGTACTAGAGTAATCCCAAGAAATTCCATCATGGAAAATTCTTGATGAAGAAGGAGTCTGTTCGATTTGAACAAGAACATCCTTTGGAGCAATCTCAAGAACCTGAAGCACAAGAGTCTGGAGCTTCAATGTACAGATATGATGATAATCAACCAGAAATTAGATCGAAAGTGAGGCATGATCCGAGCAGTACTAGACCAAGGAGAGGGAGGTCTGCTACAGCTGCCTTAGAGCCAACAGTCCGGTTTATTGAGACTGTGGTGCAAGCAAGCTCTGAAGAGCAAGAGGTTAGTAATTCAAGTCCTGTTGCTTTACATAAAAGAACCAAGAGGAGAAGTGCTAGGAGGAATCTTGTTGATGTCTCTCCTACCCCTTCAAATTCTGATCCAAGCCCAGCTGATCCCATTAACCCTCAACCTTCATGTTCTGGAGAATCAGCTCACTACTTTCCAGTGTCTCAGAACACTCCTCATTCATCCCCTCAGAATACTACTTTTATTCTTCCTACTCCTATTTCAAGTCCTCAACATCAACCTTCACCACATCATTTCCCAACACAAGTTCATGATCACTCTACTGAACATGAATTTGAGCCTTCTACTGTACCAATTGACATTTCATCATCCCCTGAACCTGAATTTATAGCCCCTAAACCTGCTGGTTTAATGGATTATCCTATATGTGATAAGGAAGATAGAATCAGGATAGATATGAGATTGGCCTTGTTAAAGCAGTTTCCTGGATTGGATGAAAGTTCAGTTGAGTTTGAGAAACTCCTTAGGATAGGCACATGGGTGTATCTTAAGAGGAGTACTCTCAAAGAGAACCTAGTGGTTATGGAAGGTATGGGTGGTGCTTCAATCTTTGATGATTGGGAAGCAGAGAAAATGCATGCAGCTGGTGTTAACTCATTTCTTGAGCTAGTAACTCCTGAGTCAGTAGTACAACTTGTGGAGAGGTTGACAGGATTTAAATATTCTTGGAAAATGTTGCTACTACTACTGCTGATGAAAATGATGATGTTATTATGGTAAGTGAAGAGAAGGTTGCTGATGAAGCTGAGAATGTAGTTGAAGAGGATTTTATGGAAATTGAGAAAGATGTTGACAACACAACAGAGGTGTTTGAGAACACTGTTGTGATTGAAGATACAGAAGTTGTTGGAAACCAAGTTTTGGATGCTGAAGAGATGGAAAGCATTCCACTTCAGTCTGCTGATCCTATCATTCCTGAAGATGTGCAGGAACAGGTCAGAACAGTTCCTATTGAGAAGGTATCTGACAATGCTAGCTTTGAATTGTTGAAAAAGCAGAATGCAGAGCTTCAAGAAAAGTTGGAAGATGCTGTGAGAATGTTCCAAGAAGCTACTGAAAGAATGAATAAGATGCATTCAGAAAATTCTTATGAAAAAGTTATGGAGCATACAATGTCTAAAATTTATGATCTTCATAGACTGCAAGAGAAGAACCTATCTCAGGTGTTGCATAAGAAGTTGGAGCAACACATATCTTCCTTGAAAGAGTGGCATGATGAAGCCAAAAAGGGGGAAGATAAGACAAGAAGAATAATGGAGCAAACTCAGTCACAACAAGCTCAACTAGTTGTGAGTCAAGATGAGTTGAAAGAAGAAATTGCAAGTCTGAATGAGAAAATCATACTCAGGAAGCAACAGAAACAACACGCTGAAGAAATTGTTGAGAAGAAGAAATCTGATGTTGAAAGTTCTGTTCAGAAGAAGAGGAAATTAATATTGTCTGATGAAGAAGAGCAAGAAGAGGAAACTGGTAGAGTTACCAGATCCAGAAGCAAGTTGAAAATTGGTGTTTCAAGTGAAGAGGCAGAATTGAAAAAGAAGAAAGAAAAGGATGTTAAGTTTTTGAAAACAAGGTTTGATAATAGAGTTGCAACTTTGAGAAGGAAATTGAATGCTCAGAGAAAAGCTGAAGGAAGAGAGTTTGACAAAAATTTTCAAGATGAGAACTTTGTGGATTTTATTGTTCTAACTGAGAATATGGAATATTGGAAAAATCTGAAGAAGAAGTGGCAGATTGCAAACTTCATTGTGAGAAAGTTTGGTGATCATTCAAGCAAAGAAGCTGAATTTGCTGATTTTGAAGAGTTCATGCTGAACATAGATAAAGATTTTTGGGAAGATATAGCACAAGTTGCTGCTCGTGCTGGAACAAAGATCTTATGTCCTGAAGAACCAAATTGGGAACCTCCAAGATTAGAGAATGGAGAACCAGATTACAAAGAGATTGGTAACATAATTGCTGAGATTATCAAAGAAGAAGGAATAACTGATCATCAACATATGATGGATATCAAAGCAAGGTTTTATGTTGCATTCAGAATCTGAAGATACAGAAAGAAGATGAAGGACTAAGCTCACAAGATAACATTTCTAACCTTAATCTTTATATTTTCTGTTTATTTCATATTTTGTTAGTATGTGTAATATGTGCATTATCTGATCTGATTATGAATATGAATCTGGAATTTTGAAATGATGAACTGTTATGATGGACTACATACTTAACTACTGATTTATTAACATTTAAGTAGTTTTGGCTTCATCAAAAAGGGGGAAATTGTTGGGATATGAATCCTATAAACAATGTTCTAGATGATGAAAGTATGTTTTGATGGCCAAAAGCAACTTAAAGTTAGTAATATATGTGGTTCTAAGTCATCTTAACTAAGTCATCTGAAAACAAGATTACTGATCTTAACTGAGTTATATGAAATAAGTTTACTGATCTTATTAAGAAATATTGAAAATAAGATTACTGATCTTAATGGAATCTGAGAATAAGAATATTGATTTTAATGAGATATTTGAAATCTGAGTTTACTGATCTTATATGAGTTTACTGATCTTATTGTGTTTACTGATTTGATATATGAACTGTTAGGGACTAAGCTGATGTTTTGTATTGTATAGACAACTTATAGTATAGGACTTAGATATACTCATCTGTATATAGTTCAGTTGATGTATGGATAGGTTTTATATATGTAAAGTTGTATTTTATTGTATTCAGCATTGTAATAGTTTAGAACAGTAAGTTTAGAACACTAGATTAGAAGAAGATCAGAAGACTAATGAAGACTCAGAAGACTACTTCAGAATAAGAAGACTTCAAAGAAGAGTTGAAGAGAAGCTTAGAAGTATTCTGGAGAAGTGCATAACAGTTTTAAGTTACTGTGCTGACTGGCTCAGAACAGTAAAAATCAGAACAGTAAGTTACTGTGCTGATTTGGTGAATTTGAAGAATAAGTTTGGAAAGCTTATTTAAAGAGTAACTGAAGATATATTTGAAGATATGCTGACTTGGAAGTTGAAGGAAGTTACAAAGTCGGTTACAAGAAGGAAGTTACAACAAAAACAGTTTTAGAGTTAGTTGAGAGTTAGTTCACAAACTGCTAACTGTCATACTAAGTTCTATAAATATTGTATGATCTCCTACTTGAAGAGACTACTGAAGGACTGGTACTACTGAACAATTACTGATCTTAGAGAAATCAAGAGCAAGTCTACAACCAAGAACTCACAGAGTTAAGGAAATCGAACTAAGGAGAAGCCACTGAATTGAAGAGAAGAATCAAAGGCTATTCAAGAGAAGTTTACTTTTCATTTTAAAGTTTGTATTGTTGTAAACAAGTGTGCTAGTTACTTGTAGAATTACTAGTAGATCGAAGATACACTTGGAAGTGTAATCGATAAGATCACAGTCTTAATCTTGGGACTTTAAGCCACAAGAAACTCAAGGAAGAGTAATAAAACATCACAACTGGGATTGTGAGAGTGGATATAGACTTATTGGTCGAACCACTATAAAATTCTGTGTTCTTTATTTTCTGTTTGATATTTGTTTGATATTTGTTTAAACAAGAACAGTAGAATTGTCTAAGTAAAGATCTGATTAAAAGTTGAGTATAAAACTAAAACTGGAAGTACTGATCTGACTCAGTAAGAACAGTACTATTCAGAACACTATTCCGCATTATAAACTCTGATATTTTGAAAGATTTTTGAAAGTCTATTCACTCCTCCCCTCTAGACTTTCTTAACTTACTCAATCTTAACTCAACTTGGGACCAACAATTCATTCATCAAATTTAAATATATAAATTGAATAGAGAATCATATAAAGTACTAAAGTCTGAATCGGAAATTTAAATATTGCATAAGATGCTAAACTTAATTTTAAATTAAAATTGAAAGTGAATCATACATTCAATAAATTTAAATATATAAATTGAATTTAAATATTTCATAAGTTTCTAAACTTAAATGGTATATACATTACTAAACATAAAACATAAATTGAATTTGAATATTACATAAATTACTAAAAGTTCGAATTTGAATATTACATAAGTTAATAAACTTAAATTGAGTTTGAATATTAGATAAGTTATTAAAATAAAATAAAAAAATGAACACTAAATATTGTAAAATTGAACTCTAAGCGTTTCAAGATCAAACACTAAGGGTTTCGAGATTGAACACGAGACAATTATTGTAATGGAAAATAGAATTTCTTTTGTGACAGTTATTGTAATGGAAGAGGAAATTTCTTTTGAGACAATTATTGTAATGGAAGACATAATTTCTTTTGAAATTAATTAGGGTGTAGAGTTTCGTAACTTTTATGTAAACTCTAAATTGAATTTTGTGATTGATTGTTCCCTCCCTTCCTAACATTCAAATTCAATTGTTAGGCAATTTGAATAATTAATTGTTGGGCCCAAATATTAAAAACTTGAGTTATTGCTTATTTGACTTATCAATTAGTATACATGCCCAAAAGAGAATGCATAAATTAAACCTAATTCCCTTTCCCTCGGAAACAGAGTCGGCAAAGCTCCAAAATCAGGCCATCACCACAAAGCACCAAATTTGGCCGCCCCGTAGCCTGAAAAATGTATCTCTTGATAGCACCGACTGGCCCTCGTTAGGCTCGACAAACGGCCTCAAGAATGAGGGGACGAGATTGGCCATGATAAAACTATTTGTGTGTAGTCCTTAATTTTCACGTCAAGTTTTTTTCCTTTCAATTTTAAGACAAATACAATGATATTTTTAAATATAATAAATTAATATTATATAAAAATAATAAAATAGCTATAAAAAACAATAATAAAATGGGAAATTCTCAAATGCACACTGTGCACCTGCACACACTTTTTTTTAACGAATTTTCTCAGCACCTACCCCTCCGCAATCTCTCTAGAAAAAACTCTATCTTCACTCAAATTACCCACTAACAAAAAAACTCTCTCTCTACCCACACCTGCTCAGATATTTTGTTCACATTAACACACATTGTTGTAATACAATATGAGTATTCTGGAAATTTAATCTCCATTGCAAAAAGCTTGTAGATCAGAAATGGCGGAGGTTCCCGACGAGAGGAGTGGTGGCGTGATGCAGGAGCTGAGTCGTAGATGTTTGTAGGGGTTTGAAATTGTGAGATTGAATAAATACTTTATGGGTCTAATTGAGAGAGGATTTCTGCAATCCACTCACTTGTTCTAATTTTTTGGTCGTCACCACCGATCCGCCATTGTTGGTAGATCTGTAACAATTTTGTATTTCTAGGGCTCTGTTGTTAAATTGTCAATTTTCCATACTCTAATTTTGTATTCATTGTGTGCGGTGAAGAGGATATCGCCGGAGAAGACGATGGATTTCGCCGGAGAAGATGATGGATTTCGCCGGAAAAGACGATGGATATCGCCGCGATAGACTGTTTTCCAGCTAGAGCGAGGGAGAATATGGAGAAGACGATGAATTTCACCGCGGTAGAGTGTTTTCCAGAGGGAGAATATGGAGATGACGATGGATTTCGCCGGAGAAAGACGATGGATATCGCCGCGGTAGAGTGTTTTCCGGCTAGAGCGAGGGAGAATATGGAGAAGGAGTGGCTGAAGTGCTGAACAGTAGTGGAAGACATCGGTGGTGGTGGGGCCTCCACGTTTGGTGTTAGGAGGCTGAAGAAGAAGATTGTAATTTTTTTGGTAATTTTGTTGGTTTTGATTTATTATTGAAAAGTGGAAAATTTATTATTGAAAAGTGGGAATTTTTGTTATTGAAAAGTGGAAAATTTATTATTGAAAAGTAGTAGATATTTTAACTGAAAATTGTAATTTTTATTATTGAAAAGTGGTAGATATTTTAACTGAAAATTGTAATTTTTATTATTGAAAAGTGGTAGATATTTTAACTGAAAAGTGTAATTTTTATTATTGAAAAGTGGTAGATATTTTAACTGAAAAGTGTAATTTTTATTATTGAAAAGTGGTAGATATTTTAACTAAAAAGTGTAATTTTTATTATTTAAAAGTGGTAGATATTTTAACTGAAAAGTGTGGTAAATATTTTAACTGAAAAGTGTAATTTTTATTATTGAAAAGTGGTAGATATTATTATTGAAAAATGTTAATTTTTGTAATAATTGTAGTGTTAAAATTATTTTAATTAAAAAAAAGATAATTTAAAATTATTTTAATTAAAAAAATGATAATTTTAGGTCACAAGGTTTCAAACCTATGACCTCATAGGTGGCTTGGGTTGTTATAACCACTAGACCAACATTTACTTTATAGTTAGTCTTTGTTTTTCTGAGTTCATAACCTGTTATACCTGTGCATTAGTGTGCATGTGCACACTATGCACAGGAGACCAACTCTAATAAAATATAAACAAATTTATAAAAAAAATAAAAATTATTAAAAACAATATATTATAACAAATAAATGAATGATTATAACTAATAATTACATAATTTTCTCAAATCAATGTACATCTCTAAGTTTAGAAGTTTTTAAATTTTTTTTACTAAAACTTTTTAAAATAAAATTTATTAAATTATTCAAAAATACACTCACTTTCTATTGATAATTACTATAAATTTTTTAAAATCCTCCACAACACTCTATATATCTTATAAAATTTTAGAATACATTCCACTCTATATCTCAAAGTTTCAATCCATGCAGGCATCTCCATCTTCATTCCATATCAATTCAATTCATACAAAGCATCTCGATCTTCATTCCATTTCAATTCGGGTTTGGTCCTCATATTTTTACACTATTCCGATCAAACAACAATATTTGAAAGATTCTTCTTTTTCACCAATTCAAGTATCTTTCTAAACTCCTTGTGTATCTTTTATTTTGTAAATGTATGAAAAGTATTGTGTGACAATGAAAATGTAATACTTTGATGGTTTTCAAACTAAATCACTCTTTCAATTTATACTAATTTGTCTTTGATTTTGATTTGACTCCATTTTTAGAAAAACTTTTTTATAATTTTCCATAATTTTTTAAATATAGTAGTAAAATTTTATTGAACTACTCTTTAATATGTTGTACCTCTACTATTTTAGAGAGTACTAACATGGTTATAAATAGACTTCCAAAGTTCTAGAACTTTTTGCACTACTCTAAATATCCTATGCGTTTCTAGAAAATTATACTCCGTATACAGCTCAATCGCTTCAGCACATCTATTCTACATAGAGTTCTACACTTTTAGGTAGTGGTGGAAAAAAGTTTTTTTTCAATCTACATTTTTATTTTTAGGGAGCAAATACTAGAAACAAATACCTTCTTGCGGTTCACTTTGTTTATTAATTAGTATTTCAATAATATCCTCATCTAGCACATCAATACATTATTCATTATTTCAATAATATTTAGTTTTAATTGTTTTTTTTTAAACATACTCTCCCATCCCAAAATTACTTTCATTGGTAGATGTGCATTGTATATTAGAAAAATGTACTAATAATTAGTGAAGTTTTTAGAGGTAATTTTGTAAACTTTATGTATAAAATAAATAAATGAGTTAACTTTTGTGTATGTATAAAAAAAAAGTAATGTCATTCGTGTAAAATTAAAGATATTGCAAAGATAAAATTTATAAAAAAAATTTCATTTTAATAGTGTGAAAATTATGGTGAAACATAAAAAAAAAAAAAAAAAAACGTTATAGTAATTACGGACATACATATTACAGTAAATAAAAGGAAAAGGGGGGCCATTATTTAGGAGAGTAAAGTGGCTTAAATAAAATAAAATGATTGGTACTAGTATATTGTTCACGAGACATTTTGATGACATGTTTCAGCAGTACTTTGTGGTCCTTCATTTAATACTTTCGGTTTACCGGTCTAATTTTTTTTTTCTATCAATGTTGAGATGTGAAAGTGAAACAATTTGTTTTTTCCGGAGAGTGGGGAGAGCTTCTCTCTCTAGAGTAGCTTCTCCCCCACTCCACCGGTGTTCTCCGTTCGCCGTTGCAGATCCTCTGTTCCCGTTACAGGTCTTCCGTTTTAGTCGTTGTTTTACTGTTTTCGTCACCACCGATTCGTCGCCCGCGTCATCTGCTCTCATTTCTTTCGATTTTTGGTTAGATATGATCCATAGATCTTTAGATATACTGGGTTTTATCCGGGTAGCTTTCATCGCCGTCATCGTCGCCGCTGTTCCTCCACCGCCGCCGCCGTTGCTGCCTCCGACGACGCCGCCGCTCGGCTCTGTTTTTTACTTTTCTGTTTTTTATGTAGTTTTGCTTCGTTTGTTGGTTGGGATCAACATATAAACTACTCCTAACGGAGTCACGGTGATCGTTGAGGTATTTCTTTGTTGATCCTGTTTATTGTTTTTCTAGGTACTATTTGGAGCTTGTCTAATTTAGTTTTTTTGATGCTGCTTGTTTGGTTTCGTGTGCGCCTTGTGCGTCTGTGGACTCTTTTTTGGTGGTTGGGCTTCTTGAGTTGGACTCGGGAGCCCTGGTGCTCTGGTACTATTGAATCGGGTACTCACTGGAACTTTGTCTGATTATTTTGTTACCTATTCTTGATACGAGAACACTTTAGTGTGGGGTTGACTCGTTTGAAGATTGGAGACCTGAGACACCTGTTAAAGGCAAAGAAAAACTCGCATTTCCTCTTCACATGATTGGAGTGGACAGTGATATCTGTTTGGTTTGAAGATCAAGATCTTAGGCTCGTGATTTGTAACTTTATTTTATGATCTTGTAAACCCCCATAAAAAAAAAATGTTTTTTTCCTTTTTGGTTTAAATAAATCACCACATTTTCACTCTTTTTAATTATAATGTCTTTTTTTACCACTAGTAATTATTAAGGAATAATTCAACATTTCCTTGTATATAGGAATTTACATTAAGTCAATTACTTGTATTTATATACACTCGCGGGTACCATGCGGCCATGCCCCCTATTCATGGGTTCCCAGCCATTGGGCCTTCTATGAGGACTGGTCCTCAAATTCCAGTCACACACCCACCTATTTACTCAGTTCACCCCTCAATGAACTTGCACCCAAAAAATAATTTAGTTCACTCCAATGATGAATTTCTGTGGAATTAGATGTATATAATTATTTTTTATTTTATAAGATATTACTAATTAATGTTCATGGTATTACTGATTGTAGAGATGTTAATCCGGGCCGAGCTAACCGGGCCGACCCGTTTAACCCTAAAAAATGCAAGGTTAGGATTCATGAATCATAAACCCATTTAAATCCGTGATTTTTTTACCAGGGCCGATTAGCCCTGCAGGCTAAAACGGGCTAGCCCGTAGGTCTACAGGGCCAGACCGCTAGCCCGAGTTATTATCCTTTTTTATTTTTAATAAATAACTTGCAAACAAATTTTTGGCCATTTAGTCCATAGTCATAACTGTAGGTCCCTAAGTTGAGTTAATATCGAGGGAAGCTAAAGAAAATGTCTAGAGGGGGGTGAATAGACTTTTCTAAAATCTTTCGATATATCAGAATTACAATATGCGGAATACGAAATTAACAATGAGCCCAATTAAAGATTATACTCAACTTATTTCGAGAACTCTGTTTTATGTATACTCAACTAGTCTTGTTCAGTTATGTATGTTTAACAAGTAAACAATTAATCAATTAAACAACAAACAAAACAGTAAAGTAAATCAAACACGAGATTTATAGTGGTTCGATAACTTGTCTACATCCACTCTCACAAACCCAGTTGTGAAATTCTTATTAACTCTTCCAATCGAGCAATATGTTCTTGTAGCTTTAAGTCCCAAGAAATAAGACTTAGATCTTCTCGATTATATCTCCAGATATATCTTCGATCTTACTAGCTATTTTACAAGTAACTAGCAACTTGAAACAGTAAACGAAAATAAAACTTCTCTTCGTTCAGTAGTAGCCTTCTGATCTTCACTTGTCTTGCGTAGCTTCACTTTCTGAACTTCTATCTCTGAAAGTAATTTCTTCACTTGAATCTTCAATAATGCTTGCAGTATCAATATTTCAGTAGTCTTTAACCAATGAATACCTTGGGGTATTTATAGACTTCTAATTTCAAGAACTTTCAGTTGTGTAACAACCTTTCTTGAAAACTAACTTGTAACTGATTCTTTTTATCCTTTCACGCGTTTCTCTAGTCAATTAGTTATTCCTTAACTAACTCCTTCAAACTTTATCTTCAACACGCTTCTGTAACTAACTTCAAGTTGACCTGTCTTGTAGAGTCGCGCACCTGTCTTGTCCAGTAGTAGTAGACTATGTCTTCTACTTGTCTTGTGCAGTAGACTTCTTCAGATTACAACATAGAACTAATTTAGTCCTATTATCTAATCCTAACAAGACTATTACATTACATTAAGCTTCTTGTGACAAAGCTTAGTCAACTTATAAAACTATACAAAGAATCTATCTATTACATTTAAAACCATGAGCTCTATACAACAATTATTCATAGCTCAATAACAATATAACATATACAAATAACAAATATGAAGTACTTATAAATCGTACTTATTTTTCAGTAATACTTGTCCTTTTAAAAACTAGTACTTGTCTTGTGAATTTCTACTGATCTGTACAAGACGACTTCAACTTAACTAGACTAGATCAGTCAATACATAGAAAATATTCAAGTCTTCTTTTGGCTTATCAAAACTTCATCTTTTATCTTTTATTCATCATTTAGGACTTGTTCTAGGATTCATATCCCAACAATTTCCCCCTTTTTGATGAAGCCAAAACTACTTGGATCTTTTCATAATAGTAGACTAGTTAAGTAGTTATCTTGTCTTAAACATCAAAATAGTACTTATCTTTTCATTCATTTCGAACTAAGATCAGTAGATATTACAAATACTTACTCAAAATAAAACTAAGTAATCAGAGCAAAAAAAACAAACAATTAATCTGATATACTACCTTCTTAAGAACTTGGAACACCAAAAGCATCTAGTAGCCTTTTGTGAATGATAGTCATGTGTTCTTCCGTTTCGATCTTCTCCTTCTCCAGTAGGTCTTCTTCAAACTTCTTAATATGATTGTAATCGATCCTTTTTCCAGAACCTAACATAGGAGTAATCCACTTAGGAAAAATAGGAACAAGAATATTAAAACTTACAGCAGTTGCAATCCTCATGATCAAGTTCCATAGATTCCTGTCTTGATTTTCCATGAATTTGTCAAAAATTGCATATAACTCTTCTTTGCTCTCTGGATCTCCAAACTTGCGAATAATCCAGTGATCCAACTCCCAATTCAGCTTGACTTTGAACCATGCATCTTTATGTTCATCATCAATGAAATTATCAATGTATGCATCTTCAACTTGATCTGGATCAGTCTTCAACTTCAGCAAATTCTTGATATGCTTTCCTAGCAATTTCTTGTTAGCATAATGAACTTCTTCCAGCTTCTGCTTCTTATGAAGAGCTTCAACCTCTTCATCACCAATATCAGCTAGAATATCTCCTAGTTCTTCTTTCTTCTTTTCTAGAACAAGTTTCCTCTTGACTTGTCTAGTCTGAACTTCACCTTCAGGAGACGCAATGCTTTTTTCCTTTTAGCAATCTTTTCTTTTTCTGTTCTTCAGCTTCTTCAAGATCAGCTTTCTTGACCAGCCTTCCTCTCTTGGGATACCTTAACTCTTCTATCGCAGTCGCAGCAGCTTTAACTTCCGGTTCTGCACTTGACTTCTCTTCAACTTTACTTGTCTCTTCCCCCTTTTTGGCTTCATCACTTGCCTTAAGAGTGAATAGACTAGTGAATCGAGTCATTTCTTCTTTCAGTGCTTCCTTCATTGCTTCAGCCGCGAGCTCTATCTGCTTTTGCTGGGTCTGATCACGACTTATCTTGTCTAGTCGATCAACAGTAGACTCCAACTTCTTCGAGTTAATTGCCAATTCTTCCTTGAAATGAACAGCTGTCTGACGCAGTAGGGTGTTTTGCTTAGTCAGCTCAGTGAGAATAGCTTGAGAACGCACCAACTGATCTTGTGCTTCTCGTCTTTGTTCATCTGCTATCTCAATCTTCACTCTGTATAGTCTTTCCATCTTACTAGACTCTTCAGCTAATGACCTAGCAAAATTAACAGACCTGTTCTCCAAGTAGTCAACTTGTCTTTTCAAGAAGTCTTCAATTTGCGTATACATTTCTTGTCGAAAAGTAGAATCCATTTTATTCACTTCTCCAACTATCAATTCCCTGGAGCTGTCAACTAGTGACTGATTTTGTTCAACAAGAACTGTCTTCAACTTTGATTCTATGAACACTTCAATGGACGACTTTACTACTTCCTTTAATTCTGTCTTTAACTCATCTATAAGTCCTTCTGGAAACACATGAGCAGTAGAATGAGTGTCAGTTAACTCATCTTCATTAAACAAGATGGCTTCAACAAACTCATCATCTTCTTCACCAAAATCTATTGAGTTGTTGTCTTCCTCTTCAACATTTACAGCATCTTCCTCAGACGGATCAGTCTGAACAGCAACATCAACTAACTCAGCTGTCAACTTTCCTTCCACAAAATCAGTCTGAATACCAACATCAAACATGTGTGATGCAGGCAATACATCATCTGGTACATTTAGCATTCTCTTTACCAGGGCTGTAATAACATGAGGTGGGAGAAGTTCTGAATAATCTTGAACTCCACTATTCTCCCTTTGCTCCATCTCCCAATCCATAAAATTGGAGATACCTCCCATGCCTTGTATGACTTCAAAAAGATCATCAGTAGAAGATTTCTTCAATGCAACCCATGTGCATATTCTAATGAGTTTCTCATACTGTTCTGACGAGGTGTCTATCTCAATAGACGAGAGCCTCTTATTCAGATTGTTGCTAACTTTAGCACGAACCCTCTTCTCCCGTAAGCACATCGGATAATAAACAAGGGATTCAAGTCTAACATCAGACTGGGTCTGAGCAGGTGGGGTCCCTGTCTCAGTTGTTGCAGTGGCAACTGGTGTCTTGTCTGACGTAGACGGGTTGAGGGGTTCAACATATTCTGTTGAGGTAATAGGAATTTGGGTGGTGGTTTCTTGGGGCTTTAATGTGGCTTGGTTTGGTTCGACAGTTGTAGAAGTATCAACTGTATCAAATATAGTAGTGTGTGGGGTTATGTTGGCTCGAAGTGGATGCACTGCCAACACTGACGAGGTTTTGGGTACAGGTTTAGCACGAGATCGGAGTGATCTGGCCTTGGTTTTAACAGGGAGAGAGAGAGGAATTGACAAAGCTCTAGAAGAAGTACCAACCTTTTCTTCAGTCGACTTGTCTGGTGAAGGACTCGACTCGACTCTCACCAGTCGATATACTTGCAATTCTTCCTCTTTCGTTTCAGGCTCCTTGTCTGAGTGAGTTTCTTCCGAATCTCCTTCAGCCTCAATCATAGCCTCCTCTTCCACATACTGAACTAGTCTTCTACTAGTACCAGCCTCAACTTCTTCAGAACCTTCACTGCCTGACTCGTCTTCTCCAGAACTAGACGAGGCAGCTTCAATCATGGCATCATCAGGATTGATCTGGACTTGTCTAGTGGCAGCCGATTTAGCAGCAGCTTGCTTTGCCAGGGCCTCCTTCTTCAAATAATGCTTTAGAGGATGGAATGGCTTGCCTTTACTCCAACTCGTCTTGTTGGGCAATAAGATGGGTAGAATGATACTTAGCTTGTTTCCAAAGCTAACATTCGCAGTTACAACCCAGTTGACTGTACTGGTGTCAACTTGCACAAACTTCTTGTAATACATCAATCTGTCCAAGAAGAGTTTAGTCCAGTTTCCTTCAGTGATTCCATCATGAATCACAGCCATTATTCTTGCTTTCTGGGGCGTCACAGAGTCAAAACTCCCAGTGACTCCTAGCAACATTTTTGATGCGATATCAAGAAGAGTCTTGTACTTGTCAAGTAGCTCCTTCTACTTGTCAAATACTTCAACTCTCTTCCTTCAGCATACCTTTCGATATCTATCGAACCGGATGGCAATTTCAGAGATTCTGTCAGAAAATCACGAGTGATTTCCACTCTCCTTCTTCCAACAAAGGCTTCAATCGAGTCGCCTTGTCGAGTTGCAGTAGAATAAAATTCTAACACTTCTTCCTCTAGCACAACCTCAGGAAATGCCTCCAAATAGGGTCTCAAACCGCATCGAAAACACTTTATCAGAATTTCTTTGTTGTCTTCAGTGTGATTTCCTTTGAAAAACACCGAACCCTCCACATGCACTCTTCCTTCGATAATGTACTTGCCGAGATCGAACCTTGCTTGCATGTTAGTACGGGCATCAAATATCGAAACAATCGACATAGTAGAATGATTAAGAAAAATAAGAGATTTCGAAAGATCTTGAGTACTTGAGAAGTTATGAGAATCAAGAGATAAACACTTGTGAGCAGTTACGAACGAGTAGTGTGGGTTTTGTTTAAACCTTGAGTTTGGAATCAATGGTTGAGATTGAGCGATTTAATCCAATGGTTAAGTATGAAAGTCCTTTGAAATTCAGTTTGGCGGAATCGAGAATATTACGTGATTTAGTATTGTGAAATTTGAAATCCGCCTCTTCTATTGGTAGAGTAGAGGAGTGTATTCCTCTGACCTAGCACAGTAGAGTTTTTGGCGTGAACAGGTTATATACACCTCATTAAATGGAGTGTATACATCCAATTCTAGGTTTTTCAAACTTTCAATACTCAAATTACATATATATCCTTAATTCGTTTTGTTTAAACACTTAGAATATTTACATCAAAGGAACACTTATCTTGTCTGTTCGTGTCTATCCAGAACAGACGAGTAGACTGGCATGCACAAGACGAGTTCCCCCTTCGATTGTGCTTGTCTACTTTGATCATCAAACGATTATATGTACCTGTCTTTTCTTGCACTACAGATTAGATGTAATACAGGTAGTCGAGTAGAATAATTAGAATGAATATCAATCTAAGTCAATGATCAAGGTTCAAACAAGATGATTGTTACCAAACTAAAGAGTCAACATAAGGATCTTTAAGAAATCAAGGATTCCCCCTTAAATGTTTATTCCCTTAGTATTACCCTCAGCTTTACCAGCTTCCTCATCGGGTTGTTTGGTCAACTTGTCTGACCTTGTATACCTGTCTGTTGAGTGAGTAGACGAGTGCTCCGCTCTTTTGTGGTAACTTGTCTATTCCTCTTTTCTTCTTAGGAATGTACCTGTCTGGTTAGTACATTGCTACATACTAGTAGGATCAAGATCAATTAGTCCTAGACTAATACATAATTCACGAAATCGGGCCTCAACTAATGGTTTTGTGAAAATATCAGCTCTTTGAAAATCTGTATGAATCTTTTCCATGCGAATATCCTTCTTTTCTACATGATCACGTATAAAATGATGTTTCACGTCGACATGCTTACATCGTGTGTGCAGAACAAGATTTTGTGTAATGGCGATTGCACTATTACTATCACAGAAAATAGGAACATTTGATTCACAAATATTATAATCTATAAGCTGTTGAATAAGCCATAATAATTGACTACAACAACTACCAGCAGCCATGTACTCGGCTTCAGTAGTAGAGGTAGCAACACTTGTCTGCTTTTTCGAAAACCATGAAATGAGTTTTGTGCCTAAGAATTGACAAGAACCAGATGTAGACCATATTTGATCTTCTAAGCTTTCGACCATATTTGTTGCAAAATAAGACCTTGTTGTCCTTATCTGGCCTATCAGTCGAGTTCGGGTCTACTCTTTGGAGATAGCCTTTTGACTTAATCTCTACTTGAGCAGGCACTTGTCTATGACAGTCAGAGTAGGGTTTGTATGCATTAGGTCCATACGGTTTATAGACATGTTTAGGTCTTTCTTCTCCTTCGATATCATATGACACAGGTGGAGGATATAGAACAGCTTGTGTATGATATTTTGGACCTTCCTGTCTAGGTCTAGACGAGTAGAGTTGAGACTGCCTTATGAAAGGAGGTCTAGACTCTTGTCGTCTAGTCTGTACTTGTCTAGTACTCATCTCCTCAGGATACCAATCCTCGTATGTGACCTGGTTGGATCGTCTACGATTAGTGGTCCTTAGAAGATTAGTTCTAGGTTGAACAGGCTTGTTGTTACCATTCTTTTTACCTCCTTTGGTAATTGGAATGTTAACTCGAGCTTGTTTTGGTATAGTACCTTTAGATGGAGTATCAATATCGTATATCATTGGCTCTTTTCCTTTATCATTAGTCAAAGAGCTTGAGATGAAAATAGTAGGGTTCTTAGGAACTAGAGTAGACGAGCTTGATGTCTCAGCACCTATGCCTGTCTTGTCAGCTGGAGCCCTATACCTATCTGACAGTTCAAGGTTAACCTTAGAAGAGTTAACCAGGTCAGTAAGTTTAAGGTCTAGAGTGACAACCTCGGTTTCTAAGAACTTATTACGTTCTTCAAGCTTTTTGCACTTGCTTTTTAAAACATTGAAATCATGTTTCTCAGTAGCATGTGTCTTAAGTAGGTCTTGATACAACTTGTCTGTCAATGCACACTTGTCTTTGAGTTGACTCAACTCTTCTTGCAAGCGTTCATTTAGGACTGTTATATTAGGATCTACTTTAGACTGAGCTTCCTTAACATCAATGATTTCTTGTCTTAAAATGATGTTTTCGTCACTGACTTCAATGATTGCCTTGTTGGCAAGTAGGAGGTCGTCTTCAACTGCACTAGTAGAGTGCTGAAGGCTACTCCCTACTTTGCTACTGGCAGTATCACTTTCATCAGAATCTGATTCATCACAAGATTGAAAAAAAGTAGCAAATGATACCTCTTGGTCGATTTTAGCCATGCAGCATAGACCATCATCTACTATAAAAGCTTCATCGTGATCTGGTTCAGACGGGTAGCTAGATGAGGATGATGGCAACTCGTCTGAGTCAGACTCAGAGTCATCATTGGCCATAATTGCCTTCTTACCACGGTTGTATCTTGTCTGCCTTCGTGCTTTGCGTTCTTCACGATCATCAGTACTCAGGTCTGGACATTCATATATGTAGTGACCTGACTTTTCACAGTTATAGCACAAGAGATCGTTACTAGCCTTTTTAATAGGAGAGTTATTCCTTCGTTTATCACGTCTATCAGAACGTGTAATCTTCCTACCATCAGACTCTCTATCTTGTCTGTTACCTTTCGAGACTTCGTCTCTCCTTTCGGACGAGTTTCGGTCTCGTCTGGTTTCAGACGAGTTCTTAGAAGCAGACCCTCTATGCTCTCTATAGAACTTCTTATATCTTCCGAAACGTTTATTTAGCCTATCAAACTTTCTAACCATGAGGCTTACCTGATCCTTCAGACTAAGATCAGTATCTAACTCGTCTTTCACAGAAGTAGACTTAGACTTAGACTTCGACCTGTCTACCTTAGACGAACTAGCTTTAAAAGCAACGTTCTTAGATACAACATGTTCTCTGTTGCTACTTACTATAGGTTCATCTTCGTCTAAATCAAACTCATGGGCCTTTAGAGTTTGAAACATGGTTTCTGCTGTCCATACATCTATATCTTGGGTATTCTTAACAAGCATTTTTACCATTTTCCATCGACTATCAAGGCTTTTGAGAATCCTAAGATTGATTTCACGTGGAGTATAAGATTTACCAAGGACTTCCAAGTCATTCATGATTTTGGTAAAACGAGTATCCAACTGGTCTATAGTTTCGCCAGCTTTCATATGAAATGATTCAAATTTTTGGACTGCAGTGGAAAGCTTGCTTTCTTTGATTAGGGATGTTCCTTCACAAATGATAGCTAAGCGATCCCACATTTCTTTGGCAGTTTTACATTTTAACACTTTTCCCAGATACTCGTTAGGAAGAGTGTGTAAGATGTAATTCTTGGCCAAGCTATCCAAATTATTCTGTCTCATTTCTTCTGAGGTTAGTTCTGACCTTGGTTTCTTGACGAGTGTACCCACGGGTTGATTTGAGTCAAGGGCAGCAGTATTGGGAATCATGGTCACTATCGGACCTTCAGTGATGACGGAGATCATTAAGTCGTGAGTGGAACTGAAGATGGCTTCCATCCTTAGTTTCCAATAGTCATAATCTTGAACCTGAAACTTAGGCAACTTGTTAGCGCTTATTTCAAGAGACATGTTTTAACAAGTAGTCTAGTGCTAAACAGTTTTATGATCAAGAAGTATATGAGTCAAGAACAGGGAACAAGAAAACAATATATCAAGAATATTGAACAAGAACACGTAAGCAAGTATGATCTTGGACTGAGATTTTCAACCAAGTCTTGAGTTGGTTATCAAGAAACAGCAGTTCGTAAACCACTGCTCTGATACCACTTGTAGGTCCCTAAGTTGAGTTAATATCGAGGGAAGCTAAAGAAAATGTCTAGAGGGGGGTGAATAGACTTTTCTAAAATCTTTCGATATATCAGAATTACAATATGCGGAATACGAAATTAACAATGAGCCCAATTAAAGATTATACTCAACTTATTTCGAGAACTCTGTTTTATGTATACTCAACTAGTCTTGTTCAGTTATGTATGTTTAACATGTAAACAATTAATCAATTAAACAACAAACAAAACAGTAAAGTAAATCAAACACGAGATTTATAGTGGTTCGACAACTTGTCTACATCCACTCTCACAAACCCAGTTGTGAAATTCTTATTAACTCTTCCAATCGAGCAATATGTTCTTGTAGCTTTAAGTCCCAAGAAATAAGACTTAGATCTTCTCGATTATATCTCCAGATATATCTTCGATCTTACTAGCTATTTTACAAGTAACTAGCAACTTGAAACAGTAAACGAAAATAAAACTTCTCTTCGTTCAGTAGTAGCCTTCTGATCTTCACTTGTCTTGCGTAGCTTCACTTTCTGGACTTCTATCTCTGAAAGTAATTTCTTCACTTGAATCTTCAATAATGCTTGCAGTATCAATATTTCAGTAGTCTTTAACCAATGAATACCTTGGGGTATTTATAGACTTCTAATTCCAAGAACTTTCAGTTGTGTAACAACCTTTCTTGAAAACTAACTTATAACTGATTCTTTTTATCCTTTCACGCGTTTCTCTAGTCAATTAGTTATTCCTTAACTAACTCCTTCAAACTTTATCTTCAACACGCTTCTGTAACTAACTTCAAGTTGACCTGTCTTGTAGAGTCGCGCACCTGTCTTGTCCAGTAGTAGTAGACTGTGTCTTCTACTTGTCTTGTGCAGTAGACTTCTTCAGATTACAACATAGAACTAATCTAGTCCTATTATCTAATCCTAACAAGACTATTACATTACATTAAGCTTCTTGTGACAAAGCTTAGTCAACTTATAAAACTATACAAAGAATCTATCTATTACATTTAAAATCATGAGCTCTATACAACAATTATTCATAGCTCAATAACAATCTAACATATACAAATAACAAATATGAAGTACTTATAAATCGTACTTATTTTTCAGTAATACTTGTCCTTTTAAAAACTAGTACTTGTCTTGTGAATTTCTACTGATCTGTACAAGACGACTTCAACTTAACTAGACTAGATCAGTCAATACATAGAAAATATTCAAGTCTTCTTTTGGCTTATCAAAACTTCATCTTTTATCTTTTATTCATCATTTAGGACTTGTTCTAGGATTCATATCCCAACAATAACTATAAACATTAAGTAGATCATTATCATCCATTAGTCATCATTATTGAAAGTGTGTGTGTGTGCGAAATCAGAGATGTTGTCTGTCGTGTTGGCACTGTCCAGACAACACTATGCAGCGGAAAATAAAATGCACGTACTGAAAATAGAAGTATTCAAAATTTGCATAGATTATAAAATAATCTATGTTGTTCACTATATTAAAAATATGTGAAACGAGTACAACCTCTTTGAGGTGTATAATAACACTACGAAAGTGTAAAATGATTTACTAAGTTCTATGAAACTATCTCCCTCATAGATCTAATCACACAACCTAGTAAATAAGACTATGATCTAACACACTACTATTCGGGTTTACAATAGTATGAAGATCTACAAGAAGAAACAAAGATATTCCTAACTAGAAGCGTATATAGCGTTCAATAGAGTAGTGATCGATTTCAGCTTTTCTTCTTGTGTATCTTGTGTTGTGGCAGCTTCTGTATTTATTGGCGTCAAGGACCAACTGCCATCAACTCCCATGTTCATCACAGCCGTGAGATCATGCAGTTAATAACTTCTCTCCACCACTCCTAGAATTTAGGGACTTGTTATACCATGTCTAATAACTTCTCACTCCCACGCAATGGCATGGCTTGGGTGTTGCCCACATCTTCTAACTGCTCTGGGAACATCATTAGACAACAAGCGTAAGATCGGAGTTAGTGAGAAAAGGAAGGACAGATTCTGATGTTGTCATAAGTGTTGGGAACATTAAACACAACACTCGGCTGTTTAGTGTTGGATCATTAAACAAAACACTTATATCAACATCAACAATCTCCCCCAATTTGACCTTTCTACATCAACACAACTGAAGTTCACACAACATAAATATTGATTAAGAAGTTTACACAATTGATATTCCAAAATTATGAAGTAACAATTTGTATAAGATCAAATTAGAAAAAAACAACATCTAAACCAAAAACTTGTTTAGATTTAAATAACTAAAATAAAAGTAAATCCTAAATAATTACAGAATGTAAATAACAAAGTTTTGAGAAATAAAAAAACATAAGTACAAATCTTTTACAACAAAGAATGAACTGTATTAACACATGGGAAAGGATTGGGCTGAATGTGTATCAGCTGCATCTCCATAGTCTGCATATACTCCCCCATAGTGTAAGCTATCCCCCTGTCTTCAAGCTTATCATGCATCCAGATCACAGATCACCATACAGGTCCTGGATGTCTTGATCATCTCCCTCAGTCATTGTAGTGTCAGCAGCAGGTTCATTAGTTCGGCCAAGAACTGAATCCGGTTCATCTACAGCAGGAGCAACAATATTAGTAGGCTGAGTTCGGCCAAGAACTGAATCCGGTTCATCTACAGCAGGAGCAATAATATTAGTAGGCTGGTTGTTGTGAGAACTGTCAGCTACTCCCCCTGTTGAAGTGGAAAGGAGATCCATCCAAAATTTCTTTTGGATTAGAAGGTCCTCCACAGAGTGCTGCAAGTTAAGAATGGATCCCTGCAAGATATCAATCTGCCTCATTATATAGTGGGAAGATAAGTAAATAGAGGAGGCAGCTCCTTCTGGAGGCAGTGTGGAACTGTGGAAGGGATCATTTGCTGGAACACTGGTTGTTGTACTTGGGCCTGCTTCATCATCATTCCTTCTTAAAGGAAGATCAACCACCCTGTCACCTCTCACCAAGAACTGATTTGAAATGGTGAAGCCTGGGATATAAGAGCTTACAACCTCATCTTCATATCTGTCAAAGGCGTTTTCCAGCATATATTTGTACACAAGGCATGGGTAAGGCAGTATGCCTCTTCCAGACATATCAGACTTAAAAGTCATCATATTAGTGAAAATGACCTGTCCTGAATTAAACCTTTTCAAGTGCCCAATCTTGTACATCAAAACAGTCTGTTCTAGGGTGAGAGTGGTGTTGTTTGTGGTAGGCAACCAATTAAAACAAACCAACTTGTGCAAGACAGAATATAAACTAGTCAGTTTAGAGGCCAAAATCCTTCTCCTCCATTTTGTGATTACTCCCCCAGTCAAGATGCTTATCATAACATCATGATCAGTAACAATAGGATCCTCCATAATTTTTATTTTAAGCAAAATTTTGATTCTCCTAGGGGTAATCATATGCCTAGTTCCTCTAAACCAAAAATGTCCATATCTTGTAGAGTTTGGATCACCAGCAAATTGAGGGATATTAGCATAAAATTCATATATCCAGTCAACAACATAAGGACAAGCAAATTATAAGGCATTCAGCAAAGATCTTTCTTTAAACCAATCAAGCAGATTCATCTCTTCAAAATCAGGAACTTTAATCAATCTTTCACTTAGAATCTGCCTAGTTCTTATGGTTCTATACTGTATGCTTGACTTATCATTATAATCCTCATCAGAGTCATTATTCCTATCATCAGAAGAAGAAAGTACCTCGTTTTCATCCTCATCTGAAGAACTGGATGACTGTTCATGATCTGATGGTTCTGGTGTTGCCATCGGAGAGGCAACACTCTCGGGTTCTCGGAGCCTTTTTGATCGTCGGACTGGTGGAGTGGGTTCACTCTCCTCTTCCATTTCCTCAGCAACTTCATCTACATCATCCTCATTGACAGCCACTGCTTCTTCCACTTGGGCTGCAGTTTGTTCGTGCTCTATTTCAGAATCAGACACCGCAATGGGTTCGGATGAGTTTCCATCAGTTTTGGGCTTCTTCTTCCCAGTATAATCAACAATCTTGCCTAGGTTCCTTTGGGACTTTCTCTTTCCACCCGACCATTTTCTTACGGTAGGAACAGCAACGGCCTTCTTCTTGCCCTTTTTCTGTCGATGAATTCTTTCGAATTTGGCAGCTAGAACCCCTTCATCTGAAGACTCTTGCTGAGTTTGCATGTCCACATCGCCCTTGAACATGGCATTATCCAGTGTTTCTCCTTCAAGTACTAAAACAGGGTGTGCTGTTTTTAAGCTTAGGGTTTCGAAGGCATCTTTCAAGGTGTTGACAGGGGTGCCGAGAGGGAAGTGTAGGGTTACTGAAGTGGTTTCAGGTGCGGGAGCTTCGGATGAGGGCTCATTTAGTGGTTTGGAGGCCGATATTTCAGCAGCTGAATTCGCATTTGCAATTTCTATGCGAATGTCGAACGGATTGTATGGAACAATCTCAAGAGGGGATGATTGAGTAGGAGTCTGTGCATCAGCATAAGGCACAACAATGGTTCCTACGGTGAATGATGGAGAGTTTGGTGAGTTTGATGATGCCATTTCTGCAAGAAGGTTGAGAGGATTTGGAGAATTCTTGTTGCTTGAGTTTGAGTTCGAATGTGCAGTAGAGTCCTGAGAATTGTTAGGCATAATAGGAGCTGTACACACAAAACGAGACAACAAAAGTTAATTTTGGAGACCTTTCGAATTCTACACATAAATGCAAGCAAATTTAAAAAGTGTGAGGCGAAATATGATGTGACATAGGTAGTAGATATACTTGAGTGCTATAAATAAATCTAAGATTTGTAAATTACCGTGCTTAAGCGTATTAACAAAGCTTTTGAAGTATTTACTAACACTGCTATGGAGATTCATCTTATAGGAGGGATTGAGAAGAGGGAGTTACACGATTCTGATAGTGAGGGAAGTGAAGTAGTGGAAGTAACTTCCCCACTAATTGATCGTGGTAATTTAGGAGAATAGAAATTCTGAAAAACTGAAATTAATTAAAAGCAGATTATATAATAACTGAATTAATAGAATAAGGCAAGACTTAGTCAAATTAAATATTTCAGAGAATAATATTTAATAATTATCAAAAATAACTAATTCCACGAAAATTGGGATAAGAATTTGAGTTTACGAGTGTTATAACTATTGTTGGCATTCTATACACATCAACATAGATTTTTCATGATTTTACATCACATGTGTTGCTCTATTTTCTTTTTCTTTTTATCACACTTCACATCGATCCATCTTTTGAAAAGAGTGCATCGTAGCAGCGAACTCCGTGCCCCATAGTTACTCAATGGATTTGTGAGTATTTTGATGCAATTTATATCACCTTTTGAAAAGAGATCATCGTAGTAGTGAGCTCCGTGTCCCATAGTTACTCAGTGATTTATAAAGCATCTAATAAGTGATTTTTCTTTTTCAGCATTTGAGAGGTGTATAGGTTCTTTAGTGTTATTCACAAGTCACTCAAAATTCAAATAGCAATCACAAGGAATTTGATTAATTCAATAATTACGAAAATTAAAGCAAGGAAACAAATAAGAGACTTTATCTTAGTGTTGTCTCAAATGCTGCCGCATTTGATACAACACCCTTGATCATATTTTCAGATATTACACAAACCAAGATATTTTCGAAAAGATGAAAACCTCTTGTCATCAAGAGCTTTAGTAAATTATATCAGCCAATTGTTTTTCAGTAGATATGTACTCCAACTTAACAACTTCTTTTTCAACAAGATCTCTAATGAAGTGATGTCTTATACTTATATGCTTTGTTAATGAATGTTGCACTGGATTTTTTGAAATATTTATAGCACTAGTATTATCACAGTACACAGTCAAAACATCACTAGGTAATCCATAATCATGAAACATTTTTTGCAACCAAAGTAATTGAGTACAACAACTCCCTGCTGCAATGTATTCTGATTCTACTGTTGATTGAGAGACACAGTTTTGTTTTCTGCTGTGCCAAGAGATCAGATTGTTTCCCCTATAAAAGCAACCACCACTTGTGCTTTTCCTATCATTACAATCGCCTGCCCAATCTGCATCACTATACCCTATTAAGGTACAGTTTGTGTCTTTGCTATACCAGATGCCTAAATCACTTGTTCCTGCAACATACTTAATGATTCTTTTAACAGCATTCATATGTGATTCTTTGGGGTTAGCCTGGTATCTAGCACATAGACAAACACTGAACATAATATCAGGTCTACTGGAGCTTAAATATAGAAGACTACCTATCATTGATCTGTACACTGTTGGATCAACATTCTGGCCAACATTGTCTTTACTCAATTTCTGAGTTGATCCCATAGGAGTTTTCATGTGTTTAGCACTCTCTAATCCAAATCTTTTTACAAGACTTTTAACATACTTACTTTGTGAAATAAAAATCCCATCCTTTTGCTGTTTTATTTGCAATCCTAGGATGTAATTCAAATCACCAACCATAGACATTTCAAATGTGGATGTCATTTCATTCACAAAGTGTTTAAGCATATTGTCACAAGTAGAACCAAATATTATATCATCAACATAGATTTGAGCAATCATAATAGCAGTTTCATCATGTTTGATGAACAGTGTTCTGTCAGCTTCTCCTCTTACAAAGCCAAACTCAATCAAGAAATTTGTCAACCTTTCATACCATGCTCTAGGTGCTTATTTCAAGCCATATAGAGCTTTTTTTAATTTAAAGACATGATCAGGAAAATCAGGGTTTTCAAAGCCTTTAGGTTGTTCAACATAAGCTTCTTCCATTAGAATACCATTTAGGGAAAGTGACGATACATGCGTGGAGGGTGTTATTGGAAAGGATACCCACGAAGACGAAACTGCACAGCCGCGGGGTCATGCCACAAAACTCAAATACAAAATGCCCTCTATGTCAAAACGAACCAGAAACGGTGAGGCACATAATCTTTGAGTGCCCTCGCTCACACCAAATTTGGATGGAGGTAATAAGATGGCTAGGCTTCCAAACAGCTCTACCCTCCGACCCGATGGGCAACTTGCTCCTCTTTAGCAGCTTGTCCAAAGGGAAGGTAGGGAGAGAGATTCTTACGAGTATTTGGGAGTGTGTGGTGTGGTCTTTGTGGAAGGGAAGAAACGCGAAGATCTTTAGAGACGAGGTGATTGTAAGGAACAAGATGGTAGAAGAAATCATCTCTAGAACATGGAGTTGGATCACAGCAAAGGAGGTAAAATTCAGGAGCTATGTGTTTAAGGAATGGAGAGCAAGACCAATGCAGGTTCTGGGAGCTCATACTGTGGGGTTTGCAAATCCAAATAACTCAAACTAAAGGCAGCAATTTTATTTTCTTTCTGTCTTTCTTTCTGGTTTTTTTAATCTGACTTGGTATCCCTCATACCACTGCTTACTCAAACTATGTAATCTGACTTTTATTTATATATTTTAATATCTTTCACCAATCAAAAAAAAGAATACCATTAAAAAAAGCAGCTTTAACATCCATCTGGTGCAATTTTATATCAATATAGCATGCAATAGCAAGTAATAGCCTAATGGATTCAATTCTAGCAACTGGAGCAAATGTTTCATCAAAGTCTACACCTTCTACTTGTGTATACCCTTGAGCAACCAACCTAGCTTTGTTTCTAATTATGTTTCCCATCTCATCAGTCTTGTTTTTGAAAATCCATTTAGTCCCTATGACATTAACATGGTCTGGTCTAGGAACTAATGTCCAAACATCATTCCTAACAAACTGGTTTAGTTCTTCATGCATAGCTTCAATCCAATTCTCATCATCTAATGCTTCTTTAACAGTTTTAGGTTCAATCTCAGAGTGATAGCATTCATGATTAACTTTACTACACATACATGACATACATATAGACCTTACCACATCCTTTGAGTTCATACCCATTCTTCTTCTGGTTTGAACACCTGTAGACTGTTCACCAATGATTTGTTCTTGTGGGTGATACTTCTGAATCCGTATGGAGGGAGTTTTCTGGAGATTATACAGATTTTCAGGATCTGTATTATCAGATGTTTCCTCTGATGTGTCATCATTCTTCTCAACATTCTGAACCTGTTCAATATTTTCAGTATTGATTGGAACATCAACCAAATCGGATATATCTTCATCTTCAATGCTTTTGACTGTAATACTTGTATCATCATCAAAAACAAAATTTACAGATTCTTGTACAGTATCAGTCCTAAAGTTACAAATTCTATAGGCCTTGCTATTTCTTGAATAGCCAAGGAAGAACCCTTTATCACTTTTTGAATCGAACTAATGTAACTGGTCCCTGTCATTCAAGATGTAGCATACACAACCAAAAACATGGAAATATTTAAGGTTAGGCTTTTTATTGTTCAGAATTTCATAAGGAGTTCTAGTAGAATCTGTTCTAATGTAAACTCTATTGGCAATATGACAAGCAGTATTAAGAGCTTCTGCCCAAAATCTTTTGGATAAGTTCTTAGAACATAGCATGACTCTAGCTATTTCTTGAAGTGTTCTATTCTTCCTTTCTGCAATGTCATTTTGTTGAGGAGTTTTAGGTGATGAAAACTCTTGTATTATACCTTTTGATTCACAAAACTCAGTAAATGAACTATTTTCAAATTCCCTTCCATGATCAGACCTAATTCTGCAAACTTTGGAATTGAAAACATTCTTAAATCTTTTATACAGAATTTTGAAAATGGAAAAAGTTTCAGATTTATCTTTTAAGAACTCAATCCATGTGAATCTAGAATAATCATCAACCACAACTAGAGAATACATTTTACCTCCAATACTTTATGTTTCCATAGGACCCATAAGATCCATGTGCAGTAATTCGAAGCAATGATTAGTTGAGCAACATTTTGTGAGACACCTTGACCTGTTTGGCTTTTTGACAAGGTTCACAAACCTTTTTATCTGAAAATTTCAGATCTGGTAAACCTGTAACTTCTTTTAATCTAACAAGTTTATCAAGTTGTCTGTAGTTAGCATGTCCAAGTTTGTGATGCCACAATGTACTATCATCAACTTTAACCTTATTACAAATAAGTTTAGATTCAATAAGATAGCAATTATCAGCAGACCTGTTTCCTATCATGATACATTCAGAATCTTTGTCTAACACATAACATGAATTCTTGTCAAACTTTACATGCAAATCATCATCACATAATTGACTAATACTTATAAGATTGGCCAGTAATCCATCAACATACAGAACATTGGATAACTTAGGAAAACCAGGAACATTCAATGTCCCTTTACCAATGATTTTTCCTTTAGATCCACCACCATATGTGACATTACCACCATTATAAACAGTATAAACAGTAAGATAGTCAATTTGACTTGTCATGTGTTTAGAACAACCACTATCAAAGTACCATAATCCAGGAATACATGCTTTTAGAGACATATGAACAACATTACAGGATGTATTTTCTTTTGAAACCCATGTAGATTTACCACTGTGTGATCTTGAATGTTGAGTCATTCCAGGCAATACAGAATTTTTCAGATGATTTTTCTTCTTTAGGCATTGAGGACTTTTATGACCCTTTTTGAAACAATAATGGCATATCACATCTTTTGCATTGATCTGAGTCTTAGCAGAAACACTAGAATTGTAATTTACTTCAGCTTTTACAAACACAGTAGGTTTCTTAGTTTCAGAATTTTTAGAGTTTTTACCTTGGTAGCCAATACCTGTTTTTCTTGAGTTGTTAGTCATAAGAGAGTCTTCCAGTTTGTTCTTTCCTTCAAAAAATCTTTTGAAGCTTAATGAGACTTCCTTCAATCTCTCTTCAAGTTTAGATATCTCAATATCTTTCCTTGTTAGAATACCTTCAAGCTTGGTAATTGATTCTCTTAAATCAGAATTTTCAAAATTCAGAGACTTAATTACATGATTAAGTTTCTCAGTTTCAGAGGATATCTTGAAAACTTTTTCATTTGTTAATGGTTTTTCATAAGAATATTTCTTAAAATCAAGAATTGACACTTCTAGTCTTTCTTTAAGTTTTGAAATTTCCTTATCCTTCTTTGTCAAAAGACTTTCTAGTTTGAAAACAGTATTAGACAAATCTTGAATGTCAGCATCTCTTCTGGATAAACCTGTTTTACTTGATGCATCTCTTCAGTGATTTCCCAAATGATGGCTCATTTGTCCTCACATTGTAATAATCATCCAGATCATCATCAAGAGTATCATCATACACAATTCTGGCAGAGAAGGCTTTTTCAATGTCTTTTTCAGGATCATGTTCAACATCAAACTCATCACTTAAGGTAGCACTGAAATTAAGTTTCTTTTTTAGAATGGTGTTGGCACATTCATTAGCATAATGACCATATCCAGAACATGCATCAAATTTAACATTCTTCCTATAATCCTGGTCAGATCTAAACTTGTTTCCTCTTTCTAATTGTCTAGCAGGATTAAAAGTATTCTTCCTAACAGGCAATTTTTTAGTATTATTAATCTGCACCTTAGGTTGAATGTTATCTTTGAATCTCTTATTCTTCATGAATATCTTAAACTGTTTAGTAATAAATGCCATGTAATTAGGATTATTAAAATATTCCTCAATATCATCTTCATCAGAATCAATTTCAGTAACATAAGGTAACTTTCCAGAACCTGATGATGTAGATGATGAGGCATCACCTTTGAAAACAAGCACTTTTTCATTATCAGACTTTTCAGAAATGTTCATCTCATAAGTTTTCAAAATACCAATCAGTTCATTTTGACTTAACACATCAGTATCCTTAGTTTCTTCTATATATAACACATATCTTAGGTTCAAAACGTTTAGGAACTGATCTAAGAATTTTATGTACTAACCTTTGATTGGATATTGGATCTCCAAGAGAATGAGCTTCATTTGAAATCTCAGTCAGTTTTTCGTTGTAAGATGAAATGGTTTCATCTTCTTTCATCCTCAGGTTCTCGAACTTGGTTCCAAGCATACGAAGTCTGGTTCTTCGTACACTGTCTGATCCTTCACAATGCTCTTGCAATCGATCCCATGCATCCTTTGAAGAAATACAGTTTGATATGATCTTGAACATTGAGGGATCGGTTGAGGTGAAAATTGCATTTAACGCCTTTGAATTGTAACTAGCAGTTGTGATTTCTTCAGCCGTCCAGTCGAGCTCTCTCTTGATCCGAGCTTCATTGTCTTCATCCGCCGTGGTTCTTGGTTGAGTCCAACCAGCAAGAACACTCCTCCAGGATCGTTCATCAATGGATTTGATGTACATTCTCATCTTTGGTTTCTAGAAGGCATAATTCGTGCCATCTAGAATCGGAGGCTTTAGTGCGAGTGAAAGTGGATACTCCATTTCAGATTTACACACTCTAAGCAGAATCTCTACTTAGTGTATCAAGTAGTTGGCTCTGATACCAACTGAAAATGTGTCTGCGTGCGAAATCAGAGATGTTGTCTGTCGTGTTGGCACTGTCCAGACAACACTATGCAGCGGAAAATAAAATGCATGTACTGAAAATAGAAGTATTCAAAATTTGCATAGATTATAAAATAATCTATGCTGTTCACTATATTAAAAATATGTGAAACGAGTACAACCTCTTTGAGGTGTATAATAACACTACGAAATTGTAAAATGATTTACTAAGTTCTATGAAACTATCTCCCCCATAGATCTAATCACACAACCTAGTAAATAAGACTATGATCTAACACACTACTATTCGGGTTTACAATAGTATGAAGATCTACAAGAAGAAACAAAGATATTCCTAACTAGAAGCGTATATAGCGTTCAATAGAGTAGTGATCGATTTCAGCTTTTCTTCTTGTGTATCTTGTGTTGAGGCAGCTTCTGTATTTATAGGCGTCAAGGACCAACTGCCATCAACTCCCATGTTCATCACAGCCGTGAGATCATGCGGTTAATAACTTCTCTCCACCACTCCTAGAATTTAGGGACTTGTTATACCATGTCTAATAACTTCTCACTCCCACGCAATGGCATGACTTGGGTGTTGCCCACATCTTCTAACTGCTCTGGGGACATCATTAGACAACAAGCGTAAGATCGGAGTTAGTGAGAAAAGGAAGGGGAAATTCTGATGTTGTCATAAGTGTTGGGAACATTAAACACAACACTCGGCTGTTTAGTGTTGGATCATTAAACAAAACACTTATATCAACATCAACAATTTTTTTTTATTATATTATGATATTTGTTTAAATTTATTTGGCCATATTAAGGACCAATTAGTTTTAGAATCGTGTTTAAAATATATTTTTGTTTTCTCGTTATCGATCATTAACTAATTATATATATTTTTATTTTATTTTTTTTGTTGGACGTGTCAATTGAGACTTTTAATTTTAAAAGAAAAAAATTTATTGTAGCCCGTTAGTGTCCCGTTTAGCCCGTGGCCCATTAGGGTTAGTGTTAGGTCTCAACAATTGTAGGACCGTTAAATATGAATCGGTTAAGGCCCTAGCCCATTTAACACGTAACTCTGTAGGGCTGTCCCTATAGAGTTAGGGCCAGGCCGATAGACATCACTAACTGATTATTGTTTATGGTATTATTGATTTTTGTTAATGGTACGTATTATTGATTATTTTTTATTAATACACGATTAAATTAATATTAATAATTATTAATTATTAATTGTGGTATTATTGGTTATTGTTTGTGGTATTAATGATTATGTGAAATTATTTATTATTGCTAAAGACATTACTGATTATTATTTATGGTATTACTAATAATTGTTTTTAGTATTACTGAATATAATTAGATTTGTGGAATTATTTGTTATGGAGTGATATTACTGATCAATGTTCATGGTATTATTGATTATTGTTCATGGTATTACTTATTATTGTTCATGATATTACTGATAATTATTTTTGATATTACTGAATATATAATTAGATGTGTGGAATGATTTGTTATTGTATAAAATTTTACTGATTAATATTCATGATATTACTGATTATTGTTCGTGGTATTACTAATAATAATTAGATGTGTGAAATAATTTGTTATTGTATAAGATATTACTAATTATTGTTAATGGTATTTACTGATTACTGTTTATGGTATTACCGATTATTACTTATTGTATCACCGACTATAATAAAATCATACATATAATATTATTTTGTATTAAAATTTTAAAAAAAAATGAAAGGGAAAAAACGAAGAAATAAAAAGTTTGGAATAAAAACTGAAAATAAGAAGAAAAAAGGAAAACGTGAGGGGGATGAAAAAAAAAAAAAAAAAGATTTGTTCGTAATTTCGATAGTTTTTTTTAAATTTGGGGGTGAACTCATAAAATGAATGGGTGCATATAATTGTGGGAAACAAATAATTTAGGGGTGAATGAATAAAATGAGTGAGTGCAAATAATTGTGGTAAAAAGAAATGATTCGGGGGTGAACTCATAAAATGAGTGGGTACAGATAATTGTAGTATAAATATGATTTGGGAGTGAACTCATAAAATGAGCGGGTGCAGATAACTATGGTAAAAAAATAAGTTGGGGGTGAACTTATAAAATGAGCGGGTGTAGATAACCGTTGTAAAAAAGAAATGATTTTGGGATGAACTCATAAAATGAGCGTGTGCAGATAACTGTAGTAAAAATATGATTTGTAAGTGAACTCATTAAATTAGCAAGTACAAGTAAAATATATTTTTTTTTTCGGGTGGGGGAACAAGTAAAATATAAATGATATAGAATGTCATAAGAATGATCATTCTTATATTGGTATATCATTTTAAATTATTATTATCTAATATATATATATATAATTAATTTAAATTAATAATATTATTATTTAATAAAATTATTATTATTGATTATTGTTAAAAATATATTATTTTTATTATTAATATTTTAATAATTTTTTTTTTAACAATAATCAATAATAATAATTTTATTAAATAATAATAATATTAATTTAAATTAATTATATATATATATATATTAGATAATAATATATATTTGTATTATTATTGATTTTACTATTTATCATAAATTTATATTTTATATAAATAGAATGACATAAGATTGATTATTCTTATGAGGGTAGGCTGTTGAGCCTAGTGTGTACTATATAGAAAATATCTTCTATATATATGATAAATAACATAATATTTAATAAAAGTCATTGTAGTCTAGTGGTTGTCTTTGAATTGTCTTACCTCAACGTTACAGGTTTGAAATCCAGTTTTTCTATATTAATAAAAGTGTAACAATTAATTTTTATTTTATTTTAGCATCTAGATTTCAAATAATTTTATACAGAGTATTTTTCAGTTATAATAACATACATTTTTCATTAAAAACAATGTTGCACTTTTCAATATAGTAACATACACTTTTCATTCAAAAAACAAAGATACACTTTTTAGTTATAATATCATACACTTTTTCAGAAAAAAAAAATCGAAAAAAAGTCAAAAGTTTAAATGTTGATCGATCAACGGTCAACATTTGACTAGTCAAAGTCTACTTGACTTTTTAGTTATAATATCATACACTTTTTCAGAAAAAAAAATCGAAAAAAAGTCAAAAGTTTAAATGTTGATCGATCAACGGTCAACATTTGACTAGTCAAAGTCTACTCAAGTACATGGTGTACTTGAGTACATACAAGACTTTGGCTTCTTATGATTGGTATACCATTTAAAATTATTATTATCTAGTGTTGTTAAAAAAAAAATATATATATATATATATATATAATTAATTTAAATTAATATTATTATGATTGATTATTGTTAAAAATATATTATTTTTATTATTAATATTTTAATAATTATTATTAATATATATTTGTATTATTATTATTGATATAACTATTTATCATAAATTTATATTTTATATAAAAATAATATTTTTATTTTAAAATAAGAATATTATCATTATTTTTATTATAAAAAAATTTATAATATTATTTTATATTATTAAAATAATATATTGGACATATTATTTATATTTTTGAGAAATTTTAAATTATTTTTTATGTTATTATATTTGTAATTTAATATTATTGAGAAATATTATTATCGTTAAAATCTACTCCCTCCGTCTCAAGTTAGATTATGCATTTGCTAAAAATGGATGTTCCAATTTAGATTGTGCATTTCCTTATTTGACATTTTTTCACTTTAAATCACACCTTACAAATATCTCAAATTACATCACATGTCATTACTTTATCACTCACAATATTTTATTGTGTACTTTATTATTCAAAAGATTTTCATACCCTCTACTTTATCCCTTTAATACTGGAGTAATAAATAGCTTTCACATTAAACTACGCGTAAACAGTAAATGCACAATCTAATTGGGACGCAGGGAGTAATATATTACTATTATTTATATTTTTTAAATTTATTATATTATTTTTATTCTTGATATTATATATTGTATTAATATTTTCTTTATATATATTTTTTTTATTAAATAAGAGTAATATTATTTTTATTAATTATTTATAGGGGTGGAAATAGGTTGGGCTAGGCTTTACACGAAAAAGTTTGGGTTTAATTTATAAACATTAGGCCTAAGTCTGACCTATTATCTATGGTAGACTTTTTTTTATAGGTTAGCATGGCATGTTAAGTAAATAAGCTACCTTTTAGAAGCCTATTAAAATATGTTTAATATGAAATACTATTTAATATTTAAAGTTGCAAATAAAATTAACGTCCAAGACAAATGCATTACAACGATGAGTTTAATACAAACATTATAACGATTTCTCAAGTACTAAAATAAATTTAACTTACTTTAATTTAATATTAATGTTAGTACTAAATTTTAAGAATTATTTAATATAAAATATTAAAATATATACAACTATTTATTTATAATTATATATATAAATATAATACATAATCTTAAATAGGTCGACATGTGCCTACTTATAAGGCCTTATATAAAGCCCAAACCTAGTCTACTTAATTAAATAGGCTTTTCAAAAAGTCTTAGCCGGACACATATTATAAATAGGCCAGGCCTAACAAAGCCCTTAATAGGCTAGACCGTAGGCCCCTGTCGGGCGGCCCGACCTATTTCCACCCCTAATCTTTATACTATATATTTGCAAACTTCTCCAATGACACATGTTATAATCACACTCTTCTATTTCAATTTATTCTTCCCCAAAACTCTCCATTTCAAAATCTCTCCACTCTCCTTAATTTTGACTTTAAGTTTTAATCTTAACCCTCCATTTTAGTTTTAATCTCAACCTTACATTTCTTATTTATATTGCTATATAAGTGTCATTTATATGGGTGGTCATTTCATTCACACAATCTCTTTTCATTTCTCGATATTGATATCTTCTTACATTTACCGTTTTTTTTTTCAGATCATCAATCTAACATTTATCCATCGACAATAGATTGTAGTTTATAGGTATGAAATCATATTTCATCTCTATGTTTAAATCTACGTGTGCATTCATACCAAGATAATATAATACTCATTTACAGTGTTCAGTTTCATTATTAGTAGTTTCGTATTTATCCTTGGAGATTTTTCGTTCTCAATGTCACTGATCTATTTAATTACTACGAAGTCGTCATCTTCTCATTCTTTTTATCTAATCATTTTCTTACTTTTGTGTTCAAACTCTATGCAGTTGTAGATTCCGCCGTCGATTTCAAGTGATTGAAGTTCTTCCAGCTTTCACAATCGAAACTCAACCTCATTGGTGTCATGACTTAAGTCCAACATAAATTGTGTTTAAGTTTTTTATTTTGTTAAAATGAAAGAAAATAAAGCAGTTGTACATAATTCTTCTTTTATTTGAAGGGGTAAATTTGTAATTGATTGTGTATAAAATTTCTCTTTATGTTAAAAGATCATCTTGCATTTAATTCAAATTTAATCTTTTTTTATTTATTTTTATATGTATCAGACAAAAGTTATTCACTCAAATTAAGTCAATCATCTAAATTAATGTAATATTTATTGTTAAAAGAATTAAACAATATACACAAAATTTGGATACGTGAATCATTTATGTAAGTAAATATTATTTTCATGATACAATATTCTTATGAAATAAAGATTCTTTAAATTCCGATTTTTATTTAACATGCAGACTCAATATATAATTAATTTTTTTGACATATGTAGTAATTATGTGTAATTCTCATTATTTTTGCTAATGTATGATTAATAAAATAAATGACGTGATTTTAGGGAATATAAAAATTACACTATTGAGAATAAAACATGTGCATAAATTATTAGTATGAATTATAGGAAATACATGTATGTAAATATTTTAATTAAAATAAAATACATTTATGTAAATATTTATTGATATTAAGGGTAAATTTGTAATAAATGCAATTAATTTGCATTAAAAAGTGCAAAACAACTTATATTTTACAAAGAAAACGAAAGATCAGAACGACTTATAATATGAATAGGAAGGAATATTAATTTTCTTTTAATTATTGGGTCACCATTAAACTGTGATGGGTATCCTTATTCTTTACTGTTAATTTTGATAAATTTTTGATGGTACAATCATAATTTTAATTAGTACTAATATTTTACTCACTTCATTTTTTAATATATATCATTTTAATTTTTGAACTATTTTTAAAATACATGTCATTCTGAATTTAGTGATATAAATAGACTTTAACATTCATTTACTATATAAAATATTTTCCATAAATGAATATAGTG
Source organism: Galeopsis tetrahit (assembly GCA_963675135.1). NCBI lineage: Eukaryota > Viridiplantae > Streptophyta > Magnoliopsida > Lamiales > Lamiaceae > Galeopsis > Galeopsis tetrahit. Next base: position 46,298,720 of record OY776121.1, read on the forward strand.
ATATAAATAGACAAAAATCTGCCAAATTCTTTATTAAACAAATCATTTATACTAAAATTAGTTACTCAATAGTTATAATTAATAAAGGTTATTATAGACATAAATTTATAATTTTAATTTATTGTCAAAAGTCAAAATGATATACTCCCTCCGTTCCGGAATAACTTTCATAGGTAGGTGGACACGTAAATTAAGAAAGTGTAATAATGAGTGGAGTTTTGAGGGGTAATTTTGTAAAACTTTATGTATAAAGTAAAGAATGAGTTGACTTTTGTGTATGTGTGGAGAAAAAGTAATGATATTTGTGTAAAATTAAGAATATTGTGAGAGTGGAGTTTATAAATGGGTTTCCATTTTAAGAGTGTGAAAATTATTGTGGGACGTCCCGAAAAGAAAAGTGTGAAAGTTATTGGGAAACGGAGGGAGTAGTATATTTTTTAACATATATTTTGTAAATTAATAAAGTCTTCCTTACTATTTGAATCTCTTCTCCTCAAATCCTTTACGGTATTTTTTTAATTTCTTTCATTCTCATTCACTTTTATTTTAAACTTTCAATATCAACTTTATATTATAATAATTTTTAAAATAAAATATACAACCTTATTTCTATTAAGTGTTACTTTGTTCATTTTATTCAAATTCTTATTTCTAACCCATATGGACAAATTTCTTCCTATTTTATTTTTTAAAATCTAAATAAAGGAGGATTGTAAACTATGTTGAAAAATAATTATTTATATTAAATTAAAATAAATTAAAATAATCCCATGAAATCAGCAATTATTGGTTTTTAAAAAAAAATTCAATTTAAGTATTTTTTTAAATATAATTTTTTAATTACAATTTATATATTGTTTGTATATAAGATCATATTTAGTTCGATACATAACTTTATATTGATATCTTTTTTTGTAAGCTAAATCAATTACTAAAAAAAATATGACTAAGACTGCTAGAAAAAAAAAATATGACTAAGACTAAGCTAAATTAATTATCATTACTTTTTCACGTGATTTTTCTTTAACATTTTTTTTTCTCTTAAGAGGTTAGGAAAATTTGCTAACACGTAAATAAATTTTGGAAGTAGCATGGGATTTTATGGACAAGGTTGATGTATGGTGTCATATATTTTTTTTCTTAAACCGACAATTTAGGTTTTTTTAAACTAATTCTAACTTATAAATAAGTAAATATAACTATTTATATAATGTCAAATTATAGTTTAGCTCATATAAAATTTGTACCAACCAAATTCAATATGAATAAAGTAAAATACGTATTTACTATATAAATTTTCTTTTGAAAATCTAATTAACAATTTTACACATCTTTATTTATCCTTTTAAAGCATTGTTAAAAATATTTTTAAAATTAAATTTATAAATTCATATTCCGAATAACACTAATTAAGGATTCAATGTTAACTTTATATAATTATTAGTTAATCTCAAGATGGAGTCTTATGTGAGACAAACTCATATGTGACAAGATGCTCCATTTTAGAATAATGAGGTTGACAGGGAATGTGAGGTTGCAGTCTGAAAATTCTAACAGTAATAATACATATTGTTGGTCCCAAGTTGAGTTAAGATTGATTAAGCTAAGAAAGTCTAGATGGGAGGGGTGAATAGACTTTCAAAAATCTTTCAAAATATCAGAGTTTTAATGCGGAAATGTGTTCTGAATAGTACTGTTCTTACTGGGTCAGATCAGTACTTCCAGTGTCAGTTTTATACTCAACTTTTATTTAAATCTTTACTTAATAAATTCTACTGTTCTTAGTTAAACAAATATGAAACAAATATCAAACAGAAAAGTAAAGAACACATAATTTTATAGTGGTTCGACCAAAAAGTCTACATCCGCTCTCACAATCCCAGTTGTGATGTTTTATTACTCTTCCTTGAGTTTCTTGTGGCTTAAAGTCCCAAGATTAAGACTTTGATCTTGTCGATTATACTTCCAAGTGTATCTTCGATCGACTAGTAATCTCACAAGTAACTAGCACACTTGTTTACAAAACAATATAAACTTTAAAAGGAAAAGTAAAACTTCTCTTGATTAGCCTTTGATTCTTCTCTTCAAATCTGTGGCTTCTTCTCAGATTCTTGATCTCCTTAACTCTGTGAGTTCTTGAATGCTTCAAATACTTTGATTGCTCTTAGATCAGTAGTCTTTCAGTAGTCTTAGCAGTAGAAGATCACACAGTATTTATAGACATTCGTATGACAGTTAGCAGTTTGTGAACTAACTATCAATTAACTCTAAAACTGTTTTTGTTGTAACTTCTTTTGTAACCGACTTTGTAACTTCCTTCAACTAATTTCAAGTCAGCATATCTTCAATAAATCTTCAGTTACACCTTAAATAAGTTTTCCAAACTTATTCTTCAATCATACTAACTCAGCACAGTAAACTACTCTTCTTAGTTTTACTGTTCTTAGTCAGTCAGCACAGTTCTCACAAACTGTTCTGCACTTCTCCAGAATTCTTCTAATCTTCTCTTCAACTTTTCTTGAAGTCTTCTTATTCTGAAGTAGTCTTCTGAGTCTTCAATAATCTTCTGATCTTCTTCTAAACTAGTGTTCTAAACTATTGTTCTGAACTTTTACAATGTTGAATACAATAAAATACAACTTTACAATTATAAAACCTATATATACATCAATTGAACTACATACAGATGAGTACATCTAAGTCCTATACTATAAGCTCTCTATACAATGCAAAACATCAGCTTAGTTCCTAACAGTTCTTATATCAGATCAGTAAACACACTAAGATCAGTAACCATATATAAGATCAGTAAACTCAGATTCCAATATCTCTTAAGATTAGTAAACTCAGATTTCATATAACACAATTATATCAACATATAATCACATATATCATTAACTTTAAGTTGCTTTTGGCCATCAAAACATACAATCATCAACTAGAACATTGTTTACAGAATTCATATCCCAACAATTTCCCCATTTTTTATGAAGCCAAAACTACTTAAATATTATCAGATCAGTAGTTAAGATATATAGTTAATCATAACAATCAATTCAAACATCAGATTAGGATTCACATCAGATCAGATATTACACATACTTCACATAATCACAAAAATATCAAAATAAAGAAAATAAAGATAAGGTTAAGAAATATTATCTCTTCAACATAGTCCTTCATCTTCAATCTTCATTAGGAATTCTGAATGCCAAGTACATCCGGTTCTTGATTTCCATCATGTGCTTGTGATCTGTAATACCTTCATCCTTAATGATTTTAGCAATAATGTTTCCAACTTCTTTCAGATCAGGTCTCCATTTTCTAATCTTGGAGGTTCCCACACAGGTTCTTCCGGACATAATATCTGAATATTCGCACCAGCAGCCAACAACAAAATATCTTCCCAGAAGACCCTTGCAACATTCATCATAAAATCTTCAAAATCAGCATACTCATCCTCCTTGCTTGAATGATCACCAAATTTCTTTACTATGAAATTTGCAATCTGTCATTTCTTCTTTAGATCATTCCAATATTCCAAATTATCATCATCAATAATAAACTCTATGTAGTTCTCATTAAGAACTCCACCAACAGACTTAGATTTCATTTTCCTTTTTAATGCAGTAACTCGATTATCAAACTTTTTCCTTGCAGCTTCTGCATCTTTCAACTTTTTCTTTCTAATCTGTTCATCAGCTTTTCTCTTTTCAAATAATTCAGCTTTCGTCTTTGCTAACAATTCATTGTGTTTTTCAACAGCTTCAGCCATTTTTTCATCACTTGGCTGACTACTAGCAACTACATGCTTCAGCTTACTCTTAGACCTGGTAACCCTTCCAGTCTCTTCAGCCTCTTCTTCATCATCCAAAATCAGTTTTCTCTTTTTCTTTCCAGAAGAAGATTCAGCAATGTTTTTCTCAATTGTTGCTATATCTTGAGTTTCAGCTTCAGAAGCCTTTTGTTGTCTTCTGAGATTGATTCTCATCTTCAAATTAATGATCTCTTCTTTCAGATCATCCTGACTTGCTTTCAGTTCATCTTGACTTACAACTAACTGAGCTTGCTGAGTTTGAGTCTGCTCCATCACTCTCATGACCTTATCTTCCCCCTTTTTGGCTTCATCTTGCCATTCCTTCAAGGGTGTCACAAGCAGCTCAACTTTCCTTTGCAGTTCAGCAGAAAGTCTCTTTTCTTGCAATCTATGCAGATCATAGATCTTAGACATTGTGTGTTCCATCACTTGCTCATATGAACTGGTAGCAGTCAATCTCTCCAATTTCTCAGTAGCTTCTTGAAATTGTTTCAAAGTAGCTTCCAGCTTGCTTTGTAACTCTACATTATGCTTTTTCAACAATTCAAAGCTAGAGCTATCTGGAGCTGTGTCAGTAGGAACTGTTCTTACTGTCTCTTGAACATCATCAAGCACAGTATTCTCAGTAACTTCAATTGGTGTGCTCTCCAACTCATTAGCACCCAAAGTTGGTTCCTCTATGACCTCAGTCTCTTCAAGTACAACTGTGTTCTCAAACACCTCAGTTGCATTGGTATCAGCTTCATAATCAGCTTCCATATCAGCTTCCAAATCAAAATCTTCAGCACCAACATCCTCAGCTTCCATATTGACATCAGTATCAGCATTTTCATCAGTAGACTTAATCACAGAATACTTACACCCAGTTAACCTTTCAATCAATTGAATAACTGAATCTAATGTGGCCAATTCTGTAAAAGACTGAACACCTGCAGCTTCTCTCTGTTCTTGTTCCCAATCATGGAACACAGATAAACCACCCATGCCTTCTGCTACAATTAACAACTCATTTAGGCATGTCAAGATGATTCCGATCGGTTAGACGTCTCCAACTAATTAGAACACTTGAATATAGAAGAAATAACTGCTCTAAGATAGTAATTCTGAAAAGTAATCAACGAGACAAACAGCACACAAGGATTTAAGTGGTTCGATCAATGTGATCTACATCCACTGGACCAGATTAGTACTTCTTTGATTGATAAAGAATGTTTACACACTCATTCACTCGGAATAGGATATTTCCTCACTTCACTCGTGAACTCACACAACTCAAAGAATACAATAACGTACTAAATCTCTCATCCCAAAAAGGTGTCAACCTTTACAATTACACAACTAAGAGTTTATAAAGACCAAAGGTAGTTGCTGCTGTTAGGAACTGTTTTGAGTAGTTATCAACCGTTTGCAACCGCTTGTAACAACCCATGTGCTCTGTTATTGCCCAACTGAAATGGTAGTTATGCCCTCAAGTTGTTGTAACTGTAAAACTGTTAGTTAAACTAACTAACTTCGAACCAGAAGACTTGCCCATAAAGATCAGATCACTACTTAGTGTTCTGATACCCAACTCTTCTGCTCTGATGATCAAAAGCTAACTCTGCTGATAGACTTCATACTGTGCTGATCTTAACTGCACTGACCAAGTACTGTGCTGACCCAAGTACTGTGCTGACCTGGTACTGTGCTGACCCAAGTACTGTGTTGATCTGGTACTGAGCTGATCTACTCTGCTGAAGTACTGATCTTGGTACACTCTGCTGAAGTACTGATCTTAGTCCAGTCTGCTGAAGTACTGATCTTAATCCAGTCTGCTGAAGTACTGATCTTAATCCAGTACTGTGCTGATCTTACTGTGCTGATCCCAACTGTGCTGAACTCTAAGCATCACCTTCTCATCTGATTGAAACCCTTCAACTCATCTGATAAGGCCTACGTTATCTTATCTGATCCTATCAGCTCAGTAGTTTACTGTGCTGATTTTGAGATTATGAGATAACACTCACAATTCTCCACCTTTAGCTCATAATCGAACTAATCTCCACCAAAAACAAAAACACCAACACTATTCTCCTCAAAGAATAGCCTCCACTACTGATCTTCTGCCACAAGAACAGTAGCCTTCTCCTCAGAGGAATTAATGCAGTCCAATAAGTCTAAGACACAAGCCAAACTTCTCTTTTGGCAATGCCTTAGTGAACGCATCAGCAGGGTTCTCCTCTGTAGCAATCTTCACTACCTGGACTGACCCCTTCTCTACAATATATCTTACAAAGTACAGCTTTACATCTATATGTTTAGTTCTCTCATGGTACCCCTGATGCTTTGCAAGATGTATTGCACTTTGGTTATCACAGAAGACAGTCACACTTCTTTGTGATATACCAAACTCCTTCAAGATCCCCCTAAGCCACATGCTCTCCTTTACTGCTTCAGTCAAGGCTACATATCCTGATTCTGTAGTAGATAATGCAACTACGGACTGATGTATTGACCTCCATGATATAGTTGTACCAAATAAGGTGAATACATACCCTGTCAAGGACTTTCTTGTGTCTACATTGGCTGCATAGTCGGCATCAACATATCCCACAAGTGCTTCTCCCTCATCTGATATCTTCTGAAATTTCAGACCTTTCTCAACTGATCCCAGAACATATCTCATGACCCACTTAACTGTCTCCCAATGACTTAAGCCTGGATCACTCATGTATCTGCTGATTACACTCATTGCATGAGTTAAATCTGGTCTACAACACACCATAGCATACATTAAACTCCCTACTGCACTGGCATAAGGAACCTTACTCATCTGAGCTCTTTCTTGGCTGTTCTTGGGACACATCTGATTGGATAGCTTCTGATGCTGACCAATTGGTGTAGAAACTGCCTTAGCTTGATTCATCCTGAATCTCTCTAACACCTTCCTCAGATAGGTAGGCTGACTAAGCTGAATTGCTCCCTCAACTCTACTGATCTCCATCCCAAGAATCACTTTAGCTTCACCAAGATCTTTCATCTCAAACTCCCTTTTGAGAATCTCCTTAACTTGATTGATACTGTTAATAGACTCCCCAACTATTAACATATCATCTACATACAGCAGAAGATAGGTAACTGAACTCCCAACCCTCCTGAAGTAAACACAACTGTCATACAAGCTTCTTGCAAAACCAGCTGAGCAAATGTACTCATCAAACCTCAAGTACCATTGTCTAGGGCTTTGTTTGAGGCCATAGAGTGATTTTCTGAGTAAGCACACTTTGTCTTCTCCATCTTCTATGTCCAACCCTTCTGGTATTTTCATGTAGATCTTCTCATCTAAAGTCCCATGAAGAAATGCTGTGGTCACATCCATCTGATGCAGCTCCAATTCATATTGAGCAACCATAGCCAACAAGATTCTGATGCTACAATGCTTTACAACAGGTGAGAAGATTTCATTAAAGTCAATACCTTCTTTCTGTGTAAATCCTTTAGCTACAAGCCTAGCCTTGTACCTAATCTTGCCACCTCTCTGAGCCTCCACCTTTTTCTTGTAGATCCACTTACACCCAACAAGCTTCTTGTTCTTAGGTCTCTCAACAATCTCCCAAGTCTGGTTCTTGTTAAGAGATAACAGTTCTTCCTCCATAGCAACTAACCACTTCTCTTTGTCATGGCAGTTTATGGCTTCTGTGTAAGTTTTAGGCTCCAAAGACTCCACCTCAAGAGCTGCACATAATGCAAATGATACTATGTCAGCTTGACCATACCTCTGAGGTGGGTGGACTTCTCTTCTGGTTCTGTCCCTAGTGAGCTGATAGTCATGAAGATCAGTATCACTATGAGTAGTTTCCTCCTCATCTGGATCAATCTGCTCTTCAGTTAGTGTTCTGATGTCACCATGCTCCACTTCCACCTGTGTCTCATCTGGTTTGTTGTGTGCTGTACTGGAGCTTGCCTCCTCTTTCAATGGTATTCTATTCTCATCAAAAGTTACATCTCTGCTGATAATACACTTCTGCATTCCAGCTTCTAGGCACCACAATCTGTATCCTTTCACACCTGAAGGATATCCTATGAACACACATTTCAAGGCTCGAGGCTCAAGCTTATCTTGCTTGACATGGGCATATGCTGAACAACCATACACCTTCAAATTACTGTACTCAGCTGCATGGCCAGACCATAACTCTTCTGTGGTTTTAAATTGCACAGCTGAGGAAGGGCTTCTGTTTATCAAATAGGCTGTTGTTGACACTGCTTCTCCCCAAAATACTTTAGGCAATCCAGAGCTGCTCAACATGCATCTAACTCTCTCAAGTAAAGTCTGGTTCATTCTCTCAGCTACTCCATTCTGCTGAGGTGTACCTGGTACTGTTCTATGCCTCACTATACCCTTCTTCTTGCAGAAAACATTGAACTCTTCTGATATGAACTCCAGCCCATTATCAGTTCTCAAATGCTTTAGATTCTTTCCAGAAATGTTCTCCACCTCAGTGAGCCATTCCTTAAATTTTTCAAATGCTTCTGACTTGGATTTCAGGATAGTGATCCATACCTTTCTTGAGTAGTCATCTATGATAGTCATGAAATATCTCCCACCACTTCTGGTCTGATTCCTAGCTGGCCCCCATAAATCTGAATGGACATAGTCCAAAATTCCTTTGGTAGAGTGTGAACTCTTCCCAAACTTCAATCTCTTGGATTTCCCAAGAATGCAGTGCTCACACAAATCCAGCTTTGTGATCTTGTCACCACATAGCAATCCTTGCTTACTTAGCTCAAGTAGGCCCTTCTCTCCTACATGACCTAGTCTTCTGTGCCACAACATTGAGTTGTCTTGCACCCTTGCCACATCTGATCTGCCAATAACTGTTCCCCCCTTAAGAAAGTAGAGATCATTTCTTCTCTCACCTTTAAGAACAGTAAGCTTCCCCTTTGAAACTCTGAGCTCTCCATCTTCTGACTGGAATTTATAGCCCAATGAATCCAGCATACCAAGAGATATCAAATTTCTCTTGAGTTCAGGAACATACCTGACCCTCTTGAGAATCCTCACTACTCCATCATACATCTTCAAGTGTACTGTACCTTCACCTCTGACTTTGCAAGTGTGATCATTCCCTAACAACACAGAACCTCCATTTTGATGCTTAAAATCATGAAACCACTCTCTTCTTGGAGTCATGTGGAAAGAACACCCTGAATCTAAAATCCAATCTTGCTGCTCTTTAGTGGAAGTGATGGATAGGGACTGAGCTGACTCATAGCCTTTCTGCTCCTTATCATCTTGGGTTTGATTTGCTTGATTCTTATCAACAGGGTTCTTAGGACCAGATTTTCTCATAAGCTGTTTGTACTTGTAACAAGCACTCTTAAAGTGCCCAGGTTTGTTGCAGTGGTGGCACACTACTTCCCCTTGATTTGACACTGCTGATTTTCCCTTATCAGCTCCTTTGGGTTGACTAGACCCCTTCTTGGAGACAGATTTCTTCTGACCTCCCTTGATTGCCAATCCTTCCCCACTGCTACTTTTATCTCCTTGAGATGTTTTGTTATGTAACAGCTTGGACTTGACAGCCAAGATCACATCCTCCAATGTGATTGCTTCCTTTCTACCATACAAGATGGTGTCCTTTAGGATTTCAAAGGACTTGGGCAGAGCACTCAACAAGATCAGAGCCTTATCCTCTTCCTCTAGCTTGACATCCAAATTCTCCAGATCATCAAGAATCTTGTTGAACTCATCTAGCTGCTCCGTAATGGGTTTGTCATCTCCCATTCTAAAGGCATACAGCTTCTGTTTCGAATAGAGTCGGTTAGCAAGAGTTTTCACCATATACAACTTCTCAAGCTTATCCCCCACCTCCTTCGCTGACTTCTCTTTAGCAACCTCCCTCAAGACCTTATCTCCAAGGCAGAGTAGGATCGTGCTTCGAGCTTTTCTGAGCAACTTGCTCCTTTCAGCCGTAGCTGTTGCAGATTCTTCTACAATCTCTTCGGATTCTTCGAGGGCCTCGAATAATCCTTACTGTTCAAGGAGGGCCTGCATCTTGACCTTCCACAGCCCAAAATCTCCAGTGCCTGTAAACTTCTCTATGTTGTACTTGGTAGAATTCCCCATCTTTAGATCTGCAGCTACTTCGATATCCCACAGACGACGCCAATTGTCAAGATGGATTCCGATCGGTTAGACGTCTCCAACTAATTAGAACACTTGAATATAGAAGAAATAACTGCTCTAGGATAGTAATTCTGAAAAGTAATCAACGAGACAAACAACATACAAGGATTTAAGTGGTTCGATCAATGTGATCTACATCCACTACACCAGATTAGTACTTCTTTGATTGATAAAGAATGTTTACACACTCATTCACTCGGAATAGGATATTTTCTCACTTCACTCGTGAACTCACATAACTCAAAGAATACAATAACGTACTAAATCTCTCATCCCAAAAAGGTGTCAACCTTTACAATGTACACAAACAAGAGTTTATAAAGACCAAAGGTAGTTGCTACTGTTAGGAACTGTTTTGAGTAGTTATCAACCGTTTGCAACCGCTTGTAACAACCCATGTGCTCTGTTATTGCCCAACTGAAATGGTAGTTATGCCCTCAAGTTGTTGTAACTGTAAAACTGTTAGTTAAACTAACTAACTTCGAACCAGAAGACTTGCCCATAAAGATCAGATCACTACTTAGTGTTCTGATACCCAACTCTTCTGCTCTGATGATCAAAAGCTAACTCTGCTGATAGACTGCATACTGTGCTGATCTTAACTGCACTGACCAAGTACTGTGCTGACCCAAGTACTGTGCTGACCTGGTACTGTGCTGACCCACGTACTGTGCTGATCTGGTACTGAGCTGATCTACTCTGCTGAAGTACTGATCTTGGTACACTCTGCTGAAGTACTGATCTTAGTCCAGTCTGCTGAAGTACTGATCTTAATCCAGTCTGCTGAAGTACTGATCTTAATCCAGTACTGTGCTGATCTTACTGTGCTGATCCCAACTGTGCTGAACTCTAAGCATCACCTTCTCATCTGATTGAAACCCTTCAACTCATCTGATAAGGCCTAAGTTATCTTATCTGATCCTATCAGCTCAGTAGTTTACTGTGCTGATTTTGAGATTATGAGATAACACTCACAAGGCCAATTCTTCTAAGATACACCCAAGTGTCTATCCTTAGAAGTTGCTCAAAAACCATAGAGCTGTCATCTAAACCATAAAAACTTTTAAGAAGAGCATTTCTTAGTTTAAACCTAATCCTTTCTTCCTTATCACACACAGGATAATCCATCAAAAATACTGAATTTGGTTGAATAATCTCAGTTTCTGGGGAAGAAGAAATCTCAATTGGTTCAGAAGCAGGTATGTGTTCATGCTCAGTAGAGTGATCATGAACTGGTTCAGGGGGAAAATGAGGAGTGGAAATATGTTGAGGACTAGAATGGGGAGTGGTATGAAAAGAAGTGTTCTGAGTGGGTGAGGGATGAGTGTTCTGTCGAATAGGAGAGTAGTGTACTGACTCCTCAGAACAGGTTGGTTCTCTATCAATGGGTTGGACTTGAATTGGAACAGAATTCGATGGAGTAGGAGTAGAATCAACAAGTAATCTCCTAGGTCTAGAAGTACTAACCTCTTGATCTTCTGAACTGTCTCTCACCACAATTTCAATAAACCTAACTGTGTGCTCTGCTGAGGCTTTAGCCGATCTTCCTCTTCGTAATTCAGTACTGTTAGGATCATGCCTTGCCTTGGTCCTTCTTTCTGGTTGATCATCATCTGATTTATACATAGAAGCACCAGATTCTTGAGCTTCTTGTTCTGGAAGAGGTAGCACTAAAGGATGCTCTTGTTCAAAGCGAACATACTCCTTTTTCATCAAGAACTTCCCTTGATGGAACTTCTTAGGATTACTCCAATAAGCTTTCTTGATGACTATCTGAGGCAACAGAATGCTCAGCTTGTTCCCGAACCCTAATTTCAATTTGATTGAAAATTCTTCGGAATCCTCATCGAACAGAACCTTTTCCTTTTCACTTAGCAATCTTTCAAGAAATAACCCTTGCCAATCACCTCGAACACGGTCAATGATTGCTGCCATGATTCGGATTTTCAAATTTGATAGAGCATCTTGACTGTGATGTTGCCCTAACAAACACTTTCCAGCAATATCCATCAAGAATTGAAGTCCAGGAGGAAGCACATCCTTCTTAAGATTGTGTAGAGTTTCTGGTTCTTCACCCGTCCATCTGCCCACACATTCTTTTTCTTCTCCGGCCTTATAGGTTAGAATATCGACGGGGCCTTGTGGTAAATCCAACATAATTTCAAGAATTTCTCGGGTTATTGCAACCTTGTGCCCTGACAGCATTGATCGAACGCCATTGTTGTCACCTTCGAGCTGTAAAAAGAATTCCATTGCTTTAGGTTCATACACATTGAGTGGATATGATTCCAGATATTTCCTGAGCCCGCTTTCTTCACACATCGTCAAGATAGCTTGATTCTCTGGGCAATGGCGACCACTGAAATATACTGCATTTTCCACAAAAATGCCCTTTTCACGCAGCCAAAATTCGGAATCAAACGTACCTACAACTTCACTAGATTCGCTTAGAACATTAATAATTGCCATTTGTAGAAATGTAGAAGATATAGTATTCAGACTTGAAGCAATTTGGTGTTATGAGTTTCCAGAAATGTAATCGTAAAGAAGATGAAGTTGATAGTGATCGTGTTTGATAAATTCAAAACCAATCTAGGGCTTGGATTGAGTTTATTTTCCACGATGAATGGTTGAGATTGAGTCTCGAAATCCGTGATTAAAGAAAACTTTCCATATTCTAAAACCATTCTATTTCTTGGAGCCAATTTGTGTTTGATAAATACACCATATCAATTAGGTCAAAAATAGAGGAGTGTACTCATCTTCTCTATTAGTAATCTAAAAGTCGAGCAGTTTTTGACGTAGAGTATTCTAAGGCAAAATACTGTTCTGATGCATATCAGCACAGTAGTTTCCAAAAACATTTCACTTTATTTTCTTACTTTTATATTAAAGAAATTTACTTATCTGGATCAGCTGAGTAACCTTTTTGAACATCAGATCAGTTGTTGGGGTCAGCACAGTAGTACTCAGATCAGTTTCCAACTTTTCTGATTTCACATTTTTTTGATATCAGCACAGTAACCCTCAGACCAGTACTGTGTATCAGATCAATTCTCTTCTGTAGACAGATTTTCTGTAATCAAATCATTTTGTAGACAGTTTAATCAGTAGTCAGATTAGTTCTGTAGAAAGATTGACTATGTAGTCAGATCAGTTATGTAGACAAAGAAGCTTTGTAATCAGAACAGTTCTGTAGACACGTCAATTCGGTAATCAGAACAGGTCTGTAGACTGATATAGCCTGTAATCAGATCAGATTTGTAGTCATTTCAAATCTGTAATCAGATCAGTTCCCCCTTTAGTGGAGAACTCTTCTTCTGTGCCTGTTTCACCTTGGTAAAAGTGTTAGTTCATGAGATATAAGTGTAAAACAGTACAGAGTAGTAATAGTATAATTAAATCAATGATCATATCAAGGTATATACTAAAGTGACTTAGTGTTCTGAGTCAACAAAAGGATCTTTAAGAAATCACAGATTCCCCCTTAATGTGTGTTCTCAGTGTCCCTCAGCTTTACCAGCTTCCTCATCGGGATTTAGGTCACTTTAGTAACCTTGTTACCTGTTTTGATAAATGTAGTGGTCTGACATAGGGTTGTCTCTTCTGAATTTAGGCTTTTGATGTACTGCTCTTAGTTTCTGCTTTATCTTCTTTTGGTATAAGATCAGTACCTGAAATGTTAGTGCAGTTCTATATACATCTAGAATCCATGTCTATCAATCCTAAGCTAATGCATAACTCTCTAAATCTCACTTCAGCCAATGGTTTTGTAAAAATGTCAGCTCTCTGGATATCAGTATGAATCTTTTCCATCCTAATATTTTTCTTTTCCACATGATCCCTAATAAAATGATGTCTAATATCAACATGCTTGCATCTAGTATGTAAAACGGGATTTTGTGTGATGGCAATGGCACTATTACTGTCACAATATATAGGTACATTAGATTCTACAATATTGTAGTCTCTGAGTTGTTGTATTAGCCAAAGAAGCTGACTACAACAACTACCTGCAGTCATATATTCTGCTTCAGTAGTAGAAGTTGCCACACTAGTTTGTTTCTTTGAAAACCAGGAAATGAGCTTAGTTCCTAAGAATTGACATGAACCAGAAGTAGATTTTCTATCTATTTTGCATCCTCCAAAGTCAGAGTCTGAATAACCACTTAGGGATATATCATCATCTGCAGGATACCATAATCCTCGATTAATGGTCCCCTTTAGATATTTCAATATCCTTTTGGCAGCTTCCAGATGACTTTCTTTGGGGTTTGCTTGAAATCTTGCACACACACCAACAGAAAAAGCAATATCAGGTCTGCTGGCAGTCAGATAGAGTAGAGAGCCAATTAAAGCACGATAATGAGGTTGGTCAGAAGACTTACCTCTTTCATCAGGATCCATTCTGTATGTAGGTTGCATAGGCACACCAACTGTCTTACAGGTTTTAATACCAAATTTATCTAGCAAATTCCTTGTATATTTTGCTTGATTTATAAAGATACCTTCTGGAGTTTGTTTTACTTGAAGACCAAGAAAATAGGTCATTTCACCCATCATAGACATTTCAAATTTACTTTGCATGAGTGTCGAAAAGCTTTCACTCAAGGTTTTGTTGGGTGATCCAAAAATGATGTCATCCACATAAATTTGAACTAGTAATATGTCATTACCTTCTTGTCTTCGAAACAAAGTTCTATCAACCTTGCCCTTAGTAAAACCATTTTCAATTAAGAATAAAGAGAGAGTATCATACCAGGCTCTTGGGCTTGTTTCAATCCGTAGAGTGCTTTCTTTAACCTGTATACTTGGTGACTATTCACTTCAAAACCAGGTGGTTGTTCCACATAAACTTCTTCAGGAAGTATACCATTCAAAAATGCACTTTTCACATCCATTTGATAAACAGTGAATTTCATATGTGCAGCATTAGCAAGAAACAATCTTATAACTTCTAGTCTAGCTACAGGAGCAAAAGTTTCATCATAATCAATACCCTCAGCTTGAGAGTAGCCCTGAGCAACTAATTTAGCTTTGTTTCTAACTACAAGATCATTTTCATCCTTTTTATTCTAAAAAATCCACTTAGTGCCTACAACATTATGATCACTAGGTCTATCCACAAGTTCCCAAACTTCATTTCTAGTGAACTGATTACGTTTTTCTTGCATGGCTATAATCCAGTTACTATCACTTAAAGCTTCATTCACAGTTTTAGGCTCAATGGAACATAGAAAACAACACCAGCAAAATAAAGACTTACTAGGTTCTTCTTGGGAGTCAAACAATTGTTTTCTAGTTTTAACACCTTTACTAGAATCACCTAGAATCAGATCATTAGAATGAGCAGACTTCCATGTCCTTCTATTCTTAATAGGAATACTATCATCATTCATATCATGCAAATCATCATGCAGATCAGTATCATTACTTTGAGTTAAATCAGCAGATTTGTTCATAGGGGAGCAGTCAGTCAATTCTGGCAGATCAGAAGTTTTAGATGACTTACCTTTGTCTTTTACCTTTTCTTTATCAGAATCTTGATCTAGAACATTCAGGAAAGGATTATATGCTTGTACAGATTCATATATTTCTACATCATCATCATCATTGTTGGTTTGAAGCTTTAGTTTGTCAATTTTCTTACTGAGATGATGATCAGCAGAGTCCTGCACATTCTCATCAAAGACTACATGGGGTGTTTCTTCCACACATAGGGTTGAGTAATTAAACACTCTAAATGCTTTGCTTACTGAAGAGTATCCCAAGAATATCCCTTCATCTGCTTTTGCATCAAAAGCATTTAACTTACTTTTACCATTGTTATGGATGAAACACTTACATCCAAAGATATGAAAATAAGAAACTCTAGGTCTTCTGCCTTTCCATACCTCATAAGGTGTTTTACCATGTACCTTATTAAGAGCACTTCTGTTTTGGGAGTGGCAAGCTGTGTTAATGGCTTCAGCCCAAAACTTCTGAGGTGTGTTGAATTCTGCAATCATTGCTCTCCAAGCTTCTTTTAGAGTTCCGTTTCTCCTTTCTGCAACACCATTTTGTTGGGGGGTTCTGGCTGCACTTGTTAGATGCTGTATGCCAGACTTAGAACAGTAGTCAGAGATGTAACAGTTAATAAACTCAGTCCCCTTGTCACTCCTTATTTTGACAATTGGTTGACCCTTTTCAACTTGTAACCTCTTCAATAGATCTGGAAGAAGTGTTTGTGTATCACTCTTTTTGTGTAGAAAGACTACCCAAGTAAACTTAGAATAGTCATCTACTACAACCAGAGTATACCTTCTTCCATTCAATGTGGGAGGTTTTATAGGACCATGAAGATCCATATGCAGGAGTTCTAAGACTCTACTGGTTGAAAGAGTTGGAATGGACTTAAATGAGACCTTTACCTGTTTACCTTTTTGACAGGAGTCACACATTTGTGATTTGGAATAGATTTCATTTGGAATGCCCTCAACAAGATGTTCTCTAGCAATCTTGTTGATTATCTTAAAGTTCAGGTGGCAGAGGCGTTTATGCCAGAGCCAACTGTTTTCTTTAGGACTCTTAGTGATAAGACAAGCATTCTTAGGACAACTATTCCAATTCACAATGTATACATTTCCTTGTCTTGTGCCAACAAGTAAAACATTGTGAGTCCTTTTGTCTATTATTTCACATCTTCTGATCTTGAACTGAACTTTGTATCCCCTGTCACAGAATTGAGATACAGATAGCAAATTATATTTCAAACCTTCAACATAGGAGACAGCTTGGATTTCAACATCTCCATTCTTGATGAATCCAAATCCTTTTGTGATTGCCATGGAGCTATCACCAAAGATTACTTTTGGTCCTTCCTGCTCATGATAGCTGGTAAGTAAGGCCTTGGTACCAGTCATGTGGTGTGAACACCTACTGTCTATGTACCAGGTCTCACCCACTGAACCACCTTTCTTGTATAAGTCCAGTCGATCCTGCAAGGTAGTGATCTTAATAATTTAGGTACCCTTTCTTTATTGGGGTCCTTGGGGGTTAGTAGTGAGAGGTACCCAAATAAACATTGAGGATTTGAATAGATGGGACCTCTTCAGTTTTCTTCCATATTTATCACAAAACAGTACTTTATTAACCATTTCAGAACTATCAGCAGACTTAGGATCTATTTTTCTGAGATAGCCTTTCCTTGGTTCTATCCCCTTTTTAGTAAGATCAGTATGTCTGTAAAAGTTTGAATAGGGTCTGAAAGCATGTGGACCATACGGCTTATAAATGTGTTTTGGTCTTTCCTCTCCAATAACATCATAAGATAAAGGTGGAGGATAAAGAACAGGTTTGTTAAGATAATGAGGCACAAATTTCCTAGGTTTAGTTGAATACAGTTGAGACTGCCTTATAAAAGGAGGTCTAGGATGTTCCCAACTTGCATGTGCTTGTCTTGACCTACTGTTCTGAGTTTGTCTCTTCTGATACCAGGACTGTTCTGCTCTGGTCAGAGGAGTATAACTCTTCTGGTATGGTCTTGACTGTACTGGTCTTGATACATTCTTCATTTTACCATTCTTGGTAGTAGGAGGAATGTATTTGGACTGTACTTTAGGTTTTGGATCATTATCATAAATCATAGGTTCTTTTCCTTTATCTAGTTGCAAAGAACTTGAGCTAGCTTCATTAGTGTTCTTAGGGCCTGAAGTAGAGGAACTAGGCAGATCAGTACCTATCCCACTTTTATCATTTGGAGCTCTATATCTGTCTGAGATTGTTTGATTAATCTTGGTAGAGTTAATCATCCCAGATTGCTTTCGATCTAGGCTCACTACTTCAGATTCTAAGAATCTATTGCGCTCTTCAAGTTTTTCACATTTAATCTTTAAATCATTGAATTCATTAGTCTCTTTGGCTTGAGTTTTAAGCATTCCCTGATATAGTTTATCAATGGATGCATACTTTTCTTGGAGTTGAGACAACTCTTCTGATAGTCTTGCATTTATGACAACTATATTAGGATCCACTTTTAACTGAGCTTCTTTCAGATTAATGATTTCCTGCTTTAAAGATATATTCTCATCACTGATTTCAATGAATGCTTTGTTAGCTTGTAGAAGGTCTTCTTCAGTCACTCCTTGGGAATGATGAAGACTACTTCCTACACTGCTATCAGCAGCATCACTTTCATCAGTGTCAGAATTATTGCAAGATTGAAAAGAATTAGCAGATGATACCTCATCATTTATTTTGGCCATCATTGCCAGTCCATCATCCGCGATGAAAGCTTCATTCTCATTGCTAGGAGGGTATTCAGATGAAGACGAGGACAACTCTTTTGAATCCGAATCAGATTCATTGTATGCCATCATTGCCTTCTTACCCTTGACATATTTTCGATCTCTTCTGGCTTTCCTTTCTTCTCGATCTTCTGATTCGGTTGTAAATTGCATAAGATTTCATGTGTTTTAGTGATAAAATTTGAGGGGTTTTCATTCATTTTCACACTAATATGCTTGATTTGATTGAGAAAGGTGTTTGAGCTCGTTTTGTAGGAATACGATGTGAATTAGACATTAAAATCGCAAAAACGAGTGTCAATCATTATTTGCACTCACTGGACTGAAGAGAGGATTGCATTATTGGATTCGTCTCGAAAAATGGAGTGGAATGAAAAAAAGAATCAAGTCAATCGGAGGTCGGAAGCTCGAGATATGAAGGGACGAAGACAGAGGAAGAAATCTGGGCCGAAGTATCCGCCCGACCGGGCCGACCCGCCCGCCCGACCGGGCCACAGTATCTCCACCCAACGTTTTGTTAAGTTCACCCACTGCGCATATTTTTGCAAATTTCAACTTACGAAAGTTCCGCCCGGCCGGGCCACCTGTTTCCAACTCATTTTCGGGGGTTTTGCCCCATTTTCTCCATTTTTGAAGGGCCTAATTGCAAAATTCACCCAAGACTTCCACCCCAACTATAAATAGACCAAATTTGAGTTTTAAAATGGAGTCTTACTCCTTTTACAAGCTTTCTTCACACACATTCACATAGTTGTAGGTGTTCTTCATTTTTAGTTTAGATTCTTCATTAGATTAGATAGAATAGTGGTTTTTACTTAGAATCAAGCTACGATTATCATCGGGCATCGTCTATTACCTCGTTTTGTAGCTACAATTCCATGATCAAGGTGATATTACTCTATTTTGCAATTCAATTTGGTATTTTCTTAAATTCTTATTTATATTGTTATTTTATTATGAATTTGATGTTATTTGTTGTTGTAGCCATGAGATTCTATTCTAGAACCATGGGCTAAGCTCTTATTGCCTTGGGTGTGAATGTTTTGATGGGTGTTTAGTGTAATTATGGATTGATTGCATGATTAGCTTAGGAATTGGGTGTATATGTTTCTAGTGTTGTAATTTCCATGATTCAATTGATTAATTCACCCTATTAGCTAGCATTGTTAGTTTTGTCGACTTCAACGACCGTATTGGGTTGCATGATTAAGAGTGTGTGTATGAGCTTGAATTAATCGATTAGAATTGACATAGTAATTAGCTACACCGACCGGGGGTTGATTGCTTAGATCGACGACACTAGACACTATTCGATTAGAGGTCGTCTATTAGATTAGTGAGAGGGCGTCTCATAAACATTAGTAACCGTGTTGAACGTGTTTATGAGACACTATCTTAGGAGCTTATGGTATTGATTAGACTATATAATTGCTAATTAATGCACGTGTTCACCTAGGCCTCACGAGGGATTGGTCTACACACACGAGTGATAGCCTTTAGCTTAATCCCAAAACCATAGTTTAATTCATGCAATTGGTTCGTTAACTCATTGAATTACCCACAAAACGGAAACACCCGAGGCAATACCATTCTCTTGCACTTTCTATCGAAAGTTAGATAGCTTGTTATAACTTTTGTCTATTTCTTGTTTATCTTAGTTAATTTAGTTTAATACTTGTGTTTTAATTCCCAAAAATCCAACAAACACATTTAGTTACTACAATAGCATGAAAACTTATAACTTTAGGGATTTGCTTGCACTCAATTAAATCCTTGGAACGAAAAATACTACTTGGTCGTACTTACGTACTACAATCGAACCCATACTCTTGTGGGGCTCGAATTGTCAAGTGCTTAAAAAGTGTTGAAAAACGAGAAAAGTCAATGGCGCCGCTGCCGGGGATTTAAGCGAGTGTTATTAGTGAAACTTAGAGTTTGTTGAGTGTTATTGATAGTAGCATTTCTTTTTTCGTTATTTTGTTTTTTCGTTTCTCTTTGTGGGCTTTGATACTTATTTTTGTGTAGGTGTGAACTTCATCGCCTCGATGGATGGATACAACCAATACCAATGGAATCAATGCTATGATCAAAATGGTATGGTTTATCCTCCACAACATGGAGATATGAGCTACGATGGTTGGAGGAACTTTGATCACCATTATCATATGCAACAAGTTCCCTCCTATTACCAAGATTGGAGGAATGAAGAAGCATCACCTACTCCTCAAGGATATTACACTCCACCTCCACATCAATACCCTCCTCCTCAACACCCTTATCCTCCATATCCATATCCTCCCCCACCACCGGAAGAGTTGTATCATCCACCTCCTCCTCCACCTTTGGAGGAACCTTGGTTTGACAATTATCAAATGCAACAAGTTCCTTCTCCTTATCAATCTCAAGAGTGGGAAAGCAATGCTCATTCGCCACCAAACAATGAAGAAAGTGATACTACAAAAGTGCTTCTTGCACTATTGTTGAAAAAGTTGGATGCAAGTAAAAAAAAGTTGGAGGCAAGTGAGAAGAAATTCGAAGCAACCGACTCCATCCTTGCTCAACTTGTTAGTAATCAAAAATCGATGGAATTCCAACTTGGACAATTGGCCATTGCCGTGAAAAAAATGCAAGAAGAGGAGAACTCAAGTGAGGAGAGTGAAGATGCCAAGCTCATTGTCAAAGGAGATGAAGAAAAATGTCCTTTAATGGATATGAGCAACAAGGAACATGCAAATCAAGAAGCGTCAAAAGACGAGTTGAAGAGAGAAATGAGCATTCCTAAACTTTTAAACTCTTCAATTTATTCTTCATTTGATATTAATGCTTCTATTGATTTCATTTTACCTCTTGATCATTTTGATTCAAAAAAAGAGCTTGAGAAGTGTTTGGTGGATATTCTTGGACAAAGAGGAAAGAAATGGAAAGAGGTGGAGTGGAAGGAGCAAGAAGAATATTCATTGTTGAAACCATGGAAGAAAAATGTGGATGATTGGTCTTCAATTCATAAGTGCCTCCTTGAATTTGAAGCTCAAAGGTTGAAATACAATGGGAAGGAGGATCGATATCCATGGCCTTTCCGATGAGTTCTTTTATTTCCGTCCGGCAAAGGACGTTAAACCTAGCGATAAATGGGAGGCAACCCATTTTTACTTGCTTTCTTTCATTTCTTGTTCATTTTTTATGTTTTGTTAGTTTAGTTTGATGTGTTTGTGAGTTTTGATGTTAGTTGGAGAAGCTTGAATCGAATGGACAAGTGGATCGAAAGGGGAACCTCGTGCTTCGAAGAAGGTGTAGCTATGGCAATCGTAAGAGGTACGCCCACCTCAATTCTTAGGAATTGCATAGCAATTACTAAGTTTGGGGGGGGGGGTAGTGGAATTTATATTCTTGTTCATAATATTGATTGCTTAGCTACTCTTGTTTTTAATTGTTGGGATAGTGGCCCATGTGTGTAGATTTGTATGTTTAGCACTTGGTTTCAATATCATTGCAAAACTATTTTTCCAAAACTTTTAATTGCTTGGCAATGAAAAAGTTTGGGGGGGTATGTTCGTTTTTATATTTTCTATTGACACCAATGTGTACTTTTGTGTATGCGCGCAATTTGAGCTTTAGTGATCATTGAGACACATTTGATGATGATTTGTTGTGAATTTGATTCCTTGAATGTGTACATAATTGGAATGAATCATCTTGTTGCCTATGGATGTTTTGCATGCACAATGAGTTATGTGTGGTGATGATTGATGAATATTTGAGTCTTGAATGAACCGGTGAGATTTGAGCTTTGAACCGATGCATTAATCCGGTTTATTTCATTTTTGAGTGGATCAATTCATTGCTTGCTTTTCTAGAACTTGCCCAAGTTCTTGCTTGAGATCATACTTGTGTGATACTTTGAGATATGATGTAGGCCATCTTTCGTACTACAAGTCACTTAGCCATATTTTTCCAATAACCAAAGAAATCTTCCGTAGTTAGCCCGTTTGAGCTTGAGTTCCCATTCTCTTGGCAACCTACCATGTTTAACCATTTAGCTTTTTGAGCCTTTGATGTCCAATTCTAGTGGAGAAAAAAAAAAGAAAGTGGGAAAACATATGCTTAAGTGCCTTTGGTTTGAAGAGAAAAATTGGCAAGGTTGTGAAAAGAAAGAAAAAGATGGAAGTGATGAGAAAATGAGAAAATAAAAAAAAATTTGAGAGAGAAAAGAGGGACAATGAGCCCCAAGTGCTTAAGAAGAAAATAAATTGGCTACAAAAAGATGAGGAGATGATTGCTTGTGAGAAATTTGAATGAAAAGTGAGAATGAAGGTTTGTAAACCTTATGAGCATAAGCTTGATGTGTTGAAAAAACAACTTTCGTTCTCCACTAGACGAGTCACTTCTTCCATATTCATCATACCCCGTCCAAAGAGCCAATGTTACGTCCTTGGTTAAGACCTATTGATCTCATAGTTGAACATGTTTGTGGTGGAAAGATGGTAGAGCTTGGGCAAGCTTATGGCAATTGCAATGCATGATTTGATTAATGAGTGTTTATTGTCCTTAATTTGTTTGAGTGTTTGAGAGAAACACTATATCTTGTGAGTTGAACTTGAACATTTTGATATTATCATCACCATCACTTGTTGTTGTATGTTGAGCATGTGTGGGGTAATTACATTGATTTTCAATAATGAACTTGTGATCATTTTGAGAATGTATCTTGAGGAAGAAGAATTCATTCCATTCATTGGATACGTGGGATCTTTCATTGATCATCTATTTGCAATCGTACAACCTCATGTTTTAATTCTTTCGTTACTCGGGGATGAGCAACAGTGTAAGTGTGGGGGGTGATTCGGTTGTAAATTGCATAAGATTTCATGTGTTTTAGTGATAAAATTTGAGGGGTTTTCATTCATTTTCACACTAATATGCTTGATTTGATTGAGAAAGGTGTTTGAGCTCGTTTTGTAGGAATACGATGTGAATTAGACATTAAAATCGCAAAAACGAGTGTCAATCATTATTTGCACTCACTGGACTGAATAGAGGATTGCATCATTGGATTCGTCTCGAAAAATGGAGTGGAATGAAAAAAAGAATCAAGTCAATCGGAGGTCGGAAGCTCGAGATATGAAGGGACGAAGACAGAGGAAGAAATCTGGGCCGAAGTATCCGCCCGACCGGGCCGACCCGCCCGACCGACCGGGCCACAACTATAAATAGACCAAATTTGAGTTTTAAAAGGGAGTCTTACTCCTTTTACAAGCTTTCTTCACACACATTCACATAGTTGTAGGTGTTCTTCATTTTTAGTTTAGATTCTTCATTAGATTAGATAGAATAGTGGTTTTTACTTAGAATCAAGCTACGATTATCATCGGGCATCGTCTATTACCTCGTTTTGTAGCTACAATTCCGTGATCAAGGTGATATTACTCTATTTTGCAATTCAATTTGGTATTTTCTTAAATTCTTATTTCTATTGTTATTTTATTATGAATTTGATGTTATTTGTTGTTGTAGCCATGAGATTCTATTCTAGAACCATGGGCTAAGCTCTTATTGCCTTGGGTGTGAATGTTTTGATGGGTGTTTAGTGTAATTATGGATTGATTGCATGATTAGCTTAGGAATTGGGTGTATATGTTTCTAGTGTTGTAATTTCCATGATTCAATTGATTAATTCACCCTATTAGCTAGCATTGTTAGTTTTGTCGACTTCAACGACCGTATTGGGTTGCATGATTAAGAGTGTGTGTATGAGCTTGAATTAATCGATTAGAATTGACATAGTAATTAGCTACACCGACCGGGGGTTGATTGCTTAGATCGACGACACTAGACACTATTCGATTAGAGGTCGTCTATTAGATTAGTGAGAGGGCGTCTCATAAACATTAGTAACCGTGTTGAACGTGTTTATGAGACACTATCTTAGGAGCTTATGGTATTGATTAGACTATATAATTGCTAATTAATGCACGTGTTCACCTACGCCTCACGAGGGATTGGTCTACACACACGAGTGATAGCCTTTAGCTTAATCCCAAAACCATAGTTTAATTCATGCAATTGGTTCGTTAACTCATTGAATTACCCACAAAACGGAAACACCCGAGGCAATACCATTCTCTTGCACTTTCTATCGAAAGTTAGATAGCTTGTTATAACTTTTGTCTATTTCTTGTTTATCTTAGTTAATTTAGTTTAATACTTGTGTTTTAATTCCCAAAAATCCAACAAACACATTTAGTTACTACAATAGCATGAAAACTTATAACTTTAGGGATTTGCTTGCACTCAATTAAATCCTTGGAACGAAAAATACTACTTGGTCGTACTTAAGTACTACAATCGAACCCATACGCTTGTGGGGCTCGAATTGTCAAGTGCTTAAAAAGTGTTGAAAAACGAGACAAGTCATCTTCAGAACTCAGATCAAGACATTCATATGCATAATGACGTGGCTTATCACAATTATAGCAAACAGGATTGTTAGAATATCTCTTAGGTGGTGAACGATTTCGATTCCTGTCATGCTTGTCAATAGAGTTCCTATCTTTCTTATTAGAAGACTTTTTATCCCTCTTATCAAATGAGTTCCTATCTCTCCTGTTCTCATTAGAGATCTCATCCCTTCTTTCAGAAGAGTTTTGATCCCTTCTGTTCCCAGAAGAGTCCCTGTTACTAGAACCATTGGTTTCCTTATAGAATCTCTTATATCTACCATACCTCCTATTTAGTCTATCAAATCTTTTGATCATAAGGCTCATCTGATCTTTCAGACTAAGATCAGAACTATCTAGTTCATCTTTTATGCTTGAGGCTTTAGACTTAGATGATTTAGACCCCTTAGAGGTAGAGGCTTTAAAAGCTATGTCCTTGGAGGCATCCTTATCCTTGTGACTAACAGTAATAGGATCTTCTTCATCTAACTCAAACTCATGTGCCTTAAGTGTTTGGAACATAGTTTCTGCAGGTCAAGAATCAGTGTCTTGTGTGGTTTTAATGATCATCTTGACCATTTTCCACCTTTCATCTAAAGCTTTCAAGATTCTCAAGTCAATCTCTCTTTCTGTATAAGTATTTCCTAACACATCAAGATCATTCATAATCTTTGTAAATCGAGTATCCAATTCATCAATTGATTCACCTGGCTTCATTTTAAATGTTTCAAACCTTTGGACAGCTGTGGACAGTTTGCTTTCTTTGATCAGTGTAGTACCTTCACAAAGAATAGTTAATTTGTCCCACATTTGCTTAGCAGTCTTACATTTTAACACTTTGCCAAGATACTCATTTGGCAAGGTGTGTAAAATATAATTCTTAGCAAGACTATCCAAATTGTTTTGACGCATTTCTAAAGAAGTCAGTTCTGACCTTGGTTTAGGGACTTGTGCTTCAACAGGTTCAGAAGGATCCAGTGTTGCAGTGTTTTGCACCATGGTAGTGATTGGTCCTTCTTTGAACACAGAAACCATTAGATCATGGGTTGAGCTGAAGATGGCCTCCATCCTAAGCTTCCAGTAGTCATAATCTGCAATCTTGAACTTAGGAAGTTTGTTCACATTAGTGTCATCCATGTTTGATCAGATAGATAAGATCAGTAGTATAGCAGATAATTTTCAAGTATTCAGATAGTGACAAATATCAAGAAATAGTGGCAAGATCAGTGAGATTTCCCTCAAGATCTACAAGGTTATCAAGAAACAGCAGTCCAAAGAACTACTGCTCTGATACCACTTGTTGGTCCCAAGTTGAGTTAAGATTGATTAAGCTAACAAACTCTAGAGGGGAGGGGTGAATAGACTTTCAAAAATCTTTCAAAATATCAGAGTTTTAATGCGGAAATGTGTTCTGAATAGTACTGTTCTTACTGAGTCAGATCAGTACTTCCAGTGTCAGTTTTATACTCAACTTATATTTAAATCTTTACTTAATAAATTCTACTGTTCTTAGTTAAACAAATATGAAACAAATATCAAACAGAAAAGTAAAGAACACAGAATTTTATAGTGGTTCGACCAAAAAGTCTACATCCACTCTCACAATCCCAGTTGTGATGTTTTATTACTCTTCCTTGAGTTTCTTGTGGCTTAAAGTCCCAAGATTAAGACTTTGATCTTGTCGATTACACTTCCAAGTGTATCTTCGATCGACTAGTAATCTCACAAGTAACTAGCACACTTGTTTACAAAACAATACAAACTTTAAAATGAAAAGTAAAACTTCTCTTGATTAGCCTTTGATTCTTCTCTTCAAATCTGTGGCTTTTTCTCAGATTCTTGATCTCCTTAACTCTGTGAGTTCTTGAATGCTTCGAATACTTTGATTGCTCTTAGATCAGTAGTCTTTTAGTAGTCTTAGCAATAGAAGATCACACAGTATTTATAGACATTAGTATGACAGTTAGCAGTTTGTGAACTAACTCTCAACTAACTCTAAAACTGTTTTTGTTGTAACTTCTTTTGTAACCGACTTTTTAACGTCCTTCAACTAATTCCAAGTCAGCATATCTTCAATAAATCTTCAGTTACACCTTAAATAAGTTTTCCAAACTTATTCTTCAATCATACTAACTCAGCACAGTAAACTACTCTTCTTAGTTTTACTGTTCTTAGTCAGTCAGCACAGTTCTCACAAACTGTTCTGCACTTCTCCAGAATTCTTCTAATCTTCTCTTCAACTCTTCTTGAAGTCTTCTTATTCTGAAGTAGTCTTCTGAGTCTTCAATAATCTTCTGATCTTCTTCTAAACTAGTGTTCTAAACTATTGTTCTGAACTTTTACAATGCTGAATACAATAAAATACAACTTTACAATTATAAAACCTATCTATACATCAACTGAACTACATACAGATGAGTACATCTAAGTCCTATACTATAAGTTGTCTATACAATGCAAAACATCAGCTTAGTTCCTAACAGTTCTTATATCAGATCAGTAAACACACTAAGATCAGTAACCATATATAAGATCAGTAAACTCAGATTCCAATATCTCTTAAGATCAGTAAACTCAGATTTCATATAACACAATTATATCAACATATAATCACATATATCATTAACTTTAAGTTGCTTTTGGCCATCAAAACATACAATCATCAACTAGAACATTGTTTACAGAATTCATATCCCAACACATATGACAAGATAACTGAATTCTCAAATTGGATTTTGAAAGTTGGGGATGAGAATCTTAGAGATAGTGACGAGGGTTTTGAGGATATTGATATTCTTGAAGAGAATTTGTTTTTAGATGCACATGATTCCGTCGTTGCTATAATTGATAACATTTACCCTTTTGTCTCTGATAACTTTGGTACGGATAATTATTTTGATGATAGAGTTATACTTGCTCCAACACATAAAGAAGTTGAAAGTATTAATGAGATAGTGTTGACAATGATACTTGGTGATACAAGAGAATATTTGAGTTCAAACAGTGTTTGTCCATCAGAGTTTAGACCCAGTGGTATAATCGTATGAGACATGTTTTTTCAATTGACTTTCTCAATTCTCTTTAGAGTTTATTAAACAATCCATAAGACCTATAAAAAAATGAGCTAAAGAGTTTTAGTAAAACAATTAAGACCAAAACACATTACAAAATTCCTAATATACCCTACATATTATAATTCGAATTCTGTCATTTTTCAACTCTTTCCAAAATTACACCTGTAGATGTTGTTAACTCTTAAATGCTTTAACATTATCAACAACATCTTAATTTGACCTTCCTTGATTTATTCTAAGTTCTTTCTGAAATGTTACATTAAATGTTGTACCAAATGCTCTCACATTCAGGCACGATTCCAGAAGGTTCTACAAGAGTCTGGAACCTGGAAGATTCCAGAATGTTGGAGAACGTCATAGAAGAGTCTGGAGCAGTTTAGAACGACCTGGAAGATGGAAGAAGGATCTAGAAAGATCATGGAAGTTGAGGTCCTAAAAAATAGGATCTCATAATGGAAGGATCTAGAATTCGGTTATTGCTCTATAAATACCGCTGAAGCCTTTCATTTCAAAGTATGCACTATTCGAGTAACACCTATTCTGAGCGTTCATCCCTGGTTAGGAGTTAGGGTCAGTAGTTGTATCGTTTAATGTACACCGAGGGATACCACACCTTCTCGTGTATTTAGTTCTAGTCTTATATCGAGTGAGAGTGAATTATAGATCAGATTAGTTCTTTAGACAATGTTCTTACACTTCAGTCTATTTGCGGATTCAGGCACCTGCCTCGATTGTAGTTTCGGTTTGTGGAATGTTGAAGTAATTGCTGAGACATTTCACACGACATTTTCATAACTTAGGAACTAAGTTATTGTTTTCTTCGTAAGGCTTAGCATAGGTTTTGTTATTAATAAAATCTATGTTGAAAATTATTTCATTGTGTCTTTATTGTGTTTTAGTGTTTTAGACTTCCGCTGTGTACTGTGTTTACTTTCTGTATTCTGTTAGAATTAATACTACACTAATTGTCACAACATTCAGTGTAACATTGTTCTGTTTTTTACTTAAACACTAGATACTACCCCACGCACACTTTCAACAGCTTCTCTTTCCTTTTTCGAATTTAAATCTAATTTGAATAACCCTTATTTTGAATTTGAGTGAGTCTCGAAGAACCGAGACGATGGACTCCGTGTGAGTGACGGAGATGAATGAGGGTGGTGGCGTCAACGCAGGAACGGCAGAGGAAGAAGAGTTTCCGGCCACAGTGTTCGCACGATTTGATTGAGGCGGCAACTGCTCTGTTTTAGCGATTCGTGTCCTCACTTGTAGTTCGCCGACGGTTTTAGTGTTTTGTTTGGTCTCGAAGCTCGGCGGTGAATCGATTAACCCTCCCTTGTCATCGATGAATTTCTCCGGCTGTGCCTTGCCGTCCATTGAATTTTTATTGGGGATTGGTTAATTTTAGTTCATAAAATTTTAAAGCTGAACTATATAATATTCTTTTCCAGCTTTATGAGTAGACTGTCTTTATAATTTTCTTATATACACAAATATCCAGTACTGTATATAGTTTTAGTAGAATGAATGAGGAGCAAATTATTCCTTACAGGAAAAACAAGCCCATCATCTGCCAAAATTAAGGGAAAAAGTTGTTATACCAATGGTGTTGTTTGATTTGATTGAGGTTAAGGGTGAGAGGATGAAACTTGCCTTTTTTGCAGTACTAGCACACACTTGTAGCCAGTGACGGACCCAACCTATGCCCAGGGGACATTGGCCCCCCACACCTTTTCAAAAAAATCATTATATATATGTTATGTAATGTTGTATTTAATATAAACTCCAAGTGTCCTGTGGTGTGGTTCAGAGCCTTAATATAAGACTCTTAATTTCTTTTAGTACAAGACTCAAATTTCTTTTAGTATAAGACTCTGACTCAAATTTCTTTTAGTATAAGACTCTTAATTTCTTTTAGGTAAGAGGTTCGATTCTAGTTCATAGCAATTATTTTTTTCTGTATTTTATTATTCTTTATTTAGTTCATAGCAAATGTTTTATTTTAAATATTTATTTCTTGTTCCACATAATTTAATTATTATTTTTTGTCACAATAAAATGGAAATACAATAATATGAAAATTATTAAATTATTGAAAGAATATAAAATTATTGTCTAATTTTTCTACCACTCCCCTATTAAAATTGAATATTTTAGTATCGAATTTTTTTGAAGTTCTAGTGTAGTATTAAAAATTTACACATTTATATTTAAAAGTGGTATGCTAAGAATATTGTAATTTATAATACCTAACATTTAATTTTTTTTAAACATTCATTATCTCAATAATAAAATAATTAAAAAAAAAATTAAACATTCATTATCTCAATAATAAAATAATTAAAAGTTGGAATTTAGGTTGGAGGTTAATTATTTTTAACTAAAAGAAAGAAAATTATAATATTAATATTTTAACAATTTCGATACTATTTTAGTTCTTCACACCCGAAAATCCAGAACAATCAAAACTTCCTCCAAATATAATAATAGTCATTTGTTCAATTTAAATTAATGAAACAATTTAAATTAATGAAATGAGATATATTAACAATTTTATAATAACTTTTTTTTGCACGTATAAATATTATTTTATCTTTATATTAATGTTAATCGAGCCCCCTACTCAAAATTTCTAGGTCCGTCACTGCTTGTAGCTGAAAATATTGATTATGTAGGTCCTTATTTTAAAAATGTATCTACTTCTAACAAGAATATAGATAGAGATAAGGACTACTTCAAATATCATTTGAATCTTGTAACTACTTCCATGTATTTCTCCATTCTCTCTTGTAATCTTTATCTATATATACTATACTCAATCAACACCAACACTTACGGTGATTGATTACCAATTCTCTCATGGTATCAGCCTAAAACACCGCCACTCTCAACCCTTTCTTCTTATCCCTCATTCCGTCCCTCCTTGCTTCTTCTGCCATGGCTAAAATTCCAAAAGATTCCCTTTCCGTGGCTCAACTCAGCCACATGCTCGCCATCAAATTATCTTCATCCAATTTTCTCCTATGGCGAAATCAGGTGGTTCCCATGCTCGCCAGTCACGATCTGCTTGGCCACGTTGACGGTTCAGTCGCTGCACCTCCTCGCACCATCACCGGTGACAAGGATGCAGACACCCCTAATCCCGAGTATCCCAAGTGGTTTGCCAAGGATCAAAGAATCCTTAGTCTCATCCTCTCATCTCTCACAGAAGAGTCAATGGCAGAGGTAATTGGGTGCTCTTCTTCCCGTTCTGCCTGGGAAGCCCTAGAGGCCGCATTCAGCCATCCATCGGCCTCCCGCGCCCATCATCTGAAAAGTGAATTGCTCTCTCTTCGCAAGGGTTCCCTTTCTGTCGACGAGTACGGAAGAAAATTCAAACACATTTGCGATCAGTTATCCTCGATCGGGAAACCTGTTGACGATCTTGACAAAAGTCACTATTTCTTGCGAGGTCTTGGTCCGCAATTCACAAACTTTTGTGATGTTCGCATGTCTATGGATCCCATCCCCTCATTCCGCGAACTTGTCCACCAAGCTAAGGGATATGACACTCTTCATTCGGCTATGAATGAATCACCACCTGCTGCCTTCACAGCCCAACGCCGAGATGGAGGGTCGCGATCTGGTGGGCGCAATTTTTCCGCCCCCAAAATCGCAAGCCCTAATTCGCGATCATTCACCCCCCGCGGTGGCTATTCTGGTGATCGCCGCTCATCTGCTCGCCAGCAGCTCGATCGACCTCCCTACGTCCCAAAATGCCAAATCTGCCGTGAAAAGGGGCACTACGCAAGTCGTTGCCCGGAACGATTCAACAACAATGTTAACATCGATTCTGCTAATCTAGCGCAAGCTTTCGAGGCCGCTTGCAATGTCTCTTCTACATCAGATTGGTGTGTCGACACAGGCGCGTCGGCTCACATGACTTCTGATCAGACCTCTCTCGACTCTTGTGATACTTATTCTGGAACTGGTAACGTAATTGTGGGCAATGTGGCCTCTTTGAATATTTCCCATATTGGTACCTGTTCTATTTCTACTAATATTAAACTGCTTGATGTATTAGTTGTCCCACATATCACAAGAAATCTTTTGTCGATAAGTAAACTTACCTCGGATTTTCCAGTTGAAGTTGTTTTTTCTGATAAGTTGTTCACTATTCAGAATCGGGACACAAAGATGCCTCTCGCTCGGGGTAGATGTGAGAACGGGCTCTATATTTTGGATCATGGCCATCCTGCTTTGGTGGCTGCTATCAAATCTAGAAAATTGAAGGCTTCTTTTAATTTATGGCATTTGCGTTTGGGGCATGTCCCGTTTTCAATTATCAAACTGTTGAACAAATTGGGCCACTTGTCGGTCACTTCTATTTTGCCGGATCCTAGTCCTTGCTCTCCTTGTCAATTGGCAAAGAGCAAGCGTTTATCATTTAATTTAAATTCCAAACGTGCTTCCAATGTGCTCGATTTAATTCACTGTGATTTATGGGGCCCTGCTCCTATTACTCTTCCGGACGGCTATCGCTTTTATGTCGTATTTGTTGATGATTTTTCGAGATTCTCCTGGATGTATCCCTTATGTGCTAAATCTGATTTTTATGACGTCCTTGTGCGATTTCACAAATTTGTTTGCACTCAATTCTCTAGCACTGTTAAGGAATTCCAAAGCGACGGTGGAACCGAGTTCATTAACACCCGTGTACGACAATTCTTCACTCAGCACGGTATTCATCATCGAGTATCATGCCCCTATACTCCACAGCAAAATGGACGAGCTGAGAGAAAACATCGTCACATTGTTGAAACTGGTCTTTCTATGATATTTCATGCTCATGCCCCTGCTCATTTTTGGATTGATGCTTTTTCCACTGCGGCTTATGTGATCAATCGTTTGCCAACTCCTGTTCTGGACAACAAGTCTCCATTTGAGATCTTATTTACTGCTCCACCAAATTATGACAATTTGAAGCCGTTTGGTTGTAGAGTTTATCCCTATCTTCGGGATTATGCTCCACATAAATTATCTCCAAGAAGTCGACCTTGCATATTTATGGGTTATAATGGAAGCCATAAAGGCTATCGGTGTTACGATCCTATTTCCTCACGAGTTTTCATCACTCGCCATGCTACTTTTGATGAATCTTTATTTCCATTTTCTGGTGATTTATCTTCTGCATCCTCTTCTAATGATATTACTACCTTCAATGACTCTCCCAGGTCTTCGGCACCTTTCACAGTCTGCTCTATTGATGACGATCCCATCTTACCTCCTGCACAACCTACTCCTCTTCGGCCAGTCAAGGAGCTCATCCAGCCTGCTGCTCCTCGGCCGGTCGAGCAGCGCGCCCAGCCTACCCCTCCTCGCCCAGACGAGCAGCTCGCTCAGTCCACTTCTCCTCGGCCAATCGAGCACCCTGATCCGATTGTGCAGCCTGCTACTGCCCCACCTGTTGAACGATCTGCACCACTGCACCCGATGATCACTCGCAGTAAAGCTGGAATTTACAAACCCAAATATCCCCTACACCTAGCCACAACAGACCTGCTTTCTGCCTTGATCTCGACTGCAGACCCCAAGGGGTTCAAATTCGCTGCTAAATCTCCTCAATGGCTTGCGGCCATGCAAGAGGAAATCGATGCTCTCCATAACAATGAAACTTGGGATCTGGTACCTTGCCCCCCTGATGCTAATATTATTGGATCCAAATGGGTATTTCGGACAAAATTTCATGCTGATGGCACCATCGAACGTCACAAAGCCCGTCTTGTAGCTCAGGGTTTCACCCAAATTCCTGGACTGGATTTTTCTCATACATTCAGCCCTGTTGTCAAGGCTGCCACAGTTCGAATTATTCTAGCCCTAGTCGTACATCACCGTTGGCCACTTCATCAGTTGGACGTCAAGAATGCTTTTCTTAACGGTTTCTTGCCTAAACCTGTTTTCATACGACAACCCCCAGGTTTTGTGGATTCCAGATTTCCTACTCATGTGTGTAGTCTAAAGAAGGCATTATATGGTTTACGTCAAGCCCCATTAGCTTGGTTCCAACCTTTCAGCAATTTTCTAATCTCCATTGGCTTTGTCGCAAGTCGTGCGGACTCCTCCCTATTTGTACTTCATTCCGGAACATTTATTTTATATCTCTTATTATATGTGGATGATATAATTATCACAGGCAACAACTCCATCTTTCTCCGTCATTTCATCGCTCGGGTTCACAAGGAGTTTGCCATCAAAGATCTTGGCAAGTTGAACTATTTTTTGGGGCTTGAAATCACAAACACACCTGAAGAACTTTTCTTAGGCCAAGCAAAATATGCTAAGGGTATTCTCGATAGGGCTTCTCTCACTGATGCACAACCTGTTTCGACGCCCTTAGCAGCCGGCTTCACCCTCACCTCGGACGGCGCCCCCTTCTTGGATCCAACATTGTATCGCTCCTTGGTTGGGGCACTCCAATATCTCACCATCACCCATCCCGACCTATCATATGCTGTTAATGTGGTTAGTCAGTTCCTTCATGCACCAATTGTTGACCATTTCTCGGCTGTCAAAAGAATCTTACGATATGTCAAAGGCTCGATTCATTTTGGGCTCTCATTCGTCTCTCGTCACGACAACGATATTATTGGGTACTCTGATGCTGATTGGGCTCGCTGTGTAGAAACGCGTCGTTCTACATATGGTTATTCTATATTTTTGGGTGGAAACCTCATTTCTTGGAGTGCAAAGAAGCAACCCACTGTAGCTCGTTCCAGCTGCGAATCAGAATATCGTGCAATGGCTAACGCCGCAGCTGAAGTGATTTGGGTTTCGAATCTGTTAGGAGAACTGCATGCCACTCCATCTACTTGTCGTATTCTATTTTGCGACAACAAGAGTGCTATTTTTTGGAGTTAAAATCCGGTGGCTCACAAACGCGCCAAACATATCGATTTGGACGTCCACTTTGTTCGTGATTTGGTTTCATCCGGTCGTTTGATGACCAGATTTGTTCCATCCGACATGCAGATAGCGGATATCTTCGTCAAGGGTTTACCTCGTCCTGCCTTCGAATTTCTACACTCCAAGCTCTGTGTTCGGATTAACCCTACGCATCGCTTGTGGGGGGGGGGGTAACAAGAATATAGATAGAGATAAGGACTAGTTCAAATATCATTTGAATCTTGTAACTACTTCCATGTATTTCTCCATTCTCTCTTGTAATCTTTATCT
The DNA here is from genome assembly GCA_963675135.1 of Galeopsis tetrahit. Classification (NCBI taxonomy): domain Eukaryota; kingdom Viridiplantae; phylum Streptophyta; class Magnoliopsida; order Lamiales; family Lamiaceae; genus Galeopsis; species Galeopsis tetrahit. The sequence continues at coordinate 46,333,711 of OY776121.1, forward strand.
ATATATACTATACTCAATCAACACCAACACTTACGGTGATTGATTACCAATTCTCTCAACTTCCTACTTCCTGGCTAAATGTTTAAAATGCCATGAAATTATATACTTGCCTCTGTTTCTAACTCATCATAGTATTTATTTCTTCCCTTTTTGGGTTCTACATTCATGTTTTAGGCAACACACATTGCTGCTTATTATGGGGGAAAGCCCTGGCGTATGGTGACACCTGATGGTGATCTCTTTGAAAACTCTGGTACGTACTATAAGTGGTGGAGGTAAAATGGGGACTTGTGTTGGTTTTAGTGTCTCGAGAGAAGCCGTAGCAAATTTGGTTGAAAAACTAAGCATTGTACGAAATAAATTAGCTGATGCAGTGAAGAATTACAGGGAGTTATAAAAGTCAATTTCACCCCTGGAAATGGAGTTGGCGAAATGCCAAAAGGAGGTAGTTCAGCTTTAAAATATTATATGTATGTAGTTGTTAATTGCATCAAACTACTACGTTTAAACTATTATATGTATGTATGTAGTCGATTAACCCAGTCGTTCTGCAGCAGTCAATTCACTGAGATCGGGTATGATGGCACAATTCAGAAGCAACTTTGTTCCTACATCATCAAATTCCCAAAATCAGTTTGTGCAGAACAGTTCAGGAGTACAAGCCAATAAGAGAATGGTGTTGCCTGGGTTTGTACCTGATGGGAAAATTGGTGGTGACATGCCTGCTGCAAAAATAAACAGTGCTACTGGTACTGCCCCTATATTGAATAACACTACCCCTAACTCCAGAGGAGTTGCAAACCGACACACTCTGAAGGGTGTGTTCCATGTGCCCAAGTATAACGTTTGATTGTTTTGTAGAGTGGTCTAATAAGGGGTGTAAATGAGTTGTGTCAAGCGTCAAGATTAGTTTTGACAAACTCAAGATTGACATATGAACCTAAATGAATTTAATCACCCAATTTATTGCATATATTTGTATGTATAATGCATATTTCGTGTATTTTCGTATAATGTAATTTTTAGATTCAATAGTTTCTTTACTTCACAAACTAGAAAAATCATAATTATTATAGCATATATGATCAAGTGTTATATCATTATTACGCAATGCACATATTAGATATATGCATGTCACTGAGAATATGCAACAATTTTTATATGCAAAGATATTACCCAGTATATTTATGACTATATTTGACAATTTTCATAGCTAAAATAACACATGCACATATTTAAATATATGTAATTATCGATTGCATATATAAAAAAAACGCATGCATATTTGAAAGTATATGCACTTGTCGGTTGCATATAAATAAAAATATGCATCTTTCAAAAATATTAGACTTATTCAACAAGTATTTGTTAATACAAGTTGTTCAGCAAATTATTTAAACACTTTTAGAGGTGTATCGAGTTAAATAATTTTTTTGAATGTATTAATTTTATTAAGTATTTCCTAATATAATTTATATTTTAATAAAGATATGGTATGAAAAATAATAACCATATGAATATTTAATTAATTAAAGTATATTTCTAAATAAGAAAATTATTGAATATATAAAAATATGAATGTGGACAGACAGAAATTAAGTATGATCTCGAATTTTAGGAAAGTTTTTTTAATTGCAATTAGCGCTATAATCGAGGGATAATTAAATCATTTGAAAATTCGAAATTAAATATAAGAAAACTAGTGCTAGAATCGAGGGAGCTAATCCAAAATTAAGATTGTTTGACTTTGCATATTTAGATTAATGTATTTAATTAAGTTTTGAATTTCGTAATTAATTATAATATAAGGGCAAAAATGTACATTTAGGTTGGATTTTGTCTTTCTTTATATCACTATATAAAATTAGCTTGAATCTTAAAATCTTAGGGTGATTTGTCCCATATTGTTTTTTCCCTTCTCTTTAAATGTATTGGTCTTTCGAATCATCGATTAGTTATGAAAATAGGTGTCCCTAAAATGCTTCTTAGGAATATTGATCTTAAATTCGATTTGTACAATGGAACTAAACTGATTGTTAGAAGACATGGTAATCACAATATCATCCAAGGACAAATTATTTCAAAAAAAATGTTGGTAGTAAAGTATTTATTCTGAGAATGACATTGAGTATTTCGCATGACACGACTCCCGTAAAGTTTTGAAGGAGATAATTTTATATTTGATAGTTTTTTGCAATGACGATAAATAAGTCAAGTTCAGTCCATTTCAACAGTAAGTGTGTTACCTTCCAAAACCGGTCGTGTTTAGTGTTTACACATGACCAGTTGTATGCTGCAACTAGGGGTGAAAATAGGTCGGGCCACCCGACAGGGGCCTACGGCATGGCCTATTAGGCGGTGTTTGTTTTGGGATTGGCCAATCCGGATTTGGATTGGCCCAATTCCAATCCAATCCATCTCAATCCAAATACAAATCCAAATACCAATCCACCCCTATAATACACCTATACACCTATTTTTATACAATCAAATCACTCATTCACTTTCCTACTTTCTTCTCTCTTACTTTTCTTTCACACGCTCATTCTCTCTCCTACTTTCTTCCCTCTCTTACTTTTCTTTCACTATTAACAATAATAAAATATTATAACATCACTTTTGATGTGACATAAAGTTAAATCTACCCCTACTTCTCAATCCTTAACCAAACACAACTTACCCACAATTACTATTCATGAATTACCCAAATCCCAATCCATTCCACCACAATCCAAATCAATCTCAAACCAAACACCACCTTAAGGGCTTGGCCTGGCCTAGCCTATTTATAATATGAGTGGGGCTAAAATTTTTTAAAAAGTCTATTTACTTAAGTAGGTCGGGCTTAGACCAATTACTATTCATGAATTACCCAAATCCCAATCCATTCCACCACAATCCAAATCAATCTCAAACCAAACACCACCTTAAGGGCTTGGCCTGGCCTAGCCTATTTATAATATGAGTGGGGCTAAGATTTTTTAAAAAGTCTATTTACTTAAGTAGGTCGGGCTTAGACCTTATTATATAAGGCCTTATAAGCCTATCAGGCCGACTTATTTAAAATTATGTGTTATATATATATTTTAGAATAAAATAATTTTTAACATATAGCATTAATAGTAAGTTAATACAAATTAAATATGTTTTTGTACTTGAGAAATTATTTTTTAGTTTTTATTTGAATGTATTATTGTATTGCACTTATTTTGATCGTGAATTTATTTGTAATTTTAAATATTAAATTGTGTTTTTTTAATTTTTGTATTGAATAAATTTTAAATAGGCTTCTAACTGGCTCGTAGGTTTGGCCTGTTTACTAAAAAGGTCGGGCCAAACCCATAAAAAAAGTCTATTATAGATAATAGGCCGGGCTTAGACTAATTTTTTTTAAATAGGCCTAGACTTTTTCATACAAAGTCGGTCTGACCTATTTCCACCCCTAGTTGCAACCTTTAAGTTAAGAATAAAAATGAATTGAATTTATTTATCTAAATTTAAATGGAAAAATATGTAAACGTACAACAAATATTATCTATAAGAATATATATATATTTTTACATGGTTGTCAACAAGAAATTAGTTATCCATAATTAATAATTTTGTATATTTGATTTTTTTATTAATAAAATTATAATGTTTTATTCTATTATATATATGATGTAATCTATATTGTCACAATTATTTTTTTAATACAGTAATAAATTTACACATAGTTTAAAGGTTATTTTTTAATCAATAAATTAAAATATATTATAAATTTATTTTAACTCCGTCTAAAATGCGGATCTTACACGATTATTTCTTTTAATCAATGATATATATATTGTTTCTTTTACACGATTATTTAGAACATAATCAATGTTCTTTAATTAATTTAGATAGATGAATATGGTTGTCACACATAAAATTACGCAAAATTCGTCGATTTGTGCTATGTGAAGAAACTTCATCGACTGATTATTCAACGAAAACTCTTCATCATCTTTCTTATTCCGCCTTTTAACAATTGAGAGTGAATTGGTGATGTTTTTTTTTTTTTGACAATATACAAGGAGTATACAAGATTAAAAGATACACATCTCCTTAATATATTGGGGAATATCATTTTCAACCCAATCGTAAGGTGTTGAAAAATTCCAAGCTTCTTGAGCCATCGAATGTGCTGCCTGATTACGTTCTCTAGGGATATAGTCACAATCCCAGATTAGCAGCATCTTCATGTGTCTTCTGATTTCTTGGACCAATTTATTCTCCATTCCTTCAAAAGTCATCGATGCTTGAATGGCCCCAACAGAATCAGCAGAATCCATTCTAAGACTGGATATCAAAATTTCATGTTTAAAATAGCATTCCAATCCCTTTAGTGCTGCCAATAATTCTGCGGCAACAACAGACCCCGGATTACAGATACGTTCACCCCCAGCCAGTATCACCGTACCTTTCCAATTATGAACCACAAATCCAACTGCAAAATAATTCTTTTCAATATTGAATGCAGCATCCGAACACAGGATAAGCTTATCATACTGCCTAGAATCATCATCCTTCATCATACAAAAATTAGGCTCATTTTCCAGTGCTATCCATCCAAGATTTTGAAAATCATTCCAATAATCAATTGCCCACTGGACTTTAAATATTTTAACAGAAGCCACATTACTCTTACCAAACTCTTCTGAATGGATCCAACTACACCTCTCCCTCTAAATAGCCCAAGCAATAATAATAATCAACGAACAGAAGGGCTTATCAAATTGTTCCATAATGGCATAAACAAGCTGAAAAATCGTACATGTAGTCAAATTTTTAATTCGCTTCCATAATCCCTGGTCTTTCCACACCCTTTTAGCAAACCCACATAAAAAGAGAACATGCATCGAATCTGCAAAAAACGCACCACAACAAGAACATACAGAAGAAGTTGGAACATGATGGCTTACCAGATTCCCTTCCGTAGCTAACGACCCATTCAAAATTTTCCAACCAAAGATACGAATTTTTGGTGGAATTTTTAGCTTCCACAGATAATTCCACAACACCTGCTCAATATTTTTTCCAGATGAACTTGCAATTGCTGTGTACCGTGCCTTCGCAAAGTATTGAGTGAAAAATTGATAACCCGAAGCTACTAAATAGTTTCCTGATGCATTTCTCGGCCAAAATTGTTGATCATTTTGATTCATCCCTTGAAGGGGAGTTCTAAGAATAGCCTCTATTTCATTCGGCCAGAACGCCTGACAAACCAGATCCACATTCCATTCATAAGTCGGAAGAATATATCTACTAACAGAAGATGCACTGGCAACCCTAGAATGAATCATCCCGTCTTCAAAACCTCCAACCCATCTGTCTTTAAAAATATGCACATTCGCCCCATTGCCAATTCGCCAACGAATTCCTTTTTCCAGTAAATCCTTACTCCACATCAAGGATCTCCACACATATGACGGATTAGAACCCAATTCTGCCTCCAAAATATCAGATTGCTTAATGTATTTTACTTTAAAGATTTTACTAACCAAAGATTCCGGTCGAAGCAATATCCTTCATACTTGTTTAGCAAGAAGGGCCTTATTGAATGCAACCATATTACGAAAGTTCAAGCCTCCATCTCCTCGCGATTTACACAGATCGCTCCATTTTTTCCAATGCATTTTATTATGCTCATTTGATGTACCCCACCAGAAATTCGCAATCAATTTCTCTATATCCGTGCAAATAGAGGTGGGAATTCTGAAGCATGACATCGCATAGCATGGAATGGCTTGCAAAACTGATTTGATAAGGACTTCTTTCCCTCCTTCTGAAAATTTCTTATGGCCCCAAGAATTGATTTTTTGCCTTACTCGATCCACCAAATAACCAAATTGATGCCGCTTAGCTCTGATAGAAAAAGTAGGCAAACCCAGATAAATGTCATGACCATTCAAAGTCCGGACCCCTAGCTCATACTTAATCCATTCTCGATTTTCCATCTTTGTGAATGGGCTAAAAGAGATTGCTGATTTTTCAAAATTTATCACTTGTCCAGAAGCTGCTTCATATATCTGTAAGCAATCTTTCAATATTCTGCAATCTTGCCTTGAAGCTTTCATAAAAATCAGGCTATCATCTGCAAAAAACAAATGAGAGACAGGTGGAGCACTCCTCGCAATTTTGATACCTGTAAAAAGTTTCATGTTCATGGCAGACTGGATTAACGAGGAAAGCGCTTGAGCACAAATGACAAACAAAAAAGGTGACAGTGGATCACCTTGACGAAGACCTCTGTTTGGCTTGAAAGCTTCAGTAGTCGATCCATTAATACAAATATTATAAGAAACCGAGGAGATGCATTTAACTATAAGCTGAATCCATTTATTTGAAAAGCCAAGCATCTTCATAGCCTTCAAAAGAAAAGGCCATTCCACCCGATCGTATGCTTTACTCATATCCAACTTTAATGCTGCATAACCCTCACGGCTTTTAGAAGATCGAACCCAATGTAAGCATTCGAATGCGATCAAAATGTTATCTGAAATGAGCCGTCCAGAAACGAAAGCACTTTGTGATAGATCAATGATGTCATTCATGACCACCTTTAGTCTATTCGTAATCACTCTTGAAAGAATCCGATAACTCACGTTGCAAAGACTTATGGGCCGAAACTGAAGAACATTTATCGGATTTTTCACTTTAGGGATTAACACAATCGTTGTATTGTTCCAAGAATTCAAGGGTTGATCACTATTAAGATGCAGCAAAATCTGTTCCCCAACCTCATCCCCTATCGTACTCCAATTGACTTGGTAAAACGAAGCCGGAAAACCATCTGGACCAGCAGCCTTCCAGGGATTTAGATCCTTAATGGCTTTATTCACTTCTTCCCTAGAAAAGGCAACATCCAATAACCTAGCATTCTCCTCATTTAGATGTCGACCCATCATTTTTGTAGCTTCTGTAATCGCTTGGTGACTAGGGTTGCATGACTGAAAAATATTTTTGAAGTACTGAACAAAAATCTTCTTGATTCCATCTTCACTATGCACCCATTCACCTTGTTCATTCTGAATTTTGGAGATGCGATTCCTGCATTTCCTCTGATTAGCTCTACATTGTATTTTGGGTTACATTGTATTTAATTGCAAATGTATTTTAAAAATATTTAAATAATATAAAAATGATCATTGTATTATAAAATATAGTTTCAAACATATAAATATAATTGTCTTGAGATCAATTTTACAATTAAAATGCATTTAAAGTAATCCCCTTTATATATAGGTACCAAATATGCAATAAGATTTTTTTTTGACGAATTTTACGAAAATCATAATAATGTGTTAAATTAATCCATCATTAATTTTCACAATTAAAAAAAATTATAATATAATATAATATATAGAGAGGGGTGGAGTAGAGTAGGGTAGGGTATGGGTTGGGGGCAGAGTTCCCTTGGGTAGGGATGAGCAAAAACCGAAAAAAAACTGAAAAATCGAACCGAACCGAAAAATGAATTTGGTTCGGTTTTTCGGTTTCGGTTATTATTTTTCTTAGATTTCGGTTTCGGTTTTATTACTAAAATATTTGGTTAACCGAAAACCGAACCGAATTTGAGAACATATAAATACCTAACCCTAATTTCATTTACCCTAATTAATTTGCCTCACCGTATCGTACGTACACCGGCCAACGTACACGATTGGTGTGTTTCGTTTCGTTTTTCATTTACTGTGTTAGTTTGTTTTGTTAAATGTGAAATTTTGATAATTTGATTATTTTTATAATCTGAAATCTTAAATGCTAAATGTGAAATTTTGATAATCTATGTTAATGTATTACTGAAAATTTTCATAAATGTTTTAGTTCTTTTGATAAATGTTTATTAAAGGTTAAATATGAATCTAAAAATTGAGAATTTCATAATTGTTAGTATATTTCGGTTTTTATTTCGGTTTTCGGTTTTTTACCGAAACCGAACCGAATAATTCGGTTCGGTTATTTTCGATTTTACTCTACTATGGTTCGGTTTCGATTAATTATAATGAAATTCGGTTCGGTTTCGGTTTCTCAATTTCGGTTCGGTTCGGTTGCGTTGCACACCCCTACCCTTGGGCATACCCTAGTTCCGTCTCTGCATAAAAGGAAATAATATCAAGATAAATACTCCGAGTACATGCAATACGGTAACGTTGAGAAATTTGTATTAATTTTTTAAACACATTGTAGTTGGGAATAAACTAAATATGTATAGTCAACTATTATGGTATAGATTTAGTCTTTTAGACAATAGTGGAAAACTTAACTTGGTCTTTCTACGGTAAGACATGTTTCATCATATCTTACAATAAACAATGCTTCAAATATCATTAGATCGTTGATTCAATGTAAAATACAATTGCATTACATTTCTATTAATAAATTAAATTAATAAATAAATATGAATATATTCTTTTAATTTAAAATAAATAAAAATATTTATTATATAATGACATATATATCTAAAATTGTCAAATAGGTTAGACTGGACTGGGTTAGGCCCGTTGGCCCGACACATGACCCGTTGGTGATGTATGTTTCCTTCAAATTGAATCAAGCCCGAAATGACCGGGTCCAAAAAATGGACCGAATTGGGCCGAAGTTCGGGTTGGGTCGGGTTTTCTCTCCGGCCTCGAGATCTACGACCTTGCCTAACTCCGAAATAAAACTCTTAGGATAATTTTTAAATATATTTTTTTAAAATAATATAAGAATATTTTAGTAATTTTATTTTTATTTTTTTAAAAAATTAAATATTTTATCAAATGACAAAGTGCGATTGCACATGACAAAACCAAATGATGTATCAACTTTGAATTGAACGCCCATTGTCGAACACCTTGTCTCACGGTAACCCCAACTCAACTATTTACTGTATTTTTTTCAAGATTTTTTTTTTCTAGTATTCACAGGTTTTTCCGACAAACTTTTTTAAAATTTTTAAAAATATTACTCTCTTCTCTTTGTTCCACAATAACTTTCACACTTTTCTTTTTATAACATTTCACAATAACTTTTACACTCTTAAAATAGAAAAACCTTTATAAACTTCACCCTCACAATATTTTCAATTTTATACAAACTAGTAATTCACCCGTGCGTTGCACGATCAGTATATTTATAATTATTATTTCTTTAAAACGAATAATTTAAAATTAAAAAGATAATGATATAGAATTAATTAGACAATTAAGTTGGACCAATTTCATAATTAACACAACATATAATATATAATTCTAATACTATAAATCTATAATTTTATTAATTTTAAAAAATATATAAACTATTAATATTGTGTAAAAGAAATCATTTAATTCAGCTGCATAATCATAAATAAGCAACCTAGTGTAATTTAATTACGTAAAAAAAAATCCAAATTTATGCAAGTGATTTTATAAATAAATAAAGCATAACTTAAAAAATTATAATACGTGTACACGTTTTAATGATACTCGAGATTAAGATTAAAAAATAATAATTTATAAATTGAACGTTGAGAAAATATATCCATTAACAAAGTAGCATTGCCCCAACTGCCCAAGTACCCAACAAAAATTGTATAATTGATTTTTTTATGGATGCCTGAATTTTAAAAATATTAGTGTAAACTGAATTTATGCTATCATGACTGAAGTATTTGCATTACTTTCTATAGTAACTAATCATGATAAATTTTCTTTCAAATTTTTACATTAAAATTGAACCACTTCTATTTTTTCACACTCCATCTATTAACACATTTTTTTGTATGTTCTTGATGCAAGAACAAATGAACATTGCTAAAATGATGACTTTCATGAATTTACGCTATTAACAAATATGAAATTCAGATATATTTATGTATATCATAATAAACATCCTAAAAATAAATTGATTTTGGGTATGTTGTCGAAACATAAATACTATCCGTATTAAAACCAATATCTAACACAGTAAAGAAATCAGAGGACTTCGTCAGAACAAATTAAAATTCTTTACCTCTTCACCAAGTCTGAAAATAGAGATATTCTTACAACTATAGTACTGTAATAAACATAAAACTCTTACTCAGTTCTAAAAACTAAATAGTTGAAGAATTTTATTGAAGGACAATAAATAAATAAATAAATAGGAATTGTCAAAGATCTAAATTACCTATCTGAAGAATCACCTTCTTCTTTCTTGACATCATTGTCCTTACATTTTTTCATTAAAAAAACTCACAAAAGCAGTGGTATATGAACACTGATCATTAGAAACAAAACTGTTAGATAGTCGAATTATCTATTGTACGCAACCAATCGTCTAAGTAGCTACATATCTACACCGTGCAAAGGGTGGCCGTCATTGCGATTAAACATGGAACCCCATGCCAGAAAGTGCCTTCAAACCAAAAATTATAAAATTGATTTTGAAAATTCAAATCTATGTAAAAGAACATTCAAACAAAATATAAATCGGCTTTCAGAATATATACCCGATTTATTGTATCAAAAAATAACAGATAATTAAGGTCTTGTCGATCATCCAAACTGATAGACCCCTTTAGGCTCCAAGCGGCAAACTGGTTGCCATCGAAAAGAGGCACCTGCTACTGACTCGAAATGGAGCCATGGCCAAATTTTTTCAAATGAAGATAAGAGGCAACTGCAACTTCAAAGAAATCCATAATTACAGCTAAAAAAAACTAATCAAATCAATAGAGGCAACAAACATAATAGAATAATTAAGAATTGTGTAAATGAAAAAAAAATGGTTTGGCGCATAACTGAGACTCCACGTCCCTGGAGTAAAGTGTATTGCGTATTGACATATCGACCTGTATAAGCAGGGAAAGTAAGATCACTGTAGAAGTTCTCTTTCGGCTATTTAGGCCTACCTAATTCGTAGAGGCCATTGCTCAACTGATGATAGAGAAATTGAGAACCCTTATCACATACTTAATTCTACAAAGAATCCAAGAGACTCAACGACGAATATACAACAGTTACTAATGGGCAGAATCAAAAGTGTAGTAGCAAGAAACATCAATAATAACCAAAGAATTGAAGAAAAATCAAACAGACCATGTTGAAAAAACAACATAAAAGACTTTTATGGCTGTGAATGAATCTTGGCAATCTCCTTCACATATTTTGCAATCACATTTGCAGAAACTTAGCTTTTCCTTAGTCAACACTTTTTTTCTGCAACATGTTAAATTCATATTTAAAAAAATTGCATTCCTTTCAACATTGTTTGATTTACCGATCATATAATTCCTCATCAATATCTAATGGAAAAAAAAATAGTGAAGAATATAAGCAATTCACTACCAACAATTTTCAGGAGAGGCATCTTAAAAACCAAACGATGATTTAAGGTGCGCTCTATGTAGGCTACATGAGGAATCTGAAAGACACCTGCTTTTCGAGTGTAACCTATCTCACAAAATCTGGATGGAATGCATAAATTTGCTCCAGAAATCAGCAGCCTTACACTCTGGGACCTCCATTCGGATTTACTAAGTTTCAACAGCATAATCAGTAGGAAAAAGGGCAATGCCAAAGCTATATGTATCTGACTTGGAGTGGTCTAGCTCATTTGGAAGTGGAGAAATTGTATAATTTATAGAAATGAGGAATTGTCCAAATCAAAATTTATGGAGGAACTCAAGGCGAGACTAACTACCAACAATTTTCAGGTTCAAATTACTTCTATTGTAAACATCTCTCTAAAAAAAATGCAACCTTACAAATTCCACAAACACACATTCATTTTATTACTTGCATATATTTGTATATCTAATGAGGTTTATGTATATGTTTCTATATTTAAGAACATACATGTCATTCTTTTAATTAACTTGAACTCAGTTTAAAAGAGTTTACCGAGCCTAGGGTCCTACTTAGAAATGAGAAGATAAAAGATGGCATATTTTCTTAAGAGCATTTTAAAAACTTGCATGATGATAATATAATACTTTCTGTGTTAAGTTTTTTTTTTTTTTTTTTTTTTTTAAATGAAGATTTTATAACTTAAATCGGCAATGACAATGGAGGTTATGTTATATTATTCACAAACAGAACCACTTAACCTATTCTAAAACTCCCTAAATTAAAGATCATCCTCCTTGAATCTAATTCTAATCTGCCCATCAGGGAGTAAAAATAATTTTAAAAAAACATCTTGATTAGTTGGAATACTACCTCATGATGATATTGCAATCCATAAAACCTCTTGTGTGGAGATCTCTAACTCGGGTTCAAGTAGGTGATCGATTTAAGAAGCAGATGATTATCCTCGAATTCATATCAAATCTGTTGAAAATACCATCAAAATCACAGAATCTTAATAGATAACCCATCAGTATTAATTTTTTTTTTTTAATTACATTAAATACCCATCCATTTTCCCCTCCCCATGACTCCAACCCAGGATCTAAAGCCTAGGTAGTGGTGCTCTATCCACTTGAGCTATCCAACTTCGTCCCATCAGTATTAATTTGGTCTTTAATTTAAACAACTAAACATAAAAACGGTTCACCTTCATCTACTACTACTACATTTTAGACTGTAAATGGAACCCTTTGTCTGCAATTTGCATTCGAATTGCTGAGAAATTAACATGAAAAGTCCTTCAACAATCACCTATTTTAGGCAGTCTCATAGGAATTCCAAAAGCAAGCATTATCTGCAGGACAAATCAATTCAACATTACAAATCAATTTAATAATATTAGAAATCTAGGCAACAGTTTATGAATAACTCTGCCTCTGTCAATTTCGATAATAAATAGAAAAATCGTCGAATAAGAACCGTTCGAAACTGAAAACAACAGCCGAGATTGGTGCTCAACGGAAAATTAGGGGATCTGAAATAACCCAATCAAAAAATTTGTAAGACACTCCACTGAATTTTAAATTTATTTTAGATCCTCGACAATTTAAAAAAAAAAAAAAAAAAAGCTTGAAACTCAGAGGATTTAAGGGTTTTGATAAATTTACCTCATTCTCCAGATGTAACACCCCAGAATTTTTAATCGCAATCGGTTAAAAGATTGCCTAATACACTATTTTAAAATAAATTATAATAAGTATATGAATATTATATTTTTATTTATGACAGTAGTTTAAGTATATTAATTAATACGTTATACTTATATATATTAGTAGGAAATAAATTATTATTATTATTTTATATGAATAAGTGGTGTTAAATACTATTAGGTACAAACTTTAATAGATTTACTTAAATGTTATATTAAATATTTTAGATTTTAATTATACATATATACAATAATTTTTAATATTGATTTGAAATTTTTACACACCCCACTAATTCGGAACACATTCCTCAACCACTACAAAATATTGCTCAAATAACGAGGGAATTGGCGAGGGGTATTTCACCCTTGCTATTTTCCGATCCGGTCTCCGTTCCTTCAAGTTTTGAGATGTCTTATTAATCAAAATACGTATGTAGGCTATTCATGCATCAACTTCAAGTTGTTGAACCAAATCTCTCGGCTGCTGCATCGGACAATAGGCTACAAAATGAATTTGCTTCGTAGTTTGAAGAAATTGTAAGTCATATTTTATACAAATATATATATTTAATAGCAATAACGTAAATCTCACATAGAGTCGACTTATATAGGTGAAGATAAATCCCGTGGAGAACAAGTTTATTTCCGATCTTTCTGCAGGTCCGTCTGGTCACGTTCTTACGTACTCAGGGTATTACGTGAACGGGTACAAATTTCACACTATGGCTTATGGTGCATCTAGAGCAACATCAAACAGTGGGGTTTGTATCAAGGGAAAAAACTATGATGCAGATGAAGAGGATTTCTACGGGAATCTCGAGGAAGTAGTCGAATTGGACTACCAGGGGTACCACGAGAAGAAAGTGGTTTTGTTCAAGTGTCAGTGGTTTGATAACTCAGCCAGTGGTACAAAAATTGATCCTAACTACAAGCTTGTGGATATTCATCAAAGGCGACGATACGGTCGGTACAATCCATTCGTACTAGCAAGTGAAGCCACCCAAGTCTACTATTGTTCGTACCCTGGGCCCCGTACTGATTGGATAACTGTATGCAAAATCAAGCCGAGATCCTTCTTGGACGCACAACAGTCATCCACTACTGACGATGAAGCAGATGTTCCCGCGTTCCAAGAGGAAAGCATAGAACATCAAATGATTGTACAAGTAGATGATGATCCTGTTATATTAACTGATACCACCGGTACATTGATGGACGTAGCCGGAGACGAAGAACCAGAAGAAGAAGAAGAACAAGAACAAGAACAAGAAGATGAGGATGAAGATGAAGAAGATGATGAAGAAGAATATTACTAGAGTGTTCATGTATATGTTATATTATATAAAGAATGTTGATTATGACTCGGTTTCAGTGTTCTTAATGCATGTTTATGATTCAGTTTGAGTGTTCATAGATGTTATTATATCAAGAATGTTAATTTATTAATTGTTATATTTTAATATTTATTTTTACAGATGAGTGGATATGGGGGTCATGGACAGCGTTCTGGTGGACATGGTTCTGGTAGTCAGGGTTCTGGTGATTCGGGTGGTAGAGGTAGAGGTAGAGGTAGAGGTAGAGGTAGGGGTAGAGGTAGAGGTAGAGGTGAGACGCCGCCTGTACATATACCACATCATCCGGGTTTCTATTTGCCAGATATGACTGGGATCGTCCAGATGCCCCAGATGCAGGGATCGACCCCCTATCCGTACTACACACAGGTCCCCCAGATGCCCCACATGTATCCAGCGCAGGAGGATCCACCGATACCCGACCCAGTCGGACGTGCGTCTGTCGAGACAGCGGCCAGCCAATCGACAGACGCACACGATAGTCGTATTCGTCTTACGATCTATCGTGGATCGTAAGTATTACATATCTTATAATTTTCATTATAATGAAATACATAATTATTCATTTTCAAATTAATTATGTGTAACAACAGGTTGATGCCTTCGGGTCTAATCTCGACCACCATCAGACATATCATGTACCGGAATATGGAGGTTGGCGCACACACATTCGGCTTGGTATCCCCAGGTGTACTTCAACGGTGGTGGGATACATTCCAGGTATAATTTAATGATGTGTAACATATCTATTCATTCACATCTTGTTATAATTAATAAAATTTTTTTGGCAGAATGAGGTTACGTGGGATCCAGAGATTACTGACACTGCATTAGTGTACAAGCTCTTTCTTGAGAGAGCAGCAAATCGATACAGTGACATGTTGAACCACTACAAGGGATTGTGGGAGCATGAGAAGAAGAAGCCGAATTGGGACAACGGTGTCTGGGAGCACTTGGTTCGCCACTGGAATGATCCGGACACAATTAAGAAGAGTGAGCAGTGTCGGAAGAACCGTCTATCAGAGCCTGGAGGCCCGGGTACCGGTTTTGCTAGGCATAAAGGGGGATCTCGTGGGGCAGCCGAGGTGGCCAGACGGATTGTAAGTATTTATGTTCAATTATATAAGTAATTAATTTGAGTTCATTTTAATTAATTTAATTTTATGTTCTTCAAAATATAGGAGGAGAGGACGGGACGACCAGCTTACGACTGGGAGATTATCGAATATTACCACCGTTACAATAACGGAACGTACACATACGGGCATATAGGTGATATTCTGGCAAGTGTATACATATATTATATTAAATATAATATTTAATTGTATTGACATGTATATTAACCAAATTTTACATATGCACAAATAGGATCAGGTGCAAGAGGAATTGTCACATCTCACCCAGCCGTCATCTGATCATGATCCTTCAGATGATGGTTCTAGTAGCCAGACCCCACCCTTGCCGGAAATGTCTGAGTTGTACGTGAAGAAAGTTGGAAGATCTCACGGTCGCGTGAAGGGTCTTGGGCAACTAGGAAAGAACAGACGTGTCACTTCTGGTCCTGGTGAGACATCTTCCGGTACGACGTTTGGACGATTTAGTCAGGCCGACATCGACAATGCTCTTTTGGAAGAGCGAAGGGCTAGTGAAGAGAGAGAGCGTCTCATACGTGAAGAACTGCAGCAATCCGTCACTCAGACGGAGGAGCGCTTACGTCAAGAGTTTGCTGCTCAGATGGCATCACAGATGGCATCAATGATGAGACAGTTCAGAAGGGGGTCGGGTAACGGGAACGGGGATGATGATGATGATGGTGATGATGACGCTGATGAGGATGGTCGATGATTGATACATTTTAAGTTATGTTGTCTTGTTGGATTTTAAAAAATTGATGAAGTTGTTTGGGATTTTTTTTTGTTATGTTGTGTACTTGAATTGAAGTGAACGTACGAGACAATGTTTTATTTTATATGGTTTTAATTCATATATATTGCTTGTGTGTGATTAATAATTAAGTATTGATCTAATATATAAATGAATTGAGTTAATAGCATATAGTTGTTAAATTAAATTTAGTAATGAAGGGCTTTTGTTAAATTAATTAAGTATTGAGTTAATATATAAATTAATTGAGTTAGTAATCTATTCAATTAATTGACTTAATTAATAATAAAAGAATAAATTTGAGTTAATACATACATAAGTATAAATTATTAAATTTAGTATTAATGAAGGGATTTGTTAAATAAATTGAGTTAATTAATATATATATATAAGTGTAAGTTATTAAATTTAGTAATGAGGGGTTTGTAAAAGAATAACATATAGTTGGTAATTTATTAAATTAATTGAGTTAAAGAATAAAAACAGAAATTAAAAGGGATAAATATATAATGCATTTGAAATATTACGACTAAAGCTCCTAGCCTAATTGGCACACGGGGGCGCATAAACTCTTCAGAATCCGGGAGGTCGCGAGTTCGACCCCCCATGCGCGCGCCCAGGTGCGAAAAATTTGAATAAAGGGTGGCCTGGTGGTGAGGGGTAAGGGTAGTGGCCTTAGAGACCTGGGTTCGAAACCCAGGTCTGTTTTTTTTTTTAAATCCAGCGTATTGGCGAGGGGCGTCGCGCTCGGAAAAAGGCGACGGGATTTGCCCTCGGGAATTGGCGAGGGTTATGACTCTCGCGACTGGGCGACGGGATTCACTCTCGCTATTTGGCGACGGCACGCGCCCTCGCCAATTCGCGAGTGTGTTTGGCCCTCGCCAATTTGCCCTCGGGATTTGGCGAGGGCACCCTCGCCAATAAATTAGCGAGGAGCAATTAGGCGACGGCGACTGCCCCTCGCCTATGCTGTCGCCAAATTGCTTAGCGAGGGCTTTACCCTCGCCAAAACCCTCTCCATATGGATGGTTTTTTGTAGTGAACTACCTCTATTTGATTGACCATTAGAATTCAAATTAGGAGACTAATTTCCTATTCAACGAGAATAACTCTCCTAATTCCAGATTTCTTTCTTAATTCCAGATTAATTCCAGATTGTTCTCTAAATCCCAAATTATTCTCAACTAATTTTACATCTCCTCTCTTATTATATCACGCACGGTGGTTTTTCTTTTCAAGAAACCTATATACAAAAAAATCTCTATTCTAACACTTTAAGCCTATCTCAATTAGTGATCGAGTCGTTATCATCCATCGTGGTGTCTCCCGAATTGAAAGGCGCCGCATCTGATCTCTCCCCTTTTCTGAGAACGGTATCAATTTCTCCATATCAATTCTTTTCCCTTTTAACCCATTTTGCGATTTGATTCCGGCACAAAGTTATGTTGGTTGTGCCTCCATTCATATTTCGATTCTTTAAATTTTTACGTAAGTGGGTCGGCTAGGTAGAAACTCATTTCAAAATTCATTCATTATATTAAGGATATTTCCCAATGAACAGTAGAAAAACTATCTCTAGTGCCATGTCAGATGTCAGTTTATGTTTCTCATATTCTCGTATTTTTCTGATAATTAATTCGGTACACATGTATGTTTATATATTATTAATGGATGTATATTTAACCAATATATTAACTTATAGTCCAAACCCTTTTATTTTAAATTACTAGACAACTATTTTCTCTCTTTTAATGGAGTTTGAAAGATTAACCACTTCTCCTCTTGTTATTATAATTATTAATTTTTAACATGTTTCTGTAGAGTAGTTCATTTAATTAGTGGTTGCAGTAGGTTGTGAGTACAAAGCTCCAGGCGTATATTACTAATTATATAGTTAATCATAATTTATTAACTATTCATTAATTTATTAACCACGATAATTCTAAATCATATACATGTTCAGTATTCATTATTTAGTAATCTATGTATATATTTATTAGTAGTACTCAATTTAACATGTCTTCTGCTTATTATAATCAGTAAATAGCTCTAGGAGAATAATAATTCTAAGATAACATTTATTATTATAGGTGACGAGAAACTTTGGCAGTAATTCAAGTTACGAGACTACTCAAGTTTTTAAGGTGGGATTTTCTTGATTGGCTATACTTTGTCATTTTTAAGTATTTCGTATGAGTGATTTTATTCTTGCTGCATCTTACATCCTATGGTTGGTTTATCCAACAGCCTATGTTATTATGGTTGGTTTATCCAACAAGCCTATGTTATTATGGTTGGTTTATCCAACAAATTTATGGTTGGTTTATCCAACAAGCCTATGTTATTATGGTTGGTTTATCCAGCAAACTTATGGTTGGTTCATCCAACAAGCCTATGTTATTATGGTTGGCTTTGCCAACAAGCTTATGAAATTGTATGCATGTTTGTGAGTTATGATTTTATTTGTATGTTATATTTAACTATGACAAAGTTAATCCCACTGAGCTAGTTGTTTTGCTCACCCCAATCCATTTAACATTTTACAGATTGAAGGAGTTGAAGTGGAGGGACGGTGGATGCATCACATGTCATTAAGAAATGTCTTCATGCTAATTTTATTTAATTATTTGCATTAAATTTTTAAACTATTTTCATTTTAGAAATGTTCACATCTCTTTTTGGGACAAGTTTTGGTACTCATTAGTTGAAGTTAAATTTTAATATTCTTAAATGTGTTTGAGTATTTTTTCCAAGCTATTTCCGCTGCGAAGTTTTATAAAATATGCATATTTTAAGTCAAATACTAGAGTGTATAGTATTTTCATCTAGGCCCTAAAATCGGGATGTGACAGAGTGGTAGGGGTGTGCAACGCAACCGAACCGAACCGAAATTAAAAAACCGAAACCGAACCGAATTTCATTATAATTAACCGAAACCGAACCATAGTAAGATAAAACCGAAAATAACCGAACCGAATAATTCGGTTCGGTTTCGGTAAAAACCGAAAACCGAAATAAAAACCGAAAATACCTAACATTTTATATGAAATTTTAAATAAATGTCCAAATAATACAAATAAACATTTAACAAACATTTAGTGATTTAACAACCATTTAATATTAAACATAATCTATCAATTCTCAACAAATTTTATTAAATCTAACATACTAATAGTGCTAAACAAATAAATGAAAAACTAAGTATTAAACCTAAATGAATTCGGTTCGGTTTTCGGTTAACCGAATTTTTCACTAATAAAACTGAAACCGAAACCGAAATCTAAGAAAAATGCTAACCGAACCGAAACCGAAAAACTGAAAAACCGAACCGAATTCATATTTCGGTTCGGTTCGGTTTTTCGGTTTTTTTCGGTTTTTGCTCAGCCCTACAGAGTGGTATCAGAGCAGGTGTACGTTCTTGTAGACTTGTAAAAAAAAAATATTTCTTTTAGTGTCAATTATTTTAACCGTTATATGCATGCATTCATAATGTTTATAAGTTATAAGTTATGGCATCCACCACCGCCCACTGCTTCAACTCCAATAAGGTACGTTAAGATATTATGTTGTTGAGATTGGTACGATTTACAATAAGAATTTTGTAAGAATTATGATAGAGTAGGTATGACAAGATATTTTTATTTTAATAAATGATAGTTAAGATGAACATATAGTACAAGACTTAAGTGTTTATTTTGTTTTCCAAGGAATGAGGAATTTCTAAAGATTTATAAAAGAAGATAATGACTTGTTACTATATTGATAATGACTAGTAGAAATAGAAACGATGCCGCCACGTCGACAACCTATTCAAAATCAGGGGGAGGAAAACCAGAATCAAGCCAACAATGAGCCTCAGAACATACGAACTAATGTTAGCATCGTGGAACAGTTCCGTCGTTATAAACCACCTACCTTCAACGGACGTGATGGACCGACGGCAGTCGAAGAGTGGTTAAGAGCTCTTGAGCGCGTGTTTCGCCTCCTCGGATGCACAGAGCATCAACGTGTGGCTTGCGCTGAATTCCAGTTAGTGGAGGATGCTGACCATTGGTGGGAAGGCTACTGGAGATCAAGAACAGATGAAGAACGTAACATACTAGAATGGAATGGATTTAAGGAGATTTTTATGGAAAGGTTTTACCCAGAGACCTATCGGGAGCAGATGGAGTCGGAATTCTTTGAATTCCAACAGGGAGGCTTAACTGTGGAGGAGTATGAGAGAGAGTTCAGTCGGTTGGCCCGTTTTGCCCCACACATGGTAGATACCGAACGAAAGAAAGCCCAGAAATTCAAGAAGGGGCTACGTCCTAAAATACGCAGTATCCTTGCTAGTCACGGGGACATGCCTTTTAGTAATCTGGTGAAGAGAGCAGGGGAAATTGCAGCAAGTCAACAACTTGACAAGAACAGTCGAAGGCCAACTGAAATTTTTGGGAAAAGAAAGTGGAATGATGCAGGCTCAAACAGAAATGTAAATCCTAACAAGCAAGGACGGGTCAATGGAGGTCAAGCACCTGGGAGTTATGTAGAAAGACCAAACTGTATGAAGTGTGGTAAGAAGCACATCGGTGAATGCTTGATGGGACAAAATAGATGCTTCAAATGCAAGGAGCAAGGACATATGCTAATGAATTGCCCGTTGAATCAAAACAAAGGTGATAGGAGGAGACCGAATACGGGAGCTGGTGGCAATGCAAGAATGTTTGCCTTAACTCAAGAGGAAGCCGACCAACAGCCGAGCACTATGGCAGGTATGTTCACAGTATCAAATATACCAGCTTTTGTGCTTTTCGATACGGGAGCTACACATTCATTTATGTCTGCTAAATTTCATGCTTTAACTGGAAATAAGGATGTGAGTGTAGAAGAACCACTTGTTATTAGTATACCATCTGGAAAAACCGTAAATGCCTACTCTATGGTTAAAAATGTTAATATTAAGGTGAACGAACATGATTTAGAGGCGAACTTATATGTGTTGGATATGAAAGATTTTGATATTATTCTTGGATTGGATTGGCTTAGTAAATACCAAGCCGACATTAAGTGTCGAGAAAAAGAAGTAACTTTACATCTACCTAGCAAGGAGGAAGTTGTGTTTTATGGAGTAAAGTCTAGGACCGTACCACGAGTGATAAGTGCTATGAAAGCAACATCAATGTTGAAGAAGAGTGATTGTCGAGGATATCTGGTCAACATTACGGGGAGCCAGACATCAGGGATAAGTATTGCTAACGTACCAATTGTTCGAGAATACAAAGATGTTTTCCCGGATGATTTACCTGGAGTCCCACCAGATAGGCAAGTTGAATTCACAATTGATTTGACACCTGGAGCGGCACCAATGTCAAAAGCCCCTTATAGGATGGCACCGAAAGAGTTACAAGAATTGAAGGTGCAATTACAAGGATTATTGGATTTGGGTTTCATCCAACCTAGTGTCTCACCATGGGGAGCACCTGTTTTATTTGTTAAGAAGAAAGATGGAACGTTGAGAATGTCCATCGACTACCGGGATTTGAATCCACTCACAATTAAGAACAAGTACCCTTTGCCTAGAATTGAAGACTTGTTTGATCAGTTGAGAGGATCAGGAGTATTTTCCAAGATTGATTTGCGATCGGGGTACCATCAATTGAAGGTCAAAGAAAGTGACATCATGAAGACGGCATTTAGAACTCGTTACGGCCATTATGAGTTTGTAGTAATGCCTTTTGGATTAACTAATGCTCCTGCAGTTTTTATGGATTTGATGAACCGAGTGTTTCATCCATTCCTAGATCGGTTCGTCATAGTGTTCATAGACGACATTTTGGTGTACTCAATGGATGAAAAGCAACATGAAGAACATTTGAGGATCGTGATGGAAACACTTCGCAAGGAAAAGTTATATGCAAAGTTTAAGAAGTGCGAGTTTTGGCTAAATCAAGTTGCATTCCTCGGACATGTGATTACATCAAAGGGAATTGAAGTATACCCGACCAAAGTGGAAGCTATTAATGATTGGAAAAGACCTATGAATGCACATGAGGTACGTAGTTTCTTGGGATTGGCTGGTTACTATCGAAGGTTTATAGAAGGATTTTCAAAAATAGCTTCACCAATGACGCAACTGACGAGGAAGGGAGAAAAGTATAAATGGAACGAGAAATGTGAGGAAAGTTTTCAAGAGCTCAAGCGGAGACTTACATCAGCGCCTGTATTGACAATTCCAGATCCCACCAAGGAATTTGTGATCTATAGTGATGCGTCGAAACAGGGACTTGGGTGTGTTTTGATGCAAAATGGTAAGGTTGTTGCCTACGCCTCAAGACAACTAAAGATTCATGAGTTGAATTATCCAACGCACGAGTTGGAGTTGGCAGCCGTTGTTCACGCATTAAAGATATGGAGACATTACCTATATGGCGGAAGGTGTGAGATCTACTCGGATCACAAAAGTTTAAAGTACCTTTTCACGCAAAAAGAGTTGAACATGAGACAAAGGCGATGGTTGGAGCTAGTAAAAGATTATGATTGCACCATACACTACCATCCAGGAAAAGCTAATGTAGTAGCTGATGCACTAAGTCGAAAGACAAGGAACGAGTTAAGTGCGCTAACTAAGCAAGAATTGTTGATAAGAGAATTTGCGGAAATGAAGATCGAGATTTTGAAACCACCAAGAAGTGTTAGAGCAGTTCTATCAACTCTAGTTGTACAACCAGACTTGAGGGACACGATTAAAAAGGAACAACCCAAAGATGAGTTTTTGAGTAAAGTGAAGGAGAGTACTCTTAGAGGAGAGAATAAAGGTTTTGCAGTAGCTGAGGATGGAGCATTGTATTATGAAGGAAGAATCTGTGTGCCTAAGAACGTTGAACTAAAGAAAGTAATACTTGAAGAAGCTCATAGTACACCTTATGCTGCACACCCGGGTAGTACGAAGATGTACCACGACTTACGAAGAATGTTTTGGTGGAATGGAATGAAAAGAGACATTGCAGATTTGGTAGAGAAGTGTTTGAATTGTCAACAAGTGAAGGCCGAACATCAACGTCCATCAGGATTACTTCGACCACTTAAGATTCCAGAATGGAAGTGGGAGCACATAACGATGGACTTCGTTACAGGATTGCCGAGAACAGTTAAAGGGAATAATGCAGTCTGGGTTATCGTGGATCGTCTAACTAAGTCTGCACACTTCCTTCCAATAAAGACTACTCTTAAGATGGAGCAATATGCACACTTGTACATTCAAGAAATCGTGAGATTGCATGGAGTACCTGTTTCAATCGTGTCTGATAGAGATACGCGATTTACGTCGAAGTTTTGGAAAAGCTTACATAAGGCCATGGGAACAAAGCTAAATTTTAGTACGGCTTACCATCCGCAGTCTGATGGGCAATCAGAGAGGACAATCCAAACTTTGGAGGATATGTTGAGGGCATGTATACTCGATTTGAGCGGTAGTTGGGAGTACAATATTCCTCTGGTTGAATTCGCGTATAACAACAGCTTTCAAGCGACCATTGGGATGGCTCCTTATGAGGCGCTATATGGGAGAAAGTGTCGTTCGCCATTGTATTGGGATGAGGTTGGTGAAGGCAAGTTCGTGGGTCCCGAGTTGCTAAAACAAACAGTTGAAGTAGTAAAGAATGTGAGGGAAAAGATTAGAATTGCACAAGATAGACAAAAATCCTATGCTAACAAGCGTAGAAAGGATTTACAGTTCAATGAGGGAGAGAAGGTGTTTTTGAAAGTTTCGCCAACAAAAGGAGTTGTACGTTTTGGAAAGAAGGGCAATTTAAGACCAAGGTATGTAGGTCCATTCGAGATACTTGAGAGAGTTGGTGATTTAGCCTACCGACTAGCTCTACCTCCTGAGTTTGCCACCGTACATAATGTGTTTCACGTGTCCATGTTGAGGAAGTATGTGCCCGATCCTGAACATGTCATTGATTACTCGACATTGGAGATAAATAATAATTTGGCTTACGAGGAAGCACCTATTGCAATCCTAGAAAGGAAAGTTCATCGATTGAGGAACAAGGACGTTGCTTTAATCAAGATTCAGTGGAATCGTCATAGTGAAAAAGAGGCGACATGGGAGCGCGAAGATGAGATACGCGCAAGATATGCAGAATTATTTACCCATGGTACGTTACTAAATTTTGAGGACAAAATTTTCTTTAAGGGGAGTAGGATGTAACACCCCAGAATTTTTAATCGCAATCGATTAAAAGATTGCCTAATACATTATTTTAAAACAAATTATAATAAGTATATGAATATTATATTTTTATTTATGACAGTAGTTTAAGTATATTAATTAATACGTTATACTTATATATATTAGTAGGAAATAAATTATTATTATTATTTTATACGAATAAGTGGTGTTAAATACTATTAGATACAAACTTTAATAGATTTACTTAAATGTTATATTAAATATTTTAGATTTTAATTATACATATATACAATAATTTTTAATATTGATTTGAAATTTTTACACACCCCACTAATTCGGAACACATTCCTCAACTACCTCTATTTGATTGACCATTAGAATTCAAATTAGGAGACTAATTTCCTATTCAACGAGAATAACTCTCCTAATTCCAGATTTCTTTCTTAATTCCAGATTGTTCTCTAAATCCCAAATTATTCTCAACTAATTTTACATCTCCTCTCTTATTATATCACGCACGGTGGTTTTTCTTTTCAAGAAACCTATATACAAAAAAATCTCTATTCCTAAACACTTTAAGCCTATCTCAATTAGTGATCGAGTCGTTATCATCCATCGTGGTGTCTCCCGAATTGAAAGGCGCCGCATCTGATCTCTCCCCTTTTCTGAGAACGGTATCAATTTCTCCATATCAATTCTTTTCCCTTTTAACCCATTTTGCGATTTGATTCCGGCACAAAGTTATGTTGGTTGTGCCTCCATTCATATTTCGATTCTTTAAATTTTTACGTAAGTGGGTCGGCTAGGTAGAAACTCATTTCAAAATTCATTCATTATATTAAGGATATTTCCCAATGAACAGTAGAAAAACTATCTCTAATGCCATGTCAGATGTCAGTTTATGTTTCTCATATTCTCGTATTTTTCTGATAATTAATTCGGTACACATGTATGTTTATATATTATTAATGGATGTATATTTAACCAATATATTAACTTATAGTCCAAACCCTTTTATTTTAAATTACTAGACAACTATTTTCTCTCTTTTAATGAAGTTTGAAAGATTAACCACTTCTCCTCTTGTTATTATAATTATTAATTTTTAACATGTTTCTGTAGAGTAGTTCATTTAATTAGTGGTTGCAGTAGGTTGTAAGTACAAAGCTCCAGGCGTATATTACTAATTATATAGTTAATCATAATTTATTAACTATTCATTAATTTATTAACCACGATAATTCTAAATCATATACATGTTCAGTATTCATTATTTAGTAATCTATGTATATATTTATTAGTAGTACTCGATTTAACATGTCTTCTGCTTATTATAATCAGTAAATAGCTCTAGGAGAATAATAATTCTAAGATAACATTTATTATTATAGGTGACGAGAAACTTTGGCAGTAATTCAAGTTACGAGACTACTCAAGTTTTTAAGGTGGGATTTTCTTGATTGGCTATACTTTGTCATTTTTAAGTATTTCGTATGAGTGATTTTATTCTTGCTGCATCTTACATCCTATGGTTGGTTTATCCAACAGCCTATGTTATTATGGTTGGTTTATCCAACAAGCCTATGTTATTATGGTTGGTTTATCCAACAAATTTATGGTTGGTTTATCCAACAAGCCTATGTTATTATGGTTGGTTTATCCAGCAAACTTATGGTTGGTTCATCCAACAAGCCTATGTTATTATGGTTGGCTTTGCCAACAAGCTTATGAAATTGTATGCATGTTTGTGAGTTATGATTTTATTTGTATGTTATATTTAACTATGACAAAGTTAATCCCACTGAGCTAGTTGTTTTGCTCACCCCAATCCATTTAACATTTTACAGATTGAAGGAGTTGAAGTGGAGGGACGGTGGATGCATCACATGTCATTAAGAAATGTCTACATGCTAATTTTATTTAATTATTTGCATTTAATTTTTAAACTATTTTCATTTTAGAAATGCTCACATCTCTTTTTGGGACAAGTTTTGGTACTCATTAGTTGAAGTTAAATTTTAATATTCTTAAATGTGTTTGAGTATTTTTTCCAAGCTATTTCCGCTGCGAAGTTTTATAAAATATGCATATTTTAAGTCAAATACTAGAGTATATAGTATTTTCATCTAGGCCCTAAAATCGGGATGTGACACCAGAGTTTTTGAGCAATGGGATGCAAGGGAGCGATGAGGGATTGCATTACAGCGGTGAGAAAATTTTCTCAAAGTGAGAAGCAGATGATATGCTAAATCACCCAAATCGACCATTTCAGTACAAAAATAACTCGAAACGTATCTCTTTTCTTTATTTATAAACTGGGAGAGTGATGGACTCCAGTGAAGCACAACACGCTGATCTTCCGGAGAAGCTATACATACATAACTAACGAAATCAAAGAATTTGTGCCCAAGATTAAAGAGAAAGGAAGAAGAGAGGAGTGATATTTTCCATGTCAATGTTGAGTCTCAACCAAGAGTTTGCTTTTAGATGAAGAAAGCCAAAAGCCGGAAAGAAGCTACAGCTTTCCGTCTGTGACTTCGAAAACATAAATAAAATATAAACAGTAAATGGAATATTAAAGGTCAGGGTAGACAAAATGAAGGAGAGTGAGGGTATTAAAATATAATTTCCAGAAATAGTAGGGGAAATGGGCGGGAAAATGATATTTTTAGACTATCTTATTTTTATATATATATAGATGCCATTACTTTTTCTTCACATATACACAAAAATCAACTTATTTCTTTACTTTATACATAAAAGGTTTACAAAATTGTCCCTCAAAACTAGAGATGTCTATCGGGCTGGCCCTAGCCCTATAGGGCCAGCCCTACAGGGCTGCGGGCTAAACGGGTTAGGGCCTTAACCGGTTCATATTTAACGGGCCTACAATTGTTGGGACCTAACCCTAACCCTAGCGGGTCACGGGCTAAACGGGCCACTAACGGGCTACAATAATTTTTTTTCTTTTAAAATTAAAGGTCTCAATTGTCACGTCCAACAAGCAAATAAAATAGAAAAATACATAATTAGTTAATGATTAGTAAATGAGAAAAAAAAAGTATAATTTAAACACAATTCTAGAACTCATTGCTCCTTAATATGACCAAATAAAGTTAAACAAATATCATAATTTAATAAAAAAATAGTAATAATGACTAATGGATGGTAATGTGCTTCTTAATGCTTATAGTTATAGTTATTGGTAAAATGACCCAAAATTTGTTCTTAGGTTATTTATTAAAAAAAAGAAAAAAAGGTAACAACTCGGGCTAGCGGGCTGGCCCTGTAGCCCAGCGGGCTGGCCCGGTTTAGCCCACGGGCTAACCGGTCCGGGTCAAAAAAGCCCGGTTTTAAACGGGCCTATAATTCATGAACCCTAACCCTGTATTTTTCAGGGTTAAACGGGCCAGCCCGGTTAGCCCGGCCCGAATAAACATCTCTACTCAAAACTCTACTTATTATTACACTTTTTTAATATATGTGTCCATCTATCTACTGTATAAAAATTATTATGGGACGGAGGGAGTATAATATATTAATATGGGTGTACAATAGTGTTTTAATGTCTTTATTTTGATTTAATTGATAAAAGGGTAATATAGTCTTTTTAGATTGGAGTATTTTTTTTAAAAATTGTACTCAACAATAAAGGGGGTGTAAATAACTGTGGCCATAAATAAAAGTCCAAACCCAAGCCAACACTCATCTCATATAAAAAAAAAGCCCAAGCCCACACTCATCGTATATTCATCCCTTCTCCCTGCTTGCGTAGCTGCGTGAGTGCTTCTCTTCACACTTTCCTATTACACTGCCGCTCCGCTGACCGCCGTCCCGTCGCCTCGCTGCCAACCACCCGCGCCGTGCTTCCGCTTCTCTCCGTCGACCGCGTCGGTAAGTATTTTTTTTTAATTATTTAGCTAAAAAGTATGTTTCAAAGCGTCTTCAATTAAAGAGGAATACTGTACATGCCTGGAAGAGTGTATGCACGCAACAGAAAACATATGATTTTAAGTTGCGTCCTTTTCTTGCGCACTAGTGAAGAGTGGTTGTTTATTTGGAAACATTGCAATTTACTCAACTATTTAAACAAATTAAACCTATATGGAAGCCTAGAACTCAAGTTTAGAACAATATATTTTCATGTGGAATTTGTTCGATGAAGAGCTTGACAATACCTATCCGTACCTATCCGTTGCATTTAGGCGACTTCCTCCCTGCTATGCACAACTGATCAGTTCACAAATAATTTATAATTAAGCTTTGGAATTGTGCATCATAATTCAATTTACATTTACAAGTGACTTTGGCACTTGCTACTACATCAACGGTAGGCCCATTAGGTTTGTTGGATTGGGTGAGAACTGTGTTGATTTGCATTGAGATGAAGAGGAAGAGAATGATCGAAAAAATGAGGGTGTGGGCCTCCATATATAATGCAAAACTTTGGAATGTTATGATTCTCATGAAAAATGGTTTAGCTGCAATTAATGAAAAAATGAGGGATGAAAGGGTTTATAGATAGTAGAAAGTAGGATGAGTTTAGTTTCTTGATGAATATATATATGTGTATGTGCGTATGTATATATTTATATTAACATGCTAAGAAAATGTTTTTTTTAGAAAAAGCGTGCAAGCATCCACCTCACTCAAAAATCTCCAATGGAGAAAATAGAGCACGATATAATAGAGGATGAAGAGGACCTGAGCTTTGAAGAGTTGGGGCTCGATTCTCGCCTCATTCGCGCCTTAGCCAAAAAATCTATCGAGAAGCCCACACCAATTCAGCGTGTTGCTATACCTCTTATCCTTGTACATATTCTTCTTAATTTCTTTGCTCAAATTTACTTAGTTATTTTTTGAATTAAAATTTTAGCTTAATTTGTATAATTTGTGATTCTGTGTTTACAGGAAGGCAAAGATGTGGTGGCACGAGCAAAAACTGGCTCTGGAAAAACATTGGCTTATTTGCTTCCATTGCTTCAGAAACTCTTTGCTGATTCACCTTCGAAAAAGAATGTTGCTCCTGCGGCTTTAATTCTTGTTCCAACCCGAGAATTATGCCAACAAGTATGTGTCTTTAATCCAGTTTCAGAATACAATTTTTTTCCAGATTTCTGTTTTTCTTACCATATATGGCACTTTTGTTCATTTATCCAGGTTCTTTCAGAGGTGACGTGGCTAATTGAATCCTGCAGAGTGCAATTAAAAGTCGTTCAATTGCAGAGCACGATGTCTGCTTCTGACTTGGTAGGTTAATTTAATTCATCATAATTTGATTAGCCAGAGATTTAATACAGTATATTGTAATCGGTTTTAAATGTGATGTGAATTTTCAATGGGTGACACTTGTTATTCCTCTGTCTTAGAAAACATCTTTGGCTGGGTTTCCTGATATTGTTGTTTCTACTCCTGCTTGTATACAAACATGCTTGGCAAATGGCATGCTTCAAACTACATCTCTTCAAGAATCACTTTCAGCTCTTATTCTGGATGAGGTATGCACTTACTCATTTATCCTATTTGAATATTGTTAATAGTTTTAACTCCACCAAGTGGAACTGGCTTTATACTTGCCTTTAATCTTGATAGAACAGCTTAGTATATTGGACTGTATGCCTATTTGTTTGTCTATACATACATTGTTTGTACCAGGTGTGGATATTGCAAAATTACCTTTGAGAAATTTTAAATTTCTTTGCAGTATAGTCTGGTCTTGGTTGTGATACAATCATAATGTATAGTTACTAATGTTCAGGATCTAATTATCATTTATGTGACATAGAATCAATATTTTAGAAGCAACATCAGTCTATAAGATGTGAAAAGGTGAACCATTTTGTCCAAAGATAATATAGACTTAATAAGTTCAGAGTGTATGCATAAATGTTGCAGTTATATAGTTATAAGTGGGTATAGGTACTATCGATGCACTGTTTACACATTCTCTTACTTGATATAACATTGCTATGATTTTATTAAGGTATTTATGATAGAAAACAACATTTCAGGCAGATCTTCTCTTGTCTTATGGTTATGAGGATGATCTAAAAGCACTTACAGCTCACATTCCAAAGCGCTGCCAGTGCCTTCTAATGTCTGCCACTTCAAGGTTTGTGGTATATTTAAAAATAGAAGATTTGTTTCTTATATTGTTTTCTCTCTTTCTTTGAAAAAAACACTAAGAGATGACCTGTTATGATGCCAATTTTACATGGATACCTTTCAGTGATGATGTTGAAAAGTTGAAAAAGCTTATTCTACATAATCCCTACATTTTAACTTTACCCGAAGTGGGAGACGTAAAGGATGACATTGTCCCCAGAAATGTTCAGCAATTTCATGTGAGTATTCCTATAATCTTACCTTAAATTTCACGGTATCTCTTCTATCCTCGCAACATTATTTTTCGGTTATTCATTTTACGTATGTTGACTGAAGAAACATGTTCTTCTCCACAGACGTCTTTTTTGAAAAACTCTGGCGCCTTTGATGTTTAATCAATCTCAGTAGATTTGTTGTTAATCTGCAACCTCGATATGTTCATTGTTTAAATTTTTTAATTGACACTATTACTTGTAAAGATTTTATGCAGTGCCCGGGACAAGCTTGTGCATATCCTTGCCCTCTTGAAGTTAGAGCTTGTTCAAAAGAAAGTGCTGATATTTGCCAACTCAATTGACACGAGTTTTAGACTGAAGCTTTTCCTTGAACAGGTAGAATGGTACATCTGTGCATCCATTGATATATGCAATACCATTATAGTTTGTGTAATTTAAAATGAGAAATCTCTTCCTATTTTTTTCTTAATTTTGGGGTTGTTGTGTTGATTATGTGTTGTATAGGTTGTATTACATTATGCCCAGCCAATAAGCAGCTCCCATGTCTTTGTTAAATTTTAGAAAGAGTCCATGAGTTCAATATATTGAGATTATTATCTTGTGCTCTTTAAACCATTATCCAAGTGGGCTATAAGATTTATATGTTGGGTAGTGAATTTTTTTGCTTGTTACTGTTCATTCTCTTAGCAATTCAGATTGTGATTAGAAGCATTTCAGTCTAAGGAAGCTAAGCTCGTGAAGATTGAATACATATATGGACGCAAATACATATTACGTAGATATATACACTGGTTCCTATAAAACTCTGAAGTATTTCATGTGTATGTATTTGCCAATACAGAACAATAAATGTTGTGCTTATGAATAATTTCAATTTATTTCAGTGTCCTACTCTTTTCAAACATTCTTATCAAAATAGAAAGTGGTTAAGAGTAGTTATGATTCCAATTAATGGCTGAAACTGATAATGACAGAATCATAGGTTGATTCGTGTATATATAAAATCACTGGCAAGTGGCAATTGATTTTATTGTTTCAAGTGTTTTCTTATAAAACAAAATACTCATGTGGCATGGATCTCACAATGCTGTACTCTAATGATATATTGTCATATTGTATAATTGGTAATTTATGTATTTTATGTTATTGGAGTCACAAGGCTAATTAAGCTTTACTCTGGCAGTTTGGAATCAAATCTGCAGTTTTAAATGCTGAACTGCCGTTGAATTCTCGTCTACACATTCTTGAGGTATAAGTTGAAGTATTTTTGGTTGACTCAAAACTTTATTTAAAGACCCCGGCTCGTTTAGATTTCATGAATTAATTATTCCATAACATTAATTTTCAACTTTTCGCTATTTTCTCAGGAATTCAATGCTGGCCTTTTCGATTACCTTATTGCAACTGATAACAGTCAAACAGCAGAAGAGGACAATGATAAGGAAAGTCGTCCTCGAAAAAAATCTAAAAAACATCCCAAGAAAAAGCTTGATGCAGAATTTGGTGTAGTAAGAGGAATAGACTTCAAAAATGTGCATACGGTGAGCTGATTAACTTGTACATCTTGAATGAATATTCTGCTAGTTTGTGGATGCCGTTTTAATTAGTCTCTGAAGATAGTATACTTGATGTGTATTCTGTTATGCAGAGTTTCTATTTGTGTTTAAAATGGGCTTATGACTGTAATACTGCTCACATGGCCATTCAATTTTGCAACTAAGACACATAATTATTTGAAATATGTATCCCCCAGTTTTGACATGGGATTAGTAAGCACAGTTTGAGGGTAAAATTGAAAATATGACCTTTTAGTTGCTCATAAATTTTGGATTCTTGGTTGGTTAAAGCCTTATCTTTTGTTAGTTGGAATCAATGTCAATTTATAAAAGGAGAAAGCAATGGCTTGAATCGCTTGATTGTTCATGCTTTATAGTTTTGGGAAAAAAATGGCATCAGTTAGTGTTTATAAAGAAGTTAATGATATGCTCTGAATAAGTTATCAAATATTGTTTTTATTTATTTATGTGAACTATTTTGACAATCTGGGTGTTGGTTTGAGATGAAGTAATTGTGCTTCTCTCCTTTTTGATATTGTGAAATAATTTTCTTATACACTGCCATATTTTATGAAGGAATGGATGATATACTGTAATCAAATGTTGGGTTTCAGATGAAGTACTTATGCTTTCCTTTTTGATTTCTTATTTATAGTTTGATGTAGTTAAGCATTCATCAGATGGATCTATAGTAACTATTAAAAGACATCGATACTTCAATATGACCAATCTCACTTATGTTAGGTTGTCAACTTTGAGATGCCTAAAACTGCAGCGGGGTATGTGCATCGGATTGGGCGCACTGGAAGAGCATATAATACCGGTGCCTCTGTCTCTTTGGTAAGTTTTTTCTTGAGTAATATGAAACCATTACATGAAAAGAACGCACTAGTGGCTTGCTCATGATTTTTGTTGACCAAAGTAAATGGAATTTTATTCTATAGTTACATTATATATTATGATATGCTGGAATTTTCCTATGCTTTATGATAGGTTTCTCCTGAAGAGATGGAAATTTTTGAAGAGATAAAATCTGTTGTGGGTGAAGATGGTAATGAGGATTCAAAATTTATTGCTCCATTCCCGCTGCTTAGTAAGAATGCTGTGGAGTCGCTACGGTACAGAGCCGAGGTAATGAAATTTTTTAAACCTCTTTTCGGGAAAACCTTATGTGCCGAAATGAAAGAACTCCTTGAAATGTTACAAATATTTTTGTAAATGGGCCTCAAAAGAGTAACCACACTTCACTTGAAGCACAAAATCGTTTAGGTCCTGGAATGAAATCTAGATTGAAAAAAAATGCATTCTTCGTCTTATATGTGTTGATCAAATGTATAGTCTACAAACTTGTTTTTTTGTTCTGGTGCAGAGGGTCATACGATCTATAATTCTATATTATTGTCTTATTATCATTATTATTATAGTCACGGTATTTTAAACTTAATTTCTTTTATATACAGCCTGTGGGCTAAGTTAGGGTTTAGGTTTAGAGTCTAATTTATATCACGATGTTTTATGTTGTTATGGCATCTGGTGGAATTATAGAATTTGGGAACGGCAATTGTTGGTTGGGCAGGATTTAATCCTGGAAATTCTTTTATATTATATTTTTTACTATTGTTTATTTTTTCTTGTTTCTCGACCCTTTTACACCATCAGAGGGCATACCATTAAAGCCATTATTTACTTGCAGGATGTTTCAAGGAGTGTAACAAAAATTGCTGTGAGGGAATCACGTGCGAAGGATCTGAGAAATGAAATTCTCAACTCTGAGAAGTGAGTTATCTTCTGACCAAACTTTTCTGGAAAAAAAAAAGAGAGTAGTATTGAGATTCTTTCATATCATTATTTTCTGATTCCTGAGCTTGTATATGAATGAGACGTTTGGGGATCTACTAAATACCTCAATTTTCTAAAACCAATGGTTTTTTTCTTTTAATTCTGCTTGATTCAGTAGTAGAATTGTCATATATTATATCTCTGAGTACTACGTAACACTGATTCCTGGAATATTACAGTCTTGTTGATAAGAAAAATCTTGACCAAGTTTGGTTTGCTTTTTCCAAAATTTCTAACAGGGTGTTTGTTATATTTCTAAAAAAAACGCAGGTTGAAGGCCCATTTTCAAGATAACCCAAAAGACTTAGGTAAAATCTCACTGGGATAAGAATGCTTATTAATTAGCGTAATTAGATGGTTAATGACTGATTATCTGCTTGTTCGAACTGCAGATCTGTTGAAACACGACAAAGTTCTGAGTAAAAAGGAACCAGCACACCACCTACGCGATGTGCCTGAGTACTTATTGGACCCCACAACAAAAGAAGCTAGCAAGATCGTAAAGCTTGCTAGAGCAGCCATGGGAAACACCAGCTCTAATCGCCATCGTCAAGCAGGGATTAAAGGAAAATTAAAAAAGTGTAGAAATCCCCTGAAAACATTCTCTGCTGAGGTAAAATATTATCCTCTATTGTATTTGTGTTATGGCCTCACTTTTTTGCTAGTTGCCTGATAAGGACCACCAATATTAATTAGTCTTACGGAAGACATTGCAATTTGAAACATATATCTGTCTCTTTGATATTAAGAGCATCATTCCTTTATTTTTTGCTCAAACAAAGTTGTCTTGTTGCAGGCGCCAAAGCGAGGGAATAAAGCTGGAACGAAGAGGAAAGGTAAAAGCATGGATGAAAGCCACTAACTTCCAGAATACAGTGTTGTTTTTCAATTTATTCCGAGGTACAATCGTTTATACACATGAGCAACTAGCCAACTAGTGAATATGGGTTGGATTGAAAGAGATTTCATTTTTGCTTGTAATTTCTGTAAACTAATTTAAAACCTGTAGGTGCTTGGAACTGATCTTCAAGATAGATCAGTGGCAGTTTTGGTAGTATTTAACACCTGTATATTGTTTTCTTACATGTGTGGCAACTGAAATTGAGGGAAAAAAATCACCTGGATTCTAATTCAATGTTTTATTTAGTTATAATATCTTTATATTTTTTTTGACCTACATTTTGAAGTCATTTATTATAAAGATGTAAAACAAATGTGCACAATGAATTCCTTGTGTTCAGAAATCAGTAGTACGTTGCTTAATTTGCTTCTTAGATGGTCAATTTTATTAATTACGAAATTATGGGGCATTCTTTTTTTTTTTTCTTTTTCTGAATTTCATTTATTTTAAACAAAGAAAGCTCTGGATAAGCTCTTGATTCTCCATGTCTGGTTTTTTTATTCAATTACTTCCTCCGTCCCATATTTGAAGATCTATTTTATCATTTTGGGTGTTCCATATTTGAAGACATTTACCTAAAATAGCAAAAACACTTTTAAACAATCTCTTTAAAACATTACAATATTATAAAAAATGTCACTAATTTATTACACTAAAAAATAACTTTATTACTATTTATAAAGTTGAAAAATCTTTACTACTCCCACTTTATTTTACACAATACTAAATAAATAATTCATTCATTAAAATTCGTGCACTTTATTTTACACAATACTAAATAAATAATTCATTCATTAAAATTCGTGCCCAATTGGTTTGGGTCTTCAAGTATGGAACGAAAGGAGTATAAAATTTGTATAGTATGTTAAAAAAGTTGGTTAATGTTGTTAGCCATGTTAATTAAACATAATACAAAGAAAATTGCTTAATTAACATAACTAGAATTTTATTTTGGTACAATGCTAGAAACTACTTGATATAATTAGTCATGTTAAATAGCTTATACATAAATATTTGGGTTAATTCTAAATAAGTATCTTACCTTTAGTCTCAATATTAATTTAATTACGATTTTTATGATTATTATAAAAAGTCTCAACATTTTTTCGTATTGTAATTTAATACACATTTTTTTTTTCAAACACTGAAACGAACCACTAGCCTTAACCGTATCACAGAGAAAAGCAAATGTATATAAAATAATTTTCCCGAAGATTTGGAAGAAGTGTTTTGATTTCACCACTTGATGTAAATAAAAAATAATTTTGAATTATTTTTAAATTTCAATACAATAAAATAAAATACATGTCATTATTTTATAAACAAAAATTATTAAAATATTAATCTATTAAACTAAAAAATATTTTATTCCAGAAACAATAAAATAAATTATTAAACTATTGACTCTATTCCAGAAATTATTGGTCCCAAAATTGCATAAATCCTAGTATTTCTTTCAAGAAAAAAAATTGACGATAGTGAATATAACCTAACCCAAGAAAGTGGAAAAGTTATGGGACTGACTTTTTTTCCCTTGAGAATACTCCGTATGATTTTGTTTTAGGACAATCAAGCAACGAATATTTACTGCATCAAACTTAGCCCATCGCTGAAACTTATAGTACTAAATTACATTGGAGTTTTCTTTTAGCAATGGATTATGTTGTTGATTTTAGGTACATGTTTATATTTTTCAGTGTTGGTGTTGGAGATGAAGGTAATTTAGCTGAGAGGGTAATTGAGTTTTTCATTCGATACAATTAATAAATTATAGGAGTACTACTATACTTTCTAAATAAATCTCCCTATAATTTAATAGGAGTAAGTCATTCTTGATCATAAGAAACCAATATTTATTGTGAATGGTAAGTTAATATCAAGTCATTAACATTAATTTTTGTGATCCATTAGTTCCATTTGAATATCAAATGAAGTTTAAAATTTAACCTATGAATCTTTTATCAATTTACAAGCTGAGTTGATGTACAAACGAAGTAGGCTTGTTCGAGTTCGTGGAGAAACTGAAGTTGTTAGTGGCAGAGGGGATGATGACGTTCCTGTAGACGAGGAAAATTCAATTACGGGTTAAATATTAATTAAATTTATTATTTATTTGTTGGAATAAATTTAATTCCTAAAATAAAGATATAATTAATTAATATTTAATTGTTCCCTCCAATTAATTTGGGCCTTGAAAGATCAATGAGTTAAAATGAATCTCCGAAGCCCAATAAACGGACCTCTAAAGTCCGATAAATGAAGACGGACCTCTAAAGTCCAATAAAGCAAAATGGGCCTCTAAAGTCCCATAAATGAAGATAGGCCTCTAAAGTCCAACAAATCAAATTGAGCCCAAATAGGGTATTCTTAGCCCAAACCAAATTGAGCCCAAATAGGGTATTCTTAGCCCAAACCAAATTGAGCCCAAATTGGGTATTTTTAGCCCAAGTAATTCAAAATTTGAATTAAAAGTCCTAACTACTTGCACAAATATCTCCAGGCCTACACCTATAAATAGAGGCCTCATTTCATTCATTTTGATCATCAAGAAATCAGAAGCATTCAAGGCTCTAAAATTCTCTACAGAGATTTTAGAGTGTTCTTCAGCAAGCCGAGGAGCTTCAAAGGCGTTCTTCGTGCAAAGCGGCAAGAAGCAGTGTTCGAGTGGAGATCAAGGTGCTAATCCTCTTCGATTCGGCGTTTCTTCAAGGTGCTAATCCTCTTCGATTCGGTGTTTCTTCAAGGCGTTCTTCGTGCAAAGCAGCAAGAAGCGGTGTTCGAGTGGAGATCAAGGTGTTAAGCCCCTTCGATTCGGCGTTTCTTCAAAGTTCTTCGTGGTTCTTCAACGGAAAAGTCCCAATAAGTCTCGAAAAAGTTCCGAAAATCAACGTTTAATCCAAAATACGGCGTCAAGCCTTTGAATTAACGTTATAAATTCCCAAGTTCAAGA
The DNA here is from genome assembly GCA_963675135.1 of Galeopsis tetrahit. Lineage (NCBI taxonomy): Eukaryota > Viridiplantae > Streptophyta > Magnoliopsida > Lamiales > Lamiaceae > Galeopsis > Galeopsis tetrahit. Next base: position 46,371,736 of record OY776121.1, read on the forward strand.
ACGATCTTCAAACGACGTTCATCATAAAAGTCCCTAAAATCAACGTTTAATCCAAAATACGGTGCTAAACCTTTGGATTAACGTTATAAAGCCCCCAAGTACAAAATCGGAGCGGATTCGACCCCAAAAAACTCAAGAAGTGTCAAGAAGAGAGAATGCGGATTCGACCCCAAAAAACTCAAGAAGTGTCAAGAAGAGAGAATTAGAGGAGAAAATTAGAGATTGTAACCCACAAATACTCGGTTTTAATCCGAAAGAAATAAAATTGTTTACCATTTTCGCGTTTTTATATTTAATTCACGAATTTGTGTTTACACTTATAATTACAAAATCTTTTAGGATATCTCTTTAACTTGACAAAAACACATCGAATTGAAATATTGTTTCTTCAAATGTGATTACAGTATATATGAATTCAAATCTCCTCATATTTATATCCATCATCTACACATTCTTGAGAGAACTACTCAAAACTATAAAACAAAAAATGTATTACTAGAAATTACAAAATCACACCTACATTCTTGTCCTTATTTTTACCTTTCTCTCTGCACGATTTTTCATTTCCTACACACTTTTTTCTTCATTGCAAATTTATCACATCAATATAAAGTTATTGACTTCACATGGGCTAACCTTAGTTTTATTTTATATTAATTATAATATTATTGTATTATAGTAGTACTTTTTAAAGGGTTATAACTAATATAAATATTACTATTATATTATATTTTTTAAACAGTTTTTTTTTTGGATAAGTATATTTTTTAAACAGTTAATGTCTATTGCTATCAATATTTTTTAAACCGTTAACGTGTATTATTAATTATTAATATTGACAGCAATACATGTCGAACTGTTAAAAAATATAGTATAATAATATTTATATTAGTTAATGTTGACAACAGTTAACCCATTAAATTATAAAGATAAAAAATTTTAATTTTTTAATTAATGAATGCATACAAATAAAAAATCATTTTTTTATTAATAAATGCATGCATAAGCCTGCGCATGTAACATATGCTGATATGCTATGCATATATATACCTCTAATGATTGGCCTTTTATGTAATTATGAAAAAGCGTTTTTCAATTTTTTTTTTTAATTTGAAAGTGTAGAATACTAAGTACATGAATTTAATAAAAATAGAAGGAAAAAGGGAAACGTGTGGAGGTGCCGAGTTTTCATTTGAAAAAAAAATATTAACAAGCCCCAACTAATTATATTTATTTATTAAGCTCCAAAATGGGTAGGAGCGATAAATAAAGGTGTCATTAAGTAAAACGTGTGGGGCGGTCTCACGTTTTTCTTAGAAAAACGCTTGATCATAAAGCATTACTATAATTTATAAAATTATTAAATTGTACACTTTTTTTATGAATTATTTATTTAATGTACAATAATCTGATAAAAAACTCCTATATATTTTAAAAGTAATGATTAAATTTAATAATTTTATTTGTCTTAATATTTTCTCTTGTTCAATTTTATTATGCCAACTTCTTCTCTGGACACGGATTTTAATGAATGTTGATTAGTTTATGTATAAAGTAGATAAATTGAGGGGTATGATGAGATGTTGTGAGGTCCATTTATACAGATAAAGTGATTGTTTATGAATAAAGTCAATGACAATTTGAGTAAATAAATGATGGTTGTAAGGTGTGAATAAAATAGTGTGAATAGTAAACATTTTAAATAAGGGATGTGAATAATATAATTGGACAGCCCAAAAGAAAAGTGGAAATTATAAAATTGAATGGAGGGAGAAATAAGACGTGATTTATTATTTGTTCCTAAAATCGGTAAAACACTCTTAAATAAAAAAGTAGAGTTTACTGAAATAATTTTAGAAAGTTTGGGAATATATAAGAAATTATTGAGGGTTCTAGAGCATTATCACAACTTGTTAGATAATAAAAATGTACAGCATCCATAAGGAGAGGTAGTTAGAATAAATAAGAGAATTTGTGTCAAATTCAATCTTGTTTGTTTTTTTTGTTTTTAAAAGGAATACTACTGCAAGAGCAGTTTAAAAATTTTGAAATGTTTAATCGAAAATCAAAAGGTGGTAACACGAATTTCGATCCGATTAATTTTTAATTTTTTTTAAAAAAGATCGAATTACCAATTTAAAAGGTAAATCAGCTCAATTAGATAAAAATAAAGTTTGAATTACATTTTTAAACCAAAACGAATCCAAACTATTAAAGTAAAATATTGTTTAAATTTTTTTAATAATTCTGAACGAGCGTGATAAGTTTGATTATTACATATTATTTTGTTTTTTAATTTGCTATTCTATAAATATTAATTTAATAATTTATTATGTACTTCCGATTTATTAATTGATGTCTTTAATTATTTTAATATTTTATTTTTCATTTAATTCAGGTATGAAATATAGGTTACGTTTGAGTTGTTTCGAAAACGAGCTTACTTTAAAAAGAATGTTAAGGCTCATATTATCAGATACATAAAGTAATTTATGCTACCATTATTAAATGCTACCAGTATTAAAAGGAGTTTCAATGATCACCTTTTCACGTACACTTATAACAATTTATTTTTTTGATGGAACGACCGACATGAATTTAAGATTCTCAATTTTTATTAAAAAAACATTCTCCACAAAAATTATTTTATTTTGGTGGCAGCCATCTCAAAATTTATTTCCTTGCACTTCCCATTAATACAAACTCTTATATATATCACCTTCTCTATTCTCATTTTAACTTTAAAAACTTCTGATACCTTATATTTACATTCATCGTGATGAGATGAACCATGCTTTCTTTCTTTCTTTTTCCTGAATGTACCTTCTCTATTCTTCATTTTAACTTTAAAAACTTCTGATACCTTATATTCATCGTGATGAGATGAACCATGCTTTCTTTCTTTGCTTTTCCCTTAATGTAGTTTTTGTTTAAAGGTAATGAACATCTAAATGAAAAATAAAATTGAACTCGCAAAGTCAAATTCAATATGAACTACTTTCGTTGGTTTTATGTTGACGTTGGATTTATTCATTATATAATAATTTCTTCGTGTAAAATACTTATTGTTTTATGTTGACGTTGGATTTATTCATTATATAATAATTTCTTCGTGTAAAATACTTATTGTTTTATGCATAGTTTTTTTACTGTGTTGTGCAAAGTTTTTTTTTAAGACTCAGGAGAGTCTCACTAATTTTAGTATTATTTAAATTTATAAATTTTGTGTCCACAAATGTACCAAGATTATAACACACATGAATGCATGACATTATAATACGGAGTACAAAATAACAAAGACAGTAATAACACACAACAATGCTTGACATTCTTACTTTTTGAATTAATTTAATTTTTTTTTAAAATATCAGTGTAACACACAAAATATCATGACAATAACACACATAGTGACACACATTAATGAATGACAATATAATACAAAAAATAAAAATAGAAACACATGTTAATGTGTGACAGTAACAAAAAAAATACCAAGACAATAACACACATTAATACATGACAGTATAGTATGAAAAATAATAACAGTAATACACAAAATACAAAAACAGTAACACACATTAATGTATGACAGTGTCATATAAAAAACTAAGATAATAACACACATTAATGCATGAAAAAATTATAAAAAAAACTAAGATAGTTACACACAAAATATCATGATAGTAACACACAAAATACCAATACAATAATACAAAAAGTACCATAACAGTAACACACATTAATGCATGACAGTATCATACAAAAATTAAGAGGGTAACACACAAAATTTCAAGAGAGTGACACACATTAATATATGCAAGTATTTTACAGAATATTAAAATAATAACACACATTAATGCATGACAGTATCATGTAAAATCTCAAACGGTAACACTCATTAAATCATGTCAGTATTAAACAGAACACACAAAATACCAAAACATTTTAATGTGTGTTACTGTTTTATAGATAAATGTAACACTGTCACAATTTTTATGTAAAATAGTATTACATCATTATACTTGATATTACTACATTATTTTACCAGACAATATTACAGAATGAAAAACTAAATTTTATAAATGGATCATCATTCTTAGAAGTCTCAAAACTTTTAGTAAAGGCATTAGAAGCAATGAATTTCCTCTCATGACTGAAATGTGCACCTAGAAAAATTTAGTTTTAAGAGACAACATCAACGAAGTATAATCTGTATCATTTACATGAAGCCTAGAAAACATAGGAATTTGCTAAGATAAGAGTTTAACCATAGTATAACATCTATTTAACACAAATTGCTTAGCTAAAGAGACAAATAATTCAACTACCATTTTATAGTTCAAAATAGTATAAACCAAAAGAATCCTCTTAAAGAAAACACTGGGATCCGCACAACTTAGCTATACTTAATGGAGCCAATTTCCTTGGCATTGATGTGGAAGCATTGTCTACAACACACCTAAAAGACATACAATATTATAAAAAGTTGTATCTTATCACTACTCTTGAAATTCATATAACATTTTTTTATAATTTTCTAATAAGAAATTGAATTGGAGAAGAAGAATGTTGAAGGTTGTTGTAAAAGGAAGAAAAGAGACGAGCGAGAGAGAGAAGGTTGAGGAAGAAGGAATATAAGAATATTTCCTACTTGCTATTTCATTGATACCATTTTATATTTAAACCTAGAAAATAATAAGATAAAATACTAATGAGCTAAAAAGTGTTAAAAGTCCAACTGAAAATAACAAATAAATAGGGTAATTCCATTACAAAATGCAATTTAAAAGATAAAATAAATAGGGTAATCTCATTACAAAATGCAATTTAAAAGATAGTGGCCCGATGTTGTGTTTTATTGTTTGAGGTTGCAACTCTCTTGGATGCTATTCTCAAAACTCATGACAAAAGTATTTACATTTGTGAATATAATGTATTACTCTAGAAAAATATATAAGACTGAATATAACACATAGTAACACTCATTAAATCACAAAATACTAAGATAATAGCATATATATATATGTATATATATATATTATAACAGTGTTACAAGCAAAATGTAACAATACTATATGCAAAAATATAACAGTTTTACATGCAATTATACCCAAATTTTATCACTGATCCTATTCTTCATCTCTGACAATCTGACTATATAATCTGCCACAAAATAAATTGTGCAAAAATAGTTTAGATTCATTGTAATACTAGCATATGCAACTATCACTGGTACATAGGCCCCATTAATAATCAAACAATTAACTTATCACAAAATCTTTTCATATTGTCCCCCAAACTAGCATTCTCCTAGATGGGAGATATCCTAACTGATACCTATTGCTAGCAAATGAAATATATATTGAAAATTTGAAATAGAGAGAATTTGTCAGAGTAGATTTGCATTAGCTCAAAGGGAAAAAAATAGGAAGAAATCTACAAACACAAAAACTCAAATGGCGATTCCATCATTAATCAAATTAAGAAAAAATACAGATTCAAACAATATGAAAATTGTTCCACAAAAAACACATAAATTTGAATATCAATATTAAACCACATTTGATCGTACATTAGTTTTCATGGAAGCATTATAGGGAACAATTTCGTGGAAATTAGAATCTTACTAAAGATTTAAGATAAGCTTTGAATAGGGGTTAATATGTACAAAACAACTAGTAACTCAGTATTCAAAGCTTTGAGTCGGGTATACAATCCTTCCTTCTCCACATCATAATATCAAAGTTTTCTTGCTAATTTTAATGAGTCAATCAATTCTCATTTTAGCAATGTCTTCTTTTGATAAGGGTGGTTGACCCAATCCATACTTTTTAAAAAAATCAACAACAATAGTGGCATTTGTCAATTCTTTTAAATAGACTCGAAGCTCGCCATTTTCTCCTACATCCAACAAATATTTCAAATCAACATTGAGGCATACTGAGCCGAATCTGACATTTTATTTAATTGTAAAATAACTTACTTAATAAGGCATCATTTCTATTTTTGAGGGAATATGGTTGAGGAAATATTGTTGTGCCTTCGTACAAAAGAGTGATTGGAGGAAGTAGTAAGTATTATAATAAGCATTTGTTAATAAAAAAAGGTTTATACTTGAGAAAAGGAAATAAAGCTTACTAGATAATTGAAGCCCTTGTATGGAGTATCATCAATCAGCAAGGAATTTGTTGAATTGAAAATTGAATGGATATCACAAACTAAATGTATATTTTTCGAAAGCATGGGCTTTTAACCTTCCGGGGTACGTAAAACTTCGACATATGGTTTTTCATAAACTTCGACTGATTATATCTACAAATCAATCATCACCCCACAGTTTCCAACTTGGAACTTAATAGAAATCATCAAAACTTCGACTGATTATATCTACAAATCATCAAAACAAAACTTGTTAAGTCTATGGGAAAAAAATAACTTAAGTGCATGTTTGCTTCATGAGTTTAAGGGGGTTTAGTGATGGATTTAATATGCAAACTCATCTTTTTTCATGTTTGGTTTCTCACAACTTTAAACACCTTGACACGGGTTTATAATTTGACCCGATTTTTATAAACTAGTTTCCATGGGTTTAGACAACCCAGCCTCCGCTTATATTTATGAAGCCAATGTTTACATATCCCACCACATCTAAACCCATCTTATCCCAACCCATGAAACAAACATGCCCAACAATAATAATACCTTGGTGTTGATATCTACAGCGCAACTTCAAAATTTTCAAAGCAAAAATCAAGAAATTCTGCGAAATGGGCTCTAAAAAAATAATGGAAAGAGAAAATGAATTGATATTAGATAGTTTTTTTAATTATAATAAGATATAAATAAATTGATAATTGTTGGAAAAAAAATGTTTACCACAATTTCATGATATTAGATACTTATGCTTTTTAATTATAATAAGATATAAATAAATTGATATAAAGAAATGTTTACCACTAAAATTAATTTCTTTTAATCACTCCATCAGGGTCACATACCACTTTGGCGAGACCGCAACATCTAAATCATGCCCTTCATCCAACAACTCTTTTTGCATCTCACAAACTTTCAACTTAATCTCCACAATTTCTTGTACTAAGGCACTTTGTTGTTCTTCTCTTACAAGCTCATTGGCATTGTCGTCATTTTCTTCCATATGTAAAAGACGTTTATCCTCCTCAGTTTCCCCAGTGTAGTCATTCAACTGCACAATTACACAACAACAACGTTTAAAGATTCCTATCCCACTATAGCAATAAAAATCGCTATATAAGAATACTAATTTATACAAAATTATTTCAACAAATGAAAAATCACTACCTATATCATTTTAAGATAAATCAATATTAACACAACAATAATCTATAGTAATTCAATGACATAACGCATCATCATTCAACCCTAAACTTGTAGAAAATACCATTTAACACACTTTGTAAAAAAATCTCTAATTTTCTTGTTCATTTTGTGAGTTCCTTTAAATCCTATTTGATACACCTTGAAACAACTAATGAATACTACATTAGGGTTATGATTCTTGAATATTCACACAAGTAGCACTACCAATTAAAGAAGATCAGTTAGATTCAACATAATAAACGGTGTACAACTAGTATTAGTATTAGCACACACCTTTCGATTCTATGTTGATTCCAATCATTAGCATTTCATAGAGGAACAAACTAATGTTGTATTTGCACATTTTGTACACATCTGCAACAAATAGGGTGTAATACCACCCAATGTTGTATCCATTGACATTGGTTGGAGCAAGGACATACAACACAATCAAAATCCTTTTTTGATACTTCTTTTATTTTCTGTCCTTTTTCAATTCTACTTTTGGTCAACAAACTCCACACCACATATGCCAAATATTAGCGTTCTACCATGATTTGGTTTTTTATCTTCAATATTGATGTTGTTTTCGTAACTTTTCACTATTGTTCGCCCTTTTACAAGTATTTACAATATTGATGTTCTTAATTCGACCATGTTGTATTTCAGATCAATACCATTCAAATCTATTACCAATACATTGAAAAACTCCTGTAAACATGCGTTTGCAGTGGTAATTCCAAATGATTCTTGATTAACTAGCAATGAACAATAAGACCTGAACTAACTGGCTTTTAAGGTTCATCTTGGAATAAGCCAATTGGACAAAAACCTTATTGTTCCTAAAATGCTTCTTAAGTGATGATGTTTTAGTTAATCCGGAATCACTTGAAATTGTTTCTACTCCTGCAAAAGAAGAAGCACTGGAAACTGAAGTATTGTTTAAAAAAATGGTGCGATAAACAGTTAAAAGAAAAAAAAAATGCTACAAAAAAAAGTAATGTTTTTCATTTTTTCAATTATGAATTAATTTATCCCTAAAAGTAAAGTGAATGAATATGTAATAAAGTCCTAACTTACATTGTAAAACATCTAATTTGTCTTTTAAATACAAAATTTGAGTTAAACAGATGTTTACCGGGTGTCTCGATGAATTAATGACATATATGAAGGGTATGGAAATAAAAAAAACAATATGGTCGAACTAAGAAAAGACTTCATTCAAACATCTTTTCAAGGCGACCGACAATTGATCGTTGAAAGCAAGCACTTGTAAAAAAGGCAAACAGTAACATAAACAAAATAATGAAAAGTTATGAAAGCAGAACATCTTGAAAATAAAAAAAACAAATTATGAATATGTCCAAATTGAGATTTGAAAGGAAAGACTTGTTGTGGAAATTGTTGACCTATTCTTCAAGTGTATTGAAGAAATAACCAGCAATGATTTTATTCGTTTAGCCGTGTTGGTGTAAGGATATACAACACGACTAAACGAACAAAATCATTGCTGGTTATTTCTTCAATTCACTTGAAGAAATACAGATGTTTCTCTACGACATACATGACCGAAATCAACAAATAATAGAAGGCACCATGGGTTATGTGCTAATACTAGAGTTTATTATGTAGAATCTAACCGATCCTTTTTAAAAGAACTCACAAAAACTCTTATGAATAAGAAATTGAAAAAAAAAATCAGTCAAATGGTATTTTCTACTTGTTTAGGGTTAAATGTCAACGGATAATTCATTTCATTGAATTACTATAGGTTAGAGTTGTGTTAATATAAGTTTGTCTTAAAATGATATAAATAGTAATTTTACATCTGTTGAAATAAATTTTTTTATGTTAGTATTCATATATGGTTATTTTTATTGATATATTGAGTTTAGGAATCTCTGAACATTAACATCAGGTGAAAAACTACACTAGAGAAACTAAGGAGGAAAAACATCTTCATCTTCCACATATTGAAGAGAATGGAAAAATGACGAGAAAAGAACAACAAAGTGTTTTTAAGTGTCTTAGAACAAGAAGCGGAGGAGCTTAAATTGAAGATTTGCGAGCTAGAAATGTTGATTGACCAAAAAGATATTGAAATTGAAAACCTAATAAAGAAAGTTACATCAGGAGCTGGATCAAAGAAAGTGAAATGCAATTGGACATCCAGAACGATCTGATTATGACTATATCCAAGAAGAAACTTCTTATATATGATGCAAATGAGTTATTGACGCATAATTGTAAATGTGAATGTGAGCTAGATAAAATGATTAAAAGAAATTGTGGCAAACATATCTTTCGTACATGTGGTAAACATTTCTTTTCGATAATTATCAATTTATTTACATTTTATTATAATTCAAAAACATAAGTATCCAATATCGATTCAAATATCTTTTTGAAGCGATGGACAATGGATCATTGTAAATTTGGAAGCAAGCACGTGTAAAAGGGTGAAAAATAACATAAAAAAATTACTCCCTCTCATACAAGTGTTTCCACCGCACAATTTAAAATTTTAAAAATTAAAAAAAATGTGTGTAATGAGTGGAGTATTGATGTGTAATTTTGTATAGTTGAATGAATAAAAAGTAAAAAGATTGGTTAGAATAAGAGTAAATATGTGAATATTACGAGGATGGAGTTTATGAAGGAGTTTTTTTTAAGGTAAGCAAACAATTATGGGACAGACGAATAAAAAAAGTGTGCAATCGAGGCCACAACTAACAACCGATTCTACTATACACACTGCATGGTTCCAATTATTATACACACCCCCACATAATTTTATTTTAATTGATACCCATATTTCAATTTAGGCAATTATAACTAAATTTTTAATATTTGTATTTATTTTTTGTGATTTTTTAAAAATATTTTGAATTCAATTTTTTATTCTTCTGTTTTCACCAAGTTATTGAGCAATTTTGTTTGCTTTACGCCTTTACCTACCAAAGAAAAGAAAAAAATAAAATAAAAATGGAAGCAGAATTATTTGACACTCTTGGCTTTCACTTTTTTTTACTTTTATTTTATTTTATTTATTAGAGGTGAGGATGTACAGCCATACACAAGAGTTGCGAAAGGCATGTGTTTTTTTTTTTATTTGGGTATAATTGTTCAATATTAGAATGTATAAATTATATTTTATATGAGGCGTGTATATTGGGGTTTGACCAATAGTAACATAAAAGCAAAACAACAACTTGATACAAATTACCGAAAATCTGATGTTGTGGCATAGTAGATGGAGATGTCAAATTGAGATTGGAGATTGGAAAGGAGAGGCATGTTGTGGAGTTTGTTGAACCTGCGGAAAAAAAAACTACAATTCAAGTTATCCAAAAGTAGAATTGATTTGGATTAAAGTTAAACTGTCCCACTAACTGAGGTCAAAAGATGGGGCAAACTGAAAACGCAAAGCAAAACATTTTTCTCTTGTGGCGAAATGAGGAGCTCCCCCGTGCTTGCGTGACGGCGATCGAAGCAGAAGATCGCCATTTCAAGTAAGAAAAATCAGTTGATGTTCTAAATCGAGAGACAGAGAGAGAGAGAGTTTGAGGAAAAATGAGAAGGATTGAGAACGGTGGCTAGGGTTTGAGAAAATGAGGAACCGTGTGATGAGAGAAAGAGAGATTCATTTTTGGTTTGGGGTTTAGTGGGTTGGGTTAATTAAGGGCGCGGTTAAAGACACCCACCGACCAATTGAGGTCACCCACGCGATGAGGACACCCACACTTCCGATGAGCACACCCATGTGGAAAATTCGAGAATGCCCTTCAAATTTCTTTTTCTCCTTCACCTCCCTTGTTTTCGGTACACCCACCCCTCCCATCTTCCCCACTCCATCTATCACCCACACTCCATTTCAACCTCCATTTCCACTCTTGAAGCACTCAATTTCCACTCTTGAAACAACGACGTCAAACAAGACAGAGAGAGAACACGGGTGCGTTGTTTTTTTGAGAAGAAGAGGAGGACGCGTTTTTTTTTTCTTTTTTGCAAAAATTTTTAAAAGTTAATTTTTCTTACTTATATTTGAGAAGAAGAGGAGGATGCGTGTTTAATTTAGGTTTTTGTTGATTGAAACATTGATTTTATTGCTGTAGGGTTTCATGATTTATGTTTTGTTTTTTGAATTTTGTGTTTTCATGAATGTGTTGATTAAGGTTGGTTTTTTGTGTTATAATCATGTTTATGTGACAATTTATCAATATTTGATGTGTTAGGATGGAAATAAATCAATGGGCATCTAATTGGCATGGTTTATGAAGAAATTAAACGTTTTTTTACTGATTTTTTGAACATGGAGGAGGTGTCCGGAACTAATTTTCGAACATGACTTGTTTATAAATTTCGGATGAGAACACCCACAATTTTTTATGTTTGGATGAGTACACCCACGATGTACGGGATAAATTTTCGAACAATGCTATCATGTTGCGAACAAATTTTCGAACATTGAGCATATGTTCGAAAATTTGTTCCCAACATAGGGTTTTGGGTTGGAAATTCGACCAAGTAAAACACGCGGAACAAATTTTCGAACATTGCTATCATGTTGGGAACAAATTTTCGAACATTGCTATCAGGTTGGGAACAAATTTTCGAACATTGAGCATATGTTCAGAAATTTGTTCCCAAAAGAGAGTTATGGGTTGGAAATTCGACCAAGTAAAACACGCGGAACTAATTTTCGAACATTGAGCATATGTTCATGTTTTTTTTTCGGACTAAGAATCGTTGTCCGAAAAAAAAAACACGAACATGATCATCTTCTTCGCGAAACCAGACGCGAATAAGAGTTTTTTTCGATTCAAGCAAATGTCATTCATATTTTCAAAATGTATGTCCTAAATGCATACTATTTAAACTAAATACTATTATAAACTCATATTATGCCAAAAAAAACAATATTAAACTAACAAAACACAACAAAACCCTACACATAAAAAAACTTCCATTTTCAAAACTAAAAAACCTTCCATTTTCAAAACTAAAAAACCTTCAAAACATGTTAAAAAACTTAAAAATGAATATTTTGCACCCCCACAAGTCACTTTTGCATCACTATCAGCCATTTTCGAGTTCTTCCACACTGAAAATCGTTTTTACAATTTTTGGAAATTTTTGCAATGAGAATTTTGATCGACCCTTCTTCTTCTCGCGATAGATACAGTGGTGGGTGTACTCATCCGCAATTTTTTTAAAATTTTCAAGGAGGGGTAAAATTGACAATTTACATACCCTTTTTCAAAAAAAAACTTTTGGTGGGTGTCCTCAATAGGTTGGTGGGTGTCTTTAACCGCGCCCTTAATTAAATGTGTTGTGTTTTTAATTGTATTTTGGGCCTGATTATATATCCCTCCAGCTTTGTTAAGTATACTCCTCCTCTCCATTTATTAATTTAATATTCGTGTAAAATATCAAATTTATCCATTTAGTAAAATATATCAAAGAAAAATACACCCCCCCTAACTCTAACTCTAACTTTAGGAAGAGCAGCCGCCGCCTCCAACCCTAAGGTTGTGTTTGGATAAGGAGATTTGATTTGAAGAATTATTTCAAATGAAATGATTTAAATATAGATGAATTTCAAATGACATGGTTTTAGTGAGGATTTAAAATCCAATCAATTTTAACTAAAAAATGTGTGAGCAAAAATCTAAGTATTTGAAATCCATTCATAATCCAAACAAGTGGAGTGATTTGGACGGTGGATTTAAAATCTATAGATCAAATCCCTCCATCTAAATGGAGTCTAAGTGTTCTTGTTTAATTTTCAATTTTCACAAATAGATTAGGGTAAATTAGTTTCTACTTTCAATTTTTAGCAAGGATTATTACTGGGCTTTGTCATTTACTTCAAGTTGTAGCTTAAATTCCACAATCAAAGTGATATCCCCTATATTACTAATAGGGAGTTAGTTCTTGTTGATGTGTCGCTCTAAGAGCCATTTCGCTTACATGCAATTTTCTTAAAAATCCATATACATGTGTCATTTTTATACTCAACTTCATTCCATCTTAAAATCTGATGTGTACAACCACGTTTCATTCTTTTTTTTTTACATGGGCGTTTCATTCTTCTAATCTACAGAAAGTGTCTAATAAATCGTATTTAGGGTTTTACGCCTCTTCTAGCGCCCCCTCTGTATGCTTCTCCATTTCGCGTCTCCTCGCCGGTATCCACCCCCTCCATGTCGCATCTCCTCGCCAAACTTTCGTTGTTGGCCGGTCGCTACATCAGAGCCGATTATCTCCATTTTGCGTCTCCTCGCCGATATCACCCCCTCTATGTCGTATCTCCTCACCAAACTTTCATCGTTGGCCGGCTGCTGCATCAGAGCCTCTCCTCGCCGGTATCACCCTCTCTATGTCACGTCTCCTCGCTAAACTTTCATTGTTGGTGAAAGTGTGTTGTACAGTGTTAAGTAAAAACAGATTAATGTTGCACAGAATGTTGAGACAAATAGTGCAACAACGACTCTAACAGAATATCAGAAATAATGACACACAACAGAAGACTTGAAACACTAAAAACAATGAGACACAATGGAAATATTTTTCACATAGATTTTATAAATAAAAATCTATGTGAGCCTTATGGCGAAATATCAATACTTATCTTCAAGTACAAATGTTGTGTGAAATGTTACAACAATAACCTTCACAACTAAAACTACAAACGAAGCAGGTGCCTTGTTTTGAAAATGAACTAAGTGTATAAAGTATACATTGTCGAAATGATAGTCCTATTTATGATTACACTCTCAATATATAAAGAAAAGCACACAGTCATACGGGTGGGATACTTCGTATGAACTAAAATTTATAACTACTGGCCACAATTCCTAACAGGGATGAACGCTCAGTCTAGGAGTTTGATCGAATAGAATACACTGAATTGTGGAGCCATCCTTTTGTATTTATAGAGTGGGATACGAATTCTAGAGGCTTCCATCTTGATATCCTATTTTTTAGGAACTCAACTTCCATGATCTTTCTAGATCCTTCTTGCATGTTCCAGGTCGATCTATAAGGTTCCAAGCTGGTCTAGCACGTTCTGCAATGTTCTGGAATCTTCTAGGTTCCAGATCCTTGTAGAAGCTTCTAGATCCTGCCAGAAATGCGACAACATTAAATGTAGCATTTCAGAAAAGACTTAGAAAAAATCTCGGAAGGTCAAATTAAGATGTTGTTGAGAATGTTGATACATTTAAGAATTCACAACGTCTACAGTTGGCCGGACACTGCATTAGAGCCGATTCAACAGAGCCTCTTTTGATCTGATTCATCATATCCGTCATGCGCAAAGGTAAATATTTATGCTCCATTTGTTCCAAATCCACGTCTGTATTTATCATCTATCTTCTAATTTATATTTTTTTCTAATCTAAATAGACATAAGTCGTTTTCTTAACCGAATCTAGGGTTATTGTTGTCGATTATCATCTCTGTTGGGAATAAAATGAGATATGTTTTGATTCAATACCAAAACCCCCTGAGACATGCCTAAGCTTAAGATGATTATGTTCTAAGCATGTTAGAACATATAGAATAAGGCTAGATGAGAAGCTGATATGTTAGACAGCTCTTAGATGATTAGATGCACAATTTGAGGGGGAACATATGCTTTAAAGAATATCAAGAACAAGTCCCTTTAAGGCTCAAATTATGGAACAATCACCAAAGCTATTGAAGGCCAAGAATGCTGATCAGGAGAATTGTCCAAGAGGAGTTGTCTCTGCACAATTAAAACCAGAACAAATGTTCTGAAACTTAAAGGCCAAGTATGCTGATCAGGAGAGTTGTCCAGGAGAGTTGTCTCAGAACAATTGAACCAGAACAAGTGTTCTGAAGCTTGAAAGCCAACTATACTGAAGAAATGAAGACAACTACACCCTAAAAGACTTCCATGAATCATGCTGAGATCACATCTAGATGAAGCAAAGGGAAAGAGCCAAGTCATCTGAAAAGAGCAAGCCAACTATGCTGATAGTGATAAGCAGAGTTGTCCATTTGATGAGGAATGTTGTCCTATCATTGGATCAACCTTCAGAAGCCATGTCCAAGTCCTAACAAATGAATACTAAAGTCAGACATTGGGAAGAGTGCTGCAAAATGAAGACAAAATCTTAACAGCCGTTTATTACCCAAATGAGGACATGTCACTATCAAGAATCTGTCTTCCAGTTTGAAGAGCTCAAGGAAGACATTTATAGCAATTTGGGACTGCCTCTCCAACGGGCAAATCCTCAAATTTGTCTATAAATACAGAAGTGTGAAGACCATTTGAAAGCACCTCAATAGAATCCAACTACACAAGTATTCTGAAGCTCATAGAACATTCAAGATTTCAAAAGACTATCTTAGTCTTCAAACACTTCTTCTAAGCTGAAATTCACTGTATATCCATACAAAGCTTTGAGAGATATCCTATCCTTATACTGATCTTCATTGTAAAGGATATCTCATTAGTTGGAACCTTACTTCAACCCTTACCCCTTTCAAGTGAGAAAGTGAGATGGTTGTAGTAGTAGAAGTGGTAGGAGTTGACTGTTGAACAGTTCAGTTCTGAGTTGAGAAGAGGGTACTAGGACTCTAGACATCCTAGGGATCAATTCACCAAGGAGTGGTGCTCTTGATCAAGTGCACCTTGGCACTATAAAACAAGTTAATTCCAAAAGTGAAGGAATTATGCTGTTAAATCAGGGAAAGTGGATGTAGGAGCTTGAGTCTCTGAACCACTATAAACTCTTGTGTTGATTTACTTTCAAAGTACTTTCATACATTCAACACTGCACACAAAACTGATCTCTCAAAGAACATATATTCAAAGACTATGCAAAAACTGTATTGGACAAGTTCCCTGAAAACTAGGCTATATTGCTTAAGAGATTTCAGAACTTAAAGGAGTTTAAACTAAAGGGCCAACCACTAATTCCGAATTTATAACCAACTTAGATAATCATTCAACTAAGTACTCAATAGTGCTTAGTGGCTTGGTTATCTTTGAAAAGGTTATACATCTTCAGCAGAGTTGTCCAAGACAACATTGCTGATCTCTGGGTTGATTAAAGTTTGAAAGAATTTGCATACAAGTGTATTCCCCCCCCCCCCACCATACACTTGTTATATACTCCTTTCAGGACCAACAAGTAGTATCAGAGCGGGGGTTCAAGGACCACTGCTTCTGAAAATCCATCTTGATTTTCAAAATCACATATTTGGTGTGGTCACTGAACTGATCTATCTGAAATCCTATTATTTGACTAACATCTTACTCTTAAGCTATGGCCAACAACAATGCTGTTCCTAATGATGATGTTCAAGGAATCAACAATATGGCCACCAATCCAGTCAACCATATATCACATCACAAGCTGCCCATGTTCTCAATTGAGAACTATGACTTCTGGAAGATCAGAATGAGAGCTCATCTTGCATCTCTTCACACTGACATGCTAAGAGTGATTACAAGAGGACCCTATATGTTCACTCAAATCAACCCCACATTAACTGAAGATCAAAGAGCTGACATAAGGGAAGAGATCCCTAAAGATGAAGATGACTTCACTGCTGAAGAGAAAAGAAAAGATAACTTGAATTATCTTGCAATGAATACTCTCTATCAAACAATTCCAGATGCAATCATGGGAAGAGTTTACCACTGCACAACAGCCAAAGAAATTTGGGACACTCTTGCTGAAATGTGTGAGGGTACTAAAAAGATAAAGGAGAACAAGCTCCAAGTGGCTGTGCAGAAGTTTGAGCAATTCTCAATGGAAACTGATGAGTCCATTGACAAGTTTGCTGGTAGATTCACTGATGTGATGAATGAAATCAACTCCTTGGGCAATGTATACTCCAGGAGAGAAGTTGGATTAAAAATCCTGAGAAGTCTCACTCAAAAGTGGGATGTATATGCTGTAATGATGCAGAACACCAAGGATCTCTCCTCCATGCCCATGCAACAAATCTTCTCAAAACTCAAGGCATATGAGTTTGACCTCAACAGAAGAAAGCCAGCAGAGGAACCTTCTCTACCAACCAAGGGAGTGGCATTTAAAGCCAAAACTGCTGAACCAGAAATGCAGTCCACTCCAAGATCATCAAAGTCAGTCTCTAAGACTGAAATGAAGGAAGAGATGGCCCTCATGGCAAGGAGGTTTGACAAACTCAACACAAGGTTTGGTAGATACAAGAAGTTCTACCAAGACAACAAATTCAGGAGAAGGTATAACTCTCCTGAAGATCAGGCCAAGGACAAAAAGCCTGAAGAGAAAAGATCAGAGGACAAGTACTCTGATAGGAGAAGGTCCAGTAGAGCTGACCCTTCATCATCTAAAGGAAGAGATGAGTCCAAGAAAGATGATGATGAAGACCTGTGCTATAATTGCAAGAAGAAAGGGCACTTCCAGTATGACTGCCCTGAATTGAGCTCTAAAGAAAGAAGAGAAAGGCAAGCAAAAAGAGACAAAAAGTTCACCAATAGGAAGGCCATGATGGCTGGTGAAGAATCTGATAGTGCTGAAAGCTTCAACTCTTCTGATGGACTATTCTCAAACAGTGATGATGATGATGATGTGTGCAACGTGGCAATTGAGGATGATGAGGTACCTATGGGCCACAAGAAGAGGAGTATGAGCAAAAAGTCAGCATGGTATCTTGACAGTGGATGTTCAAGGCACATGACTGGAAACAAGGAACTCCTCACTGATTTTATTGAAAAAGAAGGCCCAAATGTCACATTTGGAGACAGCTCACAAGCAACAACAAAAGGTTATGGTACTTTGGTGATTGGTAACATCAAAGTATCCAATGTGTCTTATGTAGCTGGTCTCAAATATAATCTCCTAAGTATCAGTCAATTCTGTGATAAAGATTTCAATGTTGAGTTCTCAAGTGGAAAATGCTTAATCAAAGATAAGACTCAACAAACTCTATTGACTGGAACTAGGAAAGGAAATGTGTATTTTGCAGACTGGGACAAGTCCACTGATGCTGCATGTTTCATTGCTAAGAGCTCTAATGAACAAAGCTGGTTATGGCATAAAAGGCTAAACCACCTGAACTTCAAATCAATGAACAAACTTACTAGGAATGCATTAGTTAAGGGTCTACCCAATGAGGTTTTCATTAAAGAGCATGTCTGCAAACCATGCCAAGAAGGAAAGCAGATTAAAGCATCATTCAAGGGAAAACCAGTCATTTCTACTGAAAGGGTACTTGAACTTTTACATATGGACGTATTTGGACCAATCATCCCTTCAAGCATAAATGGTAGAAAATACACATTGGTTGTAGTAGATGATTTCTCTAGGTTCACATGGGTAGTATTCCTCCTTAATAAGAAGGAAACACAAGTCAAACTGCCTGAACTTTTAAAGAGACTGTCAAATGAGAAAAGCCTTAGCATTATCAAGATAAGATCTGATAAAGGCACTGAATTCATAAATTCATACATCAATGAGTATTGCACTTTAAATGGAATAGCTCATGAAACCTCAGCAGCTAGAACTCCTCAACAAAATGGAGTTGCAGAGAGAAGGAATAAAACTCTAAAAGAAGCTGCTAGAACCTTAATTGCTGATTCTAATCTACCTAAGAGGTTTTGGGCTGAAGCTATAAATACTGCATGCCATACTCAGAATAGATGTTTGATTACTAAGGGGCAAGGCAAAACCCACTATGAACTCTGGAAAGGAAGATTGGCTAAAGTGTCATACTTTCACATATTTGGTTGCAAATGTTTCATTCACAATAATGGGAAAGAATAGTTGAAGGCCTTTGATAGCAAAGCAGATGAGGGAGTATTTCTTGGATACTCTCAAATCAGTAGAGCTTTCAGAGTCTACAACAAGAAAACCCTTGTTGTGGACGAAACACCTCATGTTGTGTTTGATAAATCTATCTTTGAGATCAGGAACAAAAACCTGGACACTGAAGAATGTTGATGTGCTATGAAAATTTGTTTGCTCTGATATGCTCTAATATAAGTTTTGCTTTGATACTTGAAGATCTAGATGTTATTAAGTATTTAGTATATGCTCTAATGTAATAGTGTTTTGAATTCATGCTCTGATATGTTAACTTCAACTATCAACATGCTTGTAAAGTACTTTTGAATGAATGATAGTTGAACATCCTTTGAATCAAGAAACACTGTTACAAAAATCTCTCTATGCCTATCCTTGAAACCTATTTACAACATGAATAGTGAGTACACTAACACATTCTTTTTCAGGAAAATTGACTCTAGTCATGTCTTCTGAAGATAAATGTAATAGGTGTAGTCATGTCACTTTTGCATAAAATGTATAGGTTTTGGCATCATCAAAAAGGGGGAAATTGTTGGGAATAAAATGATAAATGTTTTGATTGAATACCAAAAACCCCCTGAGACATGCCTAAGTCAAGATGATCATGTTCTAAGACTGTTAGAACATATAGAATTAGGATAGATGAGAAGCTGATATGTTAGGCAACTCTTAGATGATTAAATGCACAACTTGAGGGGGAACATATGCTTTGAAGACCATCAAGAACAAGTTCCCCTAAGGCTCAAATTCTGGAACAATCACCTATGCTATTGAAGGCCAAGTATGCTGATCAGAAGAGTTGTCCAGAGAGGTGTCTCTGTACAATCAAAACAAGAACAAAGGTTCTGAAGCTTAAAGGCCAAGTATATTCAAATGCTCTGATCAGAAGAGTTGTCCAGAGAAGTTGTCTCTGCACAATCAAAACAAGAACAAAGGTTCTGAAGCTTAAAGGCCAAGTATATTCAAATGCTCTGATCAGAAGAGTTGTCTAGAGAAGTTGTCTCTGCACAATCAAAACAAGAACAAAGGTTCTAAAGCTTAAAGGCCAAGTATGCTGATCAGGAGAGTTGTCCAGAAGAGTTGTCTCAGCACAATTAAACCAGAACAAAATGTTCTGAAGCTTGAAAGCCAACTATGCTGAAGAGATAAAGACAACTACACCCTTAAAGACTTCAATGAATCATGCTGAGATCACATCTAAATGAAGCAAAGGGAAAGAGCCATGTCATCTGAAGAAGAGCAAGCCAACTATGCTGATAAGCATGTGTGCTGATAGTGATAAGCAGAGTTGTCCATTTGATAAGGAATGTTGTCCTATCATTGGATCAACCTTCAGAAGCCATGTCCAAAGTCCTAACAAGTGAATCTTAAAGTCAGACATTGGGAAGAGTGCTGCAGAATGAAGACAAAGTCTAAACAACCGTTTATTACCCAAATGAGGACATGTCACTATCAAGAATCTGTCTTCCAGTTTGAAGAACTCAAGGAAGACATTTATAGCAATTTGGGACTGCCTCTCCAATGGGCAAATCCTCATATTTGTTTATAAATACAGAAGTGTGAAGACCATTTGAAGCATGCTATCCAATCCATTCTACATCCAACTGAACAAGCATCTTGAAGCTTCAAAAATCATAAGACATTATTAGTCTTGAAACACTTCTTCTAAGCTGAACTCATTGTATATCCATACAAAGCTTAGAGAGATATCCTATCCTTATACACCGATCTTCATTGTAAAGGATATCTCATTAGTTGGAACCTTACTTCAACCCTTACCCCTTTCAAGTGAGAAAGTGAGAAAGTTGTAGTAGTAGAAGTGGTAGGAGCTGACTGTTGAGAGAAGAACAGTTCAGTTCTGAGTTGAGAAGAGGGTACTAGGACTCTAGACATCCTAGGGATCAATTCACCAATGAGTGGTGTTCTTGATCAAGTGCACCTTGGCACTATAAAACAAGTTAATTCCAAGAGTGAAGGAATTATCCTGTTAAATCAGGGAAAGTGGATGTAGGAGCTTGAGTCTCTGAACCACTATAAACTCTTGTGTTGATTTACTTTCAAAGTACTCTCATACATTCAACACTGCACACAAAACTGATCTTTCAAAGAACATATATTCAAGACTGTGCAAAAACTGTATTGGACAAGTTCCCTGAAAACTGGAATATATTGCTTAAGTGATTTCAGAACTTAAAGGAGTTTAAACTAAAGGGCCAACCACTAATTCCACACTTATAACCAACTTAGATACTCATTCAACTAAGTACTCAATAGTGCTTAGTGGGTTGGTTATCTTTGAAAAGGTTATACATCTTCAGCAGAGTTGTCCAAGACAACATTGCTGATCTCTGGTTTGATCAAAGTTGAAAAGAAATTTGCATACAAGTGTATTCCCCCCCATACACTTGTTATATACTCCTTTCAGGACCAACACGAGGCCACGACTAACAACCGATTCTACTATACACACTACATGGTTCCAATTATTATACACACCCCCACATAATTTTATTTTAATTAATACCCATATTTCAATTTAGGCAATTATAACTCAATTTTTAATATTTGTATTTATTTTTTGTGATTTTTTAAAAATATTTTGAATTCAATTTTTTATTCTTATGTTTTCACCAAGTTCTTGAGCAATTTTGTTTGCTTTACGCCTTTACCTACCAAAGAAAAGAAAAAAATAAAATAAAAATGGAAGCAGAATTATTTGACACTCTTGGCTTTCACTTTTTTTTACTTTTATTTTATTTTACTTATTAGAGGTGAGGCTGTACAGCCATACATAATAGTTGCGAAAGGCATGTGTTTTTTTTTATTTGGGTATAATTGTTCAATATTAGAATGTATAAATTATATTTTATATGAGGCGTGTATATTGGGGTTTGACCAATAGTAACATAAAAGCAAAACAACAACTTGATACAAATTACCGAAAATCTGATGTTGTGGCATAGTAGATGGAGATGTCAAATTGAGATTGGAGATTGGAAAGGAGAGGCATGTTGTGGAGTTTGTTGAACCTGCGGAAAAAAAAAACTACAGTTCAAGTTATCCAAAAGTAGAATTGATGAAAAGGCCTTTGAATTAAAGTTAAACTGTCCCACTAACTGAGGTCAAAAGATGGGGAAATTTTGAATCTATAACACTGGTGACTCAACCTTAGTAGAGGACAACTCTACTAAAGGAATCAGAAAAAGGAGGACTTGGTTATCTGACCATCCTACTAATCTGATACTAGGTGATCCAAGTATAGGAGTCAAAACCAGAAGTTTTCATGGTGAAAGTGCTATGTTTTGTTGCTTCTTATCAGAACAAGAACCAAAAGACATTGATGAAGCACTTCAAGATGCTAACTGGATCACAGCAATGCATGAAGAGCTAAACCAATTCACCAGAAATGATGTATGGGAGCTGGTGGATAGACCTTCACATCAAGATGTTATTGGAACCAAGTGGGTGTTCAAGAACAAGAAAAATGAAAATGATGTGATTGTCAGAAACAAGGCCAGATTAGTAGCAAAATGCTATTGTCAATCAGAAGGCATTGACTATGATGAGACCTTTGCACCTGTGGCAAGGCTAGAGGCAATCAGACTCTTCTTAGCCTATGCAGCCCAAAAAAGGTTCAAAGTATACCAAATGGATGTCAAGAGTGCCTTTCTGAATGGAGTTTTAAAAGAAGAAGTCTATGTGGAGCAACCACCTGGCTTTGAGATTGGAAATCAAGTCTACAGATTGAAGAAAGCTCTATATGGACTCAAGCAAGCTCCAAGAGCATGGTATGACACCCTGTCACAGTTGCTCTTGGATCATGGTTTTATCAAAGGAACTGTGGACAAAACTCTCTTCAGAATCACTGAAGGAGAGGACATCTTGCTTGTCCAAATATATGTGGATAACATCATATTTGGATCCCCCATTGAGAAGCTGTGTGAGAAGTTCTCCAAGCTCATGCAAAGCAAGTTTGAGATGTCCATGATGGGTCTGATGAATTTCTTTTTGGGAGTTCAAGTCAAGCAATCTAAAGAAGGAATCTTCATCAATCAAGCCAAGTACACCAGAGAAATGAACAAGAAGTTTGGGTGTACAACTAGCAAGCCAGTAAGGATCCCAATGAACACAAATTGGAAAATGGATCCTGATGAGAGTGGTATCTCAACCAACTCTACTGAGTATAGAGGAATCATTGGTTCACTCCTCTATCTCACTGCCAGCAGACCTGACATCACCTTTGCAGTAGGTGTTTGTGCAAGGTTTCAAGCAAATCCTAAGAAAAGCCATCTTGAGGTTGCAAAAAGGATCTTAAGGTATCTCAAAGGCACAGAAAATTTAGGCCTTTGGTACCCTGCTGATGACAACATTGAGTTAACTGGCTACTCAGATGCTGATTATGGAGGATGTAGAATTGACAGAAAGTCCACTTCAAGAACTTGTCAATTTTGGGCAACAAACTTATATCTTGGTTCTCCAAGAAGCAAAACACAGTGGCTACCTCCACCACTGAAGCTGAATATATTGCAGCTGGAAGTTGTTGTGCTCTAATTCTATGGCTAAGACAACAACTAAGAGACTACAATGTTAACTCTACTGAAGTGCCTATTTTCTGTGACAACAATAGTGCCATTGCAATATCACAAAATCCAGTTTTGCTCACTAGATGCAAACATGTGGACATCAAGCATCACTTCATCAGAGACCATGTGGAGAAGAAGGACATAAAGTTGGTGAAAATCCACACAGATCATCAAAAAGCTGATATATTGACTAAGCCACTTGCAGAGGCAAGATTTCTAGAGCTATCAGCAGAATTGAGATTACTTGATCTAGGGAAGTTGGACAAGTAAATCCTATTGAAGTTAATAGGAGGAAAGGGAACTTAAATGATGTTCAGCAGACTTGGTCAAGTCTACTGAAATTCAAAAGAGATGACCTAAATCATTCAGGACACTTGTCCATTGAAATTCAGGACACTTGTCCAAAGTGGGGTCAGATAAGTTGTCCTAGCTATCAAACCAAATCTTGGTCTGATAAGCACCAATTTTGGGTAATCATTGCCTATTTTGAAATATGTCCCATTCCATATACATATATCATCTTTTTGGGATTTAATTTGTCTCCCACCCAAAAGGTCACTTTCCATGCATTAAATGCCAAGATTTAATTCTTGTTTGCATTACACCTTTTCAAGCCATGATCTACCTTGAAAACTCCCCAACCATTAACTAATATTAAATAACTTCCACGTTTTGAATAAAACCAATTACTCTCTGTTACATTGGTTTTTAACCATTGGATCAAAATTGGCCAACTCCCCTGAAATCAATCATGGCCGTCCAATTTTGTTTTCCAATTTTGCTAACCGTTGAATTGCCTCAAGACTTCACTAACTCATTGACAAACATTCTTTTTAGAATATTCACAAGTCTTAAGATCCCCCACAAACACTTCTTCCCCAAGTATTCGAAACCCTAGCTTTCATCTTCATCAAACACTCTCAAACTCACTCAAATTCATTTCTGTAACCTTCAATGGCTCCCAAAGTTAGACCAGAAATGATCATTGATTTCTCCAACAAGGCTCTAGACCTTGATTTTGGCTATCTAAGCAACAAGAACAGCCTTCACTTTGAGCCCATTGCATCATTTGAAAGTGAAGAACCTGAGGTAACTTCAACTCTTAGATGGCTGAGAAGAGCTGGACTCAAGAAATTCATGGAAGAAAGGCCAAGCTCTTGTCTGGAGAGCTACATGGCTGAGTTCTTTGCCTTCCTCAAGTGGAAAGGCAAGCCTGAAGATGGTGAAGTTGCTACAAGACTCTCTTATGTAGCTGAGGGAGAGGAGGAAGAGAGATTTCACAGGGTGAAATTCTCTGAGGAAGACCTTGAAGGAGCCTTTGGATTGCCTTCAGAGGGAAGGAATCTAGAATTCTATGGTGCTGACCATGAAGAGGATATAGCACAAGAATGGCTATTGGTCCCAGGTCCCATCTCTTCAACACAACACAAGAGAACTCTTAAGCTAAAATTTCTAAATCTTTTTGAGGTAATCACCAAGAGCCTCTTGAGCAACACTGGAAGCTTGGAGCAGGTCAGCCATCCAAGAATCAGAATTATGGCTGCAGTTATTGATGCTAGTGACAAGGGCATCAAGTTTAATTGGAGGACCTTCATCTTGTCTGAGATGATGAAGGAAAAGGCCAAATTCAAAGTGAAAGCTCACAATAAGGTTGTATTGGAAGGAAAACTCAAGTATTGCACCAGGGCAAGCTTGTTGATCGAAAGGTTTTCACACTATTCACAAATGCAAACCTTTGCAAAGCCCCTCCCTGCCCAGAAAATAATGTTCAGAAAGCTTAGTAAGAAAACTGAGCAAAGAAGGTTGCAACTGGTTAAACCTGCTGAAGAAAAAGCAGAAGAAAAGCCAAAGT
Source organism: Galeopsis tetrahit (assembly GCA_963675135.1). Lineage (NCBI taxonomy): Eukaryota > Viridiplantae > Streptophyta > Magnoliopsida > Lamiales > Lamiaceae > Galeopsis > Galeopsis tetrahit. The sequence continues at coordinate 46,397,340 of OY776121.1, forward strand.
TGAAGAAAAGGACTAAGGCCAGAGCTGTAAAGACAAGAAATGTGTCTCAAATCCCTTCAGAAGAGAATTCAGGAGTCTCAACTGAAATTGAAGAAGTTGCTGAAGAATGAGTGCATGTACCTTCTGATCACTCAGAAGAATTGAGGCAGAGATACAATGAGATTAGACAAAAGTCTAAGGGTGAGAAGAGGATCAGGGAAGTTGTCCCTGAGAAGAATGGAGAAGGAAGTGGGAGCAGTAGGGCTAGCAAGAGAAGGGCCAAGCCTACTGAAAAAGTATTAGAGCTTCAAGAGGAAAAGTCTCTACAACTTGCTCTAAGGGAGAGCAGAGCTGAAAGCAGGACCAAATCTAAGTCAAGGACCAACTCTTCTGGTTCTGGAACTCCAGAATCCAAAGTCCCTGAAGGTCAACCAATAGAGGCCAACCTTCCTGAATCTCAGAATCCTGATCCCAACTCCCCTGAAACCCATGAAACTCCCACAAACCAACCACTCACTCCTGTCAATCTTACAAAGAGATATTCTCTAGAAGGGGGTGTGCAAAGAAGTGGGATAGATGTGCTTGCAGATTTAGCTGTAGATGAGACAAGATTGTTGTCACCCCTTGACTCATCCATGCTCAATTATTCAAAGCTTTTAGAATCTGCACTTAATGAGCCAACCCCCCTGAGCAAAGCCCCTTCAGATCCATTGCTCTCAAAAGCAACAGAAGTACCTTCAACTGCACCCAACCCTTCTGAAGCCAACATTCCTGAACTTAACCTTCCTGAAGCCACTTTAGGAGAAGACAGAGCCAACTCCCCTATAACCCAAAGTCCCCATTCAAATGGAGATGAGGAGGAGTATACTTATGAGAGTATGCTCAGAGGTGGAGCCAAGGCTATTGTGGACAGTTTGTATCCACAACTTGCTGAAATTCCAAGAATTCAGAAGATATTTCATGATTTGAGGATGCTTGTGGATGTGAAAGACAAAACTATAATGGAGATATCACAAGTCATCCAAGATAAGGGTGCAAACTGGTGGCAAGTGGAAGAAAGCAAACTACTACACTTTGTTGGTGTGCTAAAAACTAGATTTCTCATTGATGAGAATGTTTTTGCAAAGTTAGTAGATGAGAAGATCATTGAGGAAAAGGAAAGAAAAGCTAAGGGCATCAAACACCCTGATAGTAGCTCAAATGATGATGATTCCCCTGATGATCCCTCAAACCCCTCAAAACCCAACCCTCCTGAAACCAATCCCAACCCTTCTGAATCCATTCTGCCTTCAACCCCTCTCCTAACCTATCATAGAAAAGGCTCTGTTTCATCAGAGGTGTTGATCAAGGGTGGTAACACAACCAAAGATATATCTGCCAATGAAGGTTCTTCTGAACCCAAGGCATAGCCTAAAGATGTTTAGGTTCCTACTTTAGAGGCTGGTTTGATTAAGGCCTATTCAGTGTCAGGAGAGTTGGACACTGATCAGCCCTTACTCATTCAGGATGACTCAGTGGCTGCTGAAATAAGCACTGTGATCTCCCCACAACTGCCATCTTTGAACCTTGTTGAAGGTGGAGATGTTGCAGGTCTAGGTGAAGGTGTTGAAAAGGAGAGCATAGTTAAAAAATCAGAGGGAGTAGAGGATGAAAGAGAGGTTGTGATTACTAAGATAGTGAGTGTACCACAAATAGAGGGTGGTATAAGTGAGGAAGGACATGTTATTCTTGAAATCAAATCTGAACTTCAAGAATCCCTTGATGAAAGGAGGCCTGATTCCTTGGGTGAGGACACTATTGATGAAGGAAGAAAATAAAGAGTTGAAAATGAAAAGAAGACTGCTGATGTATTAGAGTCTTATGAAAAAGAAATTGAGGGTGATGAGTGTTTATTCCCTAACATTTTTGATTTGTCTAACATTGCAGGTATCTCTCTTGACCAAATATTTGCAGATGAGTTCTTAACAGATGCACCCATCCAAGTAGACACTGGATCAGCACAAGCCTTGCTTGGGATGCAATCAGAAAAATTGGACTCCTTAGCTCATCAAGTTCAATCTGCTCATGCTGAAACATCTGGAGCATTGAATGAGCAAGGAAGAACTCTAGCATCTGTGGAGATGAGATTAACTGGCTATGAAGATGTAGTGCTCCCTACATTGGAAGCAAGGATAAGTGGAGTAGAATCTGGTCTTCAAACCATTTCCACTGAAGTTCAGAGAGCCAAAACCACCATGGAATCCATCTCAGAAGAGGTCAAGAAAGAACAGAAGCTGCTGAGAGATAATCACAATGCAAATGTCAAAGCTCTCAGACTAACTGTCAAGTAAGCCCTTGGAAAGAAGACAGCATTGCAAGGAAAAAGAGCTGAGGAACAAAGGCTAGCAAGGGTGAAAGCAGCCTCAGAAAAGTTTTCCCAAGAAGTGATGGCCAACATTGCTAAAGGTGCAGTGGCCAACCTCACTGAGCTTCTTAAAGCCCAACTTGATGCATCTCTGAAAACAACCTTGGAGGAGGTTGTGAAACAAAAGATGAAGCTTGTTCTAGCTTTTCTTAGCTTGAGCAGTGACAGAATGCAAAATATACATGATGAGAATGTATATTTATTGGAAGAGATGAAATCTCTGAACCTAGCCCAATCCCTGATGGCTACAACCATGAGTGAGCTCAAACCTCAATGCTTTGATGCTGCCAAAAAGGAGGAAAGGGAAAGAGCAAGGGCAAAAGGTGCCTTGGTTATTGGAGGTTCAGACAAAGGCAAGGAAAAAGCTGCTGAAGATAAGGGAAAAGAACCAGCAGTGCTGAACTTGGAAGACTTGGATGAAGAAGAGCAGTTAGCCATAGCCTTGAAGGCTTCTATGGCATCAGCACAGGAAGAAATGGCAAGAATTCAACAGAGACCATGAGGAGAAGTTTCTGGATTGGACAAAGGTGCTGAAGGTGTCCAAACCAGAGGCCAAATCAAGAAGGCCAAGGGAAACAAAAGAAAGGCTGAAACATTCACTGACTTCCCCAACATCCTAGAACTTCCTCTTGAATTCAGAATTGTGGAAGAGCCCTCTCCTAAGAAGAAGCTCAAAGTTGCTGAAAAAGACAAAACTACTGAAGTGTCCAAAACTGCTGAAAAGGACAAGTCTTCTGAAACAGAAAAGTCTACTGAGACTAAGTCCCCTGATGGTGGCAAAGCTGCTGAAGATATAGAAGAATTTTATGAAGAAGGCTTTGGACCAGGACCAAAGAAGAAGAAGGTTGTGTTGCTGAATGATCCATCAAAGTTGTTTCATGAAGGGTATGGCAAAGACCCTGAAACTCAACAGAAATTGGCCATGAGGAGGGCCCAAGAGAAAATAGACTTGATGGATGAAGCACAAAGAGCAAGAGATCAAAGAAGAGCAAATTTCCAAAAGCCAAGAAGAAGGAGAGCAACTTACAGCAAGATGAAGCCACAGCTACTGATCCCCATGGACACCAAATATCCTCACTTGGATAAATGGGTGCCAAGTCAACTGAATGACTCATGGGAGGAAGCCAAAAGGGAGTTTGTCTATGACTATTATGTCATTGACAGGTGGAATGGAAGGGAAGTCAACACCACCTTTGCTGAGTTCATGATTGAATACTTCAGAGACCTTTATCAGCAATTACTTGCAGCTGCTGATCTTGCAAGGATTGAACTCACTGCTCCCAAGCCAATCATCTACATGCCTCCCAAGCTGGAAGGATGGATTGATCAATCTAGGATTCTTCAAGAATTCCTAGAAATTGTGAACCTTAACAAGATGGTTCTTGGACCCAAGGGAACCAACCAAGAAGCCATGGAGCTGAAAAGAAGAGTGTGGGCACAATATGGGATGCTGCCACCTCCTGAGGATGATCTCTAAAATGGCTAAGTCTTCTGACCTTTTTGGTGGTTGAAAACTTATCTTATCTAAAGATATGTTTAATTGGTCATCTATGCTGAAGTTTGGTCAAGAATGCTGATGTGCTCTGAAAATATGATTGCTCTAATATGCTATGATTGCTCTGATATAAGTTTTTGTGCTCTGATATTTGAAGATCTAGATGCTATTAAGTAAAGTATATGCTCTGATGCTCTAATGTAATAATGTTTTGGATTCATGCTCTGATATGTTAACTTCAACTATCAACATTCTTGTAATGTACTTTTTAATGAATGATAGTTGAACACCTTTTGAATCAAGAAACATTGTTACAGAAATCTCTCTATGCCTATCTTTGAAACCTATCTCCAACATGAATAGTGAGTACACTAACACATTCTTTTTCAGGAAAATTGACCTAGTCATGTCTTCTGAAGATAAATGTAATAGGTGTAGTCAAGTCACTTTTGCATAAAATGTATAGGTTTTGGCATCATCAAAAAAGGGGGAAATTGTTAGGAATAAAATGAGATATGTTTTGATTCAATACCAAAACCCCCTGAGACATGCCTAAGCTTAAGATGATTATGTTCTAAGCATGTTAGAACATATATAATAAGGCTAGATGAGAAGCTGATATGTTAGGCAGCTCTTAGATGATTAGATGCACAATTTGAGGGGGAACATATGCTTTAAAGAATATCAAGAACAAGTCCCTTTAAGGCTCAAATTCTGGAACAATCACCAAAGCTATTGAAGGCCAAGAATGCTGATAAGGAGAATTGTCCAAGAGGAGTTGTCTCTGCACAATTAAAACCAGAACAAATGTTCTGAAGCTTAAAGGCCAAGTATGCTGATCAGGAGAGTTGTCCAGGAGAGTTGTCTCAGAACAATTGAACCAGAACAAGTGTTCTGAAGCATGAAAGCCAACTATGCTGAAGAAATGAAGACAACTACACCCTAAAAGACTTCAATGAATCATGCTGAGATCACATCTAGATGAAGCAAAGGGAAAGAGACAAGTCATCTGAAAAGAGCAAGCCAACTATGCTGATAAGCAAGTATGCTGATAGTGATAAGCAGAGTTGTCCATTTGATAAGGAATGTTGTCCTATCATTGGATCAACCTTCAGAAGCCATGTCCAAGTCCTAACAAATGAATCCTAAAGTCAGACATTGGGAAGAGTGCTGCAAAATGAAGACAAAATCTTAACAGCCGTTTATTACCCAAATGAGGACATGTCACTATCAAGAATCTGTCTTCCAGTTTGAAGAGCTCAAGGAAGACATTTATAGCAATTTGGGACTGCCTCTCCAACGGGAAAATCCTCAAATTTGTCTATAAATACAGAAGTGTGAAGACCATTTGAAAGCACCTCAACAGAATCCAACTACACAAGTATTCTGAAGCTCATAGAACATTCAAGCTTTCAAAAGACTATCTTAGTCTTCAAACACTTCTTCTAAGCTGAAATTCACTGTATATCCATACAAAGCTTAGAGAGATATCCTATCCTTATACACTGATCTTCATTGTAAAGGATATCTCATTAGTTGGAACCTTACTTCAACCCTTACCCCTTTCAAGTGAGAAAGTGAGAAGGTTGTAGTAGTAGAAGTGGTAGGAGCTGACTGTTGAACAGTTCAGTTCTGAGTTGAGAAGAGGGTACTAGGACTCTAGACATCCTAGGGATCAATTCACCAAGGAGTGGTGCTCTTGATCAAGTGCACCTTGGCACTATAAAACAAGTTAATTCCAAAAGTGAAGGAATTATCCTGTTAAATCAGGGAAAGTGGATGTAGGAGCTTGAGTCTCTGAACCACTATAAACTCTTGTGTTGATTTACTTTCAAAGTACTTTCATACATTCAACACTGCACACAAAATTGATCTCTCAAAGAACATATATTCAAAGACTGTGCAAAAACTGTATTGGACAAGTTCCCTGAAAACTGGACTATATTGCTTAAGAGATTTCAAAATTTAAAGGAGTTTAAACTAAAGGGCCAACCACTAATTCCGCACTTATAACCAACTTAGATACTCATTCAACTAAGTACTCAATAGTGCTTAGTGGCTTGGTTATCTTTGAAAAGGTTATACATCTTCAACAGAGTTGTCCAAGACAACATTGCTGATCTCTGGTTTGATTAAAGTTTGAAAGAATTTGCATACAAGTGTATTCCCCCCCCCCCCATACACTTGTTATATACTCCTTTCAGGACCAACAATCTCTATCATGCCCTCTATCGTTGTTCTTTTGTTGTTCACCACTGTAATTTGACGTTGTCTACCCCTCCACTGCCAATCTTTCGATGTTCGCAGTTCTCCACACCTGAATATGTTTGGTGAGTTTTTCTTCAAATTTTTGTTCGATTTCTGTTTTAAAGTTTGCTAAAAAAATTTGGACATTTATTTTTAACCAAATGTAAAGGGCCAAAGTTAAACAGAAGTTTGAGTGTCAATAGCTCCTCTGATGATAAAGCTCGGTTGAGAATACCTATGAAAGGTAGTTTGATATTTTATAATTTTGTCGAGTACATTCTTTCTTTCTGTTTAATATCTATTTTAATTGTTATTTTCTTAGGTTTTTAGCAATTTGCATAATATGAAATTGTTCTAACTAATGCAGTGTACAAAAGTAAATAGTCTCCTTTACTAAATTAGTTCATTCTGGTTCTTCTGCATAGATCTTTGAAAAATATTGTAGCTACAAGTGGCTCTATAATATTGGTTTCAATTATTGTTCTAGGTTGTACAAGGACTTGCAACTTTGGTACTTGTTGCGGGCTTCATGTCGTCATGGGTTTTTATTTAAGTAAATAGCTTATGTGTCAGCTTCTAAATTATGTTCATGTGTTTTTTTATTGTTACTTAACTAAAGCGTTTTACTCAGTTATTGTGATTATTTTGTGCAGAACAAGCCCTTAATTCAAATCAAAGTTTTCATGCTCTATATCACTGTCCTTGATGCAGCACTACATTTATCATAGCCCAAATTACTAAAAAGATTTAAAGAATGTTGTGAAATTCCTAGAGCAGATCTAGCTCCCAGGTAATTAGTACACACAAAACTCAAGTTCGCATCTCTCTTTGTTAGTTGTGTATCAGAAGGAATGCATCAATTCAAACATCACTTCAACAACAAAATTTTATGGCTGTTCATGAATAATTCAGAAGTAGAAAACTCAAAACAGTAAGATTTACTCACCTAGACTTTTCTTCTACTGATCTCGCTTCTTCTTCTTCTGCTCATATTTATATTTACTGAAAAAATCACGCAACTATATGTAAGGACACTTCAAGGCATAATTACTCATGAAAACTGACAAAGATTGAATAAAAAACATGGGGCTTCTATACAAACAAGAAAGCAATACCCCTGTCAATAACATTTCACTATAGATGGGTATCAAACAAGCCCTTAATGCAAATCAAAGCTTTCATGCTTTATATCACTGTTCTTGATGGAGCACTACATTTATCATATCCCAAATTACTAAAAATATTTAAAGAAAATGTTAAGGAATTCCTAGAGCAGATTTAACTCCCAGGTAATTAGTACACATAAACTCAAGTTCACATCTCTCTTTGTTAGTTGTAATATGGAAGATGGAATGCATACTATAAATGTTCTTCTTACATGTAAAATAAAAGGAAAAGGGTATAAAGCATAACACGTTAAAAAGAAAGTTGCTCGAATATCTCATGAGGGTTTGTTTTGCTCGAATATTTCTGCCTGCAAATTGATTTATCTTCTAAATATTTTATCACTTATATTTCACAGGCTTCTGAATTGGTTGCATCAATGGACTGGGCAGAGCTTCATAATCTTCCATTACCGGGTCAATTTGATTTTATCAATGGAGGTCGTCTTTGTCAGGTTGGTTAAACGTCTATATTGTTTGTTTTTTGATTTTCAACAAATTTTTAAGTTGCATTGCTAAGTAGTTAGAATTTATTTGTGTAGGTGTTTTCTGGTATGAATAGATTTAACAATAGCACTTGGAGCAAAGTAACTTTTTCCTTCTGAAGAATGTGCACAAATTTATATCTTTCAACCATCACCTTTCACTTAACTTTAGCTTTACTTCTTAAGGAGGAATATCAGGTGGCTCAGTATTTTCTAGGTGAGATTTGGTATCCTTCAAGTCAACCTCGGGAAGTGACGCAACATACTACAAGTGTAATCTTGAAAATGTCTCTCATGTTACTTTCAAAATTCTTTAAACTCTTTTTTTTTTCCAAATAAATTGAGAGTTTTGATGGTTTTCTCTTGCCAGCTTTTATGCGATCGAAACGTTGCTAACAAATGGAAAATGATAGAGTATTAAACTATGTTTATGATGGAAAGTACCGAAAATACATGTGTGTTGTGTTTGCACTTTAAATTCTGTTATTTGATTTTAATATTTTCTCGGAAAGTGGAAGTTTGATTCATACATCAGTAGCATTTATTTGTTTATTAAGAACTCTTCTTGAAATTGTTGTACATTTTGAGTTAATACACTCCTTTACAAAAAAAATCTTGGATTATTTTACGAATTTGTTTGTCTTGAAAGTTGAAACTGAACTGGACAAAGAAGATATGCAGCTTGTCATTGCTAAAATGGAGTTTGGCTGAGCTTGACATTGCTATAGTAGTGCCTATCAATAATAGTAAAATAATAGGGAGTTTGTTCTTGCTGAGGTGTCGCTTTAATATTCTTCTTTTTTTTTTTTTTTTGGGAAAGACTTATATGTAGTTTCTCATGTATGTGTTTGGATAAGATATACAAGTCTGATTGTTTTTCTCCATTTCTGTATTTCAGAGTCAAAAGTGTAACCATTTAAAAATTTAAAAGACCAAATGCCTTAAAATGATAATCTCTTTAGAAGATTTTCTGTTTCTATTGTTAATTTGCCTCTAATTGAAAATTTTGTCAGTCCACTTTGTATTGTTGTTTAAACTTCTGCTGGACATTCAAAATTTTGACAGTTTTAAGTTGAACAGAAAGTTGTTTAACTAATGCTTTAATCTGGCAGTCTCTTGCAAAAAGGAATTGATGATGCAGCCAACAACTATATGAGTATCATTGAGGAGGAAATCTTGATAAGCTGTTTCTCAGAGCGATTGCTACAAATGAAAGGAGAGGTTTTGTACATGGTGTGTCCCAACTAATGTCTCATCTATTTAAGACTATATATACTTCACTAAGTTGATGCACGGGATTCCTCAATTGCTGATGTGTCAAATATACGTGAACTTTAATCTATAAAAGTATGTAATGTGTTGATTTTTTTGACATTTTGGAAAAAGTATGATTCATGAACTTTTAGTTTTGATAGTTTGAATTACTTTTCCCGTAAAAAAAAAAAATGTGTTTTGATAGTTGGAATCTATATAATGTAGCTTCTGTTTCTTGAACTTTTTTGGTACAAGCATGCTAATAGTTTATTTAAAGCAAACCAATAATTTTTTTTCTTTTTGCTCATTACATAAATCAGGAAATGAAGCCTTTTGTTCTGAAAGGTATACATAAGCTATAGAGAATTATAATACTTCTGCTAGATCAAAAAAGCTTTGAATCAATAGGTCACATGCATTGCTACTTTAATATTTGTCAAAAGAAAAGAAACTTATTCGATCATGCCTCTGCCTTTTGTTTTTTTAATTACCTTTTTGGTAAAAAGAATGATAATTCTCATCTAGAATGCTTTTCTCTATTTTGTGTTTAGCTCTAGATATATGAAATGACCTTTTCCTATTTTGTTTGGTTCCATCAATGAATATTGCTTATGGACACAAAATTACATTCAACTGCTACTACCTAAACATTTTCATTAATAAGTATACATGGATTATATAGTGTAAGAACATAATATATGCAATAGTTATTACCAGACAGTTTACAAACTCATAGATAAATAGGACAAGCTACAATATTTTTTATTGCTGAAAGGTTATTGTACAATAAATGATGTGATAACAATAAAAGATTAGATTATGTATATGCCATGGTAGGGATGAATATGCTCTCCTTAAATTTTATAATAATAATAATAATTTCTACTTAGGTGTGAACCCTGAGCATTCTCACTGTAAGAACCCATTCTTCTTTGTGAGTGTGGTATTGGGTTCTCCATTTCTATGATTTTGGAGGACAAACCTGTTTATTTGTTTCTATTTGGTTTGATCCGACCAAAGTAGGACTGATATTCGCTCATTCCCTTGACCCAAATACACAATTTGTGATTTGTGCTTTGTTATAAGTGGGAGTGCCCTAACGAATGTTATGTTTTTTAATCTCCTCTAATGGGTGACAATGCTAATCTTTGAATTTCATGATTTTAGGTGAACAAAATGTGAAATTAGTTAGTTGCTAAAGATAGTCCCGAAATGAGAGGAAGATAGTCCTGAAATGAGTGGAGATCACGCTGTTATCATATCTTAATTGTCAACGTATTAGAAAATGAAAGATTTTTAAGACAATTAAGATATTATAAATAAATTGATGAAGGTAATCTAATTAATTTTTTCTAATATCTTAATTTCGTATTACATTATAATTCTTCAAATCTTTCATTTTTCTAATATCTTAATTGTTAACTTTATTTTAAATTGATCTTAAGTACCTTAATTAGATCTCTAATTGCATAATTGATGCTTACCTTATAATAATATACTTACTTATACCAATATATAAGTTGCTTTCATATAGTCATTCATTTCATATAATCAACATTCTATACACTCCTGTACACTCTAGATATCTATATAAGTCTTTATTTACACATATAATTGCTTTCTTTATACTTTTTATTTATTTTTATTACATTTTGTCACAAATAATGGCGTATAACTACTCTGCGATATCAGCAAACCCGAAAAAAAAACACGGAAAATCAAGGTTAAGGTTATTCGTTCTTGGATTGTTCATGATCTAGCGATGTCCAAGGAGAAAAATTATTTGGATCTCATTTTAATGGATGAACATGTATTTATTTCACTTTTTTTCTTTTTTAATTTTTTTAATATATTATCAATTATCAATTTTAAATAATTTATATATTAATTTAAGGAACCAAGATTCAAGCAACAATTGTCAGAAAGCTAATTAGAAAGTTTGAAGCAATCGTTAGAGTAGAATTGTTCTACACTGTGTCTAATGTTAGTGTAGCTCAGAATGGCGGGACCGTGTTAACTACTAATCATCTATACAAGCTTTGTTTCCATCCTCATACATGTATGCAAAGGTGTTCAGAATTCAAACTTAACAAGTCTGAATATGATTCCATTGCATTTGAAAAAATACGAAATCAGACTAGACAAGAAGATCTTTTGCTTAGAGGTACAATTTTTAATATTCAAAATTTGTATTTATTCAAATATTCTAGATTTGTAAAATTTATTCATATTAATAATATATCATAATTCATGTCTTTAACTTTTGTTTGTAGATATAAAAGGCTTCGTGGTTCGTATTTTCGATCTTCAATTAGTTCTTGTTAAGGGCGTCGTTAAAAAGAAACTTGATGTAGAGCTGGAGGATGAAAGGTAATTAAATATGATTTCAATAATTAATTAAGTTAGTATTAAGGTTTTAATGTTGACTAACTCAATACTTTTTATATAGTCGTGATAGAATTACTTGCAGTCTTTGGGAAGGTTTTGCTGAACAAATTCTGAACTATAAGGATGCATATCCTTCTAAGCCTATGGTCATTGTTCTTCAAAGTGCTAAGGTCAATAGCCGGACAAAAGGTAATTGTACATATTATACTTTTCAACTCATACATCATACATAATATATTTTCAGATTAAATATTAAAACCCTTTATTACATAGTGTGTCTTACCTTTAAGAGTTCAATTTTTTTTTTAAAACAACTCAATGTTTGCAAGCTGTCTTGGTATTAATGCTAATATTCCTGAAGTTAATGACTTCATAAGGAGATAAGGAGGTAAAGTTAAATTTTTAAGTCACCATTTTGGTATCTATTTTGTGTATGCCTAATAACCTTTTATTATATTATCAACTTCAGAATTGAACTAATTAGTCTTACTAAGATTAGATACCTACCCAATCGAGTGTAACACAATGAAGTCGTTCTTCGGAGTATGACGAGTTCACTCCAAAAACTGAAGTTAACGAATTTGCTGAGCTACATGAAATTAGCGAGGTAATTACATAAGCCTAAACTTGATATTATTAGTCAGTACATACGATTCATAACCACACGATTTTATGTTGTTTTATTACAAAAGTGTTGACTCAAATTTTGTTGAGTTTCCAAAATTCAAACCAGGTCAATTAAAATTGTATATGTCTTTTTCTATTAATTTCTCAATTTGATTGTTTTGTGGAGTTGATGTTTCAAGTTTCTATTATAATTCTACTTTAATTAAGTACCGTAAACTCATATGTTTTTAAATGTATTATTTTCGTTATTTTTTTAAACAATAATATATATGTAGGAATCCTTTTGTGTTGTGATTGCGACGGTTCACAAGCTAATAATCAATTACAATTGGTTCTTTTACGCTTGCAAAATGTGCACCAGGAAGCTTGTAGAGAGGCAAGATGAAAAATTCGAATGTAAACACTGTAGTTTATAGCCTGTTAATATTGAACCTAGGTATGTTGAAACATGAAGTTCACTACACATTTTTGTTAACATGTATTTTTATTTCTGTTTTTAACATTTATATTTATGTAGCTTCAAGGTGTATCTTTGGGTTATGGATGAGATTGGTTGTACCAGACAAAACTGCAATTGAATTGCTAACAGATTTGAATGATGTATTTTAAGAAATTAATTATTTATTTTAGGAAAACGTTCCATTAACATTTTTATTATTATTTGTATTTATTGTAGAAGGGTTTGAAGGGAACATTCCCTGCGGAACTTGATTGGTTTGTTGGAAGGAAGATCATCTTTAGGTTTCATGTGTCAAACTAGAATCTTTCACAAGGTTAGAACGTTTACACGGTTAAGAAGGTGTATTCCAATGAAATGTTGATCAAAACTATTGAAGATAAAAACTTTTCATCGAAGGTATAAACTTATAATTTAATTTAATATTAATTGGCAAGTAGTATACATTATTTATTTATAATAACTATTATTTTTTAATCCATCATTTTTATATTGATAGTTACTTTCTCCAACTTTAGGAATTAATTCTTGATTACACGGAGCAAAATGTTAGCAATGATTTTAAATTGAAAGACATTGTAAGATTCAATAAAATTCATTTCTTTATATATTTAAATACATAATAATGTAAATTTCTTTTAACAACTATTTGTCAAAATAGGAGAAACAAGCATCATCATCTATTTGTCATAATCAAGTATGTGAATCCTTGGACAAGACACTGGAAACAAAGAAAAATTGCAGCGGAGCTATTTTCATAAGTGAAAGAGAAAATGAAAAGAATTCCACCATTATACGTGTATATATCGGATATCAACAAGGTATATATATTTTTACTTTTTTTTTTAACAAACATCTAATTAAATTTTATGGTCTAACAAGCTGCAATAAAACTTTCTAAACGGGTTAATGTATTTACAATTTAACAATATATAATTAATTGTTAGTCACGTGTGTTACTTATTAGCGATGTGAATTTGAAGAAGTTACTCTAAAAAATAAAAGGATAACTGCAACTACCATTGTTATCGATGACAACGATGAAGAAGGAATTGAGTCAAAGTTATATTCTACCAAGGTTTTGAAGAAAGTTATGATTGAGAGGATGATTAGAGCTTTAATGAGACAAATTGTGTCCCTTTTGTTTTATTTATTTTAATTTCTGAGAATATTTAAATAATTTTGATTTATCTATTTACGTTAAGTAATACATTTTGTGTGTTTGATCGATTATATATTAATAAACTATTTGGCTGTTCACCAAGTATTATTACATTTAATTGATTGTGTTATGATTTAAATTTTTTAGTTTTATTATTTTGAGCTATATTCAATAATTCTTTTGAGTAGTTGAAGATGTTAGATTATTTGTTTTATATTTATTTTTATAAATGTTGTTTGATTATTCTTAATATTTCATTCTCTCTATTCTATTGTTTATACTGTTATATTATTGCTATGTTATATTATTGCTATATTATCAATTTATTTAATGTGTATATATTATATATTGTTAAAATTGCATAAAAATAAATAGATATATAGTATAAACTATTTGTATTTATCTCTAAATACAAAAATCTGTTATCTTACATTTACACATGTAAGATATGACATATATCCTTCATATTATGTAGTAGATTTCATTTAAATTATCTAATTTATTTTGACTATTTAAAATTTATTATGTCAGTAATTAATTGCTCTAGCATTTTATATTATATATTAAAAATTATTACTATTTAAGTTATTACTCGTTTGAAGGTAATTTAGGGAAATATATATTTAATTTGCATTGAAAAGTCAAAACGTCATATAATTCACATATAAAACGAAATGTCAAAACATCATACATTTTGAATAGGAATAGGAGTGAATAATTTTTTTGTTTTACCTAATAATAGCCATTATTTGATACCGTGTATAAAAAATTGAAAAAAAAAAAAAAAAAAGCCACGCGACAGATAAAAATGAAAATAGACTGAAAATTAATGTGAGCATAATCAGTTATTTTATTTATTTACCTCCGATTTCAAAATTTGAGCTTAATTATTGAATCAATAATTAATGCAATGTTTAATATTATGACCCATTATGTAAGACATATATTATATATTCAGAAATAATTATACTATTAGTTAAATTCTATATTCAGAAAATCAACCTCCACTCCCGACCATTTATTTTGGAATATATAATATATATATTTTTTAAAATATTATGACTCATTAATTAAATCATATATTCAAAATTAATTATATTCAGAATTAATTAAGATATATATTAAGAATTAATTATATTTTAAATTGAATTAAGGCATATATTGAAAATTAATTACGACTCATAAGTTAAAGATTAATATTAAAAATTAATTAAGGAAAAATAGATATTTTATGTAATTAATATTTTGAATTAATTAATAATTAATTTTGTAGGACCATTTTTATATTATTTTTCTAATTGTGATTTAAATTAGCGAATTGATCCATTTCCATATATAAAAGTATCCAGTTAGTAAAGATCAGTTAATTGATTTATTTTGACTTTTAAATTTAAAATCTTAAAATTAGTTAATGATTTCTTTTTTTTTCTTACTTTCCTTCTCTCAAGAGTAGCTCTCTATTTATATATTTTTTTAAAGTATTGAAGTCAAAATTTTCTAGTTTGAAGGACTAATCTCTCAATTACTGGAAATTCCACCATTTTCGAGTCATCATCAACTCTCATCATCAGAAAATTCAGGCCAGTATCTTGATCTTTTTTATTTATTTGTACTTCATGCCTTTGATTTTTTAGAAGCAATCTAATATTTCTTATAATTTGGTGTCTCTTATATAATTCGAATTTCGGTAGCTTTCTACTTTATTTCATAGTATTCTCAAAAATATATTATTTTGCTCCATCATCAGTTTGTGCTCCAAGATTAAAAAATTGGGTGTGTAGAGTATAATCGGGGGTTTATTTAGTCGTGCTCTCTCTCTCTCTCTCTCTCTCTTTTTTTTTTTTTTTTTGAAGTCTCGGGTATCCGAGACCTAGAGAGGAGCATACTCCTAAGTCCCAAGTCTACACCACTAGACCAACTCCTTGAAGTTTTATTTGTTCTTACATAATACCTGGAATTTTGTTCGTATCAATTTTTTTGTGTGTGACGGGATCAATATCGGTTGCCCCATTCTCTAAAATTATTTATTTATTGTATATGTTTTTTATATAAATATTTTGTTGTCTTCTCTATCAATTTAATATTTTGTACTTCAATTATTTAATTTATTACAGATTTGATGCTTTAAGCCTATAGGCACTCCGTTATCGTCATTAGTTGTCGCATGTATCTTTCACCACCCTTCTCTACAAGTTCGTACTTTAAGATGAAACATAATATTTTCACTTCTATGAGTACTAATTCTCTTATTACTTATATTAAAAACAATTTGTATTTCGAACCACAAAATATTAAGGAAAATAGATATTCACAACTAACTTGTTCTGTACTTTTCTCAATCAATTAATTGATAGAACTTTTGAATTAATTATTGGATGGCTAATTTGTTGATTATTTATTTAATTTCATTGTATGAATTAGATTATTTCTTAATTAATATGTTTGGTGTTAGATCTTCTTAATATTAATATTATGTTATGCTTTTATTTTATTTGTAACTTTTTTTATGATACCTTAATTTGTAATTTATTATTGTTGACTTAATTGAAATTTTGGCATATTAAATTTAGTCATAGTTCTTATTCAGTTTTTTATTTATTGTATATTTAAATAAATAAAAACTCATGATGGTACGTAAACTTCAATAAAATGAAAATTAGATTATATAGTATGAGATTGTTTGGGCAAAGTGTTCAGATTATCTAAATAAATACTCCACGTTGTATTTATTTTTAGATATATTATTAAGTGGTACACCAAGTAATGTTTTAAACAATTATCAAATTCTTTCATGTAATTGAGTGTATAGATACACTTGAATTTTAATGTTTAATTTATTCAATGTAATCTTTGGTCCAACATTTAACCTAATCTATTGGAACTCAATTTCAACAGTATTAATGCACTCAATTGCACTTAAATATCACTCTAAACATTATTATCAATCAATACATATAGTGCTTAAAATATTTGTATTTTAATTTTGTTTTCTTAAATGAACTAAGATGTCAAGCGTTGAGGAAGAAATTAATAGAGCTACACATGCGAGAAATGTGAGAAAAAATATTCTTGCAAATAAACGTACATGAAGTTCGGCAGACAATGATTTTTTTTTTCCACAATACACATTGATTACACATTAATATTGTTGTTGGTTTCGTAGATAATCTGAGTGTATCGAGTAATGCCCTAGAACCATTAATTGGTGAATTGGAAGAACATGCTTCTCCAATATGTGAAGGTTCACAATATATTAATTCATTATCAATTTTATATATTGAATATGTTTTTACATTCCATATCTTAATTGTAAATAATAAATAATTGTGTTTTCAAGTTCGGACTGTTTAAGATGATTCTGCTAAACGTGCAAAAATATTGAGAAAAGAAATACTTCAAGGAAAACGTACTCAAACTACAACAGGTGTGTAATGCACATCATTTAAATGAAAATAAATATTTGTAAGGCAAATTGACATTTACTTTATCAAATTATTGAACATCATACTCCACTTTTTGGTTCAACTAATTATAAAACACGTGCTACTTTTTAAAGAATGCATTGAAACAATATATCTAGACTATGTATATTATTTTGTTTGATAAAAATATAATATATTTTTTATACATGCAGATTGTTTACCACCGACCACTAAAGATAGGATACCGTTAACAGACATTTCTAATTGTAAGTGAATTGCTTCTAATTTCAACACTTTTGACGATTAATTCCAATATGCATTTTATGTCATTCTATGTTCACAAATTTTTAATATTGTTAATACAGAAATATGATTTCATTTTAGATTTATTTTCTTTTTTTTTCATTACAAATAACATGTAATGTTTGTGTTGGAATGTTTCACGAATTTAATGACTTATAAATATACATGTGTGTTAAACATTAATGTTTACATATTAAATATATTGTTTAATGTGTTAAAATAGGCATTCTCAAATATTTTGACAATTTTGTAATAATATGAATTGATTTCTCAACTCTCTACAATATATAGTTATTTTTTAATGAGATATTTAACTCAATTCTTTAATATAAGTTCTCAAAAGAAGAAAAAAAGTACATCATTATATTTGCGACACTTACACAAGTTATATGTTAAATTTAGATCAGCACTAACAGGGATAAAAGCCAATTTAGTCCCATAACTTTTCACCTTTTCCAAAATAGTCCCAAAAAAGTTAAAGGTACCGATTTAGTCCCAATTTTTCGAGATTTGTTTTGTTTTGGTCCCATTTTCGCCGGAAAGCTGACTGGACGTGACATGGCTTGACGTGGCATGATGTGGCTCCAATTAAAGAGTTATTAATGTACACCTGGAAAAAAACTTAAATTAAACATTTAAAATTAATACAAAATTAATTACATAAAAAAAAGAAAAATACATTAAAAAACTAAAAAGCCCTAAACCTAAACCTGCGTAAGAATTCCCAAAACAACCCACAGCCACAATTCTCGCGACTCACTGCTTCCCAAAAAAAAACCCAAGAACCCTAGAAATTTCAAGATAATTGAAGTTTACAAGTCGATTGAGACTGCATTAGATGGTGTTTGTGCGTAAAAAAGGTGCAAAAGAGTGCCCCCAAAATATGGTAAGATATTCAAATTCCCCCAATTCTCATTGCTCTGTTTTTTATTTTATTTGAAAAAGTGTAAGAATGGAAAGAGATAGTGGTCCCTCCATTGTTATTCTCACTTTGCTACAGTCATCTTTTGGAATCTTTTGTATATTGTATGTGTATTTGTTGATTAAAGTGAGAAAGTGAGTAGTTATATATTATAGTTTTGTCTCGTAATGAATGCACACTGTTTTTTTTTTTTTTTGTCTAGGACAGGCTATGTAGATGGATAAACATATTATTTTTTGTGGGTGTAGTATTTATTGTTTTTCTTATTGTATTTTATTTCTTCTACAGATCCTAAAAGTAAATACCTCTCTTTATTCTTGCATTTTGGGGGCAGCTTTCAAAATATGCCTTTGACTGTCTATGTGGGTGGGGATACCCTTATTTTTAATTGGGTCAATGCTATTGAGGTTACCAAAGCTGATTTAGATGAGTTTAGTCTTAAGGCAGGGGTTTGTGGTGATAGAAGGTATCATATAAGGCTCAAAGACATGACATTTAAATTGTGTATTGATGATGATGACCTTAGATCATGGGCAAATAAGTTCCTTGTTGCAAGAGAGATTCATATATATGTTGAAATGTCAGAAGTTGAACATGAAAGTGAGAGAGTTGAACTTGATTCTGATTTTGAAGATTCTGATTATGCAGTGGGAAATGAAGTAAGTAGTGATGTTGATGACCTCTTTGATAGTAATGTAGACCATGTGGATAGTGATCTTAATGAAAGAGATCCACAAAATACATTGTGTACTACTGAATCTATTACCTTGGATAGTGAAGATAGGAATGATGAGTCTAGAGGGGCTAATGACGGGGTTTATGATTGGGCTAATGATGGGATTATTTCTAAGGTTAATGAATCTGATAGTGATGGAGAGGGGGATGTAGATCTTATTGACGGGGGTGATGAATATGACTTTGATGAAAACAGAATCTCTGATGAAGATAATGATGAGCCCAATTACCCCGTTTTCAACCCAAGAACTACTTTTAACCCAGAGTTCACCATCTCTCAAATTTTTACATCCAAACTTGAGTTTAAAAAGGCTGTTCAATCTCATGCTATTAAACACAAAAGAAATGTTTATTTTCCTAAAAATGATTCTAGGAGAATATATGCTAAGTGTGTGGATGAAAATTGTAAATGGGTGGTTCATTGCTTGAAAAGAAAAAATGAAATGGCCTTTCAAATTCGAAAGTATGAGGACAAACACACATGTGCACCTTCACAGAAGGTTAAGAATTTGACTTCCACTTGGTTGTGTGAGAGATTCTTACAAAGGTGGCAGTCTAACAGTAAGAGGGATTTAAGTGGGTTTACTGTGGATGTAAATTATGATATTAGAGTCCAAGTGTCTAGGCAACAGATTTATAAAGCAAAAGAAAAGGCTTTGTTGAAGATTGAGGGTGATCCTGATGTTCAGTATGCCAAGTTATGGTCATATGCTGAAGAACTTAGGAAGACCAACCCTGGTTCGACAATACTAATAGGGACTGAACTAGATAATGGGGTTACACGATTCAGAAGACTATATGTGTGTTTTGATGCATTGAAAAAGGGGTTTTTAGCTGGTTGTAGAAACATCATAGGGGTTGATGGCACTCATTTGAAAGGCAAGCATGGGGGTATTTTGTTGACTGCTGTTGGGGTAGAAAAGGAAAATGGGGATAATTGGGAGTGGTTTCTACATGGGGATAATTGGAAACAGATTTATAAAGCAATTTCTTTGATTACCTGGGGATAATTGGGAGTGGTTTCTACATGTGTTGAAGCAAGATTTGTCTCTTAACCCTGCTGATTGTACCTTCATGTCCGATAAACAAAAGGGTTTGATTAGTGCTTTTCAAGCTGTTTTTCCTGGGTCAGGTCACAGATTTTGTGTAAGACATTTACACAATAACTTTAAGGTGGCTGGATTTAGGGGAAAAACCCTGAAACTTGTTGTTTGGAATGTTGCTTGTAGTACGACAATAGGTGAGTTTAAAATAAGAATGAGAAAGCTTAAGGATTTGAATGAGGATGCATTTAAATGGTTTCTTAATAAGCCTCCGACTCAGTGGTCAAAAGCATATTTTAGTGAAAAGGCCAAATGCGACATGCTTCTCAATAATGGGTGTGAATCTTTCAACTCTAATATTGTTGATGCAAGAGACAAGTCAATTATCACTATGCTGGAATGGATTAGGGAGCATTTGATGAAGAGACTTCAAAAGAATAGAGATAGAGCTGCTGCAAAATGGAAAGGAAAGTTGTGTCCTAGGATCAATAAGATATTGGAGAGAAATCAAGAGAGGGTTTTTGATTGTATACCAATCAAGTCCATAAATATTCACTATCAAGTTTCATGCTTTCATGGTGGGCAATACACTGTTGACCTCCAAAAGTGGATATGCACATGTAGATCATGGCAATTAACTGGCATTCCTTGTACACATGCTATTTGTGCTATTCTGAATGAAGGTCTAGACCCCGCAGATTTCACACATGAGGCATACACCGTTCAGAAATACATGAGGGCCAATGAAAACCCTATCTTTGGCATCAGTTATGAGGCATTATGGGGTGAATCATTGTACATCCCTCCATTGCCTCCTAATTTTGGTTTGGAGCCTAAGAAAGGAAGAAAATCAAGAAAGAGGAGATTAGAGCCAGATGAAAACACTAAAAAGACTGGAAAAAAGAGGTTGAGAAGACAACAAACAACCATCACTTGCAGAAAATGTGGAGGCAAAGGTCAGAAAATGTGTTTTTAATTATAAAATCTTGCATATAATAAAAAGAATTCTAAATTTTAGAATGCCGGAGCAAGTGGAAGTGGTTCTCAACCTAATGAAGGAGCAAGTGGAAGTGGTGCTCAAGCTAATGAAGGAGAAAGTGGAAGTTTTGCTCAGGTTTTTTTATTATTCAGCATCAGTTTTTGTTCAGTTTTTAGTCTCATAATATTTCTGTTTTTTAGTTCAGTTTTTAGTCTCATAATATTTATGTTTTTTAATACACTGTTTTTCTCTCTTAAAAGATGGCACCACCAAAGATTGTTATTGAGGAAGAGATAACTGATCTCACTACTGATGTTGCCATTGCTACCCAACAAAGTCAGATCACTAGTGAAGAATGGTATAAACAACCTGAAGTGTCGTATATGCAAGGACCTACTGTTCATCAACAACTTCTAATGAGCCAAACTCATCTACAACCTAGAGTTCATATTAGAGCACCTCCACCCTATGCACAAGGATTCTTTACAACTAGGAGTCATGCAAGGCTCCAAGATAATGCATCCAAGAAGATCATTGTTGATAATAATGGCCAAAAGTTTATGGATTTGTCCTCCCAGGATAGTAGTGCAAATAAGAAAGGCAAGAAGAAGGTGGTTTGAGTGGCAACTTGCTGCTCTGTTTTTGTCTCAATTTCAGTTTATGATGTAGTTTGAATTGATCATTTGAAAAGAAAACTTGAGGTGTTTAGAACATTAATTTGATCAAATTCAAACTCCTTAGTAGTTGTAGCTTTGGAATGAACTATGGATGTCTTTTGTGGATTGTAACATTTTGAGAATTGTAAGCATGTTGTTGTGCCTTGCAATGAATTATGGATGCCTTTTGTGGATTGTAACTTTTTGAGGATTGTAAGCATGTTGCTGTGCCTTTCTTTTTATAAGCATTAGTGGGATTTTATTGCTTTTGGTATAAGAAATACCTCTCATAGTCCAGAAGTTACAGCATGTTGTTGTACCTTTTTAATAGTGAAATGCTAAATTTTATTACTTTTGGGTATAAGAAATGCCTCTCATTGTCCAGAAATTACATAATGCCTGCAAATATCAAGCATCTTAGAAATTCAATAAGATTTTATAGCAGGACGGTAAGGTGATATTTTAGGATGAAGATTCTATTGATAGTGTTCTCAACAAACCCGGTGCTCAACGTTCTATGTTTATGGCGTGGTTCGGAACTAATAAAAAATACCTATGGGCTAGAGAATTGACTTATGTAGAATTTTCAACAAAGTTTGTTTGGAAGAGTAAAGAGCGTGAATGGAGTCTGAGACAACAAAGGTTATCATTGGGCAGATTGCTTTATGTTCCACTTGGAACTGGAGAGATGTACTACTTGGGTATTCTAATTCATCAATGCAAAGAAGCATTTTGTTATCAAGATATACACACAATTCATGGTGTAATATATCCTACTTTCAAGGATGCTTGCTATTCTATGGGATTATTGGATGATGATAAAGAGTACATCGATGGTATTAAAGAAGCAAGTTTTTTTTGGCATCGGGCCATTATCTTAGAAATTTGTTTGCAATTCTTCTTATTTCAAACAGCATGTCATCCCCTGAAGTTGTATTCGATAAGACATTTGAATATTTGTCAGAGGATATTCTTCATATGCATAGACGAATGATGAGCATGGAATGTAACAAATACAAACTTATATATTCATGTAACCATTTCATGTCAATAATGTATACGTTAATATTTGGCATATGTTACTATATAATTTATTATTTTAATAATATTTATAATGTAATGCAAATCTTCAACTCAGTCACGAACAAATAAAGAATTACACTTTGATTGAGATTGAGAAAAGTCTACACCAGAATGGTAGCACACTGAAAAAATTTGAATCCACACCTTTTCCTGATCAAGACATTTCTAATGTCAGACATAACAAACTCATACATGAGAAACTTCAGTACAACCGGTCAGATTTGAAAGTAGAACATGACAATCTATTTTCTAGACTGACTACTGAACAAAAGGGGTGTATGAAGAAATTATAGAGGCTATCGTGGTGGGATTTTTTCTTTATGGCTTTGGTGGAACGAGAAAAACCTTATATGGAAAACTTTGTCGGCTTACGTTCGATCACAAGGTCATATTGTGTTGAATGTTGCATCCAGCGGAATCGCATCTCTACTACTTCCTGGAGGACGTACAACTTACTCAAGATTTGTTATACCGTTGGATGTTAATGAGAATTCAACATGTCAACTAAAGCTTGGGACTGAGTTGGCTGAACTTATTGCAAAGGCAAAACTTATAATTTGCGATGAGACACCGATGAAGAAAATATATTGTTTTGAAGCGCTTAATAAAAGCTTAAGAGATATAATTAGAGATTCAAGCACCACATCTGTGTGTAAGTCGTTTGGTGGAAAGACAATAGTATTTGGAGGAGATTTCAGACAGATTCTTCATGTAATACCAATGGGGTCAAGATAGGATATTGTTTATGCAACAATTAATTCTTCTTAATTGTGGAAATCATGCAAGGTACTTAGACTGACAAATAATATGAGATTGCAGTCAAGGGACTCAAGTCGTGATGAATCAGATGAGCAGCTCCGAAAATTCTCTAATTGGATTTTGAAGGTTGGTGATGGAGATGTTAGAGAATATAACAATGGTTATTCAAAAATTGAAATTCATGAACAAAATTTGATAATAGATGCATACGATCCAATTCAGGCAATAGTTAATACTCTCTACCCATTGATTGACACTGATTTTTATCACCCGAGTTATTTTGAAGATAGGGCAATCCTAGCTCCGACTCATAAAGTCGTTGAGACTATTAATGAACGTGTGTTGTCTAAAATACCTGGTGAAGAGAAAGTGTACTTGAGCTCCGATAGTGTGTGCAAAGCGTCTAGCCAACTTTCAATAATGAAGAATTGTTCTTCGTTGATTTTTTTAACTCAATTAAGTGCTCTGGTATTCCGAATCGTCGACTTATATTGAAGATCGGAGTCCCGATAATACTTCTTTGTAACATAGATAAAAAAAGAGGTTTGTGTAAAATAATTACTCCCTCCGTCCCCGAAAAAATTGCGGGGAATCTTGGGCACATGGTTTAAGAAAAAAGTGTAATGATGGGAGTGTTGAGGGTTAATTTTGTAAACTTTATATATAAAGTAAATAAAGTAGGTAGATTGAGTGTATGGTGGGCCACAAAAGTAATGGCACGAAGAGTAAATATGTGTATATTGTGAGGGTGAGGATTGTAGTGATTATTTCTATTTTGGGATATGCAAACTTTTCAGGGACAAACTAAAAAGGAAAGTATGAAAACTTTTTCAGGGACGGAGGGAGTATAATTTTACGAAATCATTTTTTTTAAATATAATTATAATAACTTATCATACAAAATAAAAATATGAAAAAATAAATTAAGTAAATAAATAAAAATTTATTATTAAATATTTACCAATATATTTAAAATCCCGTGTAATACACGGGTTTTACACTAGTCTCTTTTAATTGCAATTTAATTTTGGTAATTTCTTCATTTCTTTAATTTTTTGCTATCTATTATGAGTTTGATCATTTATATTGTTTTAGCCATGGGTTTCTCCTCTAGAACCATGTGCTAACCTTTAATTGCCTTGAGTGTGAATGTTTTGATGGTATTTGGTGAAATTATTGATTAATTGCTTAATTAACCTAGGTTTTGGATGTTAATGTTTCTAGTGTTGTGTTTTGCATGATTCAATTGGTTAATCCACCCTATTAGCTAGCATTATTGATTGTGTTTATTGCAACGAGAGTTGGGTAGCATAATTGGGGGCGTGAGTGTGAGCTTAGGTTAATTAATTTGAATTAAAATAGTGATTAGCTTAACCGAGAGAGGGTTAATTACTTAGATAGACAACAATAGACACTAATTGATAAGAGGCCGTCTATTAGATTGGTGAGAGGGCGAACCGTAAACATTAGTAACCGTGTTGAAAGTGTTTACGGGTCACTATCCTAGGAGTTTATGGTATTGATTAGATCCTATAATTGTTAATTAATACACGTGTTCATCTAAGCCTCACGAGGGATTGGTCTACACATATACATGATAGCCTTTAGCTTAATCTGAAACCTTAGGTTCAATTTGTGTAATTGGTTCATTAAATCACCTAAAAAACGGAAGCACCCGAGGTTATACTCTCTCCCCTTGTACTTTCACACGAAAGTTTGTTTTACGTTATTTTACTTGTCATTTGCTACTATTGTTCTTCTTGTTATAGTTTTATTTAGTTTCATCCTTGCTCTTTCCATTAATTAGTTTTGATCACTTGGTTCATTTTCATGTTATTTATGTTTCTTTAGTAGTTTAACCTTAATTTCTGAAAAATCCAAAACAACATGTTTAGTTAATACAATAGCATGACGACTTGCAGCTTTAGGGCTTCATATACACTCAATTAGGTCCTTGGACGATAACTGCTACGTCGTATATTTATCATACTACAATCGAACCCATACGCTTGTGGGGATCGTAATTATTTTACGAAAAAGTGTGCAAAATACGAACCAAGTCATCCTTAGGGACCTTACACTTTGTTTTCTTTGTCTGAAAGAGTCCCCATCCGTGGGTCCTCCCATGATCGTATGAATCACCCCATTTTCTGAGGTTGTGAGGGCTGACCCTCAGGATCATCTCTAGATTCCTTTCTATTCTCTCCTGGCTTCTTTTCATATTCTTTTCTTTTCTGCCCTCGAGGGCCTTGTCTATCTCAGAATATGAATTCTTTGAGGTGTCCCGCTTGGATCATCCTTTATATTTCATACTTCAGGTGGTAACAATGAATAGTGTCATGTCCATATTCGTTGTGGAAGCGGCATAATCTTTCTAACTTAGGTTTTTGAGGACCTCTACCCCTGGAGTAGGGGAACTTCATATTCGGGTGATGTCCTACCACCTCTAAGACCTCGGCAGGCTCTAATCTTAAGAGGGTATATCTCTCAAACCTCCCTTGAGGGCCTGAACGCGATCGAGCCATTGGTGTTTTCGGTATTCCCAGGATTCTTAGGGGTTTCTGGGCTGGACCTCCTCGAGGTGGTATCTCTCTTCCTTTCTCCACCAGATGGCTTTACTTCTGACCTCTTTACTTTTTCTTACTTCCTGTGTAGTAGTTCATCAAAGGTGTGTACTGACTTTTTGGCTAGTGAGGAGAAAAGGTCTCCATCCCTTAATCTGTTGGTGAGGGCGTTGATCTTGGCCTCTGGTGAGGCAGTAGGCACCTCCAATGACGCTTGGTTGAACCTCTTTAAGAAGGCTCTCAGGCTTTCACTCTCCCTCTGCCTCATGTTAAATTAGGTCAATGTGGCTCGGGGATGTCTCCTCGTACTAGCAAACTGAAATATGAACAATTCACTGAACTTTGCCCATGACCGGCTGGATCATGTTTGGCTCCAGTTGAGTGAACCACTACTGGGCAGCTTTAGCTAGCGTGCTTAGAAACACTCTGCATTTTACACTCTCTCCGTACCGATGTAGCATAGCAGCATTCTCGAACCTCACCAGGTGTTCATACGGATCAGCAGTACCGTCATATTCAAAATTAAGAGGTTTAAAATTAAATAGTAGTTCATCATGTAAAATAGTGGAAGAGAACTGACAACCAGTGACATATGTAGATTTACTTACGCGGTTAGTCATTTCTCTCTTCATATCTCTCATCTCCTTCTGGAGGGTTTGTAATTGATCACTGACCGCTCCTTGGTAAGTGACATCCGTGCTCTCCCCGACCTCAGAAATTGGAGCTTCCTCTACCATTGGTTCGATATTCCTCCTAGCAGTCCGAGTAGGGACACTTCTTTTTGCTTGAGAAGACACTTTCTTCTCCCAATCTTCTTGAGCCCCTATCTCCCTCGAAAGGACTTGTGAAGTTCCCGGTACCTATTCAGACTTGTTCTAGCCTGCAACTTTAGTCACCCGTGGGATAGTACCGGGGACAGGCATTCCCTAAGCCGCCATTTCCCTTTCCAAGACTCGAGTGATCATAACATTTAATTTATCGTTGGAGATCACCAGGAGTTCGGAATTAGCAAATGTAGGAGGTACTTCTTTATTCACTCCGCTTCCCGACACCCCAGAGGTGCCCATTGTATTACCCCCTGTGAGAGAAGGGGCGCTCCGAGTTTCATCCACCAAGGTTGGAAATGTAGCTGGAGGCGGGGGAAGATTAAGTCCTGATGAAGCAAATGCAGGTTCCTTCCCTAAATTTCTGGTTGACAGGAATCCTAGAGGAGGTGGAGGGAAAGTAGGAGGTGGTGTTCCTCCTCCTTCTTTAATTTGCTTGACAATGTCCCGTTCTCCACCCATAATGAAAGATAGTTCTCACGCCTTAGACCAATTTTCCACAGACGACAATAGTTGTTGCGTCAAAAAATGACGTGATGTGATTATGAATCTGGCGTGATGGATTATAACTCTCGAGTGAAAGGTGTATGAATCGTTCCCTCCAAAGCTCTCGAACACCTGCAAAAACACGTCGGATGGGATCCTGGAGTGGAATCTCCGACGCTCAAGTTAGATGATATTCTCGAGAGGATTAAGATGGATCTACCCAAATCAGGGAAAAGCTCTCTAAAAAATAGTATGATAACAAGTGTATTTTTCTATCGGAAGGGATAAAATATCACTCTAATCTTATTGTGTTTAATTGTGTGTTCGTGTGTTGTTAAGTGAAAACTATTGACTATATTCGTTCAGCATCAAAATGTGTACCTTGGGGAGGGAGCCACCCCTTTCCTTTTTTTCTCCACCTCCTGAGTCCACGACCTAGTCTTCGTTCTGTCTCGGCCCTCTTCCTTCAATGTCAGCTCCTATTTTTCAGGGATCAATCCCTAGTCTCCCTGAAATCTCAGAATCCTCTCCTCATAATTTTGACTGGGCCGGAGCCCTACTGATCCTGGGTCGATTATATAATTATTAGGGCCACACAAATCCTTTTCATTCTATAATAGGCCCACTGACTATTATAAAACTTATCCTCATATACATTAAACCCAAATACCCTGCTGATATGACATGAGCCCTGCTACAAGCTTGGTCTTACCACAAATGGGCTACAAGGAGGCCTAATAAAATACATAATTAAGGGTGTATAAATCACCTAGCAAATAATCAACCTGGATAACTCATTCTACGTGCACGTGTCATCATCCTACCGAATGACATATTTTGGCCGCATCAAATAGTTGTACAGAAAATACACGAAAAAGAAACACACACTTACTGTGTGTCTTTGACATAAAAGTTTTGATTGAAGATGAAAAAGAAAATACATAAAACCCCTTCTCAACATTTGTCGTGAAAACCTAAATCGGCCACCACAAAGCCATCGCCACCATGAACGACTCCACCGCGAGAGTTTATTTACAACAGACCTAATTGCGACCATAACAATTGTACACAACATGATTCTTCAAGTCTGTCAAATGGCCATTAAGAGATATTTTCGTGATTTATATAAAGTTATTCTTCAATAATGGTTTAGCCAGATCAGAGGAAGGGCTACAATTGACCTATAACTTATTTAGGTAAAAATTTTGGGATGTACCGAAAGGAAATGAGATTCTTACATCACTTTGGCTCATAAGCATGGGGTGAAGAAGAATGGAGGTAAACAATTTTTTTAGGGAGGCGCGAGAGAGAGGTGAGAGATTATGGTTACATTGTGAAGGGAGAGTCTCCTTATATAGAGGGTATAATAGGTATTTTGACACTCATTTTGCACCTAATAGTAATGTTTTAAAATTTGTGCATCTAAATATTTTAAACACTAGTGGAATTAACCTATGGGTAAATAAACTCATTTAATTTTCTAGCCTGAGGATGTAAAACCTTGATTTAGTTATGTCTTTTTAAATAAGTGAATAATGGGTATCCCAATCTTTGTCCCGATTTCGTTATTATTTGTTTGTATGCTAAACGTGTTTTGATTAACAGATTTATTAGAACTAATCATCCGAGTTTATTTGTTTATCAATTCTAGCAAATTCACAATTTATAATCTGTAATTGTCATGATATTGTAGAAATTGTAGCAACTAAGTCAAAACACCTTAGGGAATAATAACGTTTAGATTGTATGAAACGAACGTCTTGTATTAATAGTCTAGTTTATCATATTGTTTTAGTTCGTTAATACATTTCTCGAGTTGAATTTCAAATACATATTTTGATGTTACTCGTAGGAATAAATTAATTAGAGCTCGTATCTAAATTGCTGATAATGATCTCTATTAGGGCAAATTTTAAATATCACCATTTATGTTTCTCTTGTGTTTTTTGGTATTATTGCTTTCAATTTAATGAATGCTTGAAACATAATTAAGAAACAATTCGAACTAGTTTAGCAGTACTACAAATTTAAAGATAAGATTTGAGATTATTGGTTCACTATTTAAATTGGTAAAATTAATTAAAGAGAAACAATTCGAGGACTAAATCGTTATCACCATTTGAATACTCGTTATTATTAAAAAAAAATGCTTTTTAGTAGTTAAATAGTCAACCATCCAAACCCCCCCTCCCCCGCTTTTGAATATAAAATTATTTCGATTAAATTACACGATTTCTTGTGGAATCGATCCTTACTTACCCTACTATATTAGTGAATCGGTTTTAAGAAATTTATTTTTGGGTGTTGAATAATTTTGGTCGATTCGACATTCGTATTTAAATTTTGATATTTTTATTTAAAATTTTAATATTCGAATTTATATTCAAATCCTCTTTTTTATTCAACTAGTAAACAAATACAAAATTATAATATTCGCTTTTATATCCGTAAGTATTCGACTATTTAATGTACAACTTAAATTAATTACTCCCACCTAGGACTGTTATTCGAGTCGAGCCGAGTATTTGAAGTTCGAACATTTACGAGCTAAGAAACGAGCTCGGCTTGTTAAAGGGTCTAACGAGCCTATCGAGTCGAGCCGAGCCTAATGGAATTTAAAGAAAAAAAATTAGATATCGAGCATAATAAATTGAACTCGAGCTTGCTCGTTAGTAAATCGAGTATCTAACGAGCTCGAGCTCAACTCATTTAACGAACGAGCCGAGCTGAACTCGAGCCTTATCGAGCCAAGCTCACGAGCGACTCGGTTCGTGTAACAGCTAGGAGTGTTAAAAAAAAACCCGGACCGAAAAAAAGACCGGAACCGCTCGACCGGTTAGTTTCCGGTCCGGCAAATTTTGGATTCCGATCTTCCGGTCCGATCCAAGACCGGAATTTTCTGGTCCGGACCGGTTTGGACCGGAATTTTTATTTTTTATTTTTTTTTAATTTGTTTTAAAAAAAAATTTTACTTATTAATTCTTATTTATTTTTCAAAATCAAGTAATTGGTGAGAATGTGTTGAGACCTATTACATTTTTTGCAAATATATAATTTAACAAACATATTTAATTTATTTTCAGGGTGAAAAGATCATTAATAATAATGTAAAACAAATTCACATTGGCGTAGATTGATTTCAAATGAAGAGCAAACACTTTAATTTTCATACACAAATTCATCAATCTTGTTCTTGCTTCCATAAACTTGAAAAAATATTTAAATTTTTTTTTTTTAAATCCGGTCCAACCGAACCGGACCGGTCCGATCTGGACCGAATTAATTACGGTCCGGTCTCCGGTCCGCCCTTTAGCATCAATTCCGGTCCCCGTCCAAACCGATCCCCGTCCGATCCGGTCCGGTTTTGGACCGTTGCACACCCCTAGTAACAGCCCTACTCCCACTCATATTTTCCTTCATCAGTTATGTCAATATTGTCTCATGTTATTTAAAACTCCGAGTTTTTACGAAAGGTTTTGCATCTAGGATGTAAATTAAAACTTAATTTATTGTGGGACTTTTAAAAAAAAAAGAAGTGAAAGTTACGTAAAATTATGTTAAAGTGTTTTAATTTATAAATGGAATGTTAATAGGGATATATGTTATTTTATAATTAAATATTTTTACGTATTTTAAATTAAAATAATATTTTTATTATTTTATATTTATTAATTTAATTTATTAGTAGGGTGATATAGAGTGATTGCATGCTTCAGAGCAAACGCACTAATGCGAAGTGCAATCATATAAACTAAAAAAATCATACATTAGATCAACAATCCGATTATATTTAAAAAATTATTTATTATAAGACAATGTGAAGTACGTCTTACTTTAGAAAGACTCAACTTATGTAGTACTCCTACTTTATAAATTTATGTAGTGTTTTGCTAATTGTTTTGGACTTGTGGTGCTTTTGGCCTTTTAATTTTTATTTTTTTTTATATATCTTATAGTCCGTTAGTGGTTCATAGAGTTAGATAGATCCGACTAATAGATGATCCATAAGAGTAAACCGCTATGGCTCTGGATTGTTTAGGCTCGTGGCCCTATAAAGTTGGTCCTAATGGGTCATGGCCAACCCATTTAACATTTTTAAAATGAATTCTATGATAACTACAGTTTTTGCTTGATCGGCGTTGACGGGCAGGAGGGCGAAAAACTAACATCGACGGACATACACATCGAGACTAACCCCACTTAGAAATTTGAGGTTATATTCATCATCAGCAAATTGTTGTGGAAGATCTACAACACTACGTTGTTGGTGAAGCTCTACTTTAGGAGAACAATCAAAGATATGTGCATAAGCGATGTTCGTACAACGTTGAAGAGATCGTCTCAAGGGCCATCAAAGGAACATTGTGATGAGTTGTCCGAGTCATTTGTATGCAATTCAATCATTTTAAAACTTTATAAATTATATAAACGTTCATTCTAAATATTCACTATTTATTAACTTCTTAAATCTTGTTGCACACAATGAGTAGTAGACAAAAATTAAGACTCCCTAGTCTCGAAGGTTTTTTTCATCCTTAGGAGTGCTCAAATTTTAAGAAAATGTAAGTAAATTGTGTAACGAATAAAGTTTTGAGGGGTGGTTTTGTAAGTTTTTATGAATAAAGTAAAAAAAAAAAAGTAGATTAAGTGTATGGGTGAGCCCCAAAAGTAATAATATATGAGTAAATATGTGTACATTGAGAGTGAATGTTATGAAGATGTTCCTTTTTTTTGGAGTGTGAAAAATTAATATGAGATGTCTTAATATGATAGATGTGCAAATTTCGGTAGACAATGGAGTATACCATATTACACCAATTCGATTTTATGCAATATGCCTTAAAAAACATGTGCTACTTACTTCTTTTTCTTCTGCATGATATATTTTTCTCGCTCATTATATTTGTGTGATTTTATTTGTGGGTAAATTTCTAATAGAGTCATTTCACTCCTAGTTTTATCTAATAGAACCTATAGGTTTTTTTTTTTTTTTTGTCTTCAAATTGAAATTTCTAAGACACTTATACCCATTTATTAATTTGAATAAATTCGAAATAATTAATTCAAATAATTAAGTCAACTAAATCTTCTAATCAGCTATTAACAGAGCATATTGAAAACAACAAGATTTAAACAACTTCCAAAATTTAAAAAATTTCCTAAAAAGTAGATATCCCCATTATTTCGTTTCATTTGGTTCAGCTTTGAGATTTTGGCATATGAAAGATTAACACAACATAAATGAAAAAACATATGGTTATGCAACAATAAGTGAATATGATAATGCGTATTATAGTGCATATTACAGAATCTATGGTATTATAGTGCATATAGACAATGTTCCATGCATTTGTGTATGAATATGTATATGCATATTGAAGTGCAATCTGGTAATATGTATATTGAAGTGCATATGAATAGAGAAAATTCTCTTAACTTTTCCAAAACAAGCAACGACGTTCCATCTTTTCCAACGGCAGCAGCGGCGACATATTTCATTTCCGCCGCCCGCCACCTAATTTATTTCCCTGTCTTCGACTCCGTCAACTCTCATCGCGAGCAGCTACTACAGTAGATCACCAAAACAGAGCATCGTCTAACAAATCCACAAACCCGCCTCAACGACCTGGAACAGCGAAAATCAAATCGCCAAACCAGAGAATCGGTCGACGAAACAAGCAATCCATTGCATTCGAAGGTGAAGGGAAAGCGAATCACAAATTCACGAACAGTTGAGCGATTACCAAAACTGAATCCACACAGTGAAGAGGATCTAAGATGAACCTCTTATTCTGATTTCATTGCATATCCGATACTCAGAAATTGAAACTAAAGATGGAATTTGGGAAATTTTATTATTTTGATTTCAGTGCATAACAAAGAGTCTGAGATTTTAATTTTCGAATTTGGAAAGTCAGTGACTTTCTAGTAACATAACCTAAATTCTAGGAATTGACTAGTTGTACATTTTATGGAATTTCAAAAATTCGAGTTAGTTTTAAATTACGAAATTAATTTAAATAATTAGATTAAATGTAGTATAGGTTTTTTGGCTTTCATTTGACTCTATTAGAAAATTATTAAAGTTGGTGTTTCTATTTGCTTAAGGGATGGTAATAGTGACTTTATTAGGGAATAATCTCTTTATTTGCTAAATTTACATTTCAATTTGATGGATCAAGGTTTTGAGTATTACAATTTCATATACCTTCTAATTTTTTTTTTAAACATTTTTACTGATTTTGTTCATACAATAACATACCCATTTTCATAATGTAACACACATGTGTTCATATAGTAACATATATTTTCGATACATTACATGTGTAACTATAAGGAAAAATACGTGTTATATTTTCTTACGGTAATCCACATTTTCCTTTATAATAACACATAATTTCCCTTATATTAACACAAATCTGAGATCAATTTATATTATTGCCTTTACACTATTTTTGTAAGAAATTCATCTGATCTGATTCGACCCGCATAAAATCCATGAGATTTTCTATCTCTTTTTTAATTTGTGCAATATTGAACACAAGTTTCACTGTAAGAAGTTAAGTTAATACTAATCTCTTCTTATTTCTCCTATTGTATATGAGAAGAACTTATCTACAAAATATAAATAGAAGAACATAAAAACTTGTGGGTAAACTAGCCTTGCTCACAAAAACCGCTCAAAAGTAAACATAAAATCTCGTTTTCAAATTCGTGTTATTTATAAGGCAAAACACGTGTTACTGTAAAAATAAATATTTGTTACTTGTTCTTACAATAATACATATTTCCCCTTATAATAATACATATTTACTCTTATATACACAGACCTGCAAGCAACTTTTTTTGTTTGCCTTACACGATTTTTTTGTGGGGATCCGATTGACCAACAATTGTCTCGATTTGACCCACACATTTTTCCCTCTCTTTCCTAGTTTATGCTTATATTGTGCATGTGAAATATTGTATATAAATTCTCGTCATTATATAGAGCCTCCAATAGAAAAATATATGTTTTCATTGGTAAAAACTTGTATATGACGGTCTCATACATAAGACAAATTATATTTACTCATTATACGACCCATAATCAAAGTGAAACATTGTTTCAGCTATGAGATTGTGAATAAGACACCATTTTTTTATATTACCTATTAAAATATGGATTGATCTTGTATAGAATCAATTCCTTATAAGAAATTGAGTTGACTCATAAACCCTAAATATTTAAGAATATTGTGAATAAATTTTTTGACTTGATCAATTTTTATTATTATTATTATATTTTTTTGTAATTTTTTTTATTGGTAATTTTATTTCGAAAATGTGAGTGTTGAAAAGTGTATGTCAATATTACTAAAAAGTGTATAACATTTTTTTATTAAAAAGTGTAAGTCACTATAATTGAAAAGTGCAACTCAACTTTTAATGAAAAGTGTAAGTCATTATAACTATAAAGTGCAAGTTAGTATAACTAGAAAGTGCAACACAATATTATTAAAAAGTGCATGTCAATATGTATTTGAAAAGTGAAACACAATATTTTAATGAAAAGTGTAAGTTACTATAACTGAAAAGTGCAACACATTTTAACTGAAAAGTGCATGTCTATATAACAAAAATGTGCAATATTATATTATCAAAAAATGTACGTCAATATAACTGAAAATATTATTTTTAAAAGTGTAAGTCACGATAATTGAAAAGTGTAACACTAAAAAAAAATCCGAAAAAATCTAAAAAAAATTTTTTTACCGAAAAAAAAAAGTTGACCAAATCAACAGTCAATGTTGATTTAGTCAACTCAATTTCATAGAAGACCTACCCTTAAAATATACTCCCTCCGTCCTAGGATTTTGTGCATGGTTTGACCGGCACGGAAATTAAGAAAATGGAATATAGTGATGTGTATGGTAGAATAAAGGAAGGGTATTATTGGTAATTCATTGACTAAAGTGAATGAAATTTGACTAAAGTGAAGAGAGATATTAAATTGTGGGCCCAAATAGAGTGGTATTTTTTAAATTAGATGAATGTTGTAAGGGTAAAAATTATGTGAGTTATTTCCTTTTATGGAGTGTGCAAATAATGTTGGAACGCCTGTTAAGAAAAGTGTGCAAATAATTACGGGACGGAGGGAGTAAGCATTTAGAAAAGGTATTATGTACACATTGTGCGTCGTGCACCTTGAGTAATAATATCAGTTCTTATAAATAATAATATAATTTTTTTGAACAAATTTTTTTTTATAAAAAATAATACTCCTTTCATCCACAAAAAATATGTCCAAATTTATTAACACAAATTTTAAAAAAAAATAGATAAAATAAAGGTGTCGTTAAGTGTTTTGAGCTAAAGATGGAATGATTGTTTTCATAAAAAAAAATGAACACACTATTTATGGACAAAAAGAGTATTAGTAATGTAAGGTGTACAAAAATGAACATAATTCATACATAGATTCTAATTTCTATTCGAAAAAAAAATGGAACCGACGGTTTAACCGCCTAATAATTATTTTCACAACTAAATAAAAACAATTATGATTAGTAGTATTAAATAAAATATCATTGAAAATGTTAATAAACCTCAGGAGCTCCAAAAACCCAATCCGTCATTGACGTGTCACAACATTATTGCTTGTCCAAAAACAGGTCCACAACACAATTCACAGAAAATCAAAATCCCAGCACCTCTTGTACACAATAAAGGTACCAACACCCACACATTTTCTTACGCCCCAATTTTTACAAATCTTTCTTTTCCTCTTTCCACCAAATGGATACTCTCACTCTCTTTTGCACCGCCTCTCTATTAGCCGGCGGCCTCTACTGGTTCGTTTGCGTCCTCGGATCCGCCGAGCAGAAGGGCAAACGCGCCGTCCACCTCTCCGGCGGCTCTATCGCCAAGGAAAAAGTCCAGGACACCTACAAACAGTACTGGTCTTTCTTCCGCCGCCCTAAAGAAATCGAAAGGACCGACAATGTTCCGGCCTTCGTCGACACCTTCTACAATCTGGTCACCGACATCTACGAATGGGGATGGGGCCAATCCTTCCACTTTTCCCCCGCTGTTCCCGGAAAATCCCACCTCGAAGCCACGCGCCTCCACGAGGAGATGGCTGTGGATCTCTTGAACGTCAAACCGGGGGACAAAATTCTCGACGCCGGATGCGGAGTCGGAGGCCCGATGCGTGCAATTGCGGCACATTCGCAAGCTAACGTTGTTGGAATCACCATTAATGAGTATCAGGTGAAAAGGGCCCGATTGCACAACAAGAAGGCCGGGCTTGAGAAGTTATGCGAAGTTGTGTGCGGCAATTTCCTCCAGATGCCGTTTGAGGACAACTCATTCGACGGGGCCTACTCCATTGAAGCCACTTGCCACGCGCCCAATCTGGAAGAGGTGTATAGAGAGATCTACCGGGTCATTAAGCCCGGATCCTACTACGTCTCGTATGAATGGGTCACCACCGAATTGTACCGCGGAGAAGACCCGGAGCACGTGGAGGTGATTCATGGAATTGAGAGGGGGGATGCTTTGCCGGGTCTTCGTAGCTACAGTGACATCGCTGAGGTTGCGAATAAAGTAGGGTTTGAAGTGGTGAAGGAGAAGGATTTGGCGAAACCCCCTTCTAAACCCTGGTGGACCCGATTGAAAATGGGTCGGTTTGCTTACTGGAGGAACCACGTTATGATCACGGTTCTTGCGTGGCTAGGGATTGCGCCCAAGGGCACTGTGGACGTTCACGAGATGCTCTTTGTGACGGCCGATTATCTCACCAGAGGCGGCGAAACTGGGATTTTCACTCCAATGCATATGATTCTCTGCAGGAAGCCCGAGAGTAAGTCTGATTAGGATTTCTAAGTTATGTAATTGCACAATTCTGTGCTGCATTTGTTTTTCTTTTTCATTATCTGCTTCTTCTGTTGCTTTTCGGATTTAAATTAATAACTTTACTATGCTTTCCTTAGAGTAATTTGCTGTGATTTTCTCTAGTTTGTGGTCAATTTGACAGATGTTCAATTGTTTTGATGGAAAAGGAAATTTTTTAATGGGAGATTCTCTTTTGCCATTTATATTCTTGGAAATTAATGCACTCAAGATTTGAGAATGAAGTTTAAATTAAATGCTACTGATCACATTGCCAACTAAATGAGAATGTCAGTTCCCTTTCAAAGGATGCCATAGGTGAATTCTTGAGATTTAAAGCATGTTTGGCAGCTAATT
Source organism: Galeopsis tetrahit (assembly GCA_963675135.1). Lineage (NCBI taxonomy): Eukaryota > Viridiplantae > Streptophyta > Magnoliopsida > Lamiales > Lamiaceae > Galeopsis > Galeopsis tetrahit. Next base: position 46,435,007 of record OY776121.1, read on the forward strand.
TATGGTGTGACTTGATAGAGTTATTAGGAGAACGTTGCAGGCACGTGATGATGAGTCATGTGAGGTCCATTTGTGGTCCTCTGTCCTTCTCATAGTTGTAAAAACATGAGGAGAGGGTATTAAAAAAGCTTTTCTTCTTGGCTGTCATGTGCCTATAGTTTTTTTAATTAATTGCAGGCAAGTTCTTGTGAGTTTGAGATGTGGTGGTCACCCACCTACTCAACTCACTCGATGTTTACAAAGTCATATAATTTATAATCATGTCTTAAGTTAATTTTAGGATTGAAGTTGGGGAGAAACGACACGGTTAGTGTATAATAAGCAGCTCATGAGTTATAGGGTGTTTGTGAATACTATTAAATTGTGATAAGCACTTTTGTCTTTTTTGTTGGAAAGACTGTTGAAGGTTAGCTTTTGAAAAAAAGTGATTCGGCTCCGTAACACCATCACTTTAGTTTGGTGTTGTGTTGCACTTGAAACGAGCACTCACTAAGGTCGGGTGAAGTGTGTCAAAGTAAAAGTTAAAGTAGGACTAGATTTGTGGTTTAGAGGGGGTGAAACTTGATGGGATTTGCAAATCACACACTTGTAGACTAAATGTGATGTTTCATTGTCACAATGTAATTGTTGTGGCAAGTTCTTGGAGATTTGGTGCGTTGTTGCGAGGGTGACCGACCTAAGGCGGCTTAATTTGTGGTGGAGGGGTGAAACTTGATGCAAAAGCACCTATCACATTGTAGAAAGTAGAAAAAATGGGACTCACACATGACAGTAGTGGAGGAAATGTGATGTTTTTGTCATCATGTGTAAGTGGGGTACCTTGATTGAAAATGGCTGTTTTCATGTCTGTTTGTTGGTTTGATTTTGGATGTTTGTTTCTAGTTTGAAATGTTTGGAGATATTTTGGAGGACTTTTGTGGAATTATTGAAGTGTGATCCTCCATTCACGGTGGATGGTGCATAGTTTATTTCCATGGAAAGTTGGCTTGTTTTGAATCAAGCAGCAGCATGTGTTGTGTATTTTTTAATTTAATTTTTCTACTGCACTTGTTTTCTGTAAAGTGGTTAGATTCTATGAAGAGATCCGATGATCTGGTCTACTTTTATATTTAATGTTTGTTTCTGAGCAGATCTCTAAGCTTTTCGCTGTGTCTTAGTTAGGTGCCAGCCAGATCCATGTGGTTCTTTTTTTTTTTTTTTTTTTTTGCTTTTCTGAAGTGTCATATACAGATATATACTACCTTGTGTGTCAGTTTTCACACTGATATAGTCATGAAACTAAGGAAAAAAGAAGGATAAAGTAAGGGTATTTACATCTTTTCAACTTTATTAAAGTGATAAAAAAATGTATTCGGTAAAAAAAAAAAAATGTAATGAAATGTAAATATGTGTGAATTTTGAAAGTGAGAGTTGTAATTTGTGAGATACTTTCATTATTTTGATGTGAAAACTAGTGTGACTGATTAAAAAAGAAAATGGGAAGGAGTTGGGTAGTTAGTACATTCTATTTGTTAAAAAATTTACGCGAAAGCTATAAATAATTTGTTTTAATTTCAATAATTTCTTGATGATAATTTAAGATGATTGATTGCATTGTTGTGAAAATGTACGGTTGTAATTCAGTTTGGATCTTTCGATTTGACAAATTTTTGAGGAAGTTAACATTATTAAAGCTATGAATTGACGTATATCATTCTCCCCAATTTTTATGGCAAGCCAAATTTCAAACGATAAAAAATTTTTTTGAGTGTTTTGATTAAGAAATATGATAAAATAAAAGGTGTAGTACAAGTGACTTGAAAATAAATGAAATGAGAAATTTATTGTGGAATATCCATAAAATAAAAGTGAGAAATTTATATTAGAATGAGAGTGTATTATTTATTTATTTTTTAAAACTGAACTCAACGTTCAATTGAAATTTGGTCCAGACAAAATTAGACGTAATGTGTCAAATGTTTTAAATGGAATCGATTACCTAAATTATGATAATTAAATAAGATTAATGTTTGTAGTATAGCAAGTTTTTGAAAATGTGGTTTAAATTTGAGATAAGTGAGTAAGATAAGGACAAGCGATTTGGTTGTGAATTCAGTGTTGATGATGATAGAGATAGACAAAAGCCTCGTGCAATGCGTACGAAATGTCGTGAATCTGGGTTTGTCTGATTTTTTGTCACGTGCTCTTGCCCTGTGTTTTGAGTTTTGATAACGGATCCATGTAACAAACTCTCTCATAGTCTAATCCTTACCTCTAAGGGTATAAAAAAAAAAAATACTCCCTCCGTCCGCTTATAAGTGTTACGTTACTTTTTGGCACAAAGATTAAGAAAAGTGATTAAATAATAGATATAGTACAAGTGATGTGATTGAGAGAGGAGAGAGATAGAGAGAAAAAATAAGATATAAAGTGAAGTGTAAGAAAAAGTACTTACCAAAAAAGGTATGAGAAACTTATAGGCGGACGGACCAAAATGGTAAAATGGAAAGCTTATAGGCGGACGGAGGGAGTATAAACTAAAAATTTCACAAAGGAGCCTCTAAATATAAAAATAAAATGAAATAAAGCTTTTTTGATAAACAGTGGAAGAATTAACAAATAAATAGCGTTCCAAAATATTTTAATTTACGGTATTGTTGTTTATTCAAAAATATTCAGAAATTAATTTTAATTTTATTGTATAATTACTTATTTGCCCTTTAATAAAATGGGAATTATATAATGCTCACCGGTGGACACTATTTTTTTGTGCCCACCGCTTACATGGCATTTCCACATCATTAATTATTTTATATATAATTTGATTTTATTCTTATTCAATATTAAATTATATTTTCATGAAAATAGGAATAAATTATTTTCATTAAACAAAAATAAACTGATCATCATGATTCACCATTAATCTTTTCTCCGTGTTCAACGTTCACATAATAAAAGATCAACAATGTTCTTAATTTTCATTAGGGGTGGTTCATCATCTGATCTAAATTTTTAATTCTCATTAGGGATTCACAAAATAACATTTTTTTTCTAATATGAATTGAATATAGAATTCATGAGAACTTCGACTTCTTCATACTTTGATTGTGCTATGAAATCGGAATCAACTGAGATTTCCTTACAATTTTATTCAACCTCTAATTTTTACTAGGATTTACATGAAATTCTAGTCAAATTTTAAAATACATTGAGCAGACATTTGTGTGTCTATATTGTAGAAATAAAAAAAAATACATTCCTAATAAGAGTTAAGGTCACGTGGATTTTTTATTTTGTGAATAGATATTGTTAAACATAGAGAAAAGATTAATGGTGAATGAAGATTTGTTATAGTTGTTTAATTAAATATTTTATTCCTATTTACATGGAAACATGATTTAAAATTGAATAAGGATAAAATTAAATTAAATATAAAAAAAAACTAATGACGTGGCAATGCCACGTAAGCGTGGGCACAAAAAATGATATAGAGTCATGTCCAACATTACGCGTTAATAAATTCTTATTTATATTTAATTCAAATTTAATCTAATATCAATATTTTTTTTTTTTATCTATCAATCCAATTTATGATAACTAACTCCATTCATTTTTCAAATCTTTTCATCTACCATTAATTTTTTCTTAAAATTAAACAAATTTTAAAGGCATTGAAACATGATATTTCATGTAACATAGAATATTTTAGAAAGATTTGATTTATCATAGATTAAAAAAATCACTTACCTGTTATCAAATGGAAATTTCATTCATCACAACCTTCATTAAAAGTGAAAGAAATATATAATGCAATAAGTGAACTAAATGTTGACATTACCCCATCCTTTAGTACAAAAGCTTAAAAAAGAATGAATACTTTCAACTCTCTGGCTAGCCAGCAGCAAAGACGTGTCTAAAATACGCAGACAACTCTCTGACTAGTAGACATACCACTGATTTTCAAACTCATCACTTTTTACTAATATTTAGTTGGTGGATGTATCTTTATTTTGAGAAAAAATCAATGGTGGTATAAAGATTTTAGAAAAGATTAATGGTTTGATAATCTTGATACGGATAAAATATTGATGTGAGATTTTGAGAAAAAATTAATGGCCCATGAAAAGATTTAAGAAAAATTAATGGCTAATAATATTAAATTAAATATAAAAAAAGATTTTTTTATCTCATTCCTCAACCTCATTGCATCCGTTTCCACCACTACATTGGCAAGATTCACCTAAGGGCCTCCTCCACACCCCACGCCTCACCTTCGTCCACTGCTATCTCTAACCACCATGCCCAGGCCTGTCTTCCTAGAGTACACCCTCTCCCCCTCGGAATCGAATCCCGACGCCACTCCCCCAAAAAATTCATAGCCCTCAGAGATCGCCATATGTGCTGATAAATACTTGAAACATTAGAAGCCTACGGTGACTTGAATAATTTAGACAAATTCAAAAGAAAACTGAAATAGTTTCATATAGAGAACTAACACATAGTTCTTCGATTTTGAAAAAGTATACAAAAAAAGAAGAGTTAAACCCCGACTTTATTACTTTACAATATTTTAGTGAAAATTTGTTTTACACGAAAATCAAACCAGCATTATAGGGGGGTGTTTCTCCAAATTGCACTTCACTCAAATAATATCAAAGCTCCTGTCAAAAAAAATAAAAAAATATCAAAGCTCTACATAACGGGGCTTAGCCTTTTTTTTTTTCTTTAAAAATTATTCTCCTAGTATACTCATATTTAGCATGTTTTTTAATTAATTATTAGAGTGCAATTGATTACATCTATACAATTAAAATTGTTTTTCAATAAATTGAGTCAAATGTTGAATCAGAGATTAAATTAAACACTCAAATTCAATTGTATTGAGTGTATAGAGATTTTGCCAATCATTTATATTCATTATTTTTTACTCCAGCAGTCTCGTAAAAGTTTGTGAATTTTTTTGGACATGAAGCTTAAATAATTGTGATACTTTGCAATTGATTGTATTTATATAATTGAAATTAAAACTGAAATTTTCTTTCTAATCCAGTTACTTTATTCGATTTTTTTTCCCGAACATTGTGTTCGTTTTTTTTTTTTTTCGCACAAATAAAAATTGTTTTGGAATTTTTTTCGAACACAATGAGTTTGTTTAGGAAAAACTTTCGAACATATTTACTTTGTTGGGTTAAAATTTTCGAACAACCCTTCTTTTTCGGACAATGTTGATATGTTCGAAAAAAAATCTCGAAATACAGTCTTTTGAAATTTTTGGACAAATTTGAGTTGTTTTGGAATTTTTTTCGAACATATTGAGTTTGTTTTGAAAAAATTTTCGTACAGTTGTTTGTTTATTTTTGTTGAAATTTTGAAGTTTTTATTTTAAGAATGGTGTTTGTTTTGATGGTGGTGATGGAGGTGGTGATGGAGGTGTACTCATCTTCTTTACCCTAAATATATATGGGACATTTCACATGTTTTGAAAGATTAAAAATATGTTTGAAAGCCGCGCCCTTTTACTAATATCCTTAGGCCCTGTTTGGTGTCTTAGATTAGGCTAGATTAGGTAAGATTAGGCCTCCAATCTGGGCTAATCTTAAGTTTGGTTTGCAAGTGTTCAGCCCGCGATTTTGGGCCAAGCCTGCGTGTATTACCCCTTTTTCCACGATTACTATCATTTCAAAACAGGTGAGATTACAACTCTTGGCCTAAAACACGGAGGTGATATTTTGGCCTTGGACAAAAATACCCCTGGGGTATTTAAAACAACAACCACTATTTTCATCCATTTTTCACGAGAATTCTTTGGCCGTCTTCTCTCTCTCTCTCTGGCGATTCTACTGCGATTCGGCGATTAGGGTTCCTCCGTTCTAGTCCTCGTCCACATTCAGCCTTCGTCCACATTCAGCCTCCCTCTCCCCATCTCCCTCTCTCGGACTTAGCAAAACAACGATTAGGGTATGCTTCATTTGAGGTTAGGGATTTTTAAGATTTTTTTTCGGGATTTCTCACATTCTTTTAGGTATTTCTCACGATCTATCAATACTGTACATTTTTTCTCATCACTTTCTGTTTTTTTTTTTTTTTTGTAGGGTTTTGTCGATTTGAGTTTTTGCTAAGGGCTCAACGGCGGATACGGCGGATCGGTACGAGTTGACGTTCGGCGAGTATTTCCGGTGACTCTCTCTCTCCAATTTTGAAGCTTTATTCTGGTGTATATTATTTTTTGCTTGTAAATGCAATCATGATAATTTCTCCAATTTTCTTGTAGACAAGTTTTTGCTCTTTTGGAATTATTATGTTGGAATTCAATTCTTTGTATTGGTGAAAGGGAAATGTTTATATTGTGGGGTTTATATAAATTTCTTCTGTGACCTGCGATTTTGAATGATTATGTTAAATACACGTAGAAGATTTATTCTTGATCATATTCATTCTTGATTTTAACTGAAAACCCCCCCATCATGTTCTGGAAGTGTCACCAATTTCCTCCCCTTCTTGAGAAGGGGATTTTTCTCTTTTGATCATAATAAACAGCTTCTACATTGCTTAGTGCACACACACTTTTATGCAAATTTGCTAGGACCTTAGAAACTAGTTGCTAGGTTTTTAGTTTGAATATTTTAGTGTGATTTGCAATAATGTTTCCAAGTGTAATCATTTCTCTAATTTTCTCTGTTTCTCTTGTAAAGACATTTGGTCTTTTGAAAATATTATGCTGGTATTGTGAATGTTATGTAATGAATTAAAACCATACTCCATAATATACATCTTCTACATTTTTTCTTATCACTTTCTGTAATTTTTTGTTTTTTTAGGGATTTCTCCTTCACCTTAATTTTGTACCGGTTTTCGATGCCGATCTTTTAGCACTCAATTTGCTCTCATTTATGACCACTGGTCTTGGAAATTTTTGGATTTCTGTTCCCCAGGTACAATGCTGAACCCACTCTTTATTTTCACTGAAACACACTCTTTTACGTGCTGGTGGTTGGTGATTTGTGTTCCCCAGGATTTGTGGTTAAGGTTTGTGAATGATGGTGGTTGGTTAGGGTTGGATGTTGGTGTATCTTAAGGGCTGCATTTCGGTTCTGATTTTATTTTTTGTTAATGGGATATGTGATGAGTTCTTTTGATTTGAGGTTGTTGATTTTCCTGATTTTGTTGGATGAGTGAAGGTATTTTACTGTTAAGGGGATTGTAGATTGGTGAACTGAACTCTGATTCTTTTCTCGATTCTCTTGGGTTGACTGTGGAGTTTGTTTTTCCTTTTCTTCTCTGAATTTTGGATTGATAATTAGAATTTTATGAATTTAGCTTAATTATGGTATTATTTTTCTTAGAGCTTCTTCTGACTTGAAATTTAGAATTATTGAAAGATGTATGGGAATTTTGCTTTTATTTTTTTGAATGAGTTCTTACATTGGTGTTTCTGCTTCACATCACTTGTAATTGCTGGAATGTAGTTTCCAGATGCTATCATCTTGGACATCAATCCTCGGCAAATCAATGCCTGATTTGTTAATGTCCTTTCTCACTAATTCTTGAAATTGATGAGCAATTGTGTGATATCTGATGCTAATGTTAATGTTGGTTAAATTATCTAGTTTGGGAGGATGCGGACACCTGGTTTGAATGACAGCGACATGAAAAGGAAATGCAAAGGCTTCTAGCCGAGCAGAAGGCAGCGATGGAGACTACTGAAGAATTACACAGGAAGAAAGTTGCTGAGGATCTGAGATGGAGAAAAAGATGATGAAAAAGAAGATGGTGATGTTAAGGGTGATCCATTGTCAGTGGCTGAAGCTGAGGTTTTGAAGAAAATGCTACCTCCTAGTTCGGATATAGGAGGGTTATATGCAGCAACAGATTTGCTTATATGTAGAACTATTGAGGTGTATGGTTTGATTTAGCAAGGATGCAAAGAGTGTATAAGAATACTGGGGACTTTCAAACAATTTCTCTAGTTCTCAATTGCCCTTTGATATAACATATGTAGATTTATTCCCATTAATTAGGAGGGGTATGTGTTGGTAACTCATATCTGTTCATATCTGGTGGAATCAATGTTATAGCAATGTGTCATTGGTTCACCTGTTGCTTGCAGAAATCTGGGCAAGAAGCTCCAGACCGAATTGTACAAGTTCCTGAACATGAGAGGGGTGAACGATGACCTCTGTAAATTCTTGCATCAATATATGTTCAATAAGGACAGGATTGTGTCATTGCACTGGCTAGGGAAACTCCAATCTTATTTTGAAAGTGAAAGTAGAATTGGGTTCCAATAATATTTGTTCATGTGGTGAACATTTAAGTTGAGGCCTGAACAAGAATGGTTATATGTTAAATTTATTTTTCATTTTATAGTTTCCATAGTAGTAATAGTAGTAGCAGCAGTGGCACACATTATATAATTAGTTAAATGCGTTGTAGTTCATGTTTTCTTGAAATGTTATTGAATTTTGAAATTAATATTTGATACGTGTCAAACTCGAATGAACTTTAATTGAGCCGAACACAAGCGAACTTGAGTAGTTTTACATTTTTACACTTATTTTTTTTACTTATCGAGCTCAAGTTGAGTTTTAGATTGTACTAAACATAAAAGTATGTTTAAACTTGTTTGATACTTATGTCGAATTGAGCACAAATGATCTCGAATTCATCACTGGATAGTTTGCTTTGAATGGAGATAGTAAATGAAAATTTGCTTAGAATGAAATAATCTTATGTGGAACATCCACACGCCTAGGAGTCAAAGCTGCAGGAGATTTAATTAAATATTTCAGCTTGATAATCATGTCCATATCGATCTTTAGCATTCTTGGCTATTCTGCTGATCAAACCATGTTAATATCGAATAACCAAAAAGAAAGAAAAAAATACACATCAATTACATGCTATTTCAATACCCAATTTGCAGAAATTTTAAATTTTATTCAAAATAATGGAACTTACAATAGACATACAATACAACAGGAACTCTTATGCCTCAATTGAAACAACATGCTCTATATTCTCTGATATTAGAATGTGATCACCAACAGGTAATATTCTATTCCCATGTTCATCTGCAAAGCTAAGATGTTCGCAAGGATCAACTACAAAGCTCGTTTCAACACTTTTATTAGATATCACGTGGATGCGCTCAAATCCAATCAGCTGCCTCACCGGAGAACCTTTGAAATCAAGAAGCAAAAAATGAATAATTCACAACCAAAACACAAAATCAAGAAGCACAACACATAATTGAATAATATAATTGTAACTATCAACAAGGCAAAACAAATATTGAAAGGCAACATGAACTGTAATTTTGTCAAGTGTATCCACACAAAGTTTACTCTTCATTTTTTATTTCAACAATAAGTTCCCACTAAAAAAAACCACAACTAACAAAGAACCAACCTTGCCTGGCCATTAGAGTTCTAACAAAGGTCATTATATATGCTAACAAAGAATCAAAAATGCTAACAAAGGCCACTATATATGCTAACAAAATAATCGAGAATCAAAGGCATTATATATTATTCCAACAAGAAGTTCACTCTCTCTTCCACAACATAAAAACAGGGGCTATGAATATTGGAACAACAACCAGATTATTCATTGAAATACAAGAAATGAAGAGTAAATTCATGTTGCAATAATTATATCTCCTCAGCAATTAGAATCCAAAAGGCATATGGTTTTGGATTTAGTTATAATTAACAACCAAAAGTATCATACAGAGGGCATATATATGACAACTTCTTGCAAATTCACCCACAACAATTCAAGAATCATACAAACCATAAAAATTCATACACCCATAGTTGAGTTATGCTAGTTCCTTCCTGGCAGTAGGTTTTGAAAATTAAAGAAACCATAAATAAGTGAGTGAAAAATCTCAGTGGGTGGATGCAAATTACAATCCTGAATTTTTGTGGCCAAATTTCAATTCAAATTTTTTTGGCCAAAAACATGAATACAAACCTACATTTTCCAATCCTGAATCGCACAAATTCGCACAAAAAATTGCAATAAACATACACCTTCTTCGCACAAATACGCACAACAAATTCGAATAAACATAATATCACAGTGGGTTTTGAGAATCTCGAAGAACTCACATTGAAGACGACCAACTTCGATTCCCAGTACAGTTGTAGCCGTTGAAGACACCCCACCTTCTGCCCGTTGAAGACGCCCAAATTCGTCCTGTTGAAGACGCTCAACCTCGATTCCCGATGCGGTTGCTAACGTTGAAGACGCCCACCTTCGAATCCGATGTCGAAGACGCCCTCGTTTCCTTTTTTCACCTTGTGGCTGTTCTTGATTTCTCCCCTCGTTGCCGGTGACGGTGTATATTTTGGAACGCAAAAAAGAAGGAAACAATGGCCTTTTGATGCTCTAGGGTTTTTGGGGGTAAAGTTGTTATTTTGCAAATATTAAGAGGACAAAATAGTAAATCACTCATAAACTTTAAATTATAACCCACCTCTTATCTAACACACCAAACACTAAATTACATTTTTAAAAAATCACTATCTTACCCAATCTATCTAAAATTCCCTATCTAGCGTTTTCTCTCCTCGTTGAGAGCCTGAGTTGATCTGTTAGTCGATTTCGAGAATCGTTGTTGATTTCCATATCGCTGTTATTAGTTTCTCTTGATCTGATTTGTCTGATTTTGTGGGATCTTGCAAGATTTTTGTGGCCTATTAATAGTGGGTTTTGAATCATTGGAAGAAACACAATGGAAAATCTGAATATCGGTGCCGATGATGGAGAAGACTTGTTTGTGGGGAATGCAAATTTCACACCTGCTGTTGGGGCTACAGACCTATGCCTTGTTGGTCGATTCCTCACTGACACAAACCTTTCCTTCAACCTAACACGAAGCCGAATTGCAAGCATGTGGCACCCGGCGCGGGGAATGGCGGTGTCCGACATCGGGGAAGGAAGGCTTCTGATCCAGTTTAATCACAGGATGGATTTTCAGAGAGTGCTTGACGGAGGTCCGTCGATGCTGGGTGTCCACATTCTGATCCTTCACAGATTGCAAGTGGGGGAGGTGCCGCACCAGATTCCGATGGTGTTGGTCCCTTTCTGGGTACAACTCTATGATATCCCTGTGGGCTATTTTGAAGAGGAAGTGGGACGAATGTTTGGGAACCATATTGGCCGATTTATTGGCTATGATGCCTCAAACAAAGGGGCAGCGTGGAGAAGATTCATGAGGATCAGAGTTGAAATAAACGTCACCTTACCATTGAAAATATCCAAGAACTTCCGCCTGGCCAGTGGAGTGTCTTCAGAGGTGAATTTTAAGTACGAAAGATTAAACATGTTCTGTTATTATTGTGGAAAGCTTGATCATACAGTGAGCTTTTGTGCGGACCATTTTGATGCCCCACCGGAAAACAAAACCTTGAAGTGGGGATCCGGTCTTGTGGCGCCGGATAGACGTCGACCGGTGTCGGCTGGAGAAAAATGGTTGCGGCCGGACCAAACTGCGAGTGGAGATGGTGATTCCGGTCATCGGGGAGCCTTCAATGCGGAGGCAGATTCAGGGGGAAGTGGAGTTAATGAGAATTTAAATCCCACCGGCAATCAAGGCGGAAATGAGGGGGATAACCGTTCTACCTACTTTAATGATTTGGCGGTTACAAGACGAGGATTTAATGGAGAGGGAGTCAATGCGACAATTATCCAAAACCCTGCTTTTAATATGGAAGACTTCAATGAGGAGGGTCTGACGGAGAATCAATCAATGATTGATATGAAGAAACGAAAGAGGGAGACAATCTTGCATGGGGATTCGAGCAGGCACGTATCGGGTGACAATCAACATTTTTTATCGGCTGGTCCCGGCTCGGAGGCCAGCCGGGACTCATGAAAATTCTCAGTTGGAATTGTAGGGGTTTGGGTCAACCGGCTACAATTCCGGCGCTGTGTGAGCTTGTTAGAGCTCGTAGACCCGATATTATTTTTCTGTCTGAAACAATTGCTTATGGCATTAGGCTTGAAACTGTACGTGTGAAGCTCAAATTTAATTTCTGTTTTACTGTGGATTGTATTGGTCATAGTGGTGGCCTTGCTATTTTATGGAATAATAATGCAAAATGCACGATTGTGAACTATTCTACTCACCATATTAATGCTAATATTGAGGATGTTCATGGAGATTGGCGGCTTACAGGCTTTTATGGTTACCCCGAAAGGTCACGACGCCACCTCTCGTGGGACCTTTTAAGAACTTTATCTCAAACACAAGGACTACCTTGGGTATGTGTTGGTGATTTCAACGATATCCTTACGGCGGCTGAGAAGAGAGGCAGTGTAGCACATCCTAACTATCTCATCCGGGGTTTTCGAGAAGCAGTGAGCGACTGCCAGTTGTCTGATGTAGCACTCATTGGACACAAATTTACTTGGTGCAGGGGGAGAGATCCAAGAACAGCAGTCGAAGAAAGATTAGACAGGGCAATGGGTAACCCTACTTGGCACCGTCGTTTCCCTAGGGCGGAGCTTTTGAATCTAGTAGCCCCCGTCTCAGACCACAACCCTATTTTGTTGGATACAATGCCGTCTCCCACCTTGCATGGACGGAGGGCATTTCGCTTTGAAAACAGATGGTTGGAAGAACCGGAGTTGAAGGGAGTGATTCATAAGTGTTGGAATGGATTTCGGGACCTTGATGTCGTTCAAAGACTGGCGGCTACAGGAGACACTTTATCTTTATGGGGTAGCAATGTGGACGCAAAATTCAAACGGGCGAAAAGGGATTTGGAGCGCAGAATTGAATCGTACCAAGGGGACTTCAGTCTTGCTGGACGACATCATTATAACGACGCAAGAAAACAGCTGGGCGTGGTCTATAGACAAGAGGAAACGTATTGGAGACAACGGGCTAAGCTATTTTGGCTCCGAGAAGGTGATCTCAATACCAAATTCTTTCACCAATCGGCGACGGCTAGGAAGAAGCGTAACAGAATCCACCGATTGAAAAACGATTCAGGGGAATGGGTGGAGTCGCGGGAAGACCTGAGTACGGTAGTGCATTCTTATTACTCGCAATTATTCCGGGAGAATCAAGAGCGTGGAAATGATGAGGCCATTCTGCAGGCCGTGACTCCTATGGTGACGGAAACCCAAAATGAATTATTGATAAAAGAGTTTGAGAAAGCTGAATTCGACACTGCCATTAAGCAAATGCACGGGGATAAAGCCCCTGGACCAGATGGCTTTAATCCCTCCTTCTACCACCACCACTGGGACATGATAGGAGGTGATATATACGAGGAAGGAGTTCAATGGCTGCTAAATGAACAGTTCCCCCAAGGCTTGAATGATACCAACGTCGCCCTCATTCCGAAAGTGGAGACCCCTGAAACAGTACGCGACTTACGCCCTATCTCTTTATGCAATGTTGCTTATAAAATTGTCTCAAAGGTGTTATGCAACCGATTGAAGACGGTCCTCTCGGGCCTTATTGATCGGGCCCAATCGGCGTTCGTATCCGGTAGAGTAATCCAAGATAATATCCTACTGGCCTTTGAATCCTTACATGCTATGAAGAACAGAAGGGGCGGCACGAGAGGGGATGTGGCTATAAAAATTGACATTAGTAAAGCTTACGATAGAGTTGATTGGCAATTTCTTGAAGCGATCCTTAGGAGGCTGGGGTTTGATGATAGATGGATACGGTGGATGCTCTTATGTGTGAAAACAGTCAGATACTCTATTATAGTCAATGATGATATCATCGGCCCTATCGAGCCGGGACGAGGCTTACGGCAAGGAGATCCGCTGTCTCCCTACCTGTTCATACTGTGCTCGGAAGGTTTATCAGCTGCCCTTAACCTAGCCAGGCACATGGGGCAATTGCATGGAAACAAAATTTGTAGACAAGCGCCTGAAATCACACACCTCCTATTCGCGGATGATAGTCTATTATTTTGTAGGGCTACCATTGAGGAATGTACTCGGTTGAGACAGACTCTTGATACATATGAAGATTGTTCTGGCCAAGCAGTGAATTACGCCAAGTCTGGCATCTTTTTCAGCAGAAACGTGCCAGAGGATAGGAGGGCAGCCATCAAATGGGTACTGGGTATCCAAGGTCCAATTAATACGGGAAGGTATCTCGGCTTACCTTCTATGATTGGCAGAAACAAGAGGGAGATATTCGCATATGTGAAGGACAGATTATGGTCGAAATTGCAAAATTGGCGTACCAAGAAACTCTCGAAAGCTGGGAAGGAAATTCTCATAAAAATGGCGGCTCAAGCAATACCCACGTTTTGTATGATGACCTTCTTACTACCTGCTACGCTGCTAGAAGAGCTGGAAGTAATGATGAATAAATTCTGGTGGGGGAACTGCACGGACGCTTCTAAAGGGATTAATTGGATGCGGTGGGAACGACTATGTGTGGCCAAAGAAAATGGAGGTCGTGGATTTCGCGATTTGAAGTATTTTAACTTGGCTCTTCTTGGCAAGATGGGTTGGCGCTTAATCACGGAGTCGGAATCGCTGGTCAGTAAGGTGTTGAAAGCCAGGTACTATCCAAGGGGAGACTTTCTTTCGGCTAATAGAGGGTGGAATCCGAGCTACACTTGGACTAGCATTCACGCGAGCCAAGAACTTATCAAGGCTGGTATGATGAAGAAGATAGGTTCGGGTGAGTCCATTCTAGTCTGGAATGAACCCTGGATCAATGAGGAAGAGAATAAATGCATTGTCTCAGATGCTATAGAGGGTCTGGAAACACTAAAGGTAGCAGCTTTATTCGACCCGACTACTCGAAACTGGGACCTACCTCTGATTCGGGAAATCATCCCAGCGGATGAAGATCGAATTTTAGGCACGGCTTTGCCGCCTTATGGGTCTGTTGACAAGATTATATGGGCACCTGATAGGCGAGGCAAATATACTGTGAAGACGGCTTATAAACTATTGATGAACACCATGGTGGATCAATCTCTGTATCATGTTGGACATTGGGAGCACATATGGAGACTGCAAACGCCCCCAAGGGTTCGTGATTTCCTTTGGAGAGCAGCCCGCGACTGCTTGCCAACAAAAGTTAAGCTATACTCACGGCGCGTGGTGCAAGAGACTAGTTGTGTGTTATGTGAAGTGGGTACTGAGGATGCATGGCACTTATTTACTGCCTGCAACTACACCCGAACATGTTGGGCCGCAACCGGATTACTTAGTAAAGTGGATGAATGTGTGCAGCGCGGTGATAGTCTGACAGAATTTATCCTTCACATGCTTGGTTTCCAAATCAAAGATGTTGCTGCATGCTTCGGCATGATCTTGTGGCAGATTTGGAAGGAGCGTAACGCGATGGTTTGGAACAACAGCTGCAACAATCCGACCACTGCTGTGCACCGATCTGCTAGCTGCTGGATCGAGTGGAGGAGTGCGACAGCAGCCGGTCGTATAAAACCAAGAAACCCACAGTCCAACAGGAAATGCGAAGCTTGGCACAAACCCCCCTTTGGAGTGAGCAAATTGAACGTTGATGCTGCATTTTTCGGGGATACAAACCAGATTGGTTGGGGTTGGGCTGTTCATGATCACAATGGGCTTTTCAAGTACGGCAAATCGATGGTAATAAATGGCAGAGTTGGGGTTGACGTAGGCGAGGCGATGGGTTTTTTCGAAGCACTTTCGTGGGTGAAGGAGGAGGGGATGAGCAATTGTGTGGTCGAGGGAGATGCAAAGTTGGTAGTTGATGCTATACGATCCACAGAAATATATGACTCTATATTTGGTGACTATATTATTGCTTGCAGAGCTATTATAGCTCAACTTCATAATGTTTCAGTAACTCATGTTCGAAGGAGCGCAAATATGATTGCGCATAACTTAGCTAGAAATTCTCGCTTATTTGTTGGTCCTAAAACTTGGTTAGACCCACCAGATTCTGTGGCTGGGCTATCTTTCACTCCTTGTTTATGCAATAACGGAAGCTAAGCCTTCCTCTGTTCGAAAAAAAAAATCTAAAATTCCCTATCTTACATCTATTTTATCTAAACAATCTTTTACACCAAACGGGGCCTTACTATATAGTCTCAATGGTTTGGGAAAACTGGGTCCAGTTGAGTATATTGGGCCCTAGTGTTTATTTTATGGGACTGACTATTTGCACCTCCATTTAATTTAGGGTCTAACACACCCCCGATTGATCCACCCCAAATTAATAATATGAGAATCATGAGATTATTAACAAATTTGTAATTAAATATATTTGATAAATATTATTATCTCCATCCATATAAAGTGGCTTATTTTTTTTACACATATTTTAAAAAATATTGTTTATTTATAAATAAAGCTGATAAAGTAAAAAAATATAAAATACTACTCACTCCATCCCCATAAAAGTAAGTGTGGTAAATATATTTTCAAGAAAAAGAAAAACATGCACATTTTATGGGGACAGTCCATAGAAAAATAAGAACACTTTATCTGGACGAATAAAATATATTGTTACATCGAGTTACATTTATTTTTATCCGTTACCCGTTTACAGAAATGTTAATTGGGTCTTCCAACCCAAAATTTATGGCTCCATCAATGAATTGAATTCCAATAAATTGAGTCAAAGTATTGAATCACATATTACATTGGGTAAATTGAAATATTAAAAAAAAATACAAGTGTATCTAATCTATATACTCAATTGCATGAAAGAATTTGTCCTAAAAATGTATTTTTATTTATGATTCATCAAAATTAGGGGTAAAACAGTCAATTCTATTTTTTGCTAACGAAGAATTTATATTTATATATATAAAAGGAAGATGAGTGCTCTCCAAAGTGCGACATGTGTACGTTTTAGATAGCTTCTTCATTCGTCAAATGGCAATTTGAGCAATTTTTGCCATTAATTTTGAAATTGAAATCCAGTTAATGACCTTATAATTGCTTAAATGAGTGTAATACCCATTACAATTTCAGTTTATAAAATTCAATAAATGGTTGCTATTTTTCTATATATGTATTCTAACGTTAATTGAGGCTCAATGATTTTTTAATCATGTTTTAAAAAATTGTGTTTTGTTAAATGCATGTACAAATTTTGAATATTTGAAAAAAGATGAGTAGATTTGAGATTCATTTATACTTTCAATATTGTAGAATTGACCATTAGTTATGAACATCAACATGGACTCGAGTCCGAGTCCATGTTGTGCACTCACTGACTTACACTTTTTGGTCCATGTTGCAACCGTTGAAGTAGAGGTTGTTCCGCCTAACTCTAGGCTTAGAGCCATGGACTCACTGACTTACACTTTTTGGTCCATGTTGCAACCGTTGAAGTAGAGGTTGTTCCGCCTAACTCTAGGCTTAGTTGGCTCTGATACCATGTAAGAAGGCCTAACTCTACACTTAAAACCAAGGTGTTAAGTGAGATGATTGTCTAGACTTATAAGCCCACCCAAAACCATCTCTCTATCCGATGTGGGATACCTTAATAGAAAGCATATACAGAATGTGGCCCATGTTGATGAGAAATAGTTTTACATGACAAAATCAAGTAACAGATATTACATGTTGTTAGGTAAAACTGAACCTCACATATCATGTAAATCCAATAAATTTTATAAATTTTATTGTCAAAGGTATATTTATGTGTGTAGTTGCAAGACTTCTATATAGGAGGGATGACAAACTTCTATTTGATGGAAAAGTAGATTTTTTTTTTTTTTTTCATTCACATGAAAGAAAGAAACCATCCCAAAGAAACATAAAAAACAAGGTTAGAGGTGCAATGTTGACAAAACAAATACCCACTAAAGAGGTGATTAAGGGTTGTCTAATTAACCCGGTGTACATTAAAGTATCAGAAATAAGTCATAATCTAGTTCTAGGTACAAATAAGTTTCCAAAACTAAAATTTTTAATTTGTTTGAAATCCAATAATTCTTAATTATTCAACAATATTTTTATAATTATTTCATACAATTGAAAAAATAGTAAATAAAGTAAGTAGGAAAAATAGTAAAGAAAGTAGGTATAAAAAAAAGATATTATAATATATAAAATGTCAAACATAATCTTAATATTTCTGAGTTTTAAATTGATAGTTCTATCTCTTAGACTTTAAATTGACAATTTTTTATTTTCCAAGTCTTGAATCGACATTAAAATGCTTTTAGGTCAGAAATTAATAGTTTTACTACTTGTTATAAGAAATAAGTCGATCGATTATCTTCACAAATGTCTATCTACTAGAATTCCTTATTAAAATGTTCTTCCTTGTCAATTGTTATCCCTCACGGATCCGTATGACATGATCTGATATTGCATTACACAAATGCATATCATGTACACTGTAACACAAGATCATGCAATTGAAATGTTTAATACGAATTAAAAAAGTTCTTAAATAAATATATATGTAATGTGATACTAGTATTTTTTTCATTTTATTTACATGTGTGATCATTTATACATTCATTTAGCAATCAAACATAGCCTTAATGTATAGTATAGTACTATCACAAAAAACAAAAACAAAAAGGCAAAATATAATACTATATTTTTGGATAAAAAAAATTCTAGAAACACAAACAAATTAAATGGATAGGAGTGTATATTTATTTTTCTGAAAATCAAAGGGTAAAAAAAACTACTCCATTATAATGAATATTCACACCATTTTTTAATAAATGCCTTTTTAACTTTTTTTATTTTTTAAAAGTATATGTCATTCTTTTTTTTTTTTTTTTCAAATATCCTCATTTTACACCCTTGCGCATTTCTCACCAATCATTCTTATAATTATCTTTCTCATAATATTCTTATAAACTAACTCATTTATGTTATTATAGACGTGGGGTGGGGGGGGGGTCGTAATGCAGGAGATTCGAGCCGGTGGAAAAAAATAAAAAAGATTTATCAGGAGATAGGAGGCCAGGAGTGAAGCTAGGCATAAGATTATTAGGATTGTAGGGACTGGAGGGCACACGAGCTTCTGGAATGATGAATGGGTGAAACGGGTGGGTGCATTTAGGGGTGGAAATAGGTCAGGCCAGGCTAGGCCAGACCAGACTTTTTATGAAAAAGCCTAGGCCTATTTAAAAAAAATTAGTTTAGGCCTGAACTATTATCTATAAGGGGAAATTATTGCTAAGGCCATTTCACTAAGAGTTTTATCTAATAGGGAATATATATTTTTTTTAAATCTATTAGAGTCAAAATGGCACCTAATAAGACATAGTTGCCCTTTACCAATTTAAATAATTTGAAATTAATAAAAATTAATTGATTTACATCAAATCTTTTGAATTAATGCAGTTCCTGGTTATACGCATATTCCTAAAATTAAGCAATTCGAATTAATTGTTAATTATTCAAACAAATAAAGTAAAAAAATCTGCATTTTATGATCCAGAAATAAGCTTCTATCACCTTCCAATTATTCAAATATTCCTAAAATTAAGCAATTCGAATTAATTGTTAATTATCCAAGCAAATAAAGTTAAAAAATCTGCATTTTATGATAAAAAAATAAGCGTGTCATAGAGTATACAATTCCCCATATGTTGAATATGCATATATATATATGAAATAGATTATGAATTTTAATATGAACAGTGAAATGTATTTTGGTATGTAGAAATGGGTTATGAAGACATATGTTCATTTCAATATGAAGTTTAAAACGGCATACAAGACTGAATTTTTTAGTATGCATAAAATAACATGAACCAATGTGCACAGAGTGACATGCATATCAATATGCAAAATAGATGTGCACATTTGTAAATGACATATTCAAAAAGCGGTTGGTTGTGATGTAGGGATTTCATACTTAATTCCGTTAATATCACTGAAAAGAATTGTTCAGAATAATAAGACGAAGACATAAAATGATAATGCCTACATCGGTATCCATGTTTCATATTGAAAGTTCATTTTGATATGAAGTTGTAGGAGTAGTATATGCACCTTTCAGATGCACTGCGAATATCATTCTATCGAAATTCAAGCTGGAAAAGTTAATTGTAAACCAAACAACATGTGAATAAAAATAAAGGTCGTTTCAATTTTGATGAATTTTCAGCAAGTACATACTAAAAAAGAAATACAGTTTAGTATGTAACTTGAAAATGTAACAGGCATCCAATTCTGGAAAATTCTTTGTATCTATAGTTTCTTGCTACTAACTTTCAATTACAGATTTCAAAAAATTTGTTCAACTATATTCATCTTCTTTGTCCATGGACTCCATGCTCTGATTATCCAATGCAGCTAATAGATTCTCGAGAACAAATAAATGTTTCAATTTCTCTGCAAAATGAAAAATATTCTGTCAATTTAAAATTCCAATAAACCAGAATGATGATTTACACTTGCATATATAAATTAAGTTGCACAAATTAAGGCATATATCCAGAATAACAATGCATCAGACGATAATTGGCATCAATAAACACACAATGTGATACGCATGAGAAATCAAGAATCGATAACAACATTTTAACAGCACCCCAGTTGGAAAAACAAAGATTCAAAGCCAACATTATCAAGACAAGTAAATCCAGCAATATACATTTAACAAATGTCTTACCTTGAAAAGCGTAAAGAAACCCCAATGTCGCGTAAAATCGAACTGCAGCCTCAAGATTCTTGTAACTTCCGCTCAGAATAGAAAAGTTTACGAATGTATACAAATGGCTGAATCAAAAATTCATATAATTTCAGTCGGTTGAGGGACTTGAAGCGGTGGAAACAAGATGTATATGATTTTGGGATGTTATGTAAATTGATAGAAAAATGATTGTCTGATTGATTGATAGAAAATACTCTTCTCTCATTGCACAGCCAAATATTACCCAAATTGTCACAACATCATAATTTATTCGAAGATCGAAGATCGATTGAAAAAATCACCAGATCTAATCTAATCACATAAAAGTTAAAAACACAGAGAGAAATTCAGTTAGTTACCTTTCAATTGGAAGATTCATAGGGGACAAACAGACTCCAATTCCCTGCGAGAAACTCTTCTCAGAATCCCCAAATCTCACAAATCCATGCCTCATCTTCGTCTTCGTAGGTTTGCAGACGATGATGGGTGGCGGCCATGGAGCTTCGAGGGACGGCTTCTTAGAACGACGGCCATGGGTTCGCGGCCTCCATCTTCCTTGGCCCGCTCCCGATTTCGCAGATCTGAGCTTGAACGGTCAAGAGTCGATGGGGGTGACTCGTCGGCGAACGGTGGCCATGGTTGGTTTCTGCAATGAGCGATTTGATGAAATGAATATTCAGATATCGATTTTGGAAGGTGAGGAATTTGTTGAATGTGTCCTATAATTTGGGAATTAATTGATAACAATTAATTATGATTTTAAATTTCGAATTACATTTCAAATATATAAATTAAAGGAGTATATGAATATTAAGGGCATTTAAGGTTTTTTGACACTAATTTGACCTTATTAGGAAATTTTAAAAGTTGTAGGTTTTAGTTGCTTAAGAGGCTATAGAAATGACTCTATTAGGGAATTTTCTCTATCTATAATAGACTTTTTTTATGGGTTTGGCCCGGCCATTTTAGTAAACAGGCCAGACCTACGAGCCTGTTAGAAGCCTATTTAAAATTTATTCATACGAAAATTAAAAAGCGCAATTTAATATTTAAAATTACAAATAAATTCACGATCAAAATAAGTGTAATACAATAGTATATTCAAATAAAAACTAAAAAATAGTTTCTCAAGTACAAAAATAGATTTAATTTGCATTAATTTACTATTAATGTTAGCACTATATAAAAATTATTTTATTATAAAATATATAAAAATATTTATCTACAATTAATTATATATATATAACCTGATAGGCTTATAAGGCCTTATATAAGGCCTAAGCCCGACCTACTTAAGTAAATAGGCTTTTTAAAAAGCCTTAGCCTGGCTCATATTATAAATAGGCTAGGCCAGGCCGTAGGCCCCTATCGGGTGGCCCGGTCTATTTCCACCCCTAGGTGCATTGGAGATATGTTCCCCAATTTGTTTAATATTAGTATGCAGAAGGAGAATTCAATTAGGAATATGGGCACCTCGGAAAATAATGTATGGAACTGGACGTGGATTTGGGACAGGAATTTGAGTTTAAGTGAGGGAGGGTGTAAGAATTATATTCAATTACCATTAATGAGATGATAAGAGTAGTCCACTATATATAGGGATGCCAAGAGATACACAAGGAAATAGATAAATAAAGAAATAAATATAAACCATAAATAAAAGATTGCTACCTATAATATATTATATTATTCCTATAATACATTATACTATTCCTATAATACATTATACTATTATATTCTCTAATACCCCCGGTCAAGTGAAGTTGGGAATGTAAATGGACACGAGCTTGGTACGCAATAATCTGAAGCGAGTTTGAGATAGAAACTTGGTGAAGCCATCCGAAAAATAATGTACTTTTGTTGTCATACAGTAGGAGAAATAACGGAAATTCAGAATCACCAAATAGAACATGTCAAGGCGCATAAAAGCGGGAAGTAAATGAATCGAAACACTGAAATCCTTTTAAGGACGAACGATGACCAAAAATTAGGCAAAAAATACTTGCAAGTTTTGTGAAAGCAATTGAACCGAGCACAAACAAGATAGCTAGGAATGGCACGAAGCCAATAAAGTCGACCATGGGCTCTCTACAGAGAGAGGAAAGTAGAAGAAGAAAGATGTAGCGTGAAGCTATAAAGAAAATTAAAGTGTAGGGGAGTGTGACTAACATTATATGTGTGAAGACAGTCATGGAGATAACTTGATCGGCCATGAGAGGGGACAAGGAGACGTGCTCGCTCGAAGAAAAAAAAGATTAGGGGGGACGAGGAGACTTGCTCGCTCGAGAAGGAGAAGAAGAAGGGGGGCGAGGAATAGAAGCTCGTCGGTGGCGGCTAAAAGCGGCCAAGAGAGGGAACGAGGGAGACCAGCTCGTTCGAGAAGAAGAAGAAGAAGGGTGATGAGGAATACAAGCTCGTCGGTGGCGGCTAAAAGCGGCCAAGAGAGGGAACGAGGGAGACCAGCTCGTTCGAGAAGAAGAAGAAGAAGAAGAAGAAGAAGGGGGACGAGGAATACAAGCTCGTCGGTGGCGGCTAAAAGCGGCCAGGAGAGGGAACGAGGGAGACCAGCTCGTTCGAGATAAAAAAAAACAAAAAACAAGGCGGCGACGAGTGATACCTGCTCGTCGAGGATGCCGAAAAAATTGAGAAGAAGGGGGAAGGGGCAAGGCGGTAACGGTGGATACTAGCCCGTCGGAGACGCCGAAAAAGGGTTTCAGTGTATTAGGCTGATACCATGTAAGAATACTAGCTCTGATACTATGTAAGAATTATATTCAATCACCGTTAATGAGATGATAAGAGTAGTCCACTATATATAGGGATGACAAGAGATACACAAGGAAATAGATAAACAAAGAAATAAATATAAACCATAAATAAAAGATTGCTACATATAATATATTATACTATTCCTATAATACATTATACTATTATATTCTCTAATTGAGGGGAACTAACGCGTTTATGTGATATATTAGATAGAAATAAACTCTCGGCAGGACATGGACGACAGTTGGAGCTGGGAATTTGCACCACACGGAGCGTATTCCACCAGCTGCGCATATGCAAAGATGATCAAGGGAACAGGGGAGGAGGCAGAGATAAATATGATTAAACCCGAGTACACTAACCTTTGGGGCTGCTACGCGCCACAGAGTGTAAAATTGATCGGGTGGAAGGCCTTAAAGGGCAGACTTGCCACTACCGACAATCTGAGCAGAAGAGGTGTTGCTATTGTGGAAGAGGAACTAAGATGCAAACTTTGTAATGAAGCATCAGAGTCGAATGGCCATCTGCTCTTGGGTTGTAATTTTGCATACACAATCTGGCATAATTGTTACAAGTGGCTAAAAGTGAATATTGCTCCACAGAATAATATTAAGGAGCATCTATTGCAGCACAGCGAAGCTCTCGGATCCGGCAAAGTAAGAAGAAAATTCATGGTGAGCCTTTGGTTCTGCGCGCGTTGTCTGAGAAATATGGAGATGTCGCAACGCTAGAAGATTTAACGATGAGCGTCGGGATGCAAAGAAGGCACTAGATAACATTAAAATTTGTCTATAGACGTGGCTAGGAGATAAAAACTTGGTGGAACCAATTTCATCAATTTCGGCTTGGTGTTGCGACCCTTTTCTTTGTATCATGAAATAATCAATTTCAATTAAGGCCTAGGCGGAAAATACAAGTATGTGCATATATTAGATTTCACCTGTAAAAATATGGGTTGAGTACCCCATGTACTCGTGTGATATGAGAATTTCATCTTTTACTGTTAAAAAAAAAAATCTCTACATTCTATGTTCAACAAATTTTCTATACCAGATTAACTACTTCATTGTTATCATTAATGAAGTGTATTGTTGACATGAAATTTTAATTTGTTGTTAAAATTTAAAACTACATTTATTAAAATATAGAGGAACTAAAAAATATTTTGTGGGGCCTACTTTGGAAACTACCCAGAAAAACATGTATGGTAACCAAACTAAGATTCTCTCACAAATTGGGAAAGGACTCACGCGCATCACGCGCTAACTAGGGGCGATTACACCGTGGAGTAGGTGCGATTAATACAACGACAAAAAGAGAAGTAATTAGGGCTGGGCACGCCTGCGTAATGACGATCATTGCTCCGCCGGATTGAAGGAGTCGAGGTTAGATTGAAGGAGTCGAGGAGAGATTGATGTTAATTTGTAGTGGTTTGAGGCAGGGCAATGAGTACTACTACATTGTAATACGAAACGAAGAGGGATTGGGCGAAAGGACTGCTAATTTGTAGGGGTTTGAGGCAGGGCAATGAGTACAATCTACATTGTAATATGAAACGAAGAGGGATTGGGCGAAAGGTGAGGCAAAATGGATTTAAATACCCATCTATTGGGGCCCTTTTATTCACAATTGTGTGAAGCAAAGTTCAATATTTTCTTTGAGATTAAGAATCTGAGTGTTATTTGGGGGAGGGAAATGGGGGATCAACTGAATGCGGGTATGAGCAGGGTATCGATTGCACAACTTGATGAAGAGGAAACTGAGATCCCGTCGGGAGAGATAACGAGGCCAAAGAACATCTTGTTGGGGAGATACACGGTGAGGAAGAATATGGGGCCAAGTGAACTAACCACGACGATGAGGAACATTTGGAGGCTAGAGAGTTCCCTCAAAGTTTCACAAGTGGGGGAAGGGCTATTTGTACTGGAGTTTGGGAACGCAGTTGATTGTAACAAAGCGCAGTACAAACAGCCATGGAACCTCAACGGGACGACGCTCATACTGACAAGGTTGACGGGGAAGGAATGTCCAGCAACAATGACCTTCAACATGGCACCATTCTGGGTCCAATTTCACGGGTTGCCACTCAACTCGATGAATGAGAGGCAAGATGGGGGAGGTGCTGGAGGTGGATCAACCATCCGGAGAAGCCTCATGGGGCAGATGCTTGCGGGTGCGAGTGGTGATAGCCATCAATCAACCTTTAGCAAGAGGGACCTCAATAACAGTGGAAGGGGAAAGTCATCTAATACTGTTCAGGTATGAGAAACTGATGGAGTTCTATGGAATATGTGGATGGTTAACTCACTTGGAGAAAGAATGCCCTACAATATATGAAGAGGACAATACGCAGAGGGACAAGGAGAAAAAATATCCGGTATGGCTTAAGGCAGATAAGCAAAAGGCACCAACTCAGGCCGATTTTGAGTGGGCAAGACAAAAAGGCATTGGGAAAAAGAAGCAGGAGCCAAAGGCAGAGCAAGGAGGCAAAGATAAGGGGAAAGGAGTCCAGACGGTGCAGATTTAAAAGAGGGGAGAAAGAACGAAGCAGATTATGAACAAGAAGTCGGGGGCTAGAACTGAAGTAGCACTGCAAAACTTCCAAACAAACCAAATACTATCAGAACCAAGCAACTATGGGGAGGAGGAGTTCTTTACACTATCCAATAGCATGAGGTACTATGCTTATATGAATGCTTATCCACCCTTTGGAGGAACTGGAAACACAGCAGCACAGGGACCAAGCCCATTCACAACGGGGGATGTATCAGGGATGGCCAGCTTCATACCAACTCCGATGCTCAGACAGGCTGTGATGGGGACAATCCCAAAAGAGCAGATACTGAAACCAGATGTGCAAATTCAAGGGGAAGGAGAGAAGGGGGCAAGCCAACCAGTCAAAGAGAGAGGAAGGGTGGCAGGGGCAGGAAAATCAGAAGAAGGGGAAGTGGAGAATAAGGGTGACAAAGGAGAGGGGGGAAAAGCAGAGCAAAGAAGTCAAGGAGCGAAGAAGAAAGGGAGGCAAAACTCAAGGAGGCGGTGTCTGAGAATAATCAGCACCGCCGCCAGAAATGATCGCCATAATATGGAATGCGCGTGGACTCGGGGGTAAGCATGCGTTCCAAGCTCTGCAGCAACTCATTGCTGACCACTCCCCGGACCTTTTGTTTATTATAGAGACTAAAGTTTCAGTTAGGAAATGTCATAGTTGGAAGTCTCTTTTAAATTTCAGTTTTTGTTTTGGTAGTGATGCAAATGGTACTAGTGGAGGATTGATACTTTTTGGAAATGCATCAATGAATATTTCTCTGTTGTCTTACTCACAAGGTCATCTAGATTGCATTGTTACTTATGACTCTTTGCAATGGCGCTTTACTGGTTTCTATGGAGCACCGGTTACACATTTGAGAAAGTTTTCATGGTATTTATTGAGGAAAATTAGGGACTCCCATACGGGGGACCCTAAGGCTTGGTTGATAGGGGGGACTTCAATGAGATTCTGTCTTTAGAAGAAAAGAAAGGGGGAAACAAGGAAAGGGAACGACCTTTTACACAAATGGAGGAGTTTAGAAAGGTGATAAATGAGCTGGGAATGAATAATATGAGTACTTTGGGGCCGTTTTTTACATGGTTCAACAGAAGAAAAGGAAGTGAGACTATTAAGGAGAAATTGTATCGTTTTTTGGCAAATGATGAATGGATGGACAAGATGCGATATTGGGAGGTGTGGAACTTGGACTTCTATGGGTCTGATCATAGACCAGTCAAGATGTGTATCAATGAAAAAGAAGGACCAACTCAACATGGAGGCAAACATACATTCAGATTTGAAAAAGCGTGGTTGCTGGAGGAGGACTATGCACAAACAGTTAGGGACAACTGGAGAGAGCAAAGTTCCTCGGGAGGGATTATACAACTATTGAAGCAGTGTGGGAAGAAGTTGGATGATTGGGCTTACACACGATGTGGAAATATTAAAAAAGAGATCAGAGGGTGCAAGGAAAGTTTAAACGCATTGCTCAATGATGAACAAAGGGAGATAGATATGGATAGAGTGAGATATCTGGAGAGACAATTGGAGAGATTTCAAACTCAAGAGTGCCTGAAATGGCAACAAAGAGCACGACTCGATTGGCTGAAAGATGGGGATAGAAACACCAAAGTTTTTCATCGGAAGGCGACACAAAGACAGTGGGCAAATACGATTCATGGAATGGAGGATGGGAGTGGATGCTGGCAGACAAAAACAGAGAATGTAGAAAAAATTATTGCGACATACTTTACGTCCATTTTTCAAACAACAAGCCCGAGTGAGAATGATATAGGTACAGCTTTGGAACAAGTGGAAGAGGTGGTCTCGCCTCAAATGAATGCTTTTCTGGAAACACCGTTCGGGGCAAGGGAGGTTAAGGAGGCTGTGTTCCAACTAAATCCACAAAAAGCACCGGGGCCGGATGGTTTCTCAGCAGGGTTCTTTCAGAGGTCATGGGATGAAGTGGGGGAGACAGTGACAAGAGAAATTCTGGGGGTTTTGAATGGGGAAGGACAGGTAACGGAATGGAACGAGACATGGATCACATTAATACCCAAGAAAAAGAATTTGAGGTCTGTGAGTGATTTCAGGCCAATAAGTCTCAGTAATGTGATTTATAGAATATTGGCAAGAACTATAACAAACAGGCTTAAACAAGTGATGAATAGTGTGGTGGATGAAAATCAAAGTGCTTTCACCCCAGGGCGAATGATCTCAGATAACATCATATTGGGGTATGAGTGTATGCATTGGATCAAGAACAACAAAAGCAAGGAAGGATACGCGGCACTCAAACTGGATATGAGCAAAGCATACGACCGGGTGGAATGGAGGTACCTCGAGATGATCTTGAAAAAACTGGGCTTCAATGATAGGTGGACGACTTTGATGTTACATTGTATCACTACGGCGCGTTACTCCTTTAAAGTGAATGGAAAAGTTGTGGGGATGGTCAAGCCAAGTAGAGGGTTGAGACAAGGGGACCCCTTATCCCCTTTTCTCTTTGTACTATGTGCACAAGGGCTCTCAACTATGATGCAAAAGCTGGCGATGGATCAGGCAGTAACAGGGGTGAGGGTAGCCCGAGGAGCACCGATGATCACACACCTTCTATTCGCAGATGACAGCCTATTCTTTTTTAGAGCAACGGAAGGGGAGAGTGAAAAAGTCAAGAAGGTGCTGCAAGAGTATGAGAGAATCTCAGGACAACAAGTGAACTATGATAAGTCAGCCATCTCATTTAGCCCAAATACGAAGCAGAGGAACGTAACTCGAGTGAGAGAAATACTTCAGATTCGAATGACAGGGGGTCATGAAGTATATTTGGGATTACCAACATTCTCCATGCGTGCAAAGAGGATACAATTTGGATGTTTAAGGGATAGAGTGATAAAGAAAATAGAGGCTTGGAAGGGGAGAGATTTTTCGGAAGGTGGTAAAGAGGTTCTAATAAAAGCAATCATACAAGCAATCCCCACATACACAATGTCATGTTTTAGACTGCCAATTACCATTTGTCAAGACATTGAAAAATTGGTGGCTGACTTTTGGTAGGGGTATAAGAAAGAAGGAAAACGGATGCATTGGAAACGGTGGAGTAAACTGTGTGAACCAAAAGAGATGGGTGGCTTGGCTTTTAGAAGCATGATGAAGTTCAACAAGGCCCTTCTGGCAAAGCAACTGTGGAGAATTGTGGAGAAGCCTACATCACTGGTGAGTCGAGTTCTAAAGGCCAGGTATTTTAAACATTCTAGCGTAATGGATGCTGAAGTAGGGCGAAACCCATCTTTTATATGGAGATCGTTATGTTGGAGTAAAGAGTTATTGAATGATGGCCTTCATTGGAGGATTGGAAATGGACAAAAGGTGAACATCTTTCGTGATAGATGGGTTGTGGGTAGTGTTGTTATTCGAACCGAGCCTTAACGAGACTCGGCTCGGCTCGACTCGTTAAGGCTCGATAAGGCTCGACTCGTTTAGCTTAACGAGCCGAGCTCGTTAAATACTCGATTTACTAACGAGCCGGCTCGAGCTCGACTTATTAGGCTCGATAACTAAATTTTTGTAAAAAATTTCATTAGGCTCGTTAGGCTCGGCTCGACTCGATAGGCTCGTTAAGCTCGTTAGACTCGTTAACGAGTCGAGCCGAGCTCAATTTTTAACTCGACAATGTTATCGAGCCGAGCTCGGCTCGGCTCGATAAGAGCTCGAGTCGAGCTCGAACCTCAAATACTCGGCTCGACTCGGCTCGAATAACAGCCCTAGTTGTGGGCCTGAATGGGGGACGGATTATTTCAAGAATTGCAAGTGGTTCAACAGTGAGTAGATTTATTGATGACCACATGGAATGGAAAAAAGACCTAGTTGAGCAAGCCTTCCTCCCTTTCGAAGCACATGCAATACTCGCAACACCAATAGGGGGAGCAACAACGGAGGACTCAATGTATTGGAAGCCGGGAGAAAAAGGAAATTATTCAGTTCAAACGGGGTATTGGCATGAGTGGAAGATGGAGAAAGCAAGAGGACTGGGAGGTTCGGGGGGGGGGGGGGGAGAAGGGGAGCAAAGAGGATGGATGGGACAAAGTATGGAATTTAGAAGTCCCACCAAAAGTTCGGGTATTTTGGTGGAAAGTGATGCTGGATATTGTGCCGACGGAAGGGAATCTAAAAGACCACCATGTACCAACGGACGAGAAATGTATACTGTGTGAGTGTAGCAAAGCTACCACATCACATGCCTTGTTCTTTTGCCAGAAAATCCGAAGAGTATGGAAGGACCAAGGGTGGTGGAGAGAATTAAAGGGGGGGGACGGTCTGCCAACAAGTGAATTGCTACGTAAACTTCGACATGGAAATAGAGCAAAGGAGATGGATAAGTTAGCAATATTGGCGTGGGGAGTGTGGAAAGAAAAGTGTAATTTTATCCATGAACATGATGAAAGTAAGCAAAGGAAGGACGTTTTTTCAACAATGGAGTGGACTCTGAATTTCTTGAGGGATTATCAACAAGCAAAGGCGATGCTACAGAGGAGATTGGAGGATAAGGGGACAGAGGAAGGGGCGCGAAGGGAAGAAGTGTGGATGAAGGTGGACGCGGCTTTCAAGGAGGAAAAAAATGCCTTTGGAGTGGGAGTGGTTATTGGGAGAGCGAACGAAGGGGTCCATGCAGCGAGAGGCAAGACGATCACCCACCCGGGGACAGTACTTGGGGCAGAGCTAAAGGCGATAGCAGAGGGGCTTAGTTGGGGTGCGGAGAATAGGTGGACAAAAGTGGAGATTTTTTCAGACTCCATACAAGCGGTAAAACTCGTGGAAAATGATAAACAATTATGGAGTCCGGAAGGTTATGTTTTGGATAAGATTCATAGATTGAAGAGGGATTTTATAGTGTGCAAGATCTCACATATACCCAGAACACGGAATATGGCAGCGGACAGAATTGCATCATGGGCTGCGACGACTCACTCTTCTCAAGATTGGAGAGATGACGAATTACCTCGATGGATAACAGACGTAGCTAGCTTTTGAATTTGGAGATTCGTATCGAATCATGTAGTGAAGCTATGTAATCTGTTTATTGTAAAAAAAGATTCTCTCACAAATTTGATGATCATTGAACCCACGTGATTATGTGAAATCAAAGTCTCAATTTCGTTATTCGGTGTATATATTCGAGTAATTAAATATTAACAAAAAACCAGGAATCGTAATTAACAGTGAGTTACTCAATATGGTTGAAAATTTACCTCAAGAATTACTATTACTCGATTCTAAAATATATTTTAATTAAACTACTCAAATTCGGATGTAGTTGACCACATAGTGCATTATCACATAATAATGTTAGGCAAATTAATTAATTAAGATTTAGAAAATTGAATATTGAGGATTAATTTAAGAGTGGTTTTCTTTACCCATTAATCAAATTGAAATGAAACATATATAATTATGGAGAATTAAAATAGAAATTAATTAACATAATGAAATGAGTTGAAGGTGGCTGTGACGTGTGAGAATGATTGGGAACAGGCTGGCGGCGTGACCATTTTAATGTTAATATGTTTGTTCAACGAATAAATATATATTCATTTATTTTTATTTTTATTAAAGGTTCAACAACGAATTTATACTCTGAGATAAACTATTCCAATATTTTCTCCTCCACCGACTTTAACCACGCTTTGCCACCTACTTAATTATATTTCTCCTTAAACTATATATTTAGTTGAAATTGGTACTTAATCATCATTCATTTTAGTGTTTTTATAGAGTAATAATAGTTTTTTTTTTTTTTTTGTTCAGAGTAACATTATAAAGAAACCTAATATTTGAATTTGTAGCAATATATATATATATATATATATATATATATATATATATATAATTGGTTTTAAATTTGATTTGTCTCTTTTTTATTTAAGTTATTAAACTTTTTGGTCAGTGTAAGAATATTGTTTTCGCCGATGATTTAAGACAAAAATATTTGTATAATGTAATACTACAATATTTTTCTACACAATTTGGTATGTGTGTAAAATATTGTAATATTAATTTATAAGTGTTTGTGATATTATTTAGTAAATGATATGGCATCAAAAATTAAAAGAAATTGCATGGTGCAACTGGAACTTGCAAGTGTAACTATAAAAAGTATAAATCCGTATTAATCACTAATCACGTGCAACCAATGTGTGAGACCGTTCACTAGCGCAATCTATCAAATTCTTTATTGACTTTTGTGTGTACTCAATTGCATGGTAGAATTGTGACATAAATATAACTTGCTCTAATGTAGTCGATTAAAAAATTCAGTTGAACAATTGTAAATTAATCTAAATCACTTAACATATATACAATTACATATAATAATCTGCCTATATAAAATATTATATTTGCATATTGAAAAGTCATAATCTTATTTAGTCTACAAAGGTGATAAATGGTGTATAAATTACTGATATTAAACTAATTAAAGGTGATAAATTACCTTTTTTTGAGAATGATGGTATAAGTGTTTCTATTTTATTAGAGAGATTTTTTTTTTTTGCTAGTATAAAAAAAAATATATATATGGTATAAATAATAGATGTTTGCGTGAAAGATTTAAAATAGTAAGAAATTATTTATTTTAAACAAGAAAATGTTTAATTAAATGTGATAGATATTTTTGTCAAATTAATGTTCATAGTTATGGATAGGAGGGACTAATATTTTTATTTTTTGCCTAGTAATAATAAGTTGCACACATGCCATAAACCAAAAACTTTAAGATCACATTCATTCCACCTACACATGTTATCAATGAATACGAGATAAAACACTATTATGAAACTGTGCTTAAAAAAATTAAATTTTAAATGATTTGAATATATTCTCAATTATTCAATTAAATATTTTGTGACTCAATTATACTATACAATTGAACATATATAAATATCTAATGATATGGTAGATGAAATAAGAATAATACGAAGATCCGTGTGGTGCACCGTTATTCGCGTTATTAGATGGATGCCATACTAGCGCGCATTTTGGGTTTGCATGTGAGCTTAAGTCGCTTTCACACATAAAACCTTATTATATTTCATACAAATTCTTAGTAAATATAATGTTGTTTACAAATTGATTAGGTACCCAAACACACACGCAAAGGACATTAATAATTGTCCCCTCCAATTCCAATTAATTAAATATTTGGTATATATATATGATTCATTGACAAATTAAAACTATATATATGCATAACACAACTTGTGAGAGAGAAAAAATCAACTAAATGGAATTGAAGATTAATGCAGAGGAGAATCATTCACAGCAGAGACGAGAGTTGAGATTTTGGAGATCGGGAAGAAATCAGAAAGCTGCAGTTACCAACATTAATATTCTGGAGGCGATATGCGGCGGAGAAGTGGCGGAGGATGGCCGAGTCAAGATAAGGGTGAAAAAGGAAGATCTAAAGCAAGTGTTGGAGGCGATTAGAGATGGCCGGAGTTTAGGGCGGCGGAGTTCGACAGCCGTACCGTTTGAGCAGCGGCTGAATATGATGCGGCGGAGGCAGCTATTGCGAGCGGCCAGCCACGTCAAAGGTAGAAACCGGGGCTCATCATGGCGGCCTGCCTTGCAAAGCATACCTGAAGAATTCTAATTTCACTTTTCTAAAAAATTATTTTTTAGGTATTTTGATTTGTAAAATTTAATTTATTGAACCGCCTTGGAA
The DNA here is from genome assembly GCA_963675135.1 of Galeopsis tetrahit. NCBI lineage: Eukaryota > Viridiplantae > Streptophyta > Magnoliopsida > Lamiales > Lamiaceae > Galeopsis > Galeopsis tetrahit. The sequence continues at coordinate 46,468,604 of OY776121.1, forward strand.
TTTTACTAGTAGTAGGTTCTTGTAAAGAGCGGCAATGAATATTATTGACACGCATATATTATTGTTTTACATTTTGTAATGAGTGAAAAGTTGAGGGGTAATTTTGTAAATTTTAATGAATAAAAGTAAAATAAATGATTGAATTGAATGTGTAAAAATAATTACATTTTGTGTAAATATATGAACATTGTGAGGATACGATTTATGAGAAAAAAAATTCTCTTTAAAATGTGTAAATAATTGTGGGAAATGACAAATAAGAAAAATGTGCGTATGAATAAATGTATATTTGAATAACATATATTCACTATTGGGAATAGATTGTAATAAGAGTCAATTTTGCATGCATTCAATTTTATTGTTTAATTGATGTAATTTTGTTATAATTTTAATTTGATTATAATGTTGAGATTAAAAAATCAATTAAATAATCATCTAATATCTGAGTAAGTGCATGTATGCATCCCATTACATACAAAAATGTATCTCGTTATAATATAACTTTTTTTTTATGAAAGTTAAATACCCATCCCTTTTTTCCCCTTTTTTTTGTGGAAGTTAAATACTCATTTAACTTTTTACTAAAGCATAGGTAGTGGTGCTCTAACCACTTGAGCTATCCCACTTTGCCTCTCGTTATAATATAACTGCAGGGTTGATTACAAACATGTTTAAAGGCTCGCAAACATGCTCGTTTATGAGTTCGCCAATCTATTCTCTAGCAAGGCCGTTTATTAGTTTGCAAACTTGTTCGTGAGCAGCTCAAATAATTTATAATTTTTTACTAAAATAAGAAACAATAATTTATCAATTTTTTAATGAGTTTGGGAATCGGTGGTCGATGGTGACGGTTCACTTTTTGCGGTCCAGGATCTGAATGTAGGGGGGTTTGAAATAAAAAATATGCAGATGAGATCACATGTTTCACTTTTCGTGTTATACATCTTATTTCATTATATGAATGATATATTGACATGTGTTATATTAAAAAAAAAAATCAACGTTCTATAATATTAGGGGCGACCGGGCGACACATGTTAAAAATTCAGTAGGATGAAACATCAATGGAACATGAATAAGGTTATAAATGAGTCGGGCCGAGCCGAACGCGATGTAGTTCAAACTTGTTTGAAATATTATCGAGATTTAAAATTATTGTCTGAGCTTGTTTGATAATTAAACGAGCCGAGCTCAAACAAGCTTTATTCGAGCTTGAGTAGTTTGACATTTTACACTAAATTATCTTTTTTAAGGATCGAGCTCGAGCCGAGCTTTAGGCCGTACCTTACCAAACATAAATATATGTTCAAACTTGTTTGATATTTATATTGAACGAAACTTAAACGAGCTTTTACCGAACGATCTTAAATCGAGTATCAAATAGCTCGTTTAATTTTCAGCTCTAAACACGGGAATCGAACCGAGATACTCCGTAATTATGGTATTTTAGGAGGGTGAATGCATAAAAAAAAGTGATAACCGTGGCCATCTTTGGGCCTATATAAAAGTGTTCAATCCTACTATACTCACTGGGCCCGGCCCATACAAAACAATTTTATGGTCTTAACAGTAACAACTGCATTAGCACCGTTTTAGACAATAATTTCGTGAAAACTCGAAATCCAATAATGGTAATAACGGCCACTCCCTCGAAAATTCTGAAGCGGAACCCCTAAATTTTCACCTAAATATGGCCAAGGAATCCCTAAATTTTCACCTCTACATCGCACCTACTACTTCAGTAAACAGAACAATTCCTGTAAAAATCCAAGCTTCAATAAAACCACAAAACCATGAACCCAGAATCAAACACCTCCGTTCCAGATCAAGAACGACCTACGTTAATCGAAAGGAACCTAGGAGTATCGACAATTCAGTTTCATCGATTAAAAGACTGCTGAATTATGTAAACTCAGGTCATTTAGATAATGCACTCCAGATGTTTGAAAAAATGAGCAAGTCAAACACTTTTGTTTGGAATGTCATGATCAGGGGTCTGGTTGATTCTGGGTTGTTTGAGGAAGCCATACAATTTTATTATCGAATGAAATGTGAAGGGATTAAAGCCGATAATTTTACTTTCCCTTTCGTGGTCAAAGCTTGTGCAGGGGTTTTTGGTTTGAAGGAAGGGCAGAATGTTCACTCCACCATCATTAAGCTTGGTTTTGATGTAGATATTTATATATGTAATACCCTAATTGTGATGTATGCTAAGGTTGGGTGTGTAGATGATTCAGTGAAGATATTTGAATGTATGCCTGTTAGGGATTTGGTCACGTGGAATTCGATGATTAGTGGTCATCTTTCAGCTGGAGATGGTCGGAGTGCTTTGATGTGTTTACAGAAAATGCAGGAATCTGGGGTTGAAGTTGATAGGTTCAGTTATATTGGGGCTTTGGGTGCTTGTACACTTGAACGCTGTTTATCGAGCGGAAAGGAGATCCTTTGCCAAGTGCTGAGAAACGGGCTTGAACTGGATTCGATGATTCAAAGCTCCCTCATTGATATGTTTGGAAAATGCAGGGAAGTGAATTATGCTGAGAGGTTCTGTTATGGAATTTCCAGAAAGAATGTGGTTGTTTGGAATTCAATGATTGGTGCATATGCTTTGAACGATAGACCCTTCGAATCATTTGCTTGTCTGGAAATGATGCAAGAAAATGACAATGTGAAACCAGATACAATCACATTGATGAACTTGCTTCCTTCCTGTTCGAATCTTGGAGCTCTGTTACAAGGCAGAGAAATTCATGGATATGCAATTAGAAACGGTTGTCTGTCTCATTTAGTGTTGGAAACTGCTCTCGTTGACATGTATGGTAAGTGTGGGAGTGTGAAGCTAGCTGAAAGTGTATTTCTTCACATGAAGGAAGTAAACTTAGTATCATGGAATGCGATGATAGCTGCTTATGTGCAGAATTCGAATGACAGAGAAGCCATAAAAACTTTTCAAGATTTGCAACTTGAGCCTTATGTACCTGATGAAATGACATTTTCGACCATCTCAGCAGCTTATGCTGAAATAGCCTTACCAAAAGAAGGGAAGCAGATCCACGGCCATATCTATAAATTGGGACTTTCGTTAGGTATATTTGTGCTGAATGCCATGATTCATATGTACGCTAAATGTGGAGATCTTGAGTCTGCACGCAGAATTTTTAATAAGATGTCGTTTAAGGATCTTGTGTCGTGGAACACCATCATTATGGCTTATGCTATTCATGGATATGGAGAATATTGTTCCACATTGTTCTCTGAGATGATAAGTGAGGGATTTCAACCGAATGGAAGCACGTTTGTTTCCCTTTTGTCAGCTTGTAGCATAGCTGGTCTTGAGGATGAAGGTTGGAAGTATTTTGATGCGATGAAGAGGGATTATGAACTAGAGCCTGGAATAGAGCATTATGGATGCATGCTAGATTTGATAGGGCGCAGTGGTAATTTTGACCATGCTAAACGCTTCATAGAAGAAATGCCACTCGCCCCGACTCACCGGATATGGGGATCTCTATTGGCTGCAAGTCGACATCATAGAAACATCGAATTTGCTGAGATGGCAGCAAACCACATTTTCTCTTTCAATAATGATAATACTGGATGCTATGTGTTGCTCTCTAACATCTATGCTGAAGTTGGAAGATGGGAAGATGCAGAACGCGTTAGGCGTTTGATGAAGAAACAGGGTTTGGAGAGAACCGCCAGTTGCAGCATCGTTGAATGCAATGGTAAAACTTACAAGTTGAGAAATTATGATAAATCACAAAGTGGGAGCTATGTTGTTTATGATGTTCTTGATATTCTTTCAAGAAAGATAGGGGAGGACCTATATCAATGCAGTTTGTCTAAATTTAAGCCACCAAATCTAGTGAAAGCAAGAGTGGATTCTCCCATGTTTCACAGTGTGAGATTGGCTATTTGTTTCGGTTTGATTGGGACGACGTCTGGAGAAGCCGTGATTATTAGAAAGAACGTGAGAATATGCGAAGATTGCCATAATGCTGCTAAAAAGATGTCACAGGTTACAAACAGAGAGATAGTTGTTGGGGATTCAAAAATGTATCATCACTTTAAACATGGGGTGTGCTCATGTGGAGATTACTGGTGATGAGTTAGATTTGATTTCATAGTCTTGAATCCAATTTGATAGAACTAGTAAATACAAGTATCATTGAATGCATTTGTATCATAAATTCATTAAATTGGTTGTATGTTAAAGTGTTCATATCTGTTCCAACTTTCTAGTTGTATTTTACTCAAGTTTTGGTATGTTTTTAGTATAGCAACTAATACTGCAAACAAATTATGAAACAACTAATACTGTTTAAAAACGAGACTTTGTCGTTTCTTGGATGGGGACGTTATGCATGAAATGTGACCATTCATGGCTAGAAGCCTAGAATGATATTGCATTTTAAACTTTATGGTAGTAAACCATGTTTATATCTCAAACTTCATCGTATCATAACACGTTGCATTGGTATTGTTAGTACTTTATTGTGTCATTTTGCACTTTGCATAAACATTTTGATGTAACGTATACTGATATAACGAAACACGTGACCCAAAATTTCCTTTTTCTTTTTTGGGAAGAGGCTGTAACAATCACTTAGCCAATGCTTTTAAATTTTAGCTTTGAAAAGGATGAGCAGATTCTTACACAATGAATAGATTTCTCCTAATTCATAGTTGAAATGGATTACATCTTATTCGAGTTTGGAATTCTGTGAAAAGAGAACAAAACTTCTACCACTATGATACATAAGTCACTTGCTAGGAAAAGAACCTTTCTGGTACATTAAACACAAGAGACCAACTCATTTATTTATGTTATTATAAATTAACTCATGCTTACCTTAATTTAAGTACAACCAAAATTATTATTCTTTTGTTCAAACAGAGTAAGATGCAAAATTAAATACATTTTTAAAGTTTTTGATCAAAAATGGAAAGATAAATCTGCCAATGAGACCATGCCCATTGCCCACCTAGCAAGTACGTGTGTAAACGGTGTTTTTGAAAGAATAAAATCTATTTAATGAACATTGCGATACTTGGTCACATGCCACGTAATTGAATTTGAGCTTTTTAAATGAAATTAATGAATCAGCCTCATGTAAAGTAAGAATAATAAATTTGTAAAACAACTCAATTAAATAAAACATAAGTGTGTGTGAATCAATAAATATATATATACTGAATTTTATCCGTTCACTTTTTACGCACGAAAACTTCAAACATTATACTTACTTAGTATACATTGGAAACTCCAAAGTGTTTTTTGATTAAAATAATTTGAATACGTAGGGTTAAACTAATTAATTGTCGCCAAGAATCAGAAATGTAGAGACGTGTACAGTTTAGAATTCGTCTTCTTAATTATACAAAATCCAGAAATAAAATAAAATGACCTGATATTGACATAAAAACAATAAATAAAAAAATAAGAGAGGGGAAACAAAAGTTAGTGAGAAAAATTCTCAACCAAACCAACACCCTAATACAATTACAAATACGTGGTCATTTTAGCTCCTGAATATGTGATTTATATTTCAGTATTTAAATTTTTTGACAAATGTACGAACAGTAACAGGAGGTAGGCAAGATATTTGTCCTAATTAGAATATTAGAATTTAGAATGTTCCAAATTCTAAAAAATTAAAATAATTAATTAATCTAAATTGTGGTGGAGTAAAAGAAAGACGACAAAGACCAAAATAATTAAATCTAAAATTATTTGTTTATTTTTTTAATTAATGTAAAATGACAAAAGTACACTTAAATTAAGTATTTTAAAATATAGCGGGAATGGAAGCAGTCAGCAGTGGCCCCTGGACCTAGCGCCAAGTCTCCTATACTATACCTGTGTAATACCGGTATTTCCTCTATTTTAATAAAAACTTTTCATTTATGCAAGAAATTTAAAAAATTTGATTGAATTAAATTTATTAAATGTGGTTAATTTGAAAGAAATAAAAATATAATTATATATAAAAGTAATGTTTTACTAAAAAATGATGGTGATTTTTTTTAGAACCGACCAAAAAAAAGTTGAGAAGTATTAAATTAAAAAATTAATTTAAATAATGCACTTGTTTTATTTTTAAATAAATAAATATTTCATCTGTCCATAAAAAGTATGTTCAATCTTATTTTTCCCTCTACTAAAAATATGTTCATTAATTAACTTTTAAGCGTTTTTTCTACTTTACTAACAAAGTTAATGATTTATAGACAATAGTAAAAAAATGTAGAGTTGGTCTCTTGGGCACAGCGTGTACATGCACATTAATGCACATGTTAACTCTCTATGTATGAGTAAGGGCGAATTTATTGAATTAAGTTACTGTTGTCCAAGTGGTTTCAAACACTTTTTAGACCCATGAGGTCATAGGTTCAATTTCTGTTTATTTGTTTTATTTTAAATACAAATTTATATTTGTAATTTTTTCCCTATTTCAAAATTTTTATTTTAAATACAATTTTTCAATATAATAATAGTTACCACTTTTCAGTAACAAAATTAACACTTTTCAATAATAATAGTTACACTTTTAAGTAAGTTATCACTTTTTCAGTAACAAAATTAACACTTTTCAATAATAATAGTTACACTTTTAAGTAAGTTATCACTTTTCAATAATAATAGTTACGGAGTACAACTTTTAAATAACAAAATTTCCAGTAACAAAATTTCCACTTTTCACTATTAAAGATTACACTTTTCAGTAACAAAAATTACCACTTTTATATAATGAGAATTACACTTTACCACTTTTCAAAATAATAAGAATTACACAATCTACCACTTTTCAATAATGAAAAGTATACTTTTCAGTACACTTTTTTCAGTTAAAATATCTACCACATTTCAATAATAATAATTACACTTTTCAGTTAAAATATTTACCACTTTTCAATAATAAGAATTACACTTTTCAGTTAAAATATCTACAATTTTCAATAATAAAAACTACATTTTTCAGTTAAAATATCTACCACTTTTCAATAATAAGAATAATATTTTTTTAATTTTAATAATTATTTTAACGGTACAATTTATAATTAAATATACCATTAATTAACAATGATAGCATAAGCAAAATAAAAATGAAAATTATAGAGATTAATTAATTAAGTGATGTATTGATCTATAAAAACGAAAATTGTAAATTAATTAATAATTGTAAATATTGATCGATAAAAATGAGAATTGTAAATTAATTAATTAAATAGTAGATTATAAATTAATTAATTAATAAGTAGAGAAAAAATTGGAATTATATGAAAAGGAGAAAAAAAAAAGGATAATAAGTGAGAATGGGAGGATAATGACAAAAGCATGTGCATCTTTTTCGTGCACATGGTGCATTTGAGAATTTCTCAAAAATGTATATTTTTAGTGGACAGAGGAAATTAATATATATATATATATATGATAAATAGTTTTCGAATTTTTTGTGGTTCTTTATCTTTCATTAGGTCTCTAATGGTTTTAACACGAAAATAGATTAGTGTGAGATTTCGCCTTATATTGAAAATGAACACCTGGTTTTTCTTACTATTGAAATTGAAAATCACTTCTAATTTGATGTGATCTGGATTGACGATTTTGTACATTTTTGTCTATTGATCTTGTACCCCTCCGCTTTTATTATTTATTGTTTTAGAATAACATTTTTGTTTTCATGATGTTTTTAGATATTTTTCTCTATTCTAATCCTATATTTCAATCCTAAAAATCTCTCCTAATTTTAAATTTACATGTATTGAAATTAATAAGAATTAAATTTATTATTATACGCTCATCCTTAACGAAATTTAACTCCAATACAGTAATTTCACAAATTCCAATACACGAATGATTTAAAATTTCACAAAAATGCAAATGTGAGTGTATATTTATTATTTAATACAGTAATTTGTATGTACAGCAATTAAAAGCACACTAAAAAAAGAATCCAAAATCACTAATTTAAGAAAAAAAAAAGAAAAAAAACGACCAATGAAAACAAAGCTTCAAAAAAAGCAGCTTTGTTTTTTTTCCCCAACACAAGATAAGAGGTATTGTCAGTCAACTTTATGATAACTGTCGTCACAAATATCGTCGTTAAACCAACCGTTGAAGACGACCAAGACGACGTCGTTGAAGCAGCTGAACAACTTCCTTTGTAGCCTTCTCCACCAGCGATCGTCGACATCACGCGCCTCCACCATGGGCTGCAGGTAGGCCCAGGCGGCGTGCTGCACCAACGGATCCTTGATAGGAATCTCCTGCCAGCTGTTGTTCGTCGGAGACGCCGTGGAGGGCGGCGAGGAGAGAAGAAGCTCCTTCATGCTGGTGTAATTATTATCGTCGTCGGAGTAATTATTTTGTAATGGTGGGGGGAAATCGATTAAACTGTGGGTGTTTATTAAGGGGTCTTCCATGGCAGTAGATTATGATGAATTAATGGTGGATGTGTTTATGCAGTGAAGATTATGGAATATATTTAGGAGAGAGAGAGAGGTGTGTAGTGTGTGTGTGTTTAAGTTAAGGGGGTGGTTTAGGTGAGTGAGAGTGAAGGGGGAGGGTAGGGTCCACGCGCATAGGGGAAAACAAACAGTGCGTGAAGACACGTGGTGGCGTATTGGCTGTGGGTGCCACGGCCCCAGGTACATTCCTAGAACCTTGCATTTTTGTCTCTTTTGTGTTTCCCAAAATTACATCTAATATTATATTTATAATATGTAAGTCAAAAAAACTTTAAAAGAAATGAAAGTGATTATCAATAAAATAAAAAAACCCGCCTGACCATTTTTTTACAATGACCATTATCTTTTTATCACTCACAAAAATAGTTCTAATTATGAGAGGATTTCACGGCTATAATTTTGAAGTTATATTTTAACTATTTGGAAAGAAGGTTACATGTGTGTTGATTTATTTGATATTAATTTATTCATTTTGATAATTTGTTGGGCTTTATCGCACAATTTTTTTAGGGGTTGGTCTGCTATGGACTCGAGTGCATGCTGTGCACCTAGTCCATGTGCACTTTTCAGTTTACTGACTTACACTTTTTGGTAAATGAATAATAATTGAAAAGTGCAACACCATTACCAAAAAGTGTAAGTTAGTAAACTGAAAAGTGCACATGGACTAGGGTGCACAGCATGCACTCGAGTGCATACTAAACTTTACCTTTTTTTAGTGGTTTAAAACTGTTGCCCAAAATTCTTCATTTAATAAATTACGATGAGCATTCATACCAGGGACGGTGTCACATTGGGGCCGGGGGCACTGGGCCCCCCACCAATTATATATATATATATATATAATAATTATATACTCTGTATATTATGTGATAATAGTTATTCTCATGATATATATCTTAATCTTATCATATATTTACAAACATTTTAGGTGTTCACAAAATGATTGGTCTAGTTTATTTTTTCTTAAATCACTCTAGTTCAAAATCTTTTTTTTCTTATTAATTTCACCTTTATTATTTTTTTATTAATCATTAATCATAATCGTGTCTATTTTTTAATCTTATCTTTTAATATTAAAATTTAAATGAAACTTTTTGATATATGAAAATAAAAATATTATTTTTATATTTTGACACATACATATTAAGTATAATTAAGTATATACGAATAAAAAATAAATGCTTGCATACAACGTTTGAAAGGAGTAATATATTTTTTCATGTGTTTTTTACTTAAAATTATTTCTTAATACTCCAAAAATAAATTATTTCTTCAATAAAGACAATAATATAGATTGATGGTGTATTTGAGAATTATTGTCTAAGTTTTTACTAAGAATTGCAAAATATTTTAGCAATTTTTTAATTGTTTCGCTTCATTTTGAATCGAACTATCAAAACTTCAAAATAAAATGAAAGACAGTTTGTTCAATTTAATTTAATGAAATGTATTGATAATTTTATCGTGTAAAATTTCAATGAGTATAATAAGTACATATTATTTTATCTTTAAAGTAATGTTAATCGGACCCCCCTATCGAGATTTTCTGGCTCCATCACTGATTCATACCATTTTTAAATTATCAGAAAATTTTAGTAGCATTTTATAATTGTAAGACCGTGTTTAGTTAGAGACGGTGGTGAATGGAAATGGAAAAAAAGTGAGGATAATTTGTGAATAATAATTGTGTTTGGATAGAGACTGAAAAATATGTTGGAATTAATTGGGTTTTGACACCCTGATTTAATTTAATTAATTAGACGGACTAAACGTTAATTAAGAAATAATTGAACGTGACATAGTCGATCTACTCGCGGAGTAGATGAACGTGGTATATTTAATATCTCAAAACCGAGTTGAGGTGAGTGAGAAATTAATTGTTGAACTTAGTCTTCAAGATTTAGTCTTCAAGACTTATCCACGTAAGAGATATTTTCGTGATTTCCCACGATTTTCTCAATATTCCCACGATCTTCTCAACAACCTCACGATCTTCTCAACAACCTCCAAGGGTTTCTTCTGCCTATAAATATCAGACTCTTCCCTTATACATCCTTACGCTGAAATTCGCCCCTCTGCCCTTCTACTCTCCTCTCGTCCCTACGCAGTGTGTTAGAGCTCCCGAAAGCCTTACACTGTTCTTTCTTGTGCCAGATTTATATCCGAGAGTGTTCAGTTCGTACTAAGTACGTTCGCCGATACTTCTTATGCAGTGGTGCTACTGTGTAAGAAGTGAAAGTCGTTTTACCTTTGGGAACGGAACGTCGTAACAGTCGAGCACTATCCTGGGCGTATTCTGTTCTGCGGGAAAAGGGTTTCCCTTGACTCGACTTATTTGTGTTATAATAATTGTTATCTGAAATCTTCGATATTGAAGGTTGCAGTTTACACGGCGTAAGAAGTTTCCAACAAAATAGAGATGGATAAAGAATTTTATGTTAAATAAAGAGTGATGTTGTATTATTTTATTATTATTAGTTAACGAGAGTATTTAGATGAAGAATGACAATAAAAGGTTGTGGATTAAAAGGAAAAAAAAAAAAGATAGAAACATAAGTTCACAATTCGAATTAGTGAAAAAATTAATTAAATGAGAACCCAAGACGAGATGAGGAATTTATGGTGGGTCGAAAGCAGGGACCCAGGATATTTACTTGACGGCGGGCCGATATAAATTATTTAAATACTAATATATGTATGACATAATTTTTAGATAATATATTTTTGTATTAAATATATAACATTTATTGTTAAATATCTTAAAACAAATAATATTTTCTTCGTCCAATAATAACTTTCACACATTATTTTTTACAACATTTCATAATAACTTTTACACTATTAAAATTGAAAATTCTTTATAAATTTCATTCTCACGTACACATACACACAAGTTAACTTATTTTATGTTTTTAACTTGGGAAAATTTTATTTTTAGTCCTATAACATAATAACTTTTACACTATTAAAATTGAAAATTCTTTATAAATTTCATTCTCACGTACACATACACACAAGTTAACTTATTTTATGTTTTTAACTTGGGGAAATTTTATTTTTAGTCCTATAAGTTTGATACATTCCAAAATAAATCCTTTAAGTTTCAACTTTATAAAATACTTCCTTTACCTTTCAATTTTTGTCTTCCCCTCCCCATGACTCGAACTCGGGATCTAAGGCCTAGGTAGTGGTGCTCTAACCACTTGAGATCTAAGGCCTAGGTAGTGGTGCTCTAACCACTTGAGCTATCCCACTTTGTCGTGTTATACACACCCTACTAAAATTTAAAAATCAATTTTTATTAATAAACACACCCTAATTATTTCCAATTTACCCTTTATCCCTCAAAATAAATACAAATTGAATAAAAAATAAAAATATGATTTAAAATTCAATTAAATGATTAAAAATATAAATTTTAAAAATTAATTAAAAAATATTCATTAATATGAGAAACTAAATAAAACTTTAAAATATTTTAAAAAATCAACTATATATTAAAAAATATTTGAATGAAAAAATCAATTAAATCCAAATAAAATCTAAAAATATTAAATAAATCAAATAAAATTTATAAAATAATTAAATTAAAAATACCAATTAGTGATTCAATTTTTAAAAAAACTAAATGAAATAAAAATCAACTCAATCAAAAATAAATATTAAGAAAATTAAATAAAAAAATAAATCTTACTTTTTTATTATTTTTTTTAATTTACTTTTTTTTAATGTTTTATTGAATTTTTCAATAATTTTAATTTAATTTTTTTGATGATTTATTTTTTAATTTCAGATTCTATTTAATTTTTTAAGATTGTTTTCAAAAAATTAATAAATTTATGTAAATTAATTATTTTTAAAGATTTTATTAGTTTTTTTTAAATACTTTTAAATTTTAATTACATTTTTTTTCAGATTTTTCATGTTATTTTTTTTAATTATTTTTCTCTTTATTTATATAAGGGCAATTTAGTCATTTTATATACATCTATTTTTGTATTTAAAATTATGAGGTGTGTATAGAATATTTTGGGGTGTTATTAGCTCTATTTTTTTAATATAATGTGATGTGGCATGATGATGTGGCTTTTTTTTAAAAATATGTGGCACCAACTTTACCAATTTTAATTCCAACAAAACATAAAGGATAAAAATTGATGTAAAAAAAGACAGAAATTGAAAAGTAAATGACGTATTTAATTTGTAAAGTTGAAACTTAAATGATTTATTTTAGAATTTATCAAACTTATAGGACTAAAAATAAAATTTCCTCTATATTTTAACTTTATACATAAAAAATTACTCCCTCAATTCACCAAATGTAGTCTCATTTAATATTATACTTTTTTTAATATGTGTATTCACCATATATGAAAGTTAGTATATGTCATTAATATATTAAAATTTAAAATGTCTCGCACACTGTAAAAATCATCCACGATTGATTGAATAGATTAAATTTATTGAAAAATAATCATCTAACTCTTTATTTTTATTAAATTTAATTATTTATGCTATTAAAAAAACATATATATAAATAATTAAATCTACTTTCACTACTATGTTATAACGTTATTGGGCTTTTAGACAATTAGGCTAGACTGCAGAATGATAATTAACGCATGAAAATTTATGTACTATTTAAATTTGGGTATATAAAATATATACTAGTAAAAAAATAAAAAAATCTGAAGGGCCAAGGCCACCCTACATTCTTGCTAGTTACGCCTTGGTTGAAAGTATCGCCCCATCGATCTGTCCTTGAATATGGAGACTCGGGTCATATCATTGTCGAATTTCTTATCCCATCTATCCTTGAATATGGAGACTCGGGTCATATTATTGTCGAATTTCTTATCCCATCTATCCTTGAACATGAAGAATGATGGAATGGGGGATGGCCATCCGAATTTCTCATCCCAAACCAAACACAACGTTCAGAAATTTCGAACAATAAACCCTATTTTTGTGCAGGTTCTAAATGAGTTAAATTTAATGTATTCTATTCTATTATTACTTCTAAGATAGATGTATTGAATTTTTTTTAGATCTAATTGTACTATACTTACATTTATTTAGGATTTGTGTGCGTATTTGTATATAATATTTAAATATGAAATTCTGAATCGATTTTATATATAGTATCATAATCACTAATTAATTTTTATTTTATTTTTTTAATCAATTCTAAGTAGCCATCTTTTTCGTTTTTTATAACATATATTAATAAATCACCATGAGTTCTGTAAATCACCATGAGTTCTGTAACAGCACAAAATAGTTGTACAAAAGATAAACAAAACCAACAACATATACTACCGGTCACTAAAATTAAAAGATACACATTTTGATTTCCTTCATTTCCAACCAGCTCCACAGCTTAAATTTAATATCTCCAATAATTTTTAGTTTATGTGATTTCTTCGTAAACATCACTTTCTTCGAGTGCAAAGTCACAAAGTGTATGTATATCAAAATATCAAACACTCGCAAATAAGCATAAAAGACGAGAAAAAAGAAGGTAGACATACATATGTTCAGTAAGAATTTGTGTGTTACAACTTACAACTCTAGTTTGGTCTATTGATTGCTTTCTCTAAAGACATGAACTTAATTTTTCTAATACCGGGGTCTCAAACAAATTTTTACCATAATTTGATAAAAGAATTTGTGAAGGAGTACAAGCTAACATATGAAAAAGTATTAGTCAGTGTAATTGTAATTTCTATTTCTTGTACTTTTTCATTTGTTGACTTGTACACCTTCATAGAATTTGACCTACAATTTTATAGTAAAAAAGTTGATAGAGTTATTTGTAACTTATTTCACGCATAAACTCCATTTTTACTTAAAAGAGCAAGAAGAGGATATTCTCAAATCTTGAAAATTATGAAAAAATTAGTACTCCGTATTAAATCTTGGAGATATTATCTTACATATATGCAGGGGCGGACGAGTAAGGGACATGGAGGTACGATTGTACCCCAACTTCAAAATATTTGTTTGAGTGTATATATATGCATTTTCTATGTTTTTTTATGGATGAATTATAAAATATTGTTAATACCTCTTGAAACTAGATTCAATAAAATTCTATCTCATCTGAAGAGTGTCAGCCATTCACTAATTCTATTTAAACTTATTTGATTTTTGCATGCATTTGATGATATAAATTTTTTTGACTTCCAAATCTTCAATTATGCTCCAAATCTTTATTTATGTCAATTTAAAACTTTTATATAATATTGATTAATAAATTTAAAATATTTTTTTTTAAATCAAAGTCGTATTTCTACCATTTCATTTTTATTTGAACATTTACAGTTTATACGAATTTTAATGTATAAATTGTTTATTGATATTAAAAGTGAAAATGTTACTTTAATTTTTTAAAGGGATAATATGAATATTTCTACTTTCTTGAAAATATAATTTTTTATTAGTATGTAAAAAATAATGACATCTCTTGTAAATAAAAGATGTTTGAGGGAGGTTTTTAAAGGGATAAATAATTTCTTTTTTCTAATAATAAAATGTTCAATTAAAAATTAGATAAATGTTTTTAACAAATGATAAAATAATAATGAGTTCACTATAAAACTTATGTGAAACAAGTTAATTTATAGAAAATTTTGTAAAAAACAACTCATTTGAAACTCTATACAATATCTTATTTATTTACATATTTAATTTAATTCTATGAAACTTAAAATATAACACAATTATTAAGTATGAATACTTTTTACTTATTTATTCGCACCCCAATATTCAAAATTCTGGATCCGCCACTTCATCTATGATATATGACACTTCGAAAATTTAACAAAATTTTGGTATCAACAGTGACGAACAAGGTTTGGATGGATTGCTACAATTGGTTTGGTTAGATCATTTTCGATAGCGAGTGATACTTGAGTGCAATTGATTACACTTATACAATTGAAATTGAATTTTAATAATTGAGTCAAATGTTGAATTAAATATTAAATTGAATAAATTGAATATTAAAATTCAAATGTATCTATACACTTAATTGTATAAAAAAACTTACAGTGGACTTAATTCATTTATATTAATTCTTCAAATACTCTTTCACTCGTGTAGGGACTCCAATTATGGCATTAAAAAAAATCACATATAAACCTGCTTCCCCACTCTGTCCCTGGAGTTTGTCACTGTTACAGTAAAAAAAAAAACATGTGTAATTATACTATAATTATATAGTATAAAATATTGGCGGGACCTATAAATATTGGTGTAAAGTATATATATGTACATATCATTATATCAATGACATGTTAACGGTAAATAATTAAATAATTCAGCAGTAAAGTTAAAAGTCACACTAAAGTTAAAAAAGTAATTGTGGAAACGAAACCCACACAATTTTGCGTTCCTAAGCTTTATTTTTCTTCAACATGATGGAGGTCAAGTTTTGTGAATGTAACATGTACTTTGGATTTAAGTGATCAATTCTTTATAATTTTTTTGAAGACATTCTTAAGCCAATATTCTTTATAAAACAATTAGGTCAAATTGGAATTAACATACTGAAATAGTTTCGTCCTTTTTTTTTTTAACTCTCTTGTGTGATTCAAACTCATGACTATTCTGATTTAGATAATGGTTATTTTACTTGAAATATCGATATATCACTTTAATCTGAAACAATTTTGTATTATAAATGAAAAAATAATTGATTTTGATGTATTTAAAACAACAATAATTGTACATCCTGAACGAGTTAAGTGGGATAAAAAATTTAGAAAGGTGAGGTAAATATTTTTTTAATCAATTTTTTTTTTTTTTTGCGAACAATTGAGATGATGGACTTAAAGAATAAAGTTAGCTGACAAATAAGAATTGTTTTGTGCAGAGTGTTAACAACTACGATAACTAACCTATTTAACTGTTTGAGAATTAGTTAATTCGATAACTATCAAAGTAAGTTGTGTGCGGAAAATGTGTATACCATTAAGTCAGAGTTGACCGACTAAAACTTGTCTTTTAACTTATAAAAAATATTGATTAGATTTTATGCAAGGAAAACGATCTCAATGGTGCATAGCTGATTGTGTAATATGCAATTTGGTTAAATTACAGTTATAATGAATGTTGAACAAGTAATATCAAAGTTGTAAATTGCACACATATTTATGGTAGTTCGAAGACACGACTCTTATGTCTGCTCTACAGACATTGTTGTGAGTTAATAATTCCTTCCAAATGAACTTTAATTTTAAGTGTTAAGAAAACTTGGACTCTTCACTCTTCGTGAGCTTGTTCCTACTAGAAATAGAGAGTTCTAGTACTCTTTACAAGTTGTGTTTACACAAATAAATTCTACTCTCGATCTTTTGAAGGGTATGGTAATTTTAGTGTAGGTTTCTAACTAAGATTATCTCTCAAAGGGTATGGTAATTTTAGTGTATGTTTCTGTTGGAGAAATTGGTTTGAAATTGATTAATTTTAATTAATTGATTGATTTTAATATGAGAGTGGAGAACACTCGTCTTTGACCAATTTATTGAGGGCTATAAATGTAATTTCAAGGAAATTAAATGGCATAAAATCGTTCTACTCTCGGAGTAGATGTTCGCAGTGTATTTAAAATCTCAAAACCGAATTTCGGTGAGTGAGAAATTAATTCACGAAGTTGAAACGTCAAATAATACACTTTATGAGATAAAGTGTTATATCATGTTAATTGTCCCACATTGAAACTTTGAAAGTTTAATGGGGCTAATTACTCCTTATAAATAGGAGGGTGTTACAATGGTTCAAATAATAAGGACTAAGGAGCAATCTAATAGTCTATACGGATGCACATGTGTGCTCGTCCGGTTGAGTTTGGGCCTAGTCTTGGGCTCGTGACTCGTGGGTTTTAAATCTGGGCTTTCAGACCCATCTATAATTTTGGAACTTGAATATTTGGGCTTGGCTCATACAAATCAAGTTTCCAGAAAGTTGAAACCCAATTCGAAATTGGGTTAACCCAAATAAATTTAAAAGTTGAATTTGAACTATGACGAATTTGGACGTTGATGATGTCTAGGTACATTGACGTTACAAATTGAGATGAACTTAGACGTTCGGTTGTCTAGGTTCGTAGACGTTTTAGTAATGAATTTGTAACCGCAGAGGAGTTACAAAACCATGAATGTCAATACTTAAATCTTGTAACCGCAAGACGTTACAAATAGCATGAATGCCATAATAAATGTGGAGACCCCTCACATGTTGGAACGTGCCTATAAATAGGGTGCATGTTTTATGTTGCATATACACTCATACACACACTTGCATACTCACACAAAGAGACACGACACTTGATTTCATATAAAAAATCATAACATCATACATATTTGCATCGAGCATATAGAGTGCAGTCCAGATTTCGTGTCGATTCAGTTCGTTGGAACTCTATACGTTGTGGTGCTGCTCGTATAGAGGCGAAAGTCGTTTTACCTTTTAAAACGTTACGTCAAACCGTGAGCACTAGCCGGGACGTATTCGTTTTGCGGGGAAAGGGTTTCCTTGACTCGACTTTAACTTTGTTCCTACTGTTCGTGAGATGAAGTCGTTGCTGCTGATTTCGAGAACCTGCCTGTTTTGGGAAGCTGTTAAAGGAGAAACGCTGCTAAAAGAGGAAAATCGAAGATTTTGTGTAAATATTAATTTAATTGTATTTACAATTTTGTTATTTATTTCTGTCAATTTTGTAAAGCCATTGTTGGGTGCTCAAAAATTCCAACAATCGCAAAATGAATAAGTACTCGTAGCAATGGCTAACGACGGAGATAACGATAACAACGTTATAATTAGCAAGGTTCCTCTGGGAGGATCCACCCGTGGTCGATGAAAACGACACGAATATTGCTAAACATGTTGTCTGCGACCAATGGGTCGTTGTGACTTTATGAGTCGTAACTATGTCCTTGGAGGACTAGTTGACGTGTTGTATAACGTGTACCAGTCGGTTCGTACTGCCAAAGAACTGTGGGAATCTTTGGAACGAAAGTACAAAACCGAGGATGCCAGAACTAAGAAGTTCGTGGTATGAGTCTCTATGACTTGTTGAGAAACTCCGGATTGAAAAATACAATTGGAGAATGATCAAATGCTATAATAATAATAGCATATGAATAAAATTACATTTACGATTATTTATGTAATTAAATGTTCCTCTTTATAGCGTTTGAGATTTTTGTAAATCTAAAGCTATAAAAAGATTAATAAATTATAATTTATTAATATTTCAAATATCAATAAACCGAAAGGGTGTATGATATGCGTGGAAGTTTAAAAATTGACAAAAATTGTCATTTAATTTTGAAAGGAATATTAGACCTCTACACTTAAGTCACATAGACGTATGTGATTTGAAGTTTGTGTAATTAGAGGTGGATTTGTAAATACCTCAAAATGTGGGGGTATTTAAAAATGTTTGGTCTCAAGCAGATCTGCTACAAAAGGCTTAAAACCGAGATCAAACAAATGTGCTAGAAGGAATGAGTCCAAAAATCCACAAATAAAAACGTAAACAGTGGTAACCCAACCATGTTGACTAGAGATCCCAAGATCTTGGTTCAATGGGAAAACTAAGCTGTGAATGTTAGTTGGAAACACTTGGTATTCCCGACTATTCCTTGGAGAGCACAACACCAAGTGTCGAAACCCGTAAGATTGTGGTAAAGGTTAAGTCTTTGACTTTTAATGATTCCTAACGCCTCGAGGAGGTTGAGTATGACGGGATACTATAAAGGAGATCACCTATAAAAGTGAGAAGTGAGGGCCGCTTCGACTAACACTTATTAAATTAAAGGATGTCCATCGCCGAAACGGACAAAAACTTGAGAACGAAAAGGCATTGAGGCTTTATTGTGTCTACACTGTTGTCTCGGTACACACCAAGGAGGAATAGTTCAAGGCATTGTGTCCACTAAGCCACCGGTGTACTCGATAGTGTTTGACTACGGAAGGTTCAAAGCCACAAGCTACCTATCCGGATGCAATAGTGTCTCTTGAGAACTGGATTGCGAGTCTGCATAATTATAGGTGTAATTTCCACTCATGTGGGGAATTGTGGGAGAAATTGGTTTGAAATTGATTAATTTTAATTAATTGATTGATTTTAATATGAGAGTGGAGAACACTCGTCTTTGACCAATTTATTGAGGGCTATAAATGTAATTTCAAGGAAATTAAATGGCATAAAATCGTTCTACTCTCGGAGTAGATGTTCGTAGTGTATTTAAAATCTCAAAACCGAATTTCGGTGAGTGAGAAATTAATTCACGAAGTTGAAACGTCAAATAATACACTTTATGAGATAAAGTGTTATATCATGTTAATTGTCTCACATTGAAACTTTGAAAGTTTAATGAGACTAATTACTCCTTATAAATAGGAGGGTGTTACAATGGTTCAAATAATAATGACTAAGGAGCAATCCAATAGTCTATACGGATGCACGTGTGTGCTCGTCCGGTTGAGTTTGGGCCTAGTCTTGGGCTCGTGACTCGTGGGTTTTAAATTTGGGGTTTCGGACCCATCTATAATTTTGAAACTTGAATATTTGGGCTTGGCTCATACAAATCAAGTTTCCAGAAAGTTGAAACTCAATTCGAAATTGGGTTAACCCAAATAAATTTAAAAGTTGAATTTGAACTATGACGAATTTGAACGTTGATGATGTCTAGGTACATTGACGTTACAAATTGAGATGAACTTAGACGTTCGGTTGTCCAGGTTCGTAGACGTTTTAGTAATGAATTTGTAACCGCAGAGGAGTTACAAAACCATGAATGTCAATACTTAAATCTTGTAACCGCAAGACGTTACAAATAGCATGAATGCCATAATAAATGTGGAGACCCCTCACATGTTGGAACGTGTCTATAAATAGGGTGCATGTTTTATGTTGCATATACACTCATACACACACTTACATACTCACACAAAGAGACACGACACTTGATTTCATATAAAAAATCATAACATCATACATATTTGCATCGAGCATATAGAGTGCAGTCCAGATTTCGTGTCGATTCAGTTCGTTGGAACTCTATACGTTGTGGTGCTGCTCGTATAGAGGCGAAAGTCGTTTTACCTTTTAAAACGTTACGTTAAACCGTGAGCACTAGCCGGGACGTATTCGTTTTGCGGGGAAAGGGTTTCCTTGACTCGACTTTAACTTTGTTCCTACTATTCGTGAGATGAAGTCGTTGCTGCTGATTTCGAGAACCTGCCTGTTTTGGGAAGCTGTTAAAGGAGAAACGCGGCTAAAAGAGGAAAATCGAAGATTTTGTGTAAATATTAATTTAATTGTATTTACAATTTTGTTATTTATTTCTGTCAATTTTGTAAAGCCATTGTTGGGTGCTAAAAAATTCCAACAGTTTCTAACTAAGATTATCTCTCAAAGCGTATGGTAAGTTTAGTGTAGGTTTC
The DNA here is from genome assembly GCA_963675135.1 of Galeopsis tetrahit. Taxonomy (NCBI): domain Eukaryota; kingdom Viridiplantae; phylum Streptophyta; class Magnoliopsida; order Lamiales; family Lamiaceae; genus Galeopsis; species Galeopsis tetrahit. Next base: position 46,489,535 of record OY776121.1, read on the forward strand.
TGATTCACGTATTATGCAACACCAAAATACACAACCGCAAGTATATGACGTATATTGTAGCGTGATAAGTACGAGGTCGATCCCACGGAGAGGTGTAGTGTAAAAGTGGAGTTTGTCGATGTAAGTTTTAATAGACGGCGATCGATAAGTTTGAATGTAGCAATTACCCCTAATTATCTACCAACGTGTCACAAATAGACAATTAAAAGAGTAATAAAGAAATCGATCAACAAGTGCTCATGCAAATCACAAAAACGAGAGAAATACGGGTTAAACTCAATTAAGAGAAGGTAGGTTCTAAAACACATGCAATACTAATGAATCCATCTATGATTAACTATCTACTTAAGTGGTGTTATGCTTTGTATATAAGATTGATCACACAATAGAGAATTAAAATAAGTCTTTTCAATCCAAATAATTCAAGAGAAATATCACACAACTTAGTATCTCTACCTAAATTGCATCATAAAACCCAATCAAGCTCCTAAGATCATCACACATCTTCCTAATCATTGATCATCTTTCAATCTCTCAATAAAATTAGGTCAAATGCTTGCAATCAATTAATTAAAAGAGATTTTTCAATCCAATTTCAATTAACTAAGATTAACACATCACTATTGTACACTAATGACAGTTTTGCAATGGAAATCAAGCATTCAAATAGAATTAAGCCACACAAACATCAATTAAGAAAAACATTAATTCATAAACTTCATCAAAAGTATTTACAAGACCCTAGAACCAAAAGTGTTATAGTCAATCAACAACATAATCTAATTAACAAAACCAAATGAAATAACTAAATCAAAAGAGAAAGAAATAGAAAGTTTAGTCTAATGTATGGTGTGGAATGGAAATCTCAAGCTTTTGGTGCCTTCCTTACTTGAATTGATGGAGAATTGAAGAAATTGTTGCCACAACACCTCCAAATGTATGTTTGTATGTGAGAAATTCTTAGAATTGGGGGAAAGTACAATTGATTTCAAGAATTGGGGCTTATATAGTGTTGGGGTAGGGTTTGGGTGCAAGAATTGCAATTAGATCCCAAAAAAATGGCCACAATGCACAAAGGGCACCGAAAATGGGGTGGCACGGCCGTGCAATGTGAGATGATGGTTTTCAGGGGGCTCAACCGTGCTGCGCAGCATCGACAATTCCTCGAGCTCGGGCGATATGGAGCCTTGGTCGTGCACTCTCGTGGACTCAAAAAGGTTGTGTCGAGGTCAGCCTGCTCGGGGAGGCAGCTCGGCCGAGGTGCGCAAATTTGGTCTTGGGGGGCAGCTCGGTCGTGCCTTGGTCGACCCTCCAACATACGGTGTCGAGGTCGGCCAACTCGAGCTCCCTTCTCGGCCGTGGCACGAATTTTGGCTTGGAGGATAGCTCGGCCGAGGCATGAGCTCGGCCATGCTCCTGCTTGGCCTTAAATTTACGGTGTCGAGCACGCTCTCCTCGATCAGCGTGCTCGGCCGTTCCTCTCCTCGACCCTTTCTTATTTTGTGCATATCTTTCGCTTCGGGTGTCTGATCGACTCGATTCTTTTTGCTATTCCACTCCGTTTTTCGAGATGAACCCAATGGTGCACTCCTCCTTTTGGTCCAGTGAAGTATGGTAGGTGTTTTGCTCCAAATTCCATCATTTTCCTACAAAATTGACAAAACACAACATTTCTCTTATTTTGGCCAAAACCATCATATTCAATCCATAAATCCATGAAATCAACATCAAAATGAGCTTCACATGTGCATCTAAAGTGTGTATATTTCACCCGAATCAGTTTCTAACTAAGTGAATCTCTCTTACAAGTTGGGCTTGAGAGATTTTGATCTTTGGATATGGATAGATATATGCTTAGATATAAGGGTGAACACTTGAAAGATTTTACTAACTAAAAGTCTTTTGAAAATATTTTGAATATAATGTCAGCTAGATTTGTTCGTGAGTATTTTCGTATAGTTCTCGTAATCTTAATCGAAAGTGAAGGTCTTTTATTTATAGAGGTATTAAAAAATTAGTCGTTGGAGGGCTAATATGAAAGCATTATATATTCGGCATAGGTCTTCCTCGTGAGATGTACCTCTGATTTTTCTATCTTTTTTAGGTAAGGCTTCTGACACTCTCATGTATTTTTACACTATTGCTCTACTTAGATCAGATTTATGTCGCATCAGTGTCAGTTGTCACCTCCTTATTGGTCTACATAGATGTATTCTAACGATTATAAAAATAACATTTGAAGTCTTGTATTTGTCTTGATAGCTTTATACTCTAATCTCTTTTGACTTTTAATTGACTTGAGTCGGAGTTGATATCTGAGTTTAACCATTCATTTTATCTTTCTTGAATTGAGCATAAATCTTTTCAGGCTTAACAAACTTAGCATGCTTAGCTCTGTTGATGTTAAGGAAACATACAAGTAAACTTAGTGGATGTCAGATGCGTCTCTATCAACGGTTAATTGATATCTGATCGATACTCAATTGGCTTCTCTTCTTGACTTCTAGTCTTCAAAATTTTCAAGTATTCAGATTTTCTTACAGTTGAGTTAAATCTTCAATAATCTACATTTCGAGCATACGCGTGTTAATCCGATATTAAGCTCAGTTTTCAGTTGAGTTCCTCATCAACTGTTGGCGTAAGACTAAGTCCTATGCTAAATAGTTGATTTATACAATTTGAGCTTAATTTATATTACAAAGTGTTTTTTCCTAATCATCAAAATAATACAAATTTCTCAACAATAACAATAACCCCTTTTAACTCAAGAGATTTTATTTGCCTTTAATTTTTAAAGGGTAAATTAGTAAATTTTTATGTATAAAATAAAGAAATGTGTTGGATTGTGTATATGTGTGGGTCTAAAAGTAATGACATTTCGCATCAAATTGTGAATATTGTGAGAGTAGTGTTTGTGAAGAGTTTTTCTTTTTTGTGTGTGACAATTATTTGGAGATATTCGAAAAATGAAAGTGTGAAAGTTTATTTTGTTTCACCTGTGTGTTCATTATGAAAAATTACTACTAAAAATTATGAAAAATTAAGGCGTAATGTTTGGGTGCAATTGGTTGCACCTATACCATTGGAATTAGACTCTAATGAATTGAGCCAAATGTTAGATCAAATATTAAATTGGGGGAATTGAACATTAAAATTCGACTACCGTATGTATACACTCAATTGCATTGGAAAATTTGTTGTCTAAGAAGTAAATGAATCAAATTGAGCCAAATATTACAATATTCAATTTGATAAACTATTTGAATATCTATATTCATTTAAATTTGCTTTAATTTGTATATATAGATTTGGAAGGAAAAAAAAAATCGACTCTTTATAATTGGAGTCTTGCATTTGTGTTGATAACTTTATACTCTAATCATTTTCACATTTTTAATTTGCTTCGTATAGGATTTTTCTGAAATGATATATGTAATTCTATAATCATTTATAAATAAAATTATATATTAAATAGTACTCCCCTCGTTGATTATTTTTCATTTTCTCATTTTATTATTCAATTTCATTATACTCATTCTCTTTTTTGGAATAATATTATTTTCATTATACTCATTCTCTTATTAGAAATAATATTGTCCAGAATATTTATCTTCACCATTTATTCATTACTTATTTCAATTATTTGTCACTCATTCTATTTATAAGTGTCCTACAATACTTCATCATGATACTCTTAATTTATCTATTTTATACATAAATTAATTAATATTAATTAAATTTTGTGTTCTAAGAAATGTACATATTAAATTTAAATAGAGAGAGTATATATATTTATTAATTAATTACCCAATTAATAATAAATACATATGTCAAATCAAATATTTTGATGCTTGTACCCTATTCAAATACTTTTCGAATCAACGCATAATTTGTGTTTTGAGTTCCAATTCACAAATATTTAGAATTCCAATCTTAATATTCAAATTTGAATATTGAATTGAAGCAAACTTACTTGATTCTTTGGTTGAAATATAGAACATGGAACTGTTCTCATTATTAGGTACAGTTTGGTAGGGTCCGATTAACTCAGATAATCGGACCTAAAATAGATGTCTAATCTGACCTCAAATAAAATTTTCTCACACACTCGATTGTGTGTATACCAAATGAACGAAAACACATAATTTGTAATTTAATCTGGATCAATTGAGATATTCGAGTTTAAACATAGATATCTCAACATATCTACCAAACAAGGTCTTAATCTATTATACAACGAGGCATATATACTTAACATTTTTTCTTCTCAAGCATTTTTCTAAATCAAATGTTCAAACTTGGGACAACTATTTCATTAGGCATATGAGTGATTACTAGCTAGCAACTTTTGAAGCATGCATTGTGTCAATTAGGTTTTCTTTGCATACTAGGTGACTCAATAGGTCCAAAAATTGCTCCTTTTTTTTTTCTCCAAAATTCCAATATTCCTTAATGATTTCCACAATGTGTAAGCACCGCACCGTGTTAAAAAATAAGACAATGCAGGCTCTGATGCTAACAAGAACAAAAGTTACAGACAGGAAAAAGTGTGTCTTTTCTTACATATGCTTAACTTTACAGAATATTTTCGGATCCCCCAACACTTTTCAACATAAGAAATACCGTTTTCTATGTATTTCAACAAACATTCAACATCAAACACTCTCTTCTCTGAAAATCCATCACACGAGGGACGACGAGAATGGGCGTTCACAGGAACAGCCCGAGAGCTTCCCCGAAGCAAAAATCGACCACTCTGAAATCACTCCTCGAGCATGATTCAATGTACAACAATGAGAGGAGGCAGCAACAACGTAGGAACTCCGAATACGAGGAGATCCTTTCGTTGATCTCCTACTGCTCCTACACCTACACTTTCACTGACCCTTCGGAGTCTCCTTCACAACATCACATGAAACGAAACAAACTCATCGATCTTTTTGCAATCTTAAAACCGATGAAAGTGGCAGTCCCAACTGAAATTCTATCACCCCTTTTCGCGATGATTTCAGACCACCTCTTCCGGCCCCTGCCTCCTCCCAACACCTCCATCGTCAGCATCTTGCCAGACGATGATGACCTCATTGCCACCCCAACCGCCACCTGGCCCCACCTCCAACTAGTCTACGACATCCTTCTGCGATTGCTCATCAATTTGGAATCAAAGATTCTTCATGAGTATATTGATAATTCATTCATTGTCAATCTGCTTGGTCTGTTCCAGTCTGATGATCCGAGAGAACGAGAGAGCTTGAAGAATGTGATCCACAGGATATATTCCAAGCTGCACTCCTCAAGATCATTCATGAGGAGAGCTATGAATGATGTTTTCTTGGTTTATATCTACGAGACAGAGAAAAAACACGGTGGGATTGGAGATATACTCGAGATCTGTGGGACGATAATCAATGGTTTTAGCGTCCCGTTGAAGGAAGAACACAAGCTTTTCTTGATGAGAGTTCTGATTCCGTTGCACAGGGCTAAAGGCATGCAGGCGTACCATAGGCAGTTGGCTTACTGTGTGTATCAGTTCGTCGAGAAGGAGCGTATGCTCGGGGTGGTGGTGGTACAAGGTATGTTGAGATATTGGCCTATGACTAATTGTCAGAAAGAAGTTGTGCTGATTGGTGAGCTAGAAGAATTGGTGGAAAATATGGAAACTGAGCAGTACAAGATTCTTGCTCTGCCTTTGTGTAAACAGATAACAAAGTGTTTGAACAGTTGCAACTCACAGGTCAGTTCTGTTATTACAAATAAATAAATATTGGAGTACCTTCAATTGAAAAACTCTAATCTATCCTGATTCAGGTGGCAGAGCGCGCTCTATACGTCTGGAACAACGAGTGGTTCGTGAAGATGGCATCACAAGCAATAGATCAGGTGTTTCCAATTGTGGTACAAGGAATGGAAAAGAATCTGAATGAGCATTGGAGCAAAAGCGTACGCCAACTGACACAAAACGTCAAGGAAATGCTGGTGGAAATGGACCCGATTCTATACTCCAAGTGCCTATCACAGCTTCATCATCACTATTCTGCGACTATTGAGGAGGAGATCAGACAGCGAAACAAGTGGGAAAGAATAGAAATGGCAGCAAAGATGAACCAAGAATCGAAGTGTACGTGCTAACGAATTGGAGAAAGTAAAATCACAAGCTAGAGCTTAAATTTTAGGGTAGAAACATGTTTTAGATTTATGCAAGCTGAAAGGACCTTATATCATTATCAACAGATACGTCCCTCTACGAAGCTAGAATGTTACACACACACACACACACACACACACACAATTGATATAATAGCTCAATCTCAAAGCGCCAAATTGCAAATGTCAATAAATCATAGTACCAAAAACACAGAAAAGGCATAAGCAAATCTTGATTATTCATTTTTTGACATAATGATACAGAAAACTGTCGTCCAGCAAATACAAGTTCCAAAAGCCATGCCACAGCCTCCTGGGAAAATAATGCAAATATATAAATATAACGGTGGAAAATAAAATTGAGCGTCATTATATTTCCGTACTTTTAAGCCATGTGCTCTTCTGTAGAACGACACAATAATTTAAATAAAATTACTGGATCTAACTGGTCCTCTTTTAAAAGAATATCGACATAGTTAATCTTCCGTGGGCTCGCTCATCAAAGATCTTGATGCTTATTTTGAAACAGCTAGAGAGGATAAAAACCACTCAACAAGATACACATCCAACAATATATCACACCAAAACAGAGACTCCAAACCAAGATCTTATCTCTCCTCTTTAATTAGATGCATCCCTGCTGTAATATTGATCGAGTGTCTTTGCTGGAATACGATGAAGAAGTTCTCGTGGAAAGATTCGGAGCAGTGTCCATGCCAAGTCAAGGGACTGGAAGATGTTGCGGGTGTCATAGGCCCCCTGGGCCACAAACTTCCTCTCGAATTTATCGAGGAACTCAAGATATAGCTGCACATTTTATGTAAAGTTATATTAGTAATTCAGTAATCTCAATTCATTTATTCTACTAGAAATTGATACAGCAAAGCAGTTTATGTAAAAACAACGGACCAGATCTTCAGAGGAAAGTGCTTCCTCTCCGACCACAGCTTTCATTGCTTGAACGTCCTTCCCAATGGCATAGTTTGCATATAGCTGAGCATATCAAGTTCAAGATATCAGTCGAATATAAATGGAAAAGCAACATGAAGTTGTTAGACATAAGAGAAGTTAATTATGTATAATGAAATAGATAAAGATAATCTACCTGGTTAGACACATCGGAGTGATCCCTACGAGTCATGCCCTCACCAATGGCACTCTGTAAAACATTGAAGTGACAATTAACTAACATTATCCTATCATTGCTTCTGTTTGTTAATCCAAGTAAATTACATATTATTTCAACTTACCTTCATCAAACGAGACAATGACGGCAGCACATTAATTGGAGGGTATATCTGCACATCAGTCAGACAACATATATTCAGTGAAATTCACTAGATTATTTTAAGCTACTTAATGAATAAAGTCGCGTAGTTCTAAGGTTTGAAGACCTAGCCCAAAATTCAAATGTGGAGGGATCATATATGGTCCATACCAGCTAACTGTTTTTAAAGAACCAGACAGGTGATCGAACTGGTCAGATGAATGCAAAAGTCATGTAGTTCTAAGGTTTGAAGACCTAACTATGTTTTTTTAAATATATTACTATGGATGTAAAATAAGAAAATCCATTTAAAAAAATCTAAATTTCAAACTAAGTAAAGAAAATTAATAAAAAAAATAAGACGTGATGCATCACTTTTCTTTCTAGTCTCGTTTTTTCTACTGAACTTTGAAGGAGCGGGTTTCATTTATTATTATCAAATTTGATTTATTGAATTTCCAGCTTTCTCCTGTTACTGGTTCAAAACAAAAAAAAAAAATCATTAAATTCCAGTTATATATTTCTGATCAGACCAAGCCAAGGTCCGGTTCCCAGTTCAACCGACCGGCCAATCCAATTTTAAAAACACTGTTGGAGAAGCATCGATCTTGTTTACCTGTCTATTGTAAAGTTGTCTGTCGATATATATCTGTCCTTCAGTAATATAACCTGTAAGATCTGGAGTGGGATGTGTAATATCTGACCAATTGAGAAGAAGAGTAGAATAAGATTGATTCACAAAAATACTAAAAGAATATATGACTACCAGATAGCTAATGTTGAATATTAGCATATATGTTACCATCATTGGGCATGGTTAAGATTGGAATTTGTGTGATTGATCCTTTTCGCCCTTCAATACGACCAGCTCGTTCATAAATGGTTGCCAGATCAGTGTACATATAACCGGGATATCCACGTCTTCCAGGCACTTCCTCACGAGCAGCAGAGACCTAAGAAGGAAGTCAACACTCTTGTTCACACCCATAATTTTCACAAGTACTTGAAAATGAACAATGAGAACATGACACAGATATCAAATCAGAGACATGAAACAATAGTACGGAGTATTAAGTGTAAAAGCTGTTTAAATAGATGGTAGAGGCACTTTATATTACAAATAAACTACTATTTGACACAGCTGAGAAAGATGAATTCTATTGCAAATGTTACCTCACGGAGAGCATCAGCATAAGAACTCATATCTGTCAATATGACAAGAACATGCTTGCCACATTCATATGCTAAATACTCTGCAGTTGTGAGAGCAATACGAGGTGTAATGATACGTTCTATTGTTGGGTCATTGGCCTGCAGAAAAACTGATATTAGAATAAGACAAAAATAAAGATCCAAGATAAAGCTACCAGTATCAAACAAGGTTATAAGCACACTTACCAAGTTCAGGAAAAGGGTCACTCTTTCCATCGATCCATTTTCCTCGAAATCACGCTTGAAGAACTGAGCTGTCTCCATATTGACTCCCATAGCTGCAAAGACAATAGCAAAATTGTCCTCTTCACCACCCTGAAGAATAGATAAATCATAAGAACCAAGCTGATACAGAAAAATCACCTCAAGATACCAAATGATAGCAAAGCACGGTACACAGTGAATTATGTACAAAAGGCAGAATACAACTCAGATAATGAGTTCTTTTCCAAGAAGCTCAGGAGAATATTGAAGTTAAGACCATATCACTAGCCCTGAATTACGGTTCTCTTAACATGATAATGAAATACTAACTTCTATCAATAAGACCAATTTTACATCTCAACATACGATCAAATAGAGGTGTAAATTATGCCTTATCATTTATCAAGCAACCTTCACATACAAGGTAACAACAAAATACAAATATGGATATTTGGGAAGAACTTAGAGATGAGGAATCTAATGCTATAATTGAATCTCATTCAGGCCTTTTGCACAGAATAACTGGAAGAATGCATTTTGATAGTGGCATTGGGAATTGTCTAGTGAAGGGATATGCATTTATAGTTTTAGTTAAGAAAAATAATGAAATGTTCTACAGAAGTCTTTTTATTAGAGTTGCCATGTAAATGTTTGGTTGTGGTTTAGTCGGAGACTATTTAAATTATAGATTTCTTGTCACCGTTGTCTTGTTGCAGCTAATGTGCAATATTTTTAACTCTAGATGTGATATATTCTAGAAGAACCTCTTTTATGATGATCATATACCTCAAGAAGGTTATCAGCTTTCTCCAGTCGCTTCACCAAACCAGCCTGGCGACAAATTTGAGCAGCAATTTCATTGTGGGGAAGACCAGCAGCAGAAAAAAGAGGAATTTTCTGTCCTCGGGCAATTGAGTTCATGACATCAATAGTTGAAATTCCTGTCTGTATCATTTCCTCAGGATAGGTTCTCTCACTAGGATTGATTGAACTTCCTGAAGAAAACAGGTTAAAGAACACATAAATTGTGGTCACCTGACATATATTCATAAAGACACAACTTCATAATCCACGGACACTTACCAGATATATCCAAGTAAGCCTCAGGAAGGATAGGAGGGCCATTGTCAATGGGTTTCCCAGAACCATTAAAGATACGACCAAGCATATCCAATGAGACAGGTGTCTTCAAAACCTGTAAACAAGTTGTAGAATAATTGTTATGAACATGAGTTCGAAATAATAAGTAAGATTTTAAGAAGTGTAAATTGCATCAGGAATCAACATAATACCATACCCTAACAATTTGAGGGAAAAAAAGGCCTAGAATCAAAGTCAAAACACCAGAATTACCAAGAATCCATTGACTGATGCCAAAGTTCTAGACCATAAACATATATTTAGCAAAGCTCCAGATAAAACCCATTATCGATCCAATTTGAAGAAATCGTTTGTATAAAATACTACACACCACAAAATAAGCATGAACGAGTTGATCACTCATTAATCACATTCATTGATCTCACCACCCCCCACTCAAAAAGAAAGGGTTAGTCCAGATATCAAGGCAAGGTGGATAGTGTGTGAATTAAGGAAACCTCGGGAAACCCCACCTAGGACATCAGTAAGATTAAACTGCTTAAGTGTGATAGTCAATACTTTTTTTTTTTAAATATGTGCACAATGGACATCAATCAATTGAAGTTCTGAGGCTAGGTATGAGGTTGCAAAGACAGACTAATTTTATCCCAAAGAACAGGAAAGAAAGAATACAACCTACCATTACTTGTCCCTCCCCTAATAAACGAACACATTAATCATGGAGCATTGGGTTCACATTGCATCAATAACAAAAGTTGCACATGATTTGGAAAGAAATATAAGCACAAGTGAGAACAACTATACCTCCCCAGTAAACTGGACAGTTGTATATTTGTTGTCAATTCCAGAAGTTCCTTCAAAGACCTGGTCAAAAGGACAAAAACGGAAATGTATTATTGCAATGGGCTCAGCACCTCTTCAAAGTTCAACTACACTGAAAGTATCGAAACTATGGAAAATACCGAATTAAGTCAACACAACACCAGTAAAACTAAAAATTCAAGGAAAAGGAAGTCTTAAGCAGGAAGCTCAACATAACTGTACAAGGGCTAATGAAACCATTATTTCTTGTAATTTACATTTTCAGAAATGATAAAAGGACAACAGAAAATTCAGAGATATCACATTAGTACAGAGCTCACAGCCTCACAAAAATAATGACATGGAGTAACATAATGAACCCATTCAAAAAACTAAAAATAACATTCTGATAGTAGTCACCTGAACAACAGCCTTTTCTCCATCAACTTCCAGGACTTGTCCACGTCGAGTTGTTCCATCTCCTAGGCGGATGTTAACAATCTCTTGGTACTTGGGTCCCTGTCATAGTTTCAAAAGGACATCTAAATGAACCAGATCACGGGTCTAAACTTACACAGACCTAAGGTACATGTAAATGTTGATACACAAAGTGAATAAATGATAACACAGAGAATACAACATTTACCTTGACTTTGTCAAGGATAACAAGAGGTCCAGCAACTCCTGAGACAGTTCTGTATTCTGCAACAAAAAAAAAAAAAAATAGAAAATTAAACAATTTACTAAAGTACTTAAATTCAATGAGCAAAATATTATGAAACTTCTACTTCTACTTTCATAAAACCTCAAGTCACAAATAACATAGAGGAAAGACTGGGTAACATCTGGTATAGCTGCATTAGGATTGTTGCAGATGTTTAAATGTAGAAAAGCATCTAAATATTTATATAAACTGATAGGAGATGCGAATAGCATACCCATCCCAATCTCCAGAGTTCCCTCCTCCAAATCAACATTGTTTTCTGCACCCATATCTAACCTGAAAAATTCACAACATCCCAAACCAAACAGGGAATTAGAGAAGGATAAACCAACGGCTAATCAAAGAAACTGAATTCAGTAACTAGCAGTAAGTTCTTCATACTAAACTACAGATTGTATTGCACATTCAACCTGCCTCCTCATCTCTCAAAATCCCCTCACATACATATAAGGTGAAATATTACATATTTAAATCTCAGCCAACTATAAAATTCAGAAGACATGCTACTTGTTTAACTTTTATTTGTATACACCAAGGTCAGCACCACCAAGATGAGGAGAAGAGGATCTCCATTAATGAAGTCCACTTCATATACATGGCAATCGGTTTATTGCCCCCAACACCCAGATGTTTCATTGAGTTGTTTTTTTATTAAAACAAAAATCAAATCACACACATACAGAAAGAGTATATCCCCTGAAGTGCTGGATCAAGCTTCTTTTTTTCAGTCAACATACTAACATAAAGACTTAAAAACTAAAATCAGTTTCCAGGAAGGTGTTCCTTAAGACGCTGTGGCAACAACAAACAGTGGTAAATCAGCATGGTAAGTAACTAGCTAATCAAAAATGACATCAACCATATACTATCACGCATTTCGAATTTCCAAACTGGATCACCACAAATTAACTGAATCAACTCAGTAACAAACACGGAGACGATTGCAGAAAACAAAACAACATAAATTTCAATCAAGACTTTCCGCCTAAACACACCTCGTGATTGGCCTAAACAGTAAATCGAGGGAATGCGATATGCGTATAATATGAAAGATCGCAGAGGACAAAAATAATCGAAATAGATTATTGAAATTGAAGAACCTGTAATTGGATCTGGAAAGTTCACATACCTTTCGTTTTCTGTTTTTATTCAATCAGAGAGAGCGCGAGGGGGGCGAGAGAAGAAGACAGTTGGGAAAGAGATGAGATGGATGGACAGAGCAAATACGAAGCTGAGATCTGAATATATTATAATTTTATGTTTTTTTGCACATAAATAAAAATTAATTATTATACTACTATATAACTTTCTATCTCATAATGTGATCACTTTTTGATGTACTAATTAAACCATACCATCTCTGGTAAATGTATATGTTATGTATAGTTTTTTTTTTTTTTAAGAAAATGTATATATAGTTTTAAAAACATAATAATACGAATTACTTTTTTACTTGGTGCTAAGAAGTATAAACAAATATATGTCCATAAGTAATAAAGATCACCAAGCAACGATCGTAAACAATTGCAACACAGAACCAACGAATTGTAATTGCAACACAGAACCAACGAATTGTAATTGCAACACATAACCAATGGAGTGTACGACCTACATGTTGAACCTCCAGTTCGATTGATAATTGTCTTCGTGTCTCAAGGAAGCGTCGTGGAGTGGCGTGTCATCTTGTTGGAATGTCGACTTTGTTGAAGTCTTTGAACGTTACATACAATTGTGTCTGAAAATGTGGTACGTTACAATTGTGGCTAGGCTAAACTTGGGGTCGTATAACTATATACCTTGCCTTTAATGCGGTGGTGTTTACTTTGAGTTTCGGTTGGTTTTGAAAATTATTTTTTAAAATTTTGGATTTTTGAAGTTCTAATAAATAGTAATATGTGTTTTATTTTGAGTTTTTTTAGTAGGAACGTTTAACTTTATGTTAAATTAATGTGTAATATTGAATGGAGTTGTATAATTTATATTATTATTGAGTATAATTATAATGATTAGATGATTGTATAATGATCTGGAGTTATTATATTTAAGTAAAAAAGTTGAGTGATTGATTTATAATATTAATTGATAGATTTAACAAGAGTGTTTTTGAATGATTTTTAAAAATAAAATTTTAAATCTCAAATATAGAAACTTAAACTAAATTTTTTGATAAGGCATTATTATTACATTAAAATATATTAATTTATTAGTATTACTTGTTTCATAATAAAATAGTTGTTTTATAAAATGAACAATAAATTCTTGCATAACAAACACATGTTGGAGTATAATTTTTGGTTTTTAGGTCTCGGCGTCTCGCCTCAATTGCATTATAAAGATATATATGACTCCAATTTTATATTGGAGATTCTTCTCAAGCATGTGATCGTTTTATACAACTGGTCAACCGCCACAGTTGATCGGTCAAACTTTGACTTCTTTTTTTTTTAACAGAAAATTTATATTTTTTATTGTTATTTTCAGCTATATTATTATACATTTTTCAGTTATAATATTATACACTTTTCAGTTATAATAACATACATTTTTCATTAATATATAACTTACACTTTTTATTAATACAACATACATTTTTCAGTTATAATAACATACACTTTTCATTAATATATCATACACGTTTCAGTTATAATAACATACACTTTTCAGTTATATATAACTTACACTTTTCATTAATAGATCATACACTACATACACTTTTCATTAATAGATCATACATTACATACACTTTTTATTAATATATAACTTACACTTTTCATTAATAGATCATACATTTTTAGTTATAATATCATACACTTTTCAATTATAATAACATACAATTTTCAGTTATTATAATATACATTTTTCATTAATATAACACAAGTGCATACAAGACTTTGGCTTTATACAATACTCTCGCCTATTTTATATTAGTTAATAATCAAATATGGGATTTAAATTTGAGGTGATCTTATGCAATAAATATAATGTACATAAAAATATATAATCAAAGTACATTATTGAATAAAATACACTACAGTATTATCAAAATGTATTCTTAAAATAACACTACATTTTATCATTCATAAATTATTTAATTTCTTCACATTGTTAACTTTTGAATATATCTTTCATTATATACTAATTCTGAATCTCTCTAGTTGACGTAGTTTCTCTAAAAGCCTCATTTTTTAAAACTCTTAATTCTTGTAATTTTAATTTTTTAAAATAATTTTACTTTGATGCCAAGCAGAATTAATATTGAATTTCGAGGTGGTAGATTCAAGTTTCAGGTATTTATTTAGTTTCGAAAACATTGAATTTGCCTACTTTAATTTTTCGATTTGTAATTTAATTCAATAATTATGACTGTACTATAGTTTGTTTAATCGTTAAATTACTAGATAGTTATATTTGGAATATTTAAATGGTCAAAGGAGAGTGGCGACGTGGTGTATCAATAAATCCAAGTAGCATAAGTGGACACGTTTCATTTGCTTCGCTGTGTGGGACCCGCACATGACAGGATAGCCGCATATTCGCTTCGGACATTGATTTTTTCTCGGAAGAAAGGGCATGGGGATACCCATGATCCATCTACCAAATTTATTGCATACTCCCCCGATTCGATAAAAGTTACTCCAATCGTAACCGTGCATGGTTTGATGGGCATAATTTTTAAGAAAAATGTTTTAGAGGTTGGTGATGTAAGATAAACGAGAGATATTTTAGATGATTTGATGAGATGTAAAGTGAATTTAATATTTTGATAAGATGTAAAGTAAAATATATATAAGAGTTATAAACTAATAAGGTCATTTCACTACTAGTTTTTTCTAATAAAACCTACACCATAAATTCTTGTCTAATAGAGTCAAAATTTGATTTTTTTGTCAATTATGCCCTTCCACCATATTTTGAAAATTTGAATTTATAGAATACACAATTATTAGTCAACTAAACATCCAATCAATTATTAAATGCAATTTTTCGAATTCCCGAAAATCTATTATTTTCTAAAATTTAAAAACTTTCCTAAAAGGTAGGTCTCTCCATTTATTTCGTTAAGTTAAGGGATTCTGAAAATCTGCATTTCAACACACGTATATGCAGTGTCGAATGCATATTCATATGAACTTGTAACATTTTAACTATAGAACCACGTAAACTATCAATAACTAATACATTGCATATCTGTATGACATATATCATATGCATACATAATAATATGCGTAAGTAGGTGCATATCATTTAAACACTTAAATATCGGTAGAATATGTTTGTGCACAGGAGTCGACATGTCTGTACATGTTTCAAATGCAGAAGTTAATGCATATCATTTAAACACTTATGCATAATTCAAAATAATTTCTTCCAATTTAATTAGAATCTGATTATTTTGCATATAACATTATGTATAAAACAAAATATGATGATTATATTGCATATAACGTTATGCATAATGCTAATGCATTCGATTGAAATATGATAACAATTTTGCATATCACATTATGCATAATTCATATCATTTCCTAAAATTAGATTGAAATATGATGATTATTTTGCATATCACATTTACTAAAGTAATATGATGAAAATTTTGCATAACCTAAAAAATCACTTAAATATAATTGCATAAACGATCAACTAATAACAAAATTTTATAACACTGCATAACCTAAAAAACAAGTTTATTCAGAGTCTTTGATGCCACAAGCGACGGGTTTACACCAGCAGACCTAACACGTTTAGATTTACTTTCAAGAACGGAAACCGGGCTTTGAGTCTCTTGAATGCTGGCAGATTTGTTCTATCGGCAGATATGTGAAGTAGATGCTACAACACCGTTGGACAACGATATTAAAAAATCGAGAAAGATTTACTGGAAATAAAACATGTAAATCGTATTACAAGGATATTTTACAGCGTAACGCAAATTACACAGGCCTCTTGTATAGACAATCTTTACACAGACACTTAAAGGCCAGAACTGGTATATTCCACGTTTTGTTCATCAACCTCTTCATTTAGAATAGAGAAAATGAGTAAAACATTTGTTCACATAATTAGAATGGATCAATAACAACATTTACTCTAATTCATAATCTTGAAAGCTGCAACAAAAATATGCATCAACATAGGGAGTCTCATAAGCAACTGGTCTGTGAAGACATCAATCAACGCCTAAGAGTCACAAAAACCTTTGAATGTCGATCAACATAGGGAGTCTCAACTTTTTTTTTTCAAAACAATTTGAGAAGGCAAAGGCAGATTGAGAGGTTTGTTAAAATTCAAAAATCAAAAACCAACAATCGAAAAAGGGTGAGAAAAAAAACTTACATATAAAAACACCATCAATAAGAAAGCCTCGCGGTCGATAGATCGGCGCATCGGAGTCGAGGGGTTGCGGATCGGCGACTGCTTCGTCTTCGACGGCCAAACGGCGGTGTCCATGGGAGCCACATATCGATTCTGATATATATATTTTTTAAATAAAAAAAAAGTTACTGAAACTAAAAAGGGGGAAAGCAGCGATGAGGTTAGAGAAGATTAACACTCAAGAGTCAAGACTCCACAATCTGACAATCCACAATTCCATATACATAATAAATTAATAATATAAAAGAACGCATACTAACTTAATCATTACATTTGATAATTGGATAAAGCATCAAAACATAAAAAAAAAACTGCATTCTATAGATCGACACAGGGGAGAAAAAGAAAAAAAGAAAAAACTGCTTACCGTCGGCTGTCACAGCGGCGAAGGCTAAGGGCGTCGGCGAAGGTTGAAGGCGGCAGGTGGAGATTGGAGAAAAAGTCTCACGAAGGCACGAATGTTAATTTAATTTTCTGCGGTTGCGCTGAAAAAAAAAATTATTGACGCAACAAAATTAATTGAAGAGATGTCAATAATACATTTCTTCGACGGCCAATAGATCGGTGCATCGGAGTCGAGGGGGTTGCAGATCGGCGGCTGCTTCGTCTTCGACGGCCAGGCGGCGGTGGCCACGAGGCTTTCTTCTTCGGCCACTTAGTCTTCTCCGGTCAGTGCGGCGGCAAAGCAACGGCGACGGTCAAGGTGCTGCTTCGTCTTGGTTTGGGAGTCGACGGTCGTAAGGAGAGCGGCGGCCATGGTTCAGCGTCGAAATCGAGGGGGGCAGTTGCAAGAGAGGGAGGCGGTGGGAAAAGAGGGCGGCGGCAGGGGGGATGTTAGGGAGGGACTAGGGTTTTAATTTTGGTTTTTGGTGAATGTGGAGAATGAATTAAATGAGTATAGGATTCTTATTTATTTATATAAGGGTATTCTGGTATTTTTAACTCTATTTTGACTCTATTAGAAAATTATACATCTTGGTGTTTCTATTAGATTAATGAGTTATAATAGTGGACTTATTAGGCAATAATCTCTATATATAAAATATGAGTGACAATTTTAAAAATAAAATGATATTGGGAGTGTATTAATTTTGTAGAGTATTTTCATATTAAGAATATGCAAGTAATTTTAGACATTCCAATAAAATCCTCCCGATCGGCCAGTCCTTCTGTGTGACAACCGCAGTGCTCTCTTCCTCAGCCAAAATCATGTTGCTCATAAACGTGCCAAGCATATCGACATCGACAACCATTTCGTTCGTGAGCTTGTATATAATGGTCGGTTGCACACTCAATATGTTCCAACACATCTTCAGTTAGCTGACATTTTTACCAATAGTCTTCCACGTCCATCTTTTGATTTTTTTCGCTCCAAGCTTTGCGTTTGTCTTCATCCCACGCAATGCTTGACGGAGGGGGGTGTATTAAGGGAAATATTGTATAAAGTCAATATTATTGTATTTTTATATTAGACTCGTTTATTTATTCTCTTTGATTTGATTTCTCATAATTGTGGAGATCTTGGTTTAATCCCCAAGTAATCCACAAGATCTTGTTCCCCAAGTAATCCCCAAGATCTTGTTGTAATCCCCAAGTATATATTATTGGAATTCTCTAATCACCAATTAAGGGTGATCTCATATCATTCTCACAATCATATTTGAAAATTCTTCCATATCATATCATATGTATATTAAAAATAAAAAATACCAATGGGCACTTTTAACCCTTGTAATAAGCGTGCCTTGCACATGTGGTCGAAAAAATGAAGAAAGTGTAGCTCAAGTTGCAATTGACTCTACGTTGTTATAATAAATTTCATAAACAGATGGACACATATATTTAAAAAGTGTAACAATGCATAGGGTTTGAGGAGTAATTTTGTAAGTATTTATATACTCCCTCCGTCCCATATTAATCTTCATAGGAAGATGGACACGAAAATTAAAAAAGTGTAATAATGAGTGAAGTTTTGAGGGGTAATTTTGTAAAATTTTATGTATAAAGTAAAGAAATGAGTTGATTTTTGTGTATGTGTGGAGATAAAGTAATGTCATTTGTGTAAAATTGAGGTTATTGTGAGGGTGAAGTTTATAAAGGATTTTCCATTTTAAGGGTGTGAAAGTTATTGTGAGACGTCCCGAAAAGGAAAGTGTGAAAGTTATTGTGGGACGGAGGGAGTATAAAATAAAGAAATGAGTTGACTTATATGTATGTGAGCACAAAAGTAATAACATTTCATGTAAAATTAAAAATATTGTAAGGATGAAGTTTACATAAGTTTCTCTATTTTAAGAATGTGAAAGTTAGAAACGTCTAAAAAAAATATATAAGAATTATTGTAGAAGGAGAATAGTACAAGATACAAATAGATTGATACAAATAAATTAGTACAAGCGCAAATTGATAAAGAAATTATACGCTATATATATATATATATATATACACGAGTATATCATTATAATAGACAAAAGTTCGTACGAACCTGCTTCACAAATTTGAGATTATGAATTTAATTGATCATATCATATCCAATCAATTTCAAATTAATCATATATACTCAAAGTTTTATTAGATCCATTTTATAAATGGGTAAAAAAAATGTTTTGAATTAATATGGTAGTGTTAATAAAAAATGTTAATCAAGTAGACATAAATAGTGAAAAAAAAAAAAAACAAGGTGACATTCAATTATAGTATGAGTCATACTTTTACAACCGTGAAGTAAATTGAGTCACAATTTTAATTCAATATTTTTGGGGGTATTTCTTTTGGGCTTTGGGTGGTTTTAAAAATTAGATTTTTGAAATCCGATAAATAGTAATATGGGTGTTTCTTTTGGGTTTTGGAATAGTGAAGGATTTAACTTTATGTCAAATCAAGTTGTAAGATTGAATGAGTTTGTATTATTATATTATTGTTTGGTGAGATTATAATGATTAGTTAATTAAATGTATTATATTATTATAGTATTATTATATTATTGTTGAAAAAGAATATAATGATTGGAGTAATATTATACAGATATAACTTTATGTCAAATCAATATGTTTGATAAGGGTGGTTTTGAGTGGATTTTGAAAACCGGTTTTTAAATCCCGAAGTAAAACGGGTTTTGGATCTTGAAATCCAAAACCTGGTTTTTAAAACCAAAAGTAAACATCCCCTTAATGTTCGCTATTCTGGAGTTGATTGCCACCTTTTTTGGTCTCTTCCTGCTGAAGTTACTCCCACTTCAGCCCCTTTACTTGATACGAACTTCAAGTTTTTATGGCAGAACACGAGGAGATTGATCTTATCATATTGATGATAATGGGAATGGAAAACAGAAGCACGGTTGGTGTCTTCGTGGTCCAAGATAATCAAACCACCAGTAAGAGTTACGTAAGCATGAGACTTTTTGATAGTACCTGTGAACCAGATGGCCGCGGCGATGGAATCTGGGACGGAGGACTTGTAATATCTCTGGAGGACTTTGTACCATCCATTCCGGTGTGGTTGGATTCTGTTCAACAGCCCAAGGACTTGGAGCACATAATATCGCATAGATATTTCAATCTATTCTCATTTTTTATTACGAAAAAGAATAATATCAGGATTAACTTCATTCTATAACCTTCGTCTAGGCCTTGTCCGCTACCGAGCCGGCCTGGTACCTCTTGTAAAGTTAAAATTTTAATTCAACAATTAAAAATTTATTAAAATTAATTAAAATTCAATTACATAGAATGCAATATGAAATAAATAATTTACCTTCAAATTATTATTAGTATTATGACAAATTCTATTATTCAACCACATCTGTTTTTTTTTTTTTTTTTTTAAGATAAGGTTGAAGTTCAATTATTCCTCATCTGGATCATGAATTATTTGACATATTTGCTTAATACACCTATGTTAGTATTATATATGATTGTACATATTGTTAAAAGAAATTACACCTATGTTGGTATATGCGATTGTACATATTGTTAAAAAAAAAAAAATTACTCAATCCGTATAATTTTATAATTTTCATTTGGGTTAGACACGAGTTTTAAGGAAAATTGATTGTTTATGTAAAAAGTAAAAATTTGAATGAAGATATAAATAGAAATAAAGTAGTGAAAGAGTAATATTTCCTCTTTTATACTCCCTCTGTCCACCAAAAGTGTGCTCACTTTTTTTTATATGTGCTTTTAAAAAAATCATATTTTAATTATAAAGAATATATTTAATATAATGAGTAGAAAATATATTTGGTAGATACTCAATCTTGTTAGTAAAGTAGAAAAAATATTCAAAAGTTAACTATTTAAATAAAATAAGCACGTTTTTGTGGACCTCAAAAAAAGAAATGAGCACACTTTTGGTGGACGGAGGGAGTATATAATTATATTGGCCAAGGTTAAATGTCCACTTAATGTGTTCACCCTGAATTTTTAATTGAAGTATGGGTAAAAAGACTCTACTATTCGTTGTTGGGTTCACCCTCATTCACAAAATTTTATTAATTGAAGTATGGTTAAAAAGACTGTACTACCCCTTGTTGCTGAGTTCACCCTCATTTACAAAATTTTTGGTATTCTCCATCTCCCTTCCAAAGTATCAGGTTAAATGTAAAATTGAAATTATATGAAGATAAACGTGGGGAGATTCATTTTGAGTTACAATTGTTGTATATTTGTGTAGTTAAAATGAATACTTCCTTCGTTTGCTCATAAGTTTTCCATTATTTTTTGACACATGAATTAAGAAAAGTAATTAAATAATATATATAATACATGTAATGTTATTGAGAGGGAAAAAAATTGAAAAACTTAGAAGATATAAAGTGAAGTGTAAGGATTAAAAATTTAGAATATATTTGAAAAAATGGTATGAAAATCTTATAGACGGACGGACCAAAATGAAAAACTTATAGGTGGACGGGAGGAGTATGTGTTAAATCTAGTTGATTCACGATTTTTTTTTCATGAACATGTATTTTTCAACACTAGTTCGTCGAAAATTCTCGGAAGCTTTTCCACAAGTTTAGAAAATTTTGGGGAGTTTTTTTCACAATTTTTTAATACAAAATTTCAGAATTTTTTTTTTTTAAAACAAATCAAGTTTTTTTCGAGTTTTTTTAAAAATACTCGATTTTTTTTTTATGAGATTTTAAATTTTTTTGACACACCAGTGTTTATTTAGTTCATGTCCAATCCAGTTTTCACGATTTTTATGTAAAATTCGTGCAAACTCAATTTTATAGTTTCAAAATTATATCATACTGTAATTTTAAATCACAAAAATATAATGTCATTAGCTGTCAAAAAAATATATATATAATGTCATTAAATTTGAAATACTTAAAATTAAAGTTTTGAAAGCAAATAAAGTTAAAGAAGAAGTGTTACATAAATGAGAATGGAGTGAACTCAATCTAGTGTGAAGTCAAGAAGGGGCAGATAGATTATATATACCTTCTTATAAAAAAAAAATGTATATATAATCTAACTCTATATACCTTCTTATAAAAAAAAAGTATATATAATCTAACTCTCACACGAAAACGGTATAATTCATCTATTACAACTTTCTTGTTTGATTATGATGAGGTGTCCCTACTTCGGAGAAACATTGAAAGATCATGTGAACTAGCATCTTCATTATTATAATGAGATCTTTTGAGGAAATTTAAAAGCAAATTCTGAGGACTTAATTCAAATCGGACAATATCATACCAATTGTAATACATCCTCCCGAAACCCAACAGATTACGTGTTACTCTCCCTGAATCTTTAACAAACATGTACATGTAACATATGATATATATATATATATATATACAATATTGACGGTTTTGTAATCGTACACATGTCATACATCTAAATAATGAAATACAAGATCAGTGTAGAAAATAATTGGACCATGGGAGTTGTGCCCTGATATCATACAGATTTCTATTAAAGTTCCTGAGTGTTTGAATGTGGGGTTCATCTTCTTCAACAGGAACTATTCTGGCAAAACTTCCTTCATCTAAATAGTCCACAACTCTATTGGCAGCTTCAAGTCCAGTCACATAAGATTTCTCCTATTGCCACAAAAATATCACATGCATACGTTTTAAGGGTCGTGAACACACGCGTGTTAAAAGTTATTGCAATTTGAATAAGAACTCGAGGCGTTTTACCTGTGACCATGAACCGTGGCGATTTATGATCCAATCTCCAGCCATGTACACGTTAGGAAAAGATGTGGATCCCTTCATCGTGTGTTTATACGAGCCTTAAATGTGTGGACGAAGATTAGTTAAAACATAACCATAAATGGAACTTGGTGGTGAGGGGTAGCCAAGAGTTTACCTGGAAAAAAATGGGAGTGAAACTTGGGAAACCTTGTGATTTCTTGATCAACAACAGTAGCAGTTTCGAAGTCTTTGACGCGTGTTGAAAGCCAAGACACCACCTTTTGGACGATTTTCTCGTCTCTCAGAGGCAACAAGTCATTCGAATAGTACTGCACTTAATAGAGAGAACCTATAAGAAATTGAGAATGAATGAATGACAGAAACATGTTATTATTCTTACTAAATCAGCTTGGAGGATTGTTGATGTACTTTCTTTGTACTCATCGTATGTTTTGTTCAAGTCGAAGAATGTCCAAGCACAATAAGCATCGAATCCAGACGAAACATTGCTTGCATAAGGCATGTTAACCTAAAAGTAGTGAGACCATATTTGAGCTCAAATACAAACAAATATTACTAAACACAAGAAAATCTTGTTTGTAAGCATTTAATCTTCTTACCTTCTTATCAAGCCAAAGTTTAACAGTAACCAAATCTGTACTGTTCAATTTCATGATCTTCAGAAACTCTTCTCTTGCACATAATGCTGCACTACAGAAACACAACTTTTGAATTCCAATAACAAAATCATGAGTTCAAAGTGATACTGTTTCGCATACGAAGTACTATTACATGTTTAAACTTTCCCTTTGGTAATACCTTCTCTGGATAATTTCCTGCAGAGTAGAGATACCGATGGCGAATATGATCGCATCCGCTTTAAAACTCTCTTTCTCACATATAACTTCAGAAATGCATCCTGTTTCCTCATTGAGCACTACATCTGTTACTTTTCTACCCTCGAGAAATCTACAACCTTGAGCCTTAAGTGATTCCATCCATGGTAGAAATATTTTCTCCCTAACTGCTCCACGACACCATACCATATCGAAATGTTTCTGCACGAAACGTAATTGATGGATTTGAACCAATCGAACCCTCATATACGTGACATAAAAGACCAAAATCAAATAGAAAAAAACTCATTAAATGAACCTGGTTTGCTAGAACAAAATAGTATAGCATTCCTAGAGTTGCAGCAGCACTACATTGCTCTGCTGGAGCAAACAATCCTACTTGAATCAACGGATCAAGAACGTCCCGATACAGCCTTTCTGAGCACCCGAATTGTTTCAACATCTCCCTTGCAGTTACTATGAATTTTCACAAATTTATCCACTTGGTGAAGTAAATGAAGCATGTCACGAAAGTTTGTAACAACGTACATAGGTGTTTCTTACGTGGATCGTATTTTCTCCATGATGCGTCGGTGTTGTCAAAATCAATCACTGAAAACACAGGTAGTTAAAGGCCTAAGGATTACAAATTTATGAATCTTATCAGTTTTCAATAAGACTTTCTATATATATATCTATACCTGCAGCCATGAGAGGAAGAGATGTGAGCCGATCAACGAGGGGTAGGCGAAGGAACTACGATGCAACATAATTAGTTTTATGATGTAATTGAAGCAACAACTAATACAAGCAAATTCGAGAATTCGTTGATTCACAAAAGAATACTGAATAATGATATTCTAAGGAAGAACTCATCTCACAATTTTCATAAAAAAAAACTACTTTTACAAGAATTTCAATGCCACTGTACTGTTTTGTAAAGTAAACTCACACTTAAACTAGGAAAGATAAATCAACATTTCAAGTCCAACTAGAAAATAGAAGTCCTAAAATATGAATTCTAATTAAACTTGGGAATGAATGATTTAACTAGTCACATGATTAAGTTTTTTTTATCTCAATTTGTTTTTTCTGTTTTTCCATTTGAATCAGTTTATCAGAAGTTGCAGCTGAGTCTTAAATAAGAAACAGGACACTAGAGACATGCCTGAGTGTTGAGTAATGTCCCAAACGGAGTAGGCAGTTGCGGTGAGTCTTGAAATATTGGATATTCGACCTGAAAGAGACGAGACGAGGCCCATATTGACAGACATCATAGTATTTTACACACTAACCTTTGATTCAAAATGTTGAAAGTAAATGAATGAATTACCTCTAGTCCCTCTTCTGAATATTGCCCACATTTTGTCCAACTTGTAAAGGGCTCAACGCCAAGCTCATCAACCAAGTTAAAAATATTTCGATATGGATACCAGAAACCTTAAACACAGCAAACAAATATGTGTTATGTAGGAATTCTCATTCAAACACAAAGAAAGAAAGAAAGAAATTACTAATAAGTCATAGTATAACACTACAAATAATACTTCGGCGCACCAGTTGCACGTACAATTTTGATGAAAAAAAGAAAAAAAAACAATCAAGAAATTAATATTTTTTGCAATCATAACAAAAAACCATTAGAAAGTACTCCCTTCATCCCACATGTGTTTGCACACTAATCTTATTTGTCAGTTTCATAATTATTTGCACATCAAAAAAAAAAAAAAAAAAAACTTTTTCATAAACTCCAGTTCTGAAAAGTATTTTGTATATGGATAAAGTACTACTAATATTTTTCATACTCCAAACAAATACTTCTTCAATCTCGTGATTAATTGCACACTTTTCTTATTGAGACGTCGCAAGATTACTTGCATACACTCTCAATATGGACCCTACAAAATTCATACCCTTTCAACACGATTTTATTTTCAAAATTGTTACTCTATATACACTTTACACATCATCAAATCACATAAAATATACATCTTTTATGTTACATCACCAACCACTAAATATTTTCTTTCTTAAAAAGTGTTTCGGCCAAAAACAGCCGGATGAAAGGAGTACTCCCTTTTGTACGAGTAGTACTTTTCTTAGTTGGAATACACCCCGTTATATACTTAACTTGGTACAAATCCTACTGCACATATTCCTTGACAAATACCAATACGATAATCAATCTACAGCAACAACATACTATGATATTCTAAATCCCATATAATAATAAGATCACAACTGAAATAAATAAATAATAAAATGATGATTGATTACCACGAATTCCGGCATCATCAGGGCTAAGAGACTTGGTCTTGGAGGCAAGTTCATAACCACCTTCAAGAACTGTGACATCAAATCCCTGCACACCCCCCAACAATCAGACAATCAATCAATACCATATATAAAAAAAAAAATCAAGAAAAATAGTACCTGGTTGCAGAGGTGGTGAGCAGCGCCTAGCCCGGCCCAGCCCGACCCAACAACAACAACTTTCTTCTTCTTCTTCTTTTTCAACCCTTCCTCTGATCTGCAGCAAAACCCGCGTCTACAATTAGTATCACCAACCGAGAATTCGGGCCGGGCCCCCCAGCAGGCCAGCATGTTGCTTCTTAACGGCTATTTGAGTGCTCTCGGGCTTTTCAATGAAATTTGAGCTGAGGATGAGAGTTTAATTTCATGTGGACCCACTTTGCAACATACGTGTTTAATTTACTAATAATTATTCTACCATTTTGTCTGCAAGGAAAAGGAAAAAACAAGATTGCTGCTGACTTTCCTACGGCCACAGAAAAATCAAGATATATATTAATATAATAAATGTGTGTTTAATGCTTAAAAAAAAGAAAAAGAAAAGTTATATTAGCAAGTGGTTGATTTACTCAGAGCTAGATATGTTAAAGATGTCAATTTGAATATCTCATTTTGTCTATATTAAATTGTTGCTGTTTAAAATTTTATTTTTTAAACTCAATTATTCAAAACTAATTTATTCTACCAAACTGGATTTTAAGCCTATCGACTCATGTTCTATTTATTTATTTCCAATATGTTCTATTTTTTTTTTCCCAAGTGTGTTGATTTTGGGTATTATTTGGCTCGTGACCATACACGTACTGCAAGTTCTTATCAACATATTCTAGTTCTAATAAAACAATCTAATGTCGATTGATGGTGTGACACCTCTTAATGAAACAACATTATTTTTTATTTTTCGATTTAACCTCGAAACGTCAAATTCGAGCATAAATGAAACTGTTAAAAAATTTAAATTGTAACAATGTTTAAAATTAGTGATTTATTTACAATTATTCAAAAGTCTAAATTAAATTGCAATTAAACGAAAAGTGTGATTTAATTTACTACTAATACTAATAAAAAAGTCCAATCTTTAACATTATGATTAAATTGATAATCCCTACTTTGTTCAATTATTATTTGAACATTTGTCAAAATCATTTATCTTATTACTCCCTCCGTTCAATTTTATAATTTCCATTTTTTTTTTTCGGACTGTTCAATTTTATTATTCTCTTTACTTATTTGAAAAATTCATCACCCTTCAACCATCACTAATTTACTCATATTATTGTAATTGACTTTATTTATAAACAATCACTTTATCTATAAATTGATCCCACAACATCATATTATACACCCAACCTATCTACTTTACACATAAACTAATCAATATTTATTAAAACTCGTGTCCGAAGAAGTGGGCATTATAAAATTACACGGAGTGAGTATTAATTAAACATTTTTATATTTAGAAAAAAAAAAACAATTTTTTACTCCATATTCTTTCATGCATCTCTTATATCACTTTTTTTTTTTGGTGGAAAGTTAAATACACATCCCTTTTTTTCTCCTCCCCATGACTCGAACTCAGTGCTCTAACCACTTGAGCTATCCCACTTTGTCCTTATATCACATTCCATACCAATAAATAATTCTTACCATTCAAATTTATATAAACAGTAAATGTTCAATTAATAGTGATGACGGGACAAGTACTTGCTCATGAATTAATACTATAAAATTAACACTTGCTAAATTTAGAAAAGTATTTTAAGAAAAGAAGGAGTAGTATATTTCCTACCTCCAGTCCAAAATTCGAAATAGCAGTCAGAGAAGTATATATACTTCCAGAAAAAGCCACGTCATCGACTTCCCTTCCACACTACTACTACTACTTCTACTTCATCTAATAATAAGGAACAAACCCCCCAATTACAAAATCTTAATTGCCTCAACCGTTACGCATTCTCGCATATGGCCACAACTCTTTCCGTCCGGCCCAACCGCGCCATCGCCGGTTCCGACCTCCCCAGATCAACCTCCTCCCACCGCTCTGGCCGTGAACCCATACTTAATGTCCTCAACTCCAGCCGCCGCCGCCCGTGGGGCTCTCTCTTCACTCGCCGCTTGTTAGCCGCACCGCCACGAGCCGGCTCTCGGGCCGACGACTCCGCTTCCTTCGAGATGTCAGTCGAGAGTGCTCTTAAAGTATTGGGAGTGTCTGAGGGCGCATCCTTTGATGAAATTCTCCGAGCGAAGAAATCGGTTATTGCTTCTTGTAAAGATGACCAACAAGCGATTTTGCAGGTCCTCCTTTTAATTTCTGAATCTGTAGAACTAATTGATTTGTATGTATAAGTGCGTGTATGACGGATTGCTGTTAACGGTTAAGCGAGTGTGAAACAGTGGAATTTTATGGTGATTGAATTTGTATGGTGTATGTGCGATTGTGCATAATACAGCTGTGGCTTTGATTGTTAGATTGAATTCTTCTTGTTATTAAATAGCTTTCTTTGGATTGGAAAATCAGTGCTTATTTGGCTGTCTTTATTAGTATGAAGTTTATTTTAATTTAGTAGTATGATTTTAAGGCTTCTGCAACTTAAGAAAACTTCAAAGAGTGTGTAAGATAAACCTTCAGCCGTTCTCTATTGCTCTTGAAATTCATGATGCTCTTCATTTGTTGATAGTTTAACAAAATTTTGGTACCACTAACCAGAATGTGCTGGACTCAGTATTACTGTTAGGTACTACTCTTAAAATTCAAGATGAAATTCCATGTGGGTTGGTACTGCTATTAACTGAATTCTGTTTTGTCTTTTCTTCACTTTTGAGTGCCGCAAGGGTGGTCCTTTTAGGGTATCACCTTTGACTCTCAAACCTAATGAGAAAGAAATGAGAGGTAGGAATGTCTTCAAGCTTCTATTTCAGACACAAGCTAGTAGAACCTTTAAATTCATCCACTGTTACATGGAAGAGCTGTGTAGACTATAGTTCAAGTTAAATATCACATGAAATATACAAATATTTTGTGGATCAAGCGATGAACAATACTTTCTTGCTTTATTTGCGGATTGACCTGCATCTCTGATCTCATATATGTGTCGTTTACATTAATTGTGGAGAACGTAGCTATTGCTTTTGCTTTATCCGTGATTTTTTCTGCTAAAATGGCTTATCATATACAGGTGGAGGCTGCGTATGATATGCTGCTAATGCAGAGCTTATCACAAAGGAGAGCAGGGAAAGTTGTAAATAGTGCCATTCGTTTTGCTGATGTTAAACCTGTAAATACTCCTAAAGTGGGATCAATGCCAAAATGGCTGCAGAATTCTGTCAAAAACCCGTCCATATCTGTAGAAGCACCATCTACTAATGAGCTAGGTGTGCAAGCTGGGGTTTATGGAGCTCTAATGGTTCTAACATATGTGAATGGAGCTGCAGCACCTTCCACAGGATCTTATGGTGGGGCTGATGTTCCTGGACTCCTTTTAGCCACTAGCTTTGGGGCATCCTTGTACTTCATGACTAAGAAGAATATCAAATTAGGTAAGAAATGAACTTCTTCCCCACTTTAACGACAAGTTGGATTTTTTTAACATTATCTAGATATATACTCTGTTTACATGTCTTTCCATTTCATCTAGAATTAGGATTAGGAATCAGCTTAATTAAATCTGTTTTTCCCAGATCTCTCATTATTTAAGGACCCTGTTCATCTCTTTGAGATTCTATTGAATTTTGAAATCAAATAGGTTTACTGATGGATTAATCTGGGTCTGTGATTTTTA
Source organism: Galeopsis tetrahit (assembly GCA_963675135.1). NCBI lineage: Eukaryota > Viridiplantae > Streptophyta > Magnoliopsida > Lamiales > Lamiaceae > Galeopsis > Galeopsis tetrahit. The sequence goes on from OY776121.1 coordinate 46,519,440, forward strand.
GGTTGATGCACCATGCGTCCATGCCAGAGATTGTTTTCTAAATTGATATCCTTAGGATTTGAGAAGTATCTTTGAATAGCATTTTTTTCAATTTTTTGGTGAAATTTGGAGCACATTATATGTGTGTGTTGTGGCCCTTGGGGGTAAGTTGCATGAAATTAAAAGATGACTGTAGAGCTGGATTCAAACTATTGAATACTCCTAAATATTTGCTTATGCCTTCTCGTTTACTGTTCTGCTTTATAGTACTCTTGAAATTATTTGATTATGGATTGGATTCGCGTATAAATTTCCTGTCTGAAATCTCTACTTTTGGTGAGGTTCAACATTACACTTAAATTTCTAGCATAACTTGTGTGTCTGCAACATGGGCTTCGTTTCTGCATACATTGAAAATTACATATTCAGGCATGCAAAATTTTCACTCAGATGTTTAGTTTTAATTGCTCAGCATGTTGATGAAATGTTGGAAGGAAAGAAAGATCCAATTGTAATCATCCCTCGGGGCAAAAGAAGATAGATGAATTCACTATGAACGTAATTTCTGTGGCTGGCTAAACGAGTCGAGTTTTATTTGTGCAGGGAAGGCAACTGTGATAACGATTGGAGGGCTGGTGGCTGGTGCAGTGGTGGGCTCAGCAGTAGAGAGTTGGTTGCAAGTTGACATTGTTCCATTAATGGGAATACACACACCAGCTACTGTTGTGAGCGAATTTATACTCTTCTCCCAATTTTTAGTCTCCTTATACTTGAGATAGAAGAAGTTTCAAATCTGGGAGCTCAACTTTAAGTCTAAGATGTATTCTTATTACACTTGTACAAATGTAATGATTTAGATCTTATCTCATCAAATACATTTATGTTCAAATTTCCCATTCTTTACGAGTTATATAATCGTGTATTTAGTTGTGAGAAAATGCCCAACTCCATTAGATAGAAAATCAAGAATCCATTCTACAACAAGATTGCAACAAAAGAATTCATAAAGAAAAACAATGTCTCAGCAAGTTGCTTCGACACACAACAATAAGAACTCAAACCCTACATCCAGACAAGCAATTTTCATGCTATCTGCTGTCATTTTCAATTCCCAAACCACCCTCTGTACAACATTTTTTCTCAGCGTTATCCATGGTGCTTAGCTCATTATACATCTTCAAAGCTGCCCTGGAGAATTCAGTTACAGACTCAAAAACCCTACAGAACCCTGTCTGAAAACCATTCAACGTGATCCTCTCGGTTTCTTGCATGAATTTCCGATGCTTCTCCTTCTCCATGTCAACCCTTCTTCTCAAACTTTCCAGCACATCCTTTCCCTCTACGAAAGATTCACCCCGATTCTCCATCTCCACCTCTGTACTGCTGTCAGTCAATCGAAGCTCAAGCATCCTGTTCTCAGCCTTCTGGAGAGCCATAGTCTTTTTATCAACTTCTTTAGACAAACTATCAACTTTCCTCTTTTGTTGCAACTCCACTCCTTGCTGAAGCCACAATGCTCTAACATCCTCAGCACAGCTTTTTATTGCATAAGAAACCGCCTTATCTGGTAACTTGTCCATCAACTCTAACCAATCATGACATAAAATGAGAAGTGGGGGGCCGTTTGGTCCACACAGGGGGGCAGAACTCCGGCCCCTTGAGTAGAATTCAACTTCTGGGGCGATGAATTTAGACAACCATCTATAAATGGCATCAGTGTAATTCCTTTGGGCAGCTACATACTCTGTGAAACGTGATCGCCAATTCAAAAGCTCGATTTCCAACTGATGCGTAGCAAGGCGATGAGATTCGTTGCAGAATTTTGCATAAGAGGGGCATATGAATGTTTTCACTTCATATATAATCTTGTTCTGGATTTCGTGCGATTCCAGCATGATTTTCCAGGTTCTAGTCATACTGCATTGAAAAGAAACAAACAGAGGAATTGAAACAAATGCAAGATTTGATTCTTTGTTTCATATAGGAGATTTCTTTTTTTACCCTTGAAGTAATTCTCTTATTTGTGGCTCCAGTTCGTCACCAATCAATTTCTCGATTTGATTTGAAATAGTTTCAGCACTTCGAATTGCGACGAGGATCCTGCTGTACAAATCTTTGATTGCTGCTCTGCTTTTGTCCACTGTAAGCCCTTCATCTCCTCGAACATCTTGATTCTTAAGCTGATTGCATTTCCTTTCATAAATTCTTCTGATGCTATCTCCATCCTAGCCAACCAAGAATCATGCCAGAATTTAGAAACAATTTTGTGATATACTACTATCATTTAAGGCCTAATTCATTATGAGTCAGTTAAGATATTTGGACCTGAAACTAGGCCTAAAATAAACTTACAAAAAATGCAAGTTATACCTTGACTTGTTGATACAGCTTCTTTTCCCATGCATACAGCCTTGCTAAGGTGAGTGAATGGCTTCCGGAATTCATTCCTCCATAATCATCATCAAAGAGATCGTTACTAAACTCGGTCCACGTCGAACTGTTCTTCGAACCCGAAGCAACTAAACTCGATGAACTCGAAGAAGCAGACCGCCATGTGATAGCTTGCACCAATTTACTTGAGTTTTCTGCAGATTTTAAATTGATTATACAGAGAATTTGACAAAATAAACCAAAAAAGAGTAATAAATCTTTTTCTTTTTCTTCTACCCTTTAATTCATCCAGATTAGACTGGAAATGAACTCTGTTACACTCCAACATTCTGGAAACCTCTTTTCCAGAATCATAAGCTTTAATAAAATGGTCATCAATGTCTTTCAATGCTTCCAACAGCTCTCTCCCTCTCACTGGTGTGTCAATGACATTAAGCTGCTCCCCCTGGCGCACAATAGCATCATCATCCCCTCCATTCTCTGTTTCTTTAACCACCACACCACCCTTTCTCTCTTCCTCCATTTTCTCATCTTCAAGGTCTGGAATTCCTTCTTGCTCTCTCACAGCCCTCAATTCCTCTTCAGACATTCTATTGTAAACACTCATGACTTCAGGCCTTGGCACATTGTTGAAAGGGTTGAAGTTAAAGAAATCCCACCCAAAATCCCTCTGTGGGGAAGCCATTGCCATTGTGTGAGGCATGTCCATGTAAAAATACCCACAAACTTGTTCTTTCTCTTCTTCTTCTTCTTTCTCATTCTTGATTTCTTCTTCTTCTTCTTCAGAAGATGAACTGCAGGTCTCAAATGCTGCAATGGTTTCTTTTGTGGGCTCAGTGGGTGCTTGTTGAAGAAAAAGAGGGTTTGAAACAACAGAATCTCTTTCTTTTGTGGGAAAAGAAGGCTGAATGTCATAGTTTGGTGAAGAATGGCGAGCTCCAAACAGATTAATGGCGGCTGAAACACCATACAAGGACTTACAGTACCTGTAATGAGCATCTGCAAGAGCATGCCTTCTCTCTAGAGCTAACTTCAGCTGCCGTTTTCTCTCTCTACAAATTGACACTACTTCCTCTTCTTCCTGTAATCTTGAGGCAACACATCCCATTTTGTCCTCTCTTGTTTACAACATAAAGAAAAGTGGATTCTTTGAGGTGGGGCTGTGCTAAAACTCTATTCTTTTTCTTGACCTTTTCAGGGTTTTAAGAGATTTGAACAACACAATGTGCAATAATAAAACCTAGGCAGCTAAATTGACTTTCAAGAATATGACCCATGACCATGAAGCTGTTTTTTTCTAATTTTAAGGATAAATAAAAAGTGGGAATTTTGAAAAAAAAAAAAAAAAACAGTTCCCACACTGCATAAAATAGAGTTAAAGTTTGAGTCTTGCTGGAAAAGAAGAGGCTTTCACCACACATAGAGGAGAGGAGAGGAAAAGAGGGAGAGAAGCTGTGAAGGAGAAAGGATACTTTGTTTTACCCTTTTTACCCTTTTCTTCGAATGAAAAGAAAGAATGCAGCAGGCAATTCTTGTCTGGGAGTATATTATAATTATACCCTTTTGCCAGACTAAAATAACTGGTTATTTACAAAATTAACACTGTGGAAAAAGCAAGTTTTGTGAATGGGGCTCGAGGTGGTGGCATTTCTTGTGCTTTGGTAATATGCAGTGTGGGTTATGGTGATGTGAAATGTGTACTGTGAATATATTACTAGTCTATTAATTATGAAATTAAATTTTAGTCCTATTTGAGGGAGGGAGTGGGAAAACAGGAAAAGGCCAAAAGGGGCGAATAAAATTGAATTGAAATTTGGATAGTATTTGAGGAGAGAGAGAGAGAGAGAGAGAGTGATAAAAAAGAGGAGTCAAAATAAGTTGTAAAAAAGAGCAGTCAAAACCACGAGATTGCACAGATAGATTGTGTCTCCGCATGCATGTGTTTATTTGTGTGTAGTATCTGCAACTCTCCCACAGAGTGACTGTGTGTATATGTGTGTGTGAGAGAGTGAGAGAGATAAAAGTTGTTAAGACTGTCTTTTTGTTTTTTGTAATGGGGTATTAAGAAGTTATTAAGTCGTAATTATGAGAATATAATGGTGGATGTTTGTTGTTGTGGTTAGTGCCAACTGCCAAGAGCTTTCTTTCATGTAGCATTATTAACTAGTCTGACTTCTCAATTTCTTTTTTATACTACTCCACTATTTAAAAAAAAAATAGATAAACACGTGATAAAATAATTAGTGAAAATATAAAAGTGTGTGACTACTCAATATGTTTATCTTTTTCTAAATATACAAGATATTTATTAAAAGATATAGAGAGCACATGTTTGGAAAAGACATGTATATCCCCAACTAATTTATTTACTCGTAATTGTATGTATCAAATTCTATTTTTTAAAAATATTTCATCAAGTCTCATTTTATTATTGTAGATGGTGGTTATAATTGATGATACAACGGATTTTCACAAGTTAAATTGTTCATCCTCATAATTCGATTCACGTGGATGAAATTTGTGGAATTGTTCATCTTCATAAACCGATTCACCGTGATGGATTCCCCGGGCAGAATTGAGATAAATTTGGGGTTCAACTTTCGACCGAAGTTTAAGGCATTAACAACATGTCAATCTCGTCAGGTTGGTGTAATTGGAAAAACTAAACCTTTAAAATAGGCTCTGCACCTAAAAGTACATGCATTTAATGCGTACGCGGGACACTAATTTTATTTTAATTTTATAGTGATATGCATTAAATGATCATGTATGTAAATAAAAAAATAAAAATGTCACATTACACAATATATTTATTGTTGTTTAGTATGTACTCTCCTTGTCTAATTTTATTTGTCTTTTCTAGAGATGAATTTTTGTCCCAAGATAAATACATTTTGCACTAATTTAGAATAATTAAATGTAAAATATTCCATTTTTTCCTTATAGTTACTTTTGTAATAATATGCATTACATGATAATGTAGCTAAATAAAAAGTGAAAATAACAGATTACATATATATTTATATTTTTATTCATACGAAACATTTTATCACGACAAAGAGGATTTAGTATGGAAAAAATGAAGAAATAGAAGGGAACTTATAAATATTTGAGTGAAGGAATGAGTTGCATAAATTTAAATGATTTGTGCACTACTGCACTAGTGTACTAGACTAACACTTTGTACACGTTATACAATATAATTATATAGTACTCACTCATTTTCTAAAAAATATGTTTATACTTTTAGACAAATATTTTTTTTAAAAAAAATAGATAAAGTAAAAGTGTTCTGGGATTATTGTAGGGGTAAAAATAAAGTAATTGTTTATAAAATGAAATAAAAAAGTAAATATATTTTTAATGGAGGTAGTAAGTCTCTCTCTCTCACATGTCATTTCTTTTAATCACATTACTTTTAATACAGACGAAGTTGGATAGCTTAAGTGGTTAGAGCACCACTACCTAGGCTTTAGATCCTTGTAAGAAAAAGTACTTACCAAAAAAGGTATAGAAAGTTTATAGGCGGACGGACCAAAATGATAAAATGGAAAGTTTATAGACCGACGGAGGGAGTATTAAATTAGCAGTAATAAATTTTGCCAAAATGGTAGAAGATTGCAAAACCCAACCAAGGAACCATCACCATCCCAAATCTGGGGGGCATCACGTGTCGGACTTTATTTTTGTCAAATGCTGGAGTACTTTCTTTTTTTTCAAAATAACGTCATTTTAGGAAATTTTACACATGTTATAGAATCACTAATTTCTCCTTATTTAATAAGTTCATTTACTAGTAGTTTATTAAAAAAAAAAAAAGTTCATGTATTAGTAAGTGTATTTTTTTCATAAGGGTATTCGTGGAAGAATAATGAAAAACTTCCTCTTGAATTACGCAGTTAAAAATTATTCGGGACAGAAAAATATTTAAACGATTTGTTTTTTGATAGAGGGATTATATATTTTTTATTAAATTTGTATTTTAAAAATTATTGCGTGTTCAATTATTAAAATTATTGGATTACAATAAACTCCCTCCATTTCAATTATATTGACTGATTTAACTCTATATAAAGATTAATAAATTTGTTGAAAAATTATTAGACAACTAATTACTTATATTATAACACCATTTAATACGGAGTAAGTGTTAGTACTATATTTTTCAATATAACTAATGTATAGGGATATGTAAATAAATGAGTTAGAAATTATTATTTTATATACAAATAAGTACATATAATTTGGACATACAAGAGAAAAACCAATTTATTTGATTAATTGGGATGAGGACAGGGACACTAATTTTAGAATTATATACACACACGTGTGTATGGTAATTTTTTTTAAAAGTCATGATAGTTTCATTTATTCACAATCAAAACATGAATTAATGAGTAGGTCATTCACAATCGTTGGAGGCTCGACCCCCATGTGTAAGGGTTCGAAAAAGATCTTGAGATCTTAGCAAAAGTATGTGTCACGAGAAACATGTCTGACCAAACAACTATGAAATTGGTTGTGAAGAACCCTGCAAATACAAATATAATCCCCAAAATTTGTGGTGTATGAGGATCCATCTTTGAGAGCATGACCATGACCTTCACATCCATCTCCACCTTCACCTTATTGAAAACCAAGACCCTTTATTCAAGATAGAGTCTCATAGAGGCCTACGATTTCTGCTTCATAAGCCCTCAAAGAACTCGGAAACCATACCGTTCTTGTAGCAATTATTCATGTATGTTTTACGAATTTTAAAGACGATTGTTTATTTGTAAAATACACAAGTTAGAGGGTATTATGAAGTATCGTGGGGTTCACTTATAAATAAAGTAATTGTGTATGAATGAAATGAATGACATATGAGTAAATTAGTGATTATTAGAAAGATGATGATAAAAATATTATTTTCATTATGAGACATACATATTAAATTTAGACGGACAAAAAATGAATACTTGCATACAAAGTTTGGACGGAGGAAGTGATTTTTTTCCATGTATTTTCTTTTCTATCAAATTTGTTTCTTAATACTCCATATATATATATATATATATATATATTTGCTTTTTTAATAGAGCCAATATTATATATTGATAGTGTATTTGAGTTTATTGTCTAATTTTTTTTCTAAAGTAAAAATGTCCTTCAAAATTGAACAATATTTTTAGTATTGATTTAAAAAAAAAATAGTGTTTTCAAAATTTTGCACATTTATATTTAAAAGTACTATATTGTACTATGAATTATAGAATATTGAAATATCTTAATTTATTATTTTAAAGACATTCACCATTCAACTTAAGAAAGAGAATGATTCTTTTTTCAATTTTTAATGATATTAATATCTTAGCAATTTTTAAACTATTTCTCCTCATTTTGAGTCCGAACAAATTAAACTTTTTATAAAATTTAATGAAAGTTAATTTATTCAATTTAATTTAATAGAATAAAATGTATAAAAAATTTATTAAAAGAAATTTAAATAAAAACATAATAAATATGAAATACATATTATTTCATCTTTATAATAATGTTAATTGACCGGATCACTACTGACTGACAAGTCCTACAAAGTTTGTCAAAACTAACAAATTGTTGTCTATATGATGTTTTGGAATGTTAATATCTTTTGAAATTATAGTACTTTGTATAGTACAAGTATAATTATTTCTCAGTTTATCTGTATATCATGGGAGAAAGTTTGGAAAGGAAAATTACTGTACACTTATGAGAAGTTGGTGATATTTTTTTTATCAGTTAAGGAAATTTTATAAAAACTTGGGATATAAAATGAAAGACATATCCAAAACAGAGTTAATCGATTACTATATACTACAATGCCCTTTGTCTGTAGTAGAAATCATCACCATAATCTTTCTTTGAGCTTGTCAAAAATGTCAATATTAGTTCGATGAAGGGTACATGCACGGACGGTCCTAGAAATAATTGGGTATTAGAAATAATTGGGTATGAATTGAACTTTAAAATAAAACTCTATTCTCTTATATTTTTTATTCTATACAAACTCATGAAACATAACGTAAAATAATTTTTAGAAGACTACCAATATATAATTTTGCTCAATACTTAAAATAATACGACAACGGTGTTTCAAGTAATTACATAATACGACTCATTTAACAATTTTAATGACAAAAGTATTAATCAAGTCAAAATAATCAAGTTGCTCAATAATTCTTTGTGATAAAGAGCACTTAAAAAATAATAATTCAAAAAACAATTCATTGTCTTCGGCATTGGAAACATCATTATGTGTTAAAATTTTTTTAAAGATGAATATAATAAGAATTTACTAGCAACTTCGAAAAATTTCTTATGAATTTGAATATAATAAGAATTTACTTGCAACATAAAATTTTAGCAGATATTGACATAAATTTGTGAAATTGAGAGATAGCAAACTTCAATTAGAAGGAGAGAGGATAAGTTAATAAATTACTTTATCTGTTTCTCTTTAACTATCACTTATGAAGGAAAAAATGTTATAAATTATCGGTAACTATTGATTTTTTAAATGACATTAACTAATAGATGAATAAATAATTGTAAATGATACTCCAAATTAATGGTCACATATAAGAAGACATATTAATCACAAATAATCATTAATTTCAAATAACTTTATTATATGTAAAATCCAAATGTGAAAGGTAAAGTGGAAGATAGAGGATCCATTTAAAATAATTTATTGTTTGGGAATACATCCAGGTTGACCAGTTCTTGCATGGGAAATCTATGGATTCTATTTGTCTTAACCAAAATCTGTTCTTTGTCCGAGAATTAAGTACACTTATTAAGTGTACTCATCAAGGGCTTAACTGTAATTTGCAATCTTTTAAGAGGTTGATCGTGTCCCCTTGCACATTTTACAAGCGTTGATGGTTATTTAACATCAGAAATTATTTTCCTTGTAAAAATAAAAAACTTCGAAGATTGGGCCGTGGGGGCATTATCAGAAAGTGATTTTGAGAATTAATAATTTTCTGAGAAACCCATAATGAAGCATTGTTATCTGAGCCTGTCTGTGTGTGTGTGGGTGTTTAACAGACGCATAATCTAATTGAAACCACAAAAAGGGGTCATATAGGGCTGTCAAAAATGCCTGACATTATGACACTGATTTGATATTTCACACTGTAGAAACCAAAAAAAAACCTTCATACACACACACACTCTCTCTCACACACACATAGACAAAATAAAAAAACAAGAATATGAAGCAAAGAATGCTGAAGATGATGAAGCAGTAATTTCACAGGAGGATTACAAAAATGCATTATTGAAGACTGGAAAAGAAAGAAGCATGTTACATGTACTTCATCACAGAAGCTGAATAAGAAATAATGAGGTGTGAGAGTGAGGGTTTACAAGACTAAATAAATAGGAAAAAGAAAAACACAAAAAGTAAAGAAGAATGTTTAAGCATAATATAAGTTTTTTTTTTTGATCGGTAAAAGAGCTTTTACCCGTACATGAGAGTAAAAGATAGGCCTAAAAAGAGCATAAAGAGAGAGATATAGAGAGCGAAAGCACCCTTCAAAAGCAAAGAGCATAATATAAGTAATAAATAAAAACATATAATAGGGTATATGATTGTCATGCAAGTATTAGTCTTGAGCTGAGTTAAAACTTAAAAGGAAGGGGGGGGAGGGGTACATTAAAAGAATTCAAGGGGGTGGCTGGTCGAAGCTACCTGGGACTGGGAGTAGTAGTAGTATTGTACAACACGTAAATAAGACGATGGGTATCAAGTAGCAAGGGAATAATTATGAGGAGGCACCGTCACCCCGCCTCCTTTAACCGATATGTTTTGGATGCGCCCTGAAGTCGCGCGGCTCACAAGATGCGAGTCCAGAAACACGACAACCACTGTGATGTCGTCGTGGAAATGACGTCTCACTCCCCGGTCAATCTTCTTCAAGTCCGAGTACCTCATTTCCCTCTTCTTTGCAGCCTCTTGGAGTGCTGTTTTAACTAATCTTTTTGCACTCCCCTGCACAATTTAACCATCAACTCATTCCCTTATCAAACAAATGGATTTTCATTTTCCTAAAATTCATATCCCATAAGATATACATTATACAATTCAAATGTTCATCACTATCCAAAACATAACAACAACAAGAATCTCCACTAAAAACTGTTACTTTTGTATTTATCAACCAAGCTTTCCTTATTACACATTACCAAAATATCAGAATGGCCAGAAATAAAATAAAACCTTGCTTCTGAGGAAACAGAACCAAAATCAAGATAGGAGTTGGAGACGTCTTTATTTGTTAAAGGGAATACTAAAGAAAAAATGTGTTACTCCCTCCGACCCATTTTAATTACTACTACCTTTTAAGGATGTTCCACACTAATCAACAAAATCGTTAAATAACAAAAAAAAATTGTGTAATGTAACATTTTTACCCTTTTATTTGTCTACGTGGAGTAAATTTGCTTAATTAGTGCATACTTTTACAAAAAAACAAGTAGAAGGCAAAAATTGGAATACAATATTTGATTTTCACAGATTAGTGCAAAATGACAATCTCATGTACCTACAGAGAACTATTGTGTTGTTATATTCATAAAACCAGTGATCAATACGAGAGCAGTGAATGGCTACATATAGTATTGTAGAACCTATTGTTTAGTTTGGTTGAACGAGAGAAAAGGGAAAGGAAATGGATAGGAGGCAGAGGGGTTCATTTAAATGGATAGTGCACATTGTGTTGACCCAGAAAAGTTGTTTCACCACAAAAATAACTGATTCACTTGTTCATTTTCAAACTGCAGAATCAAAATAATATTATGCACTTCCTCTAATTTCACACATTTTATTCTCTAGCTAAACTAGTGGACGTATTCTATCCTAGCACTTACACTTTCCATCACCTAATATGTCCACCTCAACAAATCAGAGCCACCTAAATTTCAAAGCTATAATTATGCTTGTGGTAATTTAAAGTCAGAACAAAGATGCACTCCATTCATAAGCCATTACAATCTCCTGGTTTTTCCTTAGCCATAATATGAAATCACGAGCATATTCTATGCCAATGTAGTTCTTATTAGAAAATGAGAACATCTTAAGCAATAAATATCTTACGCTGTGTGGATGATTTTGGACCAGATCAACTGCTTCTTGGTTGGTAAAGTGTTCCCAAAGGCCATCCGATGCAAAAATAATAAATTGATCATGAGGCAGCAACTGGTGCACCGTAACTGCTGGTTCTGCGCTCAAAATTGGTCTTTTAAAAGGCTCTCGTAATCGGAATTTTTGATATAATGGTTCCCTGTTATATTCAGCCTTTTTTAGATACACGTCTCCAATTGATCTTGAAATCTGCAGAGCAACATATGCATTACAAACAGTAATTCAAAAGCATTAATTTTGTAAAGATGTGAAAGGGAAAAAAAAAAAAAGGCAAAGCAGTGTAATACTAGAAATCTAGAATTTTAAGAACCAATTGCTCCAGAGCACAATGTTAAAAAATTTAACTTCAAGCTTTGAGATATCCATAGATATATACTCCTTTATACCTCTTTTGGCATTGCAATTAGTAGAAAAAAAGTACACCCATACTTCAAATAGGTAAAATATATTGAACCATAATGTTGAATAGCAAAAAAATTGAGCCGAGGCAGGAAATTTTTGCTTACATGATACCAGGTTTTTTATGTTTAAATTCTAAAACTTGAAGACATGGGCATTCAAATGCAACATAATTTTTAAGAGTGCAATTAGAGTAAATAATATCTGGAATTTTGGGATGCTTACTTGTACCTAAAACATTAAATCAGGAGACAAAATCTAGCAATATTTCAAAAAAAGATAAGAATAGCAATGACTTGGTTCAATAATATGTGAAGTCACGAATGTCAAATTGTTAATCAAGGAGATCTCAAAGTCTATAACAAAAAATATTCACCTGAAATGTCTCTATTATGACAACCACTGATTTTGTAAAACTACGTTTTCCAGTCCTCTAAACCTTTTTAATCCAAGTTATCCAACTCCAAAAGGGCCTATAGGAAAGGAAATTTGACCACAGGACCACAGAAACAAAGTTGGGATATTCCTTTTATTACTTCAATAATCAATCTTGTTGAATAATTCCTTTCAAGAAGAGTTTTCAACAATGTTGAACTCTTTAACGAAGAAATACAGAAGTACAGCTGAATCAGCTTATATGGAAAATAAGATGTTGAATTAAAGATTTCTGACCTAAGCTTGTTAAATACAAAAAAAAAAAAGACAATGTAAAATCCTTCATTGAGCTTGAAAATGATTTTTCTTCCATCATCCATTCGCATAGCAAGTGAACAAAGTCAAAATGCAGCTAACTGCCCTGATCTACATAATAAAATGGTGGACTGCCCAAAGTCAGGTTCAAATCTAATAAAAGCACATCTCAAAAGTCAAGGCAGCATATATCCCTTTAAAGGATCAATAGCAGACAAAAGTGCGCACTCAGAAACTTCTCAGGAACGTCAAACAAATCAAAGTAAGCTGAAGAAAAAAACAAACCTGTATTAAACCCTTCACACGCCATACATTATGCTTTAAAACTACAATATGTGAGTCATCAGGGTGCAGAGACTGCAGCTCCTGTCTCACAGACTCAATACTTGCATTATGCTCAGCAGAAAGTTGAATCGCAAGTACTTCCCCTGTAGCCTTCACAAGCCTTCCCAAAACAGCACGGGAATCACCAGCATTTGCAACATACAGAGTTCCACCACAAACGATTCCTACAAGACAACATGAGCCAACAGCAGCAATTTGTGGTCTCATGGGCCATTGACTGCTGACCACCGAGAAAAAACCATCTTCTGTTGCTTGAAATGCCTTCTTTATGACCTCCACTGTCATAGATTGATGTTCTGCAGTAAACCCTGCACAATTGGCAAAATGATCGACCTAAAACTTTTAACAGAAATAAGAAATCTGTTGCTTGAAATGCCTTCTTTATGACCTCCACTGACATAGATTGATGTTCTGCAGTAAACCCTGCACAATTGGTAAAATGATCGACCTAAAACTTTTAACAGAAATAAGAAATTAACATAGACAACCAAAAAGAAGAAGTAAGCAAAAGGTTCACAATCGTATATTTGCTTCCTATATCTAGTTTCCTACAAGAGTAATCATTTACAGAGAGATAACATATATGCATGACAGATTACATTTGAAGCAGAGACAATCTTTTTTTCCTTTCCTAAAAAGGGTGGAGGTCTTAAAGCAAGATTAAAAACTCCAGATTCTAGCAAACTTCATTAGGACTTACTCTTTAGATGTTGAAAGAGGTGCTCATTGATAAAACGAGAGGTTTCCGGACCACCATGTCCATCATAAATCCCCACAAAAGTGCCATATGGCCCTGAATCATTTGAGCTCAGAGAACCAGATTCAAGTTGACTTTGATCCTCTAGTAAATTATTTGCTTGAACTACAGCCATTGAAAACTCTCCACTAAAATGTTGCCCCAAGTCCTTATACCACAGAAGCCCATCTTGACGACCGCTGGCATCTGAACCTGTGTGAACACATTTATCCGCCCTTGGCTGAAAACAGGCCTTCAATAGGTTCATAAACCCAGATAACATCTCTCATCTCCTCCAAACCACACTCAGTTAATCCGCATCTAACGAGCTCTCTCAAGGTAACTGATTTAACCCAAATGAAATTCAATTTGTAAAACTAGTCCTCTTTAACAACGTTGAAATGCACAACGGAAGTCTAGCTGCACCAACCAAAAGGATAAAAATTAGTGTTTAACTAAGAAGTCAAAAACAACATTACATGAATGAGAAGAAGAAGAAGTTAAGACTATTGACAAATAAGAATTCCAATGTTGAGAGGATCTCTGACCAGGAACAAAAATCCATGAGCAAAAAGCCGGAAAAGAAAACAAAAAAATCAACACAACACCAAATAAGGGGTGACAGATGGATAGAATTTGAAAGAAGAGTTGTCGAAATCCACTTTTTCTTCAGATAATTGTTTGGTCCGCAAATTGAAATTCTAGAAAGGTCCAAGTCCCGAAAACCAGAAATCAAAATTGCTAAACAAATAAAACCCAGAAAAGGACGCCCTAATTTCATGAAATCGAAAAACCCTCAGCAGCATCAGCATTTCACACTAGAAAATTGTTGCAAATTGAATAACACATACCGAAATATGAGGTGGTGCGGAATGAAGATCTGCAAGTGAATAGAGATTCAGATATGCGGATCCGTCCAATCAAAAGGAAAAATTGGTAAAGGAAGTGACGAATTTGTATGCGGTCGTATCTCTTCCTTTGTGCAAGCAATAATTAATAGAAGTGTGATTGTGAGATGATTGAAAAGAGGGAAAATTAACAAAATCGAAAATCACAATAACAATATGAGAGAGAAATCAAAGTGAATTATCGAGGGGAAGAAGAAAGAGAGAGGTATTCGATTATGATTGGATTTGGGTCAACTGAACTGTGGTGTCTCCCCCATTAAATAAGAACAACGGAGAGCTCAGTGGACCAGTTTTGAAAATCTAGAGAGAGAAACAATTACTACAAAAATAAAATCTTCCCTAACTACACTACTAATTCTAATTTTTTAGTTTTGATATTTTTTAAAATATTTAAATTATTTTTCTATCCTCCTATCTCTTTCTCTCTTCTTCATTTGTGTTTTTTTTTTTAAATATATAATTCTAATTTTTCTTAAAAAAATGTATAGATTATTTTTTTATTTTCTTTCTCCAATAAAATAAATGAATTATTAAATTGTAATAAACAGTAGGGACCTTAGGGTGTCGTATGGTATCGTATTACTACTGTAGTCAATTAAATTTGAACCATTAATAAAAATCAAATTTAAAGGCTTTAAACTTGATGACCTTTTGTACTTTGTGTTGAAAATATTTATCGTATGATGTCGTATGGTGTCGTATTTATAATTAATTTAATTAATTAAAATATACTCCCTCCGTCCCACAAATATAGTTACATTTGACTTTACACACAGATTAAAAAAAATCAATAAATGTAATCAAGTTTAGCTAATGTACCAATTTTATCCTTGAAATCTCATACTCCAAAATCTGTTAAACATTAATTACTCTTATTAATTAGGGGTGAAGTTGACAATAAAACATTTAATACTAACGTAAAAGAGGAAATGTAGCTATAATTTGGGACATCTAAAAAAAGGAATATGTAGCTATTTTTGTGGAACGGAGGGAGTATAATTTAAAATTTACATTTTTATCCTTTTAATAAAAATAATATTATACTCCCTCCATTTTTGAATAAGTGTCACTTTAACATTTTTCAACAAATTAAGATATTAAATTGTGGTCAATATTACCCTTCATTAATGAAAAATAATTTTAATATTACATTTTTGTTTAATAAAGAATGTGGTCAAGAATGTATGTTGTATTCATATGTACAATATTTATGATTTTTCCATGATTTATGCTACTATATTAATTGAAATTGAAGGCAAATTATTTTATAAGGGTAAAATTGTCAAAATTAAAGAAAAAAACATAGAATGACACTTATTATAAAAATAATTAAAATGACAAAGTGACACTTATTTAAAAGTGGAGGGAGTATTTATTAATTTAATTAAAATATATAATGGTAAAACTACCTATTTACCCTTATATTATTATTAAAATTAACAACAACAACAAAAAATAAATTAAACAAAAAAAAAAGTCATATGAACCTAAACCTAGAACACAAATACGTTAGTTTTCTTCTCCCCTGCGAACACGCACTCTACCGACGCCGCCAAACCGCTGCCCTATTTGTGGCTCGAGCACGTGAACAAGAAAAAATCATTTTTTTTGTTTGCACGGTTTACTGAATATCAACCGTGCAACCAGGCACGGCTGTTAGACCGTGAAAGTGAGCACTTACAACACATTTTTTGGATTGCACGGTTTACTGAGTATCGACCATGCAACCGTGCACGACTGTGGGACCTTGAAAGTGAGCACTTATAGCACATTGTTTGGATTACACGATTTACTAAGTATCGATTGTGCAATCGTGCACGGCTGTTGGACCGTGCAAGTGAGTACTTCCAGTACATTTATTATTTAATTAATTTTTTATTAGTTTATTTAATTTTTATAATAATAATATTTGTATAAAAAGGGTAGAATAGTAATTTTATTTATATAAAAAGGGTAGAATAGTAATTTTGCTTAATAAATAAATATATATATATATATATATATATATATATATATATATATAATAAAAGAAGGGTTGCATAGTAAATAACAATATATAATTTAAAAATGGTTTAATTAATTTAAACATGTATAACATGTAGCAGATTCATACGACGCCATGTGGCGCGATTCGACGCGCTGACTACATAGTCATTTTGTACAATTTGACTACACTAAGAAAAACCCTAAACAGTATTCCGTAAAATGTAAAACTCTTTATAAACTTCACTCTCACAATAGGCATTACTTTTTGGGTTATTTTCTATTAGGTTCATTTCACTCCTATTTTTTTCAAATAAA
Organism: Galeopsis tetrahit; assembly: GCA_963675135.1. Taxonomy (NCBI): domain Eukaryota; kingdom Viridiplantae; phylum Streptophyta; class Magnoliopsida; order Lamiales; family Lamiaceae; genus Galeopsis; species Galeopsis tetrahit. The sequence continues at coordinate 46,536,361 of OY776121.1, forward strand.
GCCTAGCTTATTATTTTGTTTCTAATAATAAGGCAAATTTGCCCTTTTTTTAATTTGAAAATTTTCGAATTCATTTATTCATATATTTAAGTTAACTTTAACATCTAATCATCTTTTCATATTTTCAGTCAACTTTAACATCTAATCATCTTTTCATATTTTCAAAATTTAAGTAATTTTCTCACCTTCCAAAATTTCAAATCATTCCTAAAAAAAAAAAGATCTTCACATTTAATTCGTTGCATTTGTTAATAATTTAAAATAATAATCAATAATAGGCTGCAAAATTTCAAACTCACATATCTATTTCGACCTAATTAATTTGATAATTTAAAATAATAATCAATAATAAAAAAAGGTTAATACAACATAAATGGAAAAAAACATATGGTTTTGCAACAATAAGTGAATAAGATAATGCGTATTATAGTGCATATAGACATGTTTCATGCATTTGTGTATGAATATGTATATGTATATTGAAGTGCAATATGATAATATGTATATTGAAGTGCATATGAATGAGATTCTATACCGAAGTTATTGAGACTATCAAGTGAGCTTTGTCCACCTCCATGTCATCCTCCCCATCCAGAAGTTAAAATGTAATATGAAACGTTGAACATCCACGTGGTGGTAGGGGAAGCTAGCTCAATTAAGTATTTCAAATCCGCAATTACGCATCCTAATGGCCGACTGCAAGATAAGTTGAGAGGTCGAATTCACATTCACTAAAATCTCTTCATCAGATTTAGACATGTTCTTTCTCCACAAACCTGGAATGTAAAATTTTCATTTGAATTAACAAACTTAATTAATTTATCGAAGAAACTTTCGGAACAGTATTTAATTTCCTAACCAGAGCATTTTCTATTCTAGGACTAACGGAGGACCTAGCCGCCGCTCGATCTGCAACGCTGCCGTCATCGGAAAATCCGCTGCAACTTCAACGGGTAAGTGAAGTGGGTCTCTGTTTTCCGTATAATTCAACTCCTTGCGGTGAAATAAAAAGTGAAGATAATAAAACCTTTTTTTTCTTTTACTCAAAGACAAAGTGAAGATAATAAAACCTTTTTTTTCTTTTACTCCGACGATGATAACGGAGTCCCCGACACGTGCGACGAGAGGATCCATGCGCCAGACGCGAGGAGGGGGGAGAAGGAGAATTTCTCCAACCAAGAACTCGGTGTTGATTTTTTTACTCTTGATGCAGCCTGGACAACCTGAGGGGGGCGACGAGGCCAGACTAACCGTGTTGCGAAGAGAGGCGTGGTTGGCGGCCATGGGGGATTCAGCAACCGGCGACGACCGCGGAGTGGAGCGTGGTCGATGGGCGGCCATGGCTGTGGAGAATTGACATAATCTTGAATTCCATTAAAATCGAATTAGAGAAAGTAGGATTTGGGAAAGTGAGCAAAGATCGTAAATCATGTCATAATAAGGGATTGAGCAGTTGCACAAATTATGGAATTAATAAATTTGATTTAATTTTTTATTTTCGATATTTTTTATTATTTAACTCTAATTTGAACCTAATAGAAACTTTTTAAACTTGTAGTTTCTATTTGTTTAAGGTGATATAGGAATGACTCTAATAGGGAAAATTCTCTTACTTTTTCACTATATATACTTAAAAGTCAACTCATTTAATTACTTTATACATAAAGGTTTACAAAATTATTTCTCAAAATCTCCATTAAATCCAATTTTCTTATTTTGTGTATCACTTCATATATGTGAAAAAAATCGGAGGATGGGGAGAATGATGTTTTTTCACCCAATATCGTGATCTTATACAAGTAGATATAAAATGGCATAAACAAAAGAGTCAATGAAGTAAGGATAAAGATAGTGTGTTTTGCATTTGCATGGGTTTCGTATGCTATGCTCTGCCATCCATTCATTAAACTAGTGTGCCCCGACGGATCACGCTCCTCTGCTTTCAGGTGGAGAATTCTACCTAGATCATTGTGGTCACTTCGATTTTCGTGAGCAATTTATTCTCAGACTTTTTTTATGACTACATGGATGAGTTCTCGAACAACACCTAAAAACTAGTGGTTGTTGCGAGCTGCCCGTCAAAGACACCTTAAATCTTACGATTATCCCCACCCTGCAAAGAAGTCTGGAGGCCCTGTTTGAGCGGGGTGGGTGTATCACAACGGCAACCATCAAAAACTGTTATCGATGAGTTAGACGTTATCGCCTCAAAGGCTTTCACCGTTGATTCATCGACAGACTTTGCCAATGAATTACATTTTGTCGCCTAATATGCGAGACGATGAGATGAAACTTTTGATCTACCATGAATCTTTTTTCCTGTTTTCAGTCATTCTGGGTATGGTTGAGTGTTTTTTTTTTTTTTTTTCGGGTTGTTATCATATTGGTTGGTTCAAAGGAGTGTACCTTTTTCTCTTGATCCAAATTTTATTTTTAAGGAGGATTTTTCCGGATAATGTTTTAGTGGCGCTTCAACCTCCAATTCATCTTGTGAACTTATAGCTCTAACTTTTTTTTTTCTTTCATAATGTATAGCCTTCATTTGCAATAATATATAAACAACATAAATTTTTATTACTTATAAATTTACCTATTTTTACACTCTTACCTAACAAGTTATTTAAGCAAGTCCCACTAAACAATTTGTAGTCTTCTTGAAAGAATTCCTACAAGAATTAATTCTCACCCTCTCTACAAGTTCGGACTTTTAGATGAGACGGAATTCTTTCATGGTATCAGAGCAAACCGGGCAAACGACCTGGGTTCGATTCCTGTTGAAAGCACTCCACCCATTTAAATTGTCCACTCGATGGGCCTCCTCCCCAAAAAGGGTAAGAGGTGTTAATCCGGCCCACGAGTGAGGGGGAGTGTTATGAATTAATATACAAGAATTAAATCTCACCCTCTCTAAAAGTTCGGACTTTCGGACTTTTAGATGAGATCATTAATTATTTTAATTGTACTAATATGATTATGTATAAATTAGAGCAGTTAGCTTCATATTGAAAGGAACAATTTAAAGTTCAATAATTTGAAGTATTTCCACCCACCCTCCTAATTAAGAGTGAATTCATTGCATTTGTTAATCTTAACACAGACTAAACTCACGAGATTTTGGGAATGTCTTTTTATATATATATATCTCCCAATTATAGTTCTCATAATAAATTATGAAAGATTTTATTCCTACTCAATAAAATCTAAAGTACGTAAACAAAGCTCAATAAAAAAAAATTTGAGCGTACAAAGCTCAATAAAATTACCAATCATAGCTCTTCCTACTCTTAATAGCATCATGTACCAAACTAGCATCCACCTCGATCATCACTGGTACGAAACTCAACTCTTTAATCCATGAATAAACCTCGTGGAGGCTCATAGCCTCACTCACATCTACTTCATAGTGGCCCGGTACAAGCATGGTCCTTCCATACACGAATTCTCCGTGTACCACCATCCCACAACCCATCGACATTGGTTCACTAAAAAACACAACATCTACGCGGGGTTTGTGCCATGTCGTGCACCTTCGAATCTGAGTAGTAATTGTTGTTCTCATTCTAATATGCTCCCATTCTCCTACATAAGCTCTCACCTTTGCCGGAATCCACCTTGAGTCTTCGGAGGAGTCTCGCCATAGTTTAGCATTCCTATCTCCCCGTATCCTCCAAAGCAGTCCCATGGCCCACCCGACTTTGTCTTTCTATAGCTTTCCTATAAATTTTCACAATCAATTCGTAAAACCCTCGACCTGGTTTGCAGCTTCTTTCATCGACTCCAATAGTCCTGCTACCCTCCATACCTGGCGTGCATAACTACAAAGACATGCCACTCTGTTTCCATGCCATCGGTACAAAGTTAAATACTATTTGGATTCATATATATATAAATGTTTGTGTTCTTTGTAAAAAAAAATATTTATTTACAAACGATGACATGTACAAGAGTTTTTTTTTTTTTTTTTTGTATGAAATATTACAAAAATTGTATAACGCGTTCATATGTATACTTTTAAAATTGAGTATATCGTAAATAAAATCTCTACAGGATGGTATTATGGATGACTTCCAATTAACAAAAAAAATTGGAACTATTGAAAATTGTCTGCTTTCTTTTGCAATCTCCTTTTTCTAGTAATCTAGTTAACTTTTTATTCAAAAGTTTAACACTAGTCTAAAACTATAAAAATTATCTTTACAATATGTTGTTAACATTTCAAAAGTTTGTAGAACTTGTGGCAACTATCAAAATGTTCAATACCTTTTACATGTACTCATCAACACCCTTCATGTGAAATCATCACAACCCCACATTACATGTATGTATTGTCTGTAAAAATAAATTATATCACCAACTATTTGATCAATCAAATTAATTACTATTGCAATGAATTCTAACAATCACCCCACCCCTAACACCATGAACGAGCCTATGATAAACTCAATTATTGCTAATGAGCCAAATGATGCTCCTTATCAAGTGAAGTTATCATTTAATGATCATGTCTTTGTTTTTGATGAGGTGCCTCGTGAAAAAGTTCAATTTGCACTTTTACTCTTGGGAGGATATGAATTTCGTCGGAAAAGGCATGTGAGTAAAGATCCAAAGAGACAAGAATATTTGGATAAATATTACATTAAAAAAGAAAATCGTTGCTTTGAAAATAAAATAAGATATAATGTCCGTCAAAAAGTTGCCCTCAACATGCATCGTAAAGATGGCAGGTTTGCTTCTAAAAATGATGACAAAATTGTTGTTGACGTAGGAAAGCATTTTGAAACTGTGGCATGTACTCATTGTGGAACTAGTCCGACTGAAACGCCGATGATGCGAAGAGGACCTAGTGGTTTGAAAACTCTCTGCAATGCTTGTGGGCTTTTTTGGGCTAATAAAGGAACAATGCGAAATCTTAACAAAAAAAATAAAATAAATAGTGGTTAATCAGATACAGAAATATATTTTATTCTCGTATATGGAGTTTTAATATAATATATGTTTAATGACATGGTAAAGATGATGAATATGTGAATTCACATCAATATAAAATAATTATATCTCAATTAATAATTTAAATGATGCATTGAATTTTTTTTTTTTTTTTTTACGTATATTTAATATTGATTTGACGAATATGAACAAATAAATGTTATGCAAGGTCTCATCAACTTTTTATCAAATAATAGAAATAATGTGTAAACTATTTTATTAAATGAAATAGGTTACATAAATAGATTACACTAATTATCCAAATGACGGTCAAGATTAATAAAAAAACTAAACTTCATCAAGATTAATTCCATTGCTAAGACATATATATATTTAAAAAAAAAAGTAAACTATCAAACATGACCTAGGTGTATAATAAACATAGATTCATATGCATTTGTGTGTATATAATACATATGATATAAATGAGGCACAAATTTAACTTAATTTTAGTATAGTATTACAAATTTAATTAATTAATTGAAAATATATATACTCAAATTACATCGAATGTATACATTCAAATACATACGTGAATTAACGGTTCAAATTATTTAATGCTATGCACAACATTTTGATCACAAAAAAATTGTATGAGACATTTTAATACATGTAATCGTTCCATATTATATGATTCATAAATTTACATATTATTCAAAGTAGAAAAGTGATATGTAAACTGTAAATTTTAGATATACAAGACTTACTTGATTTTGGATTGACCACGGTTAAATTACCCCTATTTTAATGTCTTCAGGTTGAGTTTACACCCCCATAAAATACCACAATTACCCTCACCCATCATTTCACAAACCACATTCCACTTCCTCCATTCAAATTTTCTCAATTTCAAACTACGGTAGTTGGACATAATTTGATACGAATTACATTGACAAATTTAAACTTTTAAACATAAGTGGAAATCGCGAAATTTTACAATAGTGTCGAACTCGACACTACTTCGCCAAAGAAGAGAAAAAAGCTCTAAAGTTTTTTACGAGTTTATGAGAAATTTTGTAAAAAAAAAAAGAAGACAACAAATCCGAGTTTTTGTCAAAAATTCATAAAAGGTTACTGAAATTTTGTCAAAAACTTAGATTTAAAAAAAAAAAAACTCAACAATTTTTTTGAGAGATTTATGTGGAAGATTTTTAAAAAAAAAACTTTGAAAACTCTAAAATTTCAGTCGAGAATTGTGAAAATTCTCGGTGAATCAGGGTTGTGTTTTTAGTTTCACATTTTTTTTTCGGTAATGCTATGTATCCAGAATGTGGATATCGAGAATTTTTTTTTGAATTAATTAATATTTTATTAATTACATAATTATTGTTATACCCTTACTTATAGATAATAGCAATTAATTAATTAAAGTATGCGCATACACTCTTGTGGCCAGATTTCTCGTGGATCAAAATATACGACAGATATTTTAATCTCCCAACACATTATTATTCCATGTCATCATTAATAATTTTAAACGGTTAAAAAATTAATAATTTCTCCCACCATTACCACAGTTAAATTAAAAAAATTTAATTCTCCACTAATTTCTCTCACCATTACCACCATTACATTAATTTTTTTTTTAATTTCTCTCACTAATCTCCCAACACATTAAAATTAATTTAATCTTCGTATAAATGTTTATTATTGGAAATTAATTTAATCAACTCATTGAAAATTAATTTAATCTTTCCTAAGTGTAAGTGTACATTATTGGAAATTAATTTAATCAACACCTTTGAAAATTAATTTAATCTTTCATAAGTATAAGTGTACACTATTGAAAATTAATTTAATCAACCCATTGAAAATTAATTTAATCTTCCGTAAGTACAAATGTACACTATTGGAAATTAATTTAATCAACCCTAAGTATAATTGTACACTGTTGAAAATTAATTTAATCAACACATTGGAAATTAATTTAATCTTCCCTAAGTATAAGTGTACACTATGAACATTAATTTAATTAACACCTTGAAAATTAATTTAATCTTTCCTAAAGTATGAGTGCACACTATTGGAAATTAATTTAATCTAACACATTGAAAATTAATTTAATCTTCCCTAAGTATGAGTGTACACTACTGAAAATTAATTTAATCAACAACTTGAAAATTAATTTAATTATCCTTAAGTATAAGTGTACACTATTGAAAATTAATTTAATCAATACATTGAAAATTAATTTAATATTTTCTAAGTATAAGTGTACACTGTTGAAAATTAATTTAATGAAACTTAAGTGTACACGTTGAAAGGAGGAGTCATACACTTTACCCTAAACCCCGGAACGTAAACAATATATGCTGAGAAATGAGTAGTCTAAGATAAGTGTACCATATTGAATATAAATTCATTAATACATATTTGAAATTTATTTATTAATGAAGTCTAAGTGTACACGTTGAAAGTAGTAGTCAGACACTTTACCTTGAACCCGACAAAGTGGGATAGCTCAAGTGGTTAGAGCACCACTACCTAGGCCTTAGGTCCTGGGTTCGAGTCACGGGGAGGGGAAAAAAAGGATGGGTATTTAACTTTCCATCAAAAAAAAACTTTACCTTGAACCCTTTACCCTAAACCATGAACCGTAAACACTATATGCTGAGAAATGAGTAGGTGTACCATATTGAATATAAATTCATAATACAAATTTGAAATTTATTTATTAATGAAGCCTAAGTGTACACGTTGAAATGAGTTGTCGGACCCTTTACCCTAAACCCTGAACCGTAAACACTATATGTTGAGAAACGAGTAGTCGGAGATAAGTGTACCGTATTGAATAAAAATTCATAATACACATTTGAAATTTACTTATTAATGAAGCCTATATGTTGTACACGTTGAAATGAGTAGTCGGACCCTTTACCCTAAACCCTAAACCCTTTACACTATACTTTGAACCTTAAACCCTTTAAACCCTTTACCCTCTGAACCCTTTACCCTAAATCCTGAATCATTTACTTCATCAATGGATATTATCTAAAATACTAAATTAAATAATTTGAATAAATATTTTAAATTTTCTGAAAAGTTAACTTTAATATTTTACGAGAATAATAATTTTTACATAAGTTATTATTACGTGTCAATGCTACATAATATATTTTTTTTCTAAATTTTTAGATTATCCCTATTTTACATCAAAAATTTTTATCTTTAAACAGGATTCACAAAAATTAAAAAATAATGTATTTCTCAAAAACTTAATCGATCCATGTTTAGTAATTAAAATAATTTTTAAATCTAAATACAAGATTTTAAAAATAAACAGGTTTAATTATCTTGAAAATAATAATATATGATTTATAAAAAAAAACAGTTTTAACAATGTATGAAATAAATCATTTTATCATATGTTAAATAATTTTATTTTATGAAAAAGAATTATTTAATACTTCAATACATAATTGTTAAACTTATTCATTTAAAAACTATATATTCAAATCTAAAGGCTTTTTTTAAATAAAATTGAAAATATTTTTGGAATGGTTATAAGAATGTAAATTGTTGTGTTATTGATTTGTACAAATGTTTACAGTATATATAGGGGATGGAGTCTTTTGATATAGCAATCCCTATAATGTAGCAGTCCTTTGATATAGCAATCCCTATGACTACTCTATACAATAATGGAGTTGACTAGAAATTGGATGAAATCACTCCTGTGATTTATCCGTTATACGACCCCTCAAAATAGACGTTCCATCAGCAACGGAAATTTTGGACCGAAGTAGTAGGAAGCGAGCACGAGCTAGTGGTTTGGTGAGTAGGTCGGCGAGCTGGTCATTTGTGTTGACATAGGCGACCGAGAGACGACCTTTGGCAGCCAGGTCACGGACAAAGTGGAGGTCGATCGCAATATGCTTCATTCTTGAGTGTAAAACTGGATTTAGGGCAAGGCGAGTTGTGCCCATATTGTCACATAATAAGCGAGGGGGCGAGGATATGTGGACACCTAGATCATCGAATAGGTGATGGAGCCAACAAACCTCGGACGCGATTGCGGCTAAAGCACGATATTCAGCTTTTGTCGACGAGCGAGCAACCCCACGCTGCTTTCGTGATCTCCATGAGATAGCATTTGGACCGAGGAACACAATATAAGCTGAAGTGGACTTGCCATCTGTCAAGTCACCACCAAAATCTGAATCTGTGTAGGCAGTCAACGCGAAAGAGTTGGAACGCCGAAGTAACAATCTGTGGTGTAAGGAACCTTTAAGGTAGCGGAATAATCTCTTTATTGCATCCCAATGGGCGGTTGTGGGGGAGGACATGTGTTGGGCAAGCTTGTTCACAGTGAAGGCAATATTCGGGCGAGTGAATGTGAGATATTGAAGACCGCCTATAGCGCTCCGATATTCCGTAGCATCAGTCGAGCATGTGGAAGAGGTCAGATTCTTTGATATTGGTGTGCTGACTGGCTTTGCACCATCAAGTCGAAAACGACGAAGAAGATCCACAGTGTATTTGTGTTGGGAGAGAAATAAACCCTCCTTGCATGAAGCGACCTCAATGTCGAGGAAGTAGGTGAGAAGACCTAGATCCTTTACGGCAAATTGTGTTTGCAAATGGCGGGTGAGAGCCGAGATGGTGGACGAGCACGAGTCGGTTAAGATGAGGTCGTCAACATAAGCGAGCACAAAGAGGACTGTTGAACCCCGACGAAATGTGAAGAGAGATGAATCAGCCCGAGACTGTATAAAACCGAACGAGGTTAGGCTAGTGCTTAAAGCATTGTACCAAGCCCTGGGCGCTTGTCGGAGACCGTAAAGGGTCCTTCGAAGAAGACATACATTAGTCGGAAATGAACGATCGACCATACCTGGAGGCTGTGACATGTATACTGGAACATCAAGTTTACCATGTAAAAAGGCATTGTTGATGTCGAGTTGGCGAAGCGACCAACCGAATTGGAGGGTTAATGACAAGACAACCCGAATGGTCGCGGGCTTGACAACAGGGCTAAAGGTTTACCGAAAGTCGATTCCTGGTCGCTGGTGAAATCCTTTGGCTACGAGACGTGCTTTGAACTTGTCCACTGACCCATCAGGATTCCGTTTGATACGGAACACCCATTTACACCCGATAATGTTTGCATTTGGTGGAGGCGGAACTAAGTCCCATGTTCCGAATTTTTGAAGTGCAGAAAACTCCTCGTCCATGGCAGCTCGCCACCGCTGATCGGCTAGAGCCTGGCGAACAGTGGTTGGTTCGACATCATTGGGTAAGGAATGCTTGGTTGCTGCAAATAGACGCTTAGGTCGGTGAATATTGTTAAGGTTGCGAGTCTGCATGGTGTGAGTTCGCTGAGGGGCGAGCATGGGCTGTATTGGTATGTCAGGGCCCGATGGGTCTGTTAGTGGAGTGGTCGCAGGTTTAGACAAGGTGCCCGTGAAAGGCAGTGCTCGCGAGGGTGAGTTTGGATGAGCAATCGGTGGCACTTGTCGAGGAGGCAAAATTGATAGAGAGAACCGGTTGTCGCTTTCGGTGTCAGCTACCGACGAGAGATTAGGTGCACCTGGAAGCTTAGTCTCATGGAATATAACATGGCGAGAAATGTAAGTTCGACCAGATAGGGGTTCATAGCATTTATAAGCGTTTTGAGAAGTTGAATACCCAATAAATAGACATGGCAGTGAGGGGGATGTGAGTTTACCCGGAAGATACGGTCGTAACCATGGAAAGCAAAGGCACCCAAATATTCTGAGTTTGGAATAGTTCGGCTGTCTTTGAAAGAGGATCTGGAATGGGTTGCGACCTTGAAGTGTTGGAGTAGGCATCCAGTTGATTAGATAGATTGTTGTTTGGACAGCATATGACCAGTAAGGGTGGGGCAGTGATGCATAGTGGAGTAGAGATCGGACAATTTCAAGAACGTGACGGTTGTGACGTTCGACCATGCCATTCTGTTGGGGAGTGTGCGGAGGAGTAGTAAGCCAATAGATTCCATTGTTTGAGAATAGGTTTTTTATCACAAAACCAAACTGTTTTTCTACAAGGGTGTGATATTGGGTGAAAATCGAAGCAACCTGAGATTTAGAGCACAAGGGATATACCCAACAATAACGAGTAAACAAATCCACCAATAATAAAAAGTATTTTGAACCATCTAACGAGCATACGGGTGTCGGTCCCCAAACATCGGCATATATAAAATGTAATGGATGATGTGGTATAAATGATGTTGTGCGAAATGGTGACTTGCTCATAGTGCAGGAAATACAATCTGATCCCAACACGCGGGAATTATTTAGAGTTGGTAATTTAAAGTTTCTAATTATTAAAGCACTCGTCTCCTGAGAGGGATGTCCAAGGCGAGCATGTCATGAATCATGAGAGGTGCGAACACCAATGGAGGCAGCACTCGGACCTGGACCAGCATCTGGAGGAAACAAGCGATAAACACCATCCTGACAAAGGCCTTTAAGAAGACGATCTCCCGTGGCTAGGTCCTTAATGACAAAGAATCCGGGAAAAAATTCTATAGATACGTTATTTTTCTTAGTAAACTTGTTGACTGATAAAAGATTTTGGGATGCCGATGGGACGCACAGTATATCAGATAAAATGAATGAGCGATTAGGGAATGAGAGTGTAGAAGTACCCGTGTGTGAGATCGGGAGGCTTGACCCATCAGCAATATGAACTTCATCAGTGCCGTCATATTTCGAGTGAATGGGCAGATTGTTCAGATCAGATGTCAGACTGTGAGATGCTCCAGAATCCACCAACCAAGGATGACCGGGTGAAGGTAGGGCGGTGTGAGCAATACTTGCTGAGAAAGATGGTCGCCGACAAGAGGGGGCAGTGTGCCCTGGGAATCCACACATTTGGCAGAGAATGGGATCAAAATCATTGGTTGGGTTGTTACCCGAAAGTGGTGGAGGACGAGTATTGTAATTGCTTCGTTGGTGAGACTGGCGGGGAGGACCATTGCGGTATCCTCGAGTGTAGTTGCTATGTGGACTGTTGCCACGGTGGGAGGAGCCACAGAAATCCCCACGGTGGGAAGGGTTCCCACGATGTGGTCCTCGAGGTTGAGCACGGGCCGTGTTGGTAGTGGCGAGAAGCTGGGATTGGGCAGTTTCAGCATTCCTTAGGGATAGTTCGTGTTCGAACAGGAGATCATGCAATTCCTCAAAACGTAGGGACGTCTCACGTGTCCGGATAGGGCCAACAATAGTGGCATATTCTGGGGCAAGGTCGTTGATCGCAAAGAGTGTGAGATCATCATCGGAGACTGGTTCATCGATTAAGGCAATTTCATAGGCCTTTGCTTTGATATAATGTAAGTAGGCAGAAATGGTGCGATCCTTAATCTGGATTCGATATAACTCACTCTTGAGTTGATTGATACGCGAGCGAGATTTGCTCGCAAGGAGGCGGCTAAGGATAGCCCATACCTCAGTCGACGTGGTCGCAGAGGAGACCAACGAAAGTACAGTCGCTGAAAGCGAGCCAAAGATTGCAGCGAGAAGGAGCTGATCTTGACAAGTCCAATGTGTGACCGCATCAACATTGGATCCATTCGATTGGAGAGTTGGGCAAGTAGATGATCCATCTATGAAACCAAGAAGGTTATGGCCTTTGAGTAAGGCAACGAGATGGGCTCTCCAAGAGGGGTAGTTGGATTGATCGAGTTTGATAGGGAGGTGATGATGAGCAGTGATGGGGACGATCGATGGTGTTGTTGAAGCCATAATGGCTGGGGATACATCTCCGGTGGAATTGCTGGATGTGGACATTCTAGGGATGGCACAAAAAAAATTGCGAAGCGAGAGAGTGATTTAGATCGAACCCCCTCGTGATACCATATAAAAATGTAAATTGGTTGTGTTATTGATTTGTACAAATGTTTACAGTATATATATAGGGGATGGAGTCCCTTTGATATAGCAATCCCTATAATGTAGCAATCTCTATGACTACTCTATACAATAATGGAGTTGACTAGAAATTGGATGAAATTACTCCTGTGTTTTATCCGTTATAATGGTTTTTTTTAAATCATCGAAATTATATTATTTTTTTGGAAAACGATTTTTAGTTTCTCAAAACAACTTAAAAAAATATCGAATTTAATTATTATATATATATTCAAAATAATTTTAAGATTTATTTAATGTAATTTTATTTACTAAACATCCATCGATTAATTTTTTGAGGAATGAAATATTTTTCATTTTAGTTTTTAGTTTTTGTGAATCCATTTACATGGAGAGATAAAATTTGTGATATAAAATAGGGATAATCTAAAAATATAAAATAAATAATATATTACTAAAATTAAGATGGACTAAAATAAATTGAAATTAAATTAAATTTACATTATACTGTATTTATTAAAATTAAGATTAATTAAAATTAATTGAGATTAACTAAAATTAATTGAATTGATTTAAATAAAAGATGAAGTTATTTAGGGTAGAAAGAGGGAAGAAGAAAATAAGAAGAGTTGAAATTAAGCTGTAACAAATAAGAAGGGAAGAGTTTGAATTAAATACAATATTGAAACTTGTGTTTGTGTAATTATTATTTATCTTGAACAAATAAGAGGAGAGAAAGGAGAGTCATATTTCAATATTTAATTTAAAAATAATACTTCAATACTATATTTTCATTAAGGGTATATTAGTCTTTTTCAAATGTTTAGCACCACCATTTTTTTTAAGTATAAAGATCAATTACATATTTGTACCAAAAAAATCTGTTTTTTAACCATTAAAACTGAAAACGAATCACCTCATGTTTATATTCAAGTTTTTTTTAAGGTTTCATTATTTTTTTGGGACAAAATTTTAAGAGTGAAAAAAGAATACATAAAGTTGTTGTTTTGTAATTTTTTGGAATAAGGTGAACTCAATAAGGAATAGTATAATCTTTTTATTTAAAATAATAATAAAAAAATTGGGTGCAGGTGAAGACATAACAAAAGGGCATTTAGCCGTGGCCTTTTGGATTATCACAAAAACTTATATGCAATATTGTATATATGCATTTCACTCATTCACACATGATTCACACACATTTTTTATAAATACACCCACAAGCTTAATTCACACACACATTTTTTATAAATAGACCCACTGACAGCTCAATTCACACCCACATTTTTTTATAAATGCACCCACTGACAGAAATTGAACATGGTCGTCTTCTCCGAGCAATTTTCGGTCACCTCAGGCCGCGGTCGGACGCTGCAATTTACGATGACCTTAATCCTTAAATATTTTATATTTCTTTAAATATTCTTTAATACTAATTATTATGAGTCAATGTTATTTTGTATTACGTGCAATAATATATCTTACTACATGCAATAATATACGTTACTATATATTATAATGCAGGTTACTTAATCAATAAAAAAATATAAAAAAAAAAATCAGTATTACTATATAAAATTGTGTTATTACTACATGTAATAATTTGTTTTACTACATAAAAAAGTATATGTTACTACATACTACAGTTTGAATTACTACATTGAATAGACGTTTGTTACTATATGTAACTTTATCAAATGATCTAATATTTTTCGCATCATCCTACAATAAAACATTTTGTATTACAACATGATTATTGTGTTTACTACATTCGATAATATATGTTACTACATATTATAATGTGAGTTACTACATCAATAAAAACACTAGAAAAAACGTGTTACTAAATAAAAGAATTTGTATTATTATATAAATAGTTTGTGTTATTACTACATAAAATAATGTGTATTACTACATATTACAATTTGAATTGCTACATTTAATATTCCGCGTTCGACAATAAAATAAAAGATAAAAAAATCACAGAAACAAGTAAAATAAACGGATTAAACATTTCAAATTAAGTTGTCAGTGGGTGTATTTATAAAAAATGTGTGTGAATTAAGTTTGTTGGTGTATTTATAAAAGATGTGTGTGTGAATTAAGCTTGTGGGTGTATTTATAAAAAATATGTGTGTGAATGACTGAAATGCATATATGCAATATTTCATACAAGACTAACCCTTGGATTATTTGTCATAGGAAAGGAAATAATAGAATATTGAGGTTTTTTTAATAAAATATTATTATTTTAAATTTGAATTAATAGAATGTAGGTGTTTAAAAATGTTTTAATAAAATACATTAAAGGACCGTATGAATAGGCGCCAAGGGGAATCATGTCAGAAGGTTGATAGGGAAATTCAGATGGAGAGGATGACGCCTATAGTATGGCGGATGGGGTGGGGTGAAAGTGGGGCGTTGGAGGTTGGGAGTATTTTTTTTATATTAAATAATATTTATTTTTTTCCTAATTTTTATTATTTTTTAGGTGGTTTCAAATTTGAATATATATTACTCCCTCCGTCCAATTTTATTATTCTCATTTTTATTTTTTGTTTATCCAATTTTATTATGTCCATACCTTTTTTGGAAACAATACTATTCATACTATTTTATCTCCACTCTCCTACCATCACTTATTTACTCATTTTGTCATTCACTTTATTCATAAACAATCATTTATTTACAAATGGACCCCACAATACCCTATCATACCCCAACTTATCTACTTTATAAATAAACTAATCAATATTCCTTAAAACTCGTGCCCGGAGAAGTGGGCATAATAAAATTGAACGGAGGGAGTACTTATTTTACCTTTTGACAAATACGTTTCTAATTTTTAATACGTTTCTAGACTACTTTTATTATGGGGATTTCACATAAAAGGTCATTTTACCTAGTGTTTTTTTAAATAAAGACATGATTCAAAATAGTTTCAGAATAAGGACAAAATGGCACATAAATGTACCATCATGCCCTTAATACATAAAATTCGGAATTAATATGGATAAATTCTTTAAATGTTTGAAATTTAAAGCTGACTCTATCAGCTCATTAATTCCAAGAATTACGCAATTAATTAAAACCTTATGTTTGAAATTTAAAACTGACTCTATCAGCTCATTAATTCCAAGAATTATGCAATTAATTAAAACCTTCCTAAAATTAATTAACACCGGTCATAAGAGCTTAATTTTGTGCAGAATTTTGGGGTTTTTCAATTTGTGAAGAAAGGAAACCGTGAAGTACAGAAGAAGACGAAGTGAGAAGTGAGAAGAACATTTTGCTCCCTAGACCATGGTTGGAAAAGTAATATAAAAATTAAATCTGCATAATAAAATGAATAATGCAGAACAATGAAATCTAAAACTGCATAATAAAATGAATAATGCAGAAAAAATAGTACGGTGTCTTCATATTAGAATGTGATTATGCAAAAATACGTATACATATGCAAAATAAGATCTGCATTATCCCTTGACCAAACCAATAACCAATAATCATGAACTACATTTCAGCAACGCGCACGTAAATCATCACAATTACACAAAAACAGAGCAAATTGAACCTAAATTAAAATCATCTCAAAAAATCCTAAATTCTTTGCAAATTATGTGTGTACGTGTGGAATTAAAAATCATACCCTTGGCAAAACTCTTCATCTGACCCTTGGAATTAAAAGTTTCTACTGTATCTCCGGCGGCTTCGCGTCCGTCATCCATAATGAAGAAATCGGTGAAGTTTGAATCCCCTAGTAATATAAAGAAACGATCGCGTGGAAAATCTCTTGATCATGTGCAGTCGAAAGAACAGATCGAGGAAACAATTATGGAAGAGCAAAGGAGACGAGACCTTATAGCCATGGCCGTCGTTGAAAGAGAGGAACAAGCCTCTAAGCAGCAGAAACTTTGAGAATCATCGGAAATCAGTTTTTGGGCGTGAGGGGTCACCCAAAACTGAAACAGAAACTAAAAGAAGAAAAAGATCCCTCGATTTCAAGAGGAAATCGAGGATTGTTACTTCACCAATCTGAAATCTATGGCCAATCGTTTGTAGATGCAGCGGGATTATGTTTGATTCATCATGGATTAACCAAAAAACTTGAAGATTTGAGTTTTCCGGCCAAGAAACTCGTATGAGATTCTAGCAGAAACTATGAGCGCCTGGATCAGGTAACATTTGCCAATGTTGATAATCAATTGAAGAGGTATGTGGTTGAATCTATGGCGACAAATAAGGAAGATGAAGACTTGTTATTTAATTATTAAATTAATTTTCATATTTAAATATAAGGGTATAATGGGTTATTAACATGCGTTTTTGTCCTTTTTTAAAAAGATTATAATAGTTGTCCTTTATTAAGAAGCTAGGTGTCTAAATGGCCTTTTTTATAAATTTTCTCTTTTATTATTCTATCAAATTTTTACGTGAAATATTGTATACATGTATTTTATTTTAATTAGACAAATCAAAACCCTAAATTCATTTATCTCAAAAGTCAAATTAAGACAATTTTAAAAAAACCGCGGATCCGGGTTGCCCAAAAAATTCACGCAAATAGGTGGTTTACTACATGATCACCAAAATATTACCACTACAAGGCCAAAAATTTAATACTACGTGTCAAAACATTCTGATAAATTCACCCAAAAAATTAAGTGTCCATAATATTTTTGGACATGTAGTAATACACTCTTGATCTTGTAGTGATAAATATTTTTGGGCAACCCGAATCCGAGCTTCTGGCCCACGATTTTTTTTTAAATTGTCTTAATTTGACTTTTGGGCTAAATGGATTTAATGTTTTGACTTAATTGGAATAGAATGTATGTATGCAATATTTGGGCTCACAAAAAGTATGCTTATTCTATTTAAATAGTTAACTTTTGAATATTTTTTCTACTTTACTAACAAGATTGAGTATCTACCAAATACTCCATCTGTCCAATTTTATTATATCACTTCTTCGGGCACGAGTTTTAATAAATATTGATTAGTTTATATATAAAGTAGATAAGTTGGGTATGATGAGATGTTGTGGGGTCCATTTATAGGTAAATTGATTGTTTATGAATAAAGTTAGTGGCAATTTGAGTAAATAAGTGATGGTTGGAGGGTGGAGATAAAGTAGTGTGAATAGTATTATTTCTAAAAAGGAAATTGGCATAATAAAATTGGACAATAAAAAAAGGAAAGTGCAAATAATGAAATTAGACGGAGGAAGTATATATTTTACTCATTATTGTAAATATATTTTTTATAATTAAAATATGATTTTTTTTTAAAAACATGTATAAAAAAAAGTAAGCACACTTTTTAGTGTATAGAAAGAGTAATATATATTGAAATTTGAAATCATCTAAAAAAATAATTATAAAAATTAGGAAAAAAGTAAATATTTTTAATATATAAAAAATAAATATATATATATATATATACCCAAACACCCCCCACCTGCACCCCACCCCACCCCACCCTACCCACAAAGATTCCATAGGCGCCCATGATATAGGCGCCACTCTCTCCATCTGAATTTTACTGCCCCACTTCTGCCATGGTTCCCCTTGGGCGTCCATTCATAAGGCGCTCTAGTGTATTTTATTCAAACTTCTTCAAACACCTGCATTCTATTAATTCAAATTTAAAATAACAATATTTTATTAAAAAAGCCAGAATATTGACCACAGATAAATGCCTCCAAAATATGAGTTCACCCCTATATAATATCACAAATAACCTTTCCCCTACCAACACTTTAATATTTCATCCGTTCCAAAAAAAACCTTTCACACTTTTCTTTTCAACCCTTTAGAAACTCTATTTCTACAATATTCGTAATATTACATTTAATGTCATTATTTTTAGGGTCCACACATATACACAAATCAACTCGCTTATTTATTTTTTTATAAAATTATTTTTCAAAATTATATTTATTATAATATTTTTAAAAAATGGGTGCGCTTACATATGAAAGGTTCTTTAGAACGGAGGAAGTACATATTATTAAAAAAAAAATTGACTTCAACCACCTATATAAAAAAAACTCATTTTCTTGTCTTAAGAGTAAATTTCCCACACAATTCACCTTCTCTTGCCGCCTACAGCTCCGCCGACCTACCGACTGCGGCCACCGCCATGGACAAAGGTAAGTTTAATTTGAATGTTTTAATTTTAAAATTGATTGTTAAAGTTTGAATGTTAATTTTTTATTTAAATGTTAAAGCTTGAATGTTTGTTTAGTTTTTAGGTTGTGAGTATATTATGTATGTATGTTAGTTTAGGTGTTGTTGATAGTTCATGAAAAAGTTAGGGTTTATGATATTTTTTTCTTTCAAATTTCTAAATTTTAAATTTTGATTTTCATGTGTAGGTTAGTTTTTGTTGTTTAATATTTGTTATTGGAAATGATTTTGACTTTCAACCATTGAATAAATTTGGTTTTTGTACAAAACGGGACAGAGAGAGACGAAACGGTAAAATATGGGTTTTGACCGATTCAACACTGGTTGACTGGGTTTTGAATCAAAACGTGGAAAATTTGGTCTAGTTTTGAATCAAAACGTGAAAAAGTTGACCGAGTTTTGATTCAAAATATGGAATTTTTTTTCGAAAAATCTCACAGAACTCGACTAACCAGTGCTGAGTTTTTGCAAAACGCGATTTAAAAAAAAAAATTCAAAAACGAAATACACTACACAATCATGCAACAATATGATTAAATAAAATAATAATAACATGAACAATAATCAATTACAAAAAAATACTCCGTACTATATTTTGAGTGTAAAAGGGATGCTAATTTTTATTTATTTTTAAGGATGGGGGATGAACTCGGCACACCATAGTATTTTTTTTTGTCAATTAATTCAAAATATAAATTGGAGTGAGGGTGAAGACATAATATGTGAAGGTACATTTATACGTGGCCTAAAATATTTGGACTGGAAGGCCCATTTTAGAGCTAGAGCTGATTTCAGAGGGTCTGACTATATGCACCTCCATTTCAGTTTGATGCACTCCCCCTTTCAGTTTTTTAATAAAATAATAGGGTAAAAAACCCAAAATACCCTTCATTAAATATACAGTACTATCCCCTACTGAATGCACCCCCCTTCATTTCTTTCACATTTTTCTAACCCACAACTTCCGATCGCCGGCGACACCATTTCCGGCGACCATCAAGCTCAAAAAAAAAATACAGAAATCAACCATACACTAAAAAAAATCACAATTTTTTTTAATAATTTTCGACCAACCAGTGTCGACCACATACACTCCCGTCGACAACGAGGTATCGACGGGAGTGTATGTGGTCGACACTGGTTGGTCGAAAATTATTAAAAAAAATAAATAAATTCATTTTCGACTACGTAATGTCGATCAAATACACCCTCGTCGACAACAATTTGCCGATGAGAGTGTATTTAATCCACATTATATAGTCGAAAATGAAAAAAATAAATAAAAAAAATTAGGGTTTTCTGCATTTTTGCAGAAAACCCTAACATTGGAATTGGGAGTTGGGCAAATCTGGGCTGGGTGTGGGTCGGCGTCGGAGAGGGGGTGGGGAGGGGGCGGCCGCAATCTTTTTTTTTTTACAGATGGGAGGAGGGGGAGGGAGGAAGGGGGCAAACCTGGGGGTCGCGTCGGCGTCGGACGGGAGGGGGATGGGGCAAAGGAAAAAAGAAAAAAAAAATTACCTGTGATGGGGACGGTGGCGGAGGCCGCGGTAGATGGGGGCGATGGCGGAGATCGCGGCGGATGTGGCGGTGGCGGGGGAGGGGGGCACGATGATGGGAGAGAAAACGAAAAAAAAAAGGGTGGGGGGAGGGGGGCGATGGGCTGCGGCGGCTCGGGCGAGGGCTACGGCCGGCGTCGGATGGACGGAGAGGGGGAGGTCGTCGCGGCCTAGGGACGGGGAGCCCGGCCGGCGGCCGCGACGGAGAGCGAGGAGGGGTGCATGGCCGCGACGAGAGGGAGAGGGAGGAGGAAAAATACAGAAAAAAAAAAAGAAGGGGAGAGGGTGGGTGGGGGTGGGCGGCGGCGACGGCGACGGGGGGTGGGGTGGGCAGCGGCGACGGGGGTGGGGTGGGTGGGGGTGGGCGACTGTTGAGGAAATGGGGAGGAGGAGGTGGGTTGGGGAAATGGGGAGGAAGAAGAGGAAGGGTGGGGTGTGTGTAGTAATATATATGTTATGAGAGGAGGGTATTTATGACATTTGAAGGGGGGTATGACCTAAATTTGGGGAGTGTATAAATCGGGGGATTGATGGGGGAGTGCATCAAACTGAAATGGAGGTGCATATAGTTAGACCCGATTTCAGATCCAATTTTACCCTTCAACTAAAATACAAAGATAGATACACTCCCTACATTCTAAACCCTAACCCTAATTTTTTCCATTTTCTTTCTTCCCCACTTCGTTTTTTCCCCATTTCTGGCATCTTTCTTCCTTCTCAATTCATGGCCGCCATCTCTCCCGCCGTCCCAGTCGCTCGCCCGCCTTCCGCCGCACTTCCCCTGGCCACCGCACTCCCCCTCCCTCCCACCCGCTGCACTCGCGCCGCCCCAGCCGCTCGCCGCACTTCCCCTGGCCACCGCACTCCCCCTTGCTGCACTCGCGCCGCCCCAGCCAACGCCTCCGTCCCTTCGCCGCCCTCCCTCGCCGATGTGCCCCTTTTTTAAATTTCTGTAACCCTCGTTTTTGTGCATACAGGCAGCGGCGCCGGCCCTCCTTCCTTGCCGAGCGCCGCCGCCACCCTGCCCCTTTTTAAAAAAAAAAATATGTATCAAACAGCGGCGGCAGCGCCCCCTCGCCCAGCGACGCCGCCGCCCTCCTCCTTCTCCCGAAAAGGTACGATTCTTTTTTTTCTTTTTTTAATAAGGAATATCGACCAAAAATATTATGGTCGATAAATTGTTGTCGACCAAAAACATTTTGGTCGACATTCTTTGTCCAAAATTATTTTTTTATTTTCTTTCGATACTATGTGGTCGACGAAGATGTTTTTGGTCGATAAATTTTAGGCGACCATATGTTCTACGGTCGACCAACCAGTGTCGATCGACACTGATTGGTCGAAAAAATCTTTTTTTTTTTTGAGTATATTTTGGAGGTGGCGCCGGAGGAGGCTGCCGGAGTTGATGGTGTCGGCGGCGACGGCTACAAATTAGGGTTAGGATTTTTGAAGAGGAGTGTATGTATCTATAGCATTTTACTAAAAGGGTAAAATTGGTATTTCATATATGTATTGAATTAAAAAAAATGAAGGGAGAGTGTATTAAACAAAGCTGGAGGGGTATATACCCGAACCCTTTCTCCAACGTGCAACACTCAGTCGGAGTGCTTTTACACAAATAAAGCAAGGGCACGGCTAAAGGCTAAAGGCACACACAGATCCAATGAGTACACCCACGCGATGAGAACACACAAAATGGATGAGAACGACCACCTGAAAATCCCAAAATTACCCTCTATGAATTAAAACCCTAACTCCTTCCTTCTCTCTTCTTCTCATATTCAGCAGTCACCCACCTCAATTTTTACACCCCCCCCACCACGCCGTCGCCTAGCCCCTCCTCCCTTCCTCCCACTCTCAGGCAGCCGCGGCCCCACCTCCTCATCCCTCCAAGCGGCCGCCGTCGCGACGCCGCCGTCTCCGTTTCTTGAAGAAGCCCGCCGCCGCCTCCGTTGCTTGAAGAAGGCCGACCACGCCGCTTCGTGAAGAAGGCCGTCGCCGCTGCGTGAAGAAGAAGGTCTTCAACGGCGGCACAGCGCCGCCCACCTCCCCACGTCGACGCGTCAGCCACAGCGGCCGCCCCTTCCCCTTTTTCGGCCGTTCGCGGCCGCAACCCCTCCCCTCCCCATCCCTCGCGCGTCCGCCGCTCACGCCGCCGTGATTCCGGTAAGTTTTTGGTTTTAGGTTTTTACAGATTAAAAGCAATTTTTTAAAAGAATTTATTGTGTTTTGTGTTAGGGTTTTTAGAAATTTTACAGATTCAAGTGTGTTAGGGCATGTTTGTTTTGGGATGGGAAATCCGGATTTGGGATTTCGATATTTTGAGATTTTGATTTTGGATTTCAAAATCCACGGTCAACTCTATAAATACCTACAAACCCTATATATGATATAAAACCTATAACCCTATTCTATAAATATAAAGTTAAATTCTACCCTACATAAATTCCAAAACAAACACAAAACATAAAAATCATTAGATTTTAAAATCCACTAGATTTTGAAATCCTCCTCAAAATCCCAAAACAAACATGCCCTTGGGGTTTTTACGAGTCAAAAATTGGAATTTGTGTTTGTTCATTGATTTTTTTTCGAACAATTATATGTTGTTCATGAATTATTTTCGTACAATATGTGTTTATTTTTGAAAAAAATTCGAACAATCTGTTTTTGTTTTAGAAAAAAATTTCGAACAAGATGTTCGAATAGTTGTGTTTTGGATTTATTTTTGTTGTAATTTTGGAGTTTTTTTTGTTGAAAAATAGTGTTTGGTGGTGGTGGTGGGGGATAATTCTGTGAAATAGGACGGGTGTGTGTACTCATCTTCATTTTCTTCATAAATTTTACCTTAGGGGAGGGGGTATATGTGACATTTTACATGTTGTGAAAGTTTAAAAAAATGTTTGGTGGGTGTACTCATAGGAAATCCGGGTGCATTTAGCCGCGCCCATAAAGCAATGCAAAACAATTTTCGAGTTTTTGCATATTTGTTGAATGTACATTGAAATTGAAAAGAAATTGGAGACACCGCTCCCCAGCTCGGATTTCTGAACCCTTAATTGGTAAGTATACCTTTGAATGTTAAACCCTAATTTATAGTATATTCACTGTATTACTGATTTTTTGCAGAACAAGTGATTGGCTGTTGTGTGGTTAACTAAACATACATGTTTTGATATATTCTAATTTTGAGGCTTCTCTTCGCCATTGCAGGTGTATGCGAAGTTCCACGTGAATTATTTGGTTTTAGACTTTTGCAGAATGGAATTTGATTGGGCTGTTATTTCTGTTTCTTGGCCCATCGGGTAGCCCAGTTGTTCCTTACATACATCAATGATTAATTTCAGGGTTTATCTCAAAATCTAGCTATTCACCTTTCACAACAGTTCAAGTTTACGGAATTATGATGTTCTGGAGTAGATTGAGGCAGTCAAGACATAGTTTCAATGCACTTTCAAAAGAATTCAAGAGATTATATCATCTAACTAGCGGTCCAATTGTCAATCAATATATTTCTCCACGAACTTTAGTTCCTATTTTGAATAATTCCAAGTTCATTGTCCAAGAAAGCCAGTTGGAATATTTCCACAATGTACGGTTTTATGGTAAACGCACTAAGGTAATTTATTACTGAATCTTATATTGTATTGTGAGTATGTGTTGGTAAATTCATGTGACAAACTGTAAACTTGAAATTTCTTACATTTGGGAATGTTTTTCAGCCTATGAAGAAGGAAAAGAATGAGGATGAGTACGAGCCAAGAATTAATGAGCAAATTACGGCTCCGTATGTTAGACTTGTTACGGAAGAAGGTGCTTTTATAAATAACATAATCTCGATGTTGTTTTGAACACATTTTTTTGGATGTATGCCTGTTGGGCTAAATGAATTTAGTTTGAATGTATAAACTCTTTTAGTGTATGATGACTATGCTACATAGTTAAGCCTGCATCTTAGTATGACTTGTGAGAATATGATGCTTTGAATTCTTTAAGGTTCCTGTTTGATATTTCTGTTCTCAGAGTTTAAATGAGCTTAATCAATAGTGATTTATTGCCTTTGAGGGAGCTCTCATACTGTGCTGCTTCAAGATAGCATGTTAAAATGACAGGAAAAGAGATAGCTTTATGTTTAAGCATGGTTAGAGGGGTGGGGGTACCCAATATTTCTTACAGCCCTTGGATGAACACGACCCATGCATTCTGTTTGAGTTCTTTTTTTCTTTAACTTCTAATATTTGATTGTACAGGCCATGATGTAATACCATATGAGAGAGCTATGGCCCAAGCAGAAAGACTTGGGATGGATTTGGTTGAGGTAATTTTTTTTATGTATTTTCTTATTAATTGAAGCAAGCATATGGAGATGACTGTTATTTTTTCAGTCCAAAATCCATTACAAATGCAATAAAGTCCTAATATTAGCTGCATAGTGTTAAAAGGCATGAGGCACTCGAGGCTATAGGTTGTGCGCCTTTTTTGTGTTTATTCAAGTGCAGATTCTAAGGCGTGCCTCTTGCCCTTTTTCAGATTTTCTTTCACCCCAAAATGTGGTTCGTGTAAATTTTTTGAAATAAAAATCGTTTCTGCCCAAAAAAAAAAAAATCATAGACAACAGAACAATGTTGAATTTAGGCCTAGAGTTTAAGAAAAAAATTGGTAAAGAAAATGAGAAACTTAGAAACAACACAGTGGCCTCTATACACTAGGTTATTTTCCCCATTTTTCTTTGTGCATCTTATCCCTGTTGCTACAATTTTTATTTATCACTAGAATGAGAATTGTTGGCTTTGCTACATTTGATGTTTTTCCATGTTTACATTAGTTCTGATGTTCATTAGTTGACTGTTGGGTTTTATTATGTGATTTTACATGGTACTGAACTTTAATCTATAGGATAGTATGAGTCAAATAAGTTATATAAATATAAGAAAAAATTTCAAAGAAAAAGGACAAGATGCGCGCCTAAGGCGTGCGCCTTGCGCCTTTTAAAACTGATTAGATGGTCTTGTTCTGTTCAAATTATGTGAGTTCCTTCATGTTTGCCCTTCTCATGACACACTTAGCATGTTAATGTAACTAAAAACATGCATATGATTCATAAAAAGCTGAATTTTCAAGCAAAAATAGATGAGAGAGAGACACCATCACAAGCATGGATATGACTTTTCTCTGTCTCTGGATGGAGGTCTTTCTTGAATCTTAACATGTACTTTTGACACTCTTGCAGCTTCTAAAAGATAAGTAACAAATTCTTGGGGGATGAAAAATAATTCTTACTACTCCTTAATTGAATGCTTTACCAAAATTTTAACTTTGCATATTATTCAAATTTTCTTTGCTCTATTATTTTCTATTGCCTTTGTCTTTCAATTGATGCTCTACTTATGCTGTGCAGGTTAATAAGCAATCCGATCCACCTGTTTGCAAGATTTTTGACCTCAATAAACAAAAGTTTATTCAACGAACTATGGACAAAGAGCGTGCTAAAAGCAAGGTCAATTACTTATTGATAGTGCATTTTAGGGAACATTATCCTACATATTCAATTTTTCTGTTAATAGAATTTTGTTGATGCATTAGCTCATGCTCCTTTTCTAACTTGGTGGGATTTTCAATTATTTCTCCATTTAGATCAAACATTTGCCTGCTAAATAAGGGTATATCTGGAATTTTATAAGTAAAGTCCAGAATTTCAAGCACAATTAATGGTGTTTGATTAGTCTATGTAAAACTCAAAACTTGACTATCTTTGTGGGATGGAGGGAGTATAAAAAAAATACTAATATGCTTCACAATTCTTCATGTTGATTTCATTCATTAGTATGAGAATACTTTTAAGCTTTTGATAGGTACAAACCTATTATTTTACTCCTTCCGCCCCAATCATATATGCTGATTTTCCTTCTATTGATGTCCCAATTATATTGACTGATATCATTATAGATTAATTTACTAATATATCCGTATGCATTAATTATGCTGCCCTAAAGTATAATCCTTACTAAATAGGGTTATAATAGGAGTTTCACTTGTCTAATTTGCATTTCCAACAAAATTTCTTAATCTTTGTGAAAAAGTCAGTCAGCCTATTCTTGGGACGGAGGGAGTATTTAATTATTTATTTTTAAACATGTTGATTGTGTAAATGTAAAGAATCTCTAATGTTCAATAATTAGATTAACTTAGTTCTATCAACGAAATAATTTAAGATAGTTGAATGTTGGATGCTGAATGCATGTGGCTGGGTTTATTGTCATTCCCTTACCCTTTTGTCATTTCTTTCCGTACAGGTCGAACCCAAGAAAGGATCTCCTAAAGAAGTTAGATTTACTGCTAAAATTGTAAGTTTTTAAGCTTTTCCAATTATCAAACACTTCCATTCCTGTTGTTGAGAGTAAATAAAGAATGCTGAATTTCTGGTAGACATCCATAATGCCGAAGAAAGTAAAAGTTTTTCTCATAGTGATAACTTGTGCATGTAGCATTCTCAGATAGGCTCTCTATACTTACTATGCAGTAAAAGTTTTTCTCATAGTGATAACTTGTGCAATGTGCATGTAGCATTCTCAGATAGGCTCTCTATATTTACTATGCAGCGAGTTCTCCAGTTTTAGCAACAGTGTTATGGAAGTGTTGCAAAGGCTCTTATGAAGCTACAAGTGGTTCTTGATAGACCGTTATATGTATATATGTGTGTGTGTGCGTGTGCGCGTGTTTTCCCTTTTACTATGCAGCGAGTTCTCCAGTTTTAGCAACAGTGTTATGGAAGTGTTGCAAAGGCTCTTATGAAGCTACAAGTGGTTCTTGATAGACCGTTATATGTATATATGTGTGTGTGTGTGCGTGTGCGCGTGTTTTCCCTTTTAATTTCTGTTTTTTTCAGTTGTGTTCATGCTTACCCTTTTTGGCCATTAATGGACTTGTTGGTTTCAGAAAGAAAATGATCTGAAGATAAAAGCTGACATGGCTAAGAGACTTATGGAAAGTGGCTATCGAGTCAAGGTACTTACTCTTTGTCTTTCTTAGTTTCTTTGTTCTCTTTTAGAGAGAATAAAGTAAATTTTCTAAGTTTTCCATTATTCTGCAGTTGAATATATACTTGATATATATATATATATATATATGTTAAGGACTATGTTCATGTCTCAGATTAGTATAAACAAATTAAAAACACAATGCATACTACCATTCGTTGATCTGTTGTGTAGTCTTTTGACGAATTCACATTAAAATAATTGTGGACTTTCCATCTAGAATTGTTGCACGTATAATCCGTAAGAGGTCTGATTGACTGATTCATGATTTCGCCTTACCTAATTCTAGTCTTCTAGATCAAATATTTAAGTGATCTTAGTGTCATAAACTGCTAATGTGTTTCATATTAATTTTATGATGCTGCAACTTGTATAGTTGAAATTTTACCCAACTTGATGGCTAATAAAAATATGTAGGTTGATATCCACATTAGAAGTTATGAAAGTCGTGCGTAAAGAAATAACATGCATGAAGAGACCTTTGGGGATGTCAACTGAATTCTCAAATACCATCAGCTAGCATTTATGTTCATACCTTTTTATTGTAAAAAGTGACGAGATAACTAAGCATCTATAGAAAACCATTCTTGAGTGTATATTGTTTGCAGATGATAGGTTTTTAAGTAATGAGGAGAGAGAATGAGTATGTACCAAGTTAGAAGCTTGGAGAGGCATAGAATCAAAGGTTTTACCATAAGTAGTGTTAACTGAGTATATGGAATGACACTTTTGTACTCGTTGAATTAGCAACGTGATAAATGTGAAAATTAATGGTCATGAACTAAATGCATCTTAAAGTTTTAAATATATAGGATCAGTGAAGAAAATTGGGAAATCAATAAAGATGTTGCACATAGGAGTCCAGCAGGTTGGGACAAATGATGGAGCGTCTCCTTTACTTTCTGTCCATAAAATACCTTTGAATAGAAAGTCAATTTTTATAGAGCAGCCATAGGACTTGTGTTTTATGGAGAACAGTGTTGGGTGGATAATTGTGAATATCAACAAAAACAATGAGAATAACAAAATCAAGAATGTTAAAACTGGATAGAATAAGGAATGAATGCATTAGAAAGAAATTGGGTAGCATCGATAGATTAGAAAATTGAAGTGAGACGAACGCTTAAGATGGTTTGAACATGTATGTGGGAGACCTTCAAACTTCACGTAAGATCTATAGAAGTAGGGAATCATTAACTCAAATAAAAAATGGATGGAAAAAAGATTTGGAAAGGAACTATTAGAATTGACATGCTATAACATGTGTCTAGACCGATGCAATGGTGAAATATGATCCTTATAGCTGAACCCTCATAGGGAGTAGTTAAACTTTTTCTCTTATTGAAGGCAGAGATTGCCTTGTGAATTACATGAACACATTTCCCATGCGTACATGATATTCAGTGTTGATGTGGAAAAACTCTACTGCTGTTTAGTCTTCACTAACTAGTTTCTGTATTTTTTTCCCTGGTTTAATTTAATAGTGTACGGCCACTGATCCTACTGCTGATGTGGACTTGAAATCATTATTATCTCGTTTTTGCGCTATGGTAAGTGTTTTTACTTCCACTCTCTAGTCTTGTTGCAGTTCCCCTTGCTGACTCTTGTTATTTCATTGGAGGTTTTCCTTCTGCTAAAATGTTTATTTGCATCAGATTGAAGATGTTGCCCTTTTGGAAACTACACCCAAGTTTGAAAAAACACAGGCATATATAGTTGCCAGGCATGTCAAATTTGGTCCCTCCAAAAAGGGTCCAGGAAAGAAAGCTTCTCGGGATGTTCTTTCTTCGGTAGGAACTGGGGAAACAGTAGAAGAAGGTTCGGAGAGTGAGGATTCGAGCGAGGATGTCCAGAATAAAAAATCTGAATGGGCTGTTTTTGATGGAGAAGATGATGAGCATAACAATTTTGACACAAATAATGAGGAAACCGGGCCCTACAGAAACCTGAGACTCCAAGTTGAGACCCCATCAACCAATACAGCTTCATCTGGGATTCCAAAACCTGCAATGGTAAATAGATATGCCAAAGATCCTAGATCTGCAGCACCACCAAGGGTTCCTACAGAAATGAACGGCCATGATGCAAGGAATAGTTTCCCTCCTCGAATTCCAGTCCAAGGAAATCAATCACGGGTTGGTATGAATACGGCACCTCAGATGAGACCAAAACAAGATTCGTCTCAATCCAGTAATCCCAAAAGTTTCGGAATATTCAGCGCTCAAAAGATGAATACCGAACAAAATACAGCAGCAGTGACTAATAGATACAAGGTAAATGCTCCTACTGATTCTGCAAGAAATTCGAGAACAGGGCCGCCACCTCATAGAGACTTGCCCAGGGCAGATTCGAGGATGAACAGAGGACCCGGTTTTGATAATCCCAACAAGAACGAAAACCAATCAGAAATCCGAAGATAAATCCGAAGATAACGTGGAATGGAAGAGTGCCTTTTCGATTATTTAGTCCGGTTGGTTGTCTTATGAACCATAATTCATAAGCATAAATAACATATTGCATTTTTTTGTTGTTCTTGTGTTCCCAGAACAAATTTAGTTGTTAAATTTGGTTTAGCGAAAAATCAAAGGCTGAATGGACATTGCTGATGAGATGGAATTTTATGAACAAGAAATCTCTAATAAATTATCTCAGGCATGTTTAATAATAAGGATGGATTATCTAAGATTATGATGATAACTAAACTTTATAAATTTTAAAGCATAATCTACCCTTAATCTAAGTTATAATGAAGCATTCGAATACCTTCATTCTCTTGTTACATCTTATCTTATTACTGTATACAAAGATAAAGACGATGCTGAAAATGTAAATGAACAGAAAGCTTGAAACGTAACAATTCGAAGCGAGGGAATACAGAGTCACCAAATAGGGCATGCTTAGGCGCATATAAGTGGGAAGCGAAAGGATTGAAACACTGAAATCCTTTAAAATGTGAACTATAAACATGTATTTATACAAAAACTACACTACATCCAACCTACACATAAAATGAAAATAATTTAAAAAAAAAGGGGGTATATATACAATAAATACTATCTAGGTCAAAGAATCCCTACAATTTATAGAGATATAACGTGATGCAAACATTTTAAACCTTTCTTGCCTACTCTGGTAGATAACACAAGCAACTATACAAATAGTAAAATAATTCCTTCAATTTTCAGAGATATAATGCGAATCAGATAGTTCAAAGTTTGCCTACTCCGTAGATATCACAAGCAATTGCACAAATTCTTGAGGAATCCCTGCAATTACAAAGATTTGAGCCTCAAAAGTAAAAAAGAAGGAACTATGAAAAATTACCCAGAATCTTGTACGATTTAAATATTGGCCAACACCAACAGAGAAATTGGAAAAAATTAGCAAGAAATTAAACCTGAAGAAGATGAAATATTAGCGAGAATATTGTACGATTTGAATATTGAGTGCATAAAATATTTGCAAAAAAAGAGGATGTCATGCTTGGCGTGAGTTTGAAATTTATTTTGATGTAAAATAAAGGGAAAATATCAATTTTAATCACCCAAGTTTACCTGTTTTCATATTTGATCACCCACGTTTAGTCACTATTAAAATTGGTCACCCAGTTATTATATTCTATCAAAATTGATCCGTTAGTTAATCTGTTACTAACTAACAGAGAAAAAGTTTTGAGTGATAAATTTTTCAAAACCTGGGTTAAAAAATTCACATGCATCTTCCAGAACTAATGAAACAATCGCGCAGAAGCAAGAATGAAACACGTGGAACCTACGTGCATGAAGAAATATAATTGAAGAATCTCAGTCAATCACAAAAATTATACATTTACAAAAATTACCAATATGTCTGCGATAATGATTTTAATAGAAAAATATTTAGAATGAAAAATAATTTTTTATGAAATTTTACCAATATGTTTGCGATAATGATCTTAATAGAAAAATATTTAGAATGAAAAATAAGCTTTCTTAAATGGATAATTTTAGAAAATTATTTACAATTAATCTGCACCACAAATTGTGCTCCAATAATTATAAATAGACAAATGAATTGAAATGTTTCTATCTCCCATTATTATACAAATTCAATATGAAATAGGAATTGGAAACAGAGTACAATTGTTAAAAAAAAAAAACAGAGTACAACACAGTGTTTGAATAATTTTACCACAGTGAATACAATAATTATAAATCATTCAACTACACACTATAATTATAAAAACAGAATACTATCAAACTAATACATAATGGGTTGGTCTGTTATGGACTCGAGTGCATGTTGTGCACCCTAGTCATGTTGCACTTTTCAATTATTAAACTGTATAATTAATATTTTTAGTAATAATTGAAAAATGCAACACCATTTACCAAAAAGTGTAAGTTAGTAAACTGAAAAGTGCACATGGACTAGGGTGCACAACATGCACTCGAGTGCATACTAGACTTTACCATACATAATTCACTCTTTCTTTCACAATAATTGGACTGTATACACCATTTATAAAATAAGAAATTAGTCATATTACATTACAAAAATTATAAAATGAGATTGTAACTCACTGTGATTATTTCTTTTTCTACTATATCCTGCATTTCTCATTTCCTGTAAAATAATTGTAGAAGATTCATGAGAATTCCCTCTAACCTATTATTACATATAAATATAATGAGAATTCCTTCTGACCTATGAGATAAATATAATAAAATAATTTAATCATAAAAAAACCAGGTATTTTTTTTTTTGTGATTGATTGAGATTTTTCAATGGGTATTTCTTCACACTCCACAAGGTCCCAGTTTCATTCTTGCGTTTGTTTCATTAGTTCTAGAAGATGATGCATGAGAAATTTTTAACCTAGATTTTGAGAAATCTATTGCTCAAAACTCTTTCTCGTTAGTCAATGACAGATTGACTAATGGACTGATCAATTTTGGTAAAATATAATAAATGAGTGACCAATTTTAATAATGACTATATGTGAGAGTGACCAAATATGAAAAGAGGTAAATTTGGGTAAAATTGATATTTTCCTTAAAATAAAAATAAAAAATGGTGTCAGGGATGATTTTCAAGAAAGTGATAATATTGATAGGATGTAACAGTATGTTGCATGTATTTTTAGAGGTGTATGTAGTTAGATGGTGAGATTCAAATGTTAAACCTCGAACAATGGAGCACGTTACGTTCCACGTTTGAACGTGTAAGTCCCAAAACAAACATGCCCTTAGGGTTCACTTAAGCTCCATTTGAATGGAGGGATTTGATCTATGGATTCTAAATTCACCATCCAAATCCAAATCCAGTCCACTTGTTTGTTTGGATTATAAATGGATTTCAAATACTTAATTTTTGTCCAAATATTTTTTTAGTTCAAATTGAAAGGATTTAAAGGCATGTCATTTTAAATCCTCGCTAAAGACATGTCATTTGAAATTCATCTATTTTTAAATCATT
Source organism: Galeopsis tetrahit (assembly GCA_963675135.1). Classification (NCBI taxonomy): domain Eukaryota; kingdom Viridiplantae; phylum Streptophyta; class Magnoliopsida; order Lamiales; family Lamiaceae; genus Galeopsis; species Galeopsis tetrahit. The sequence goes on from OY776121.1 coordinate 46,569,426, forward strand.
TTATTTGGAATACCTCCTCAAATTAAATTCTCTCATCCAAACACAACTTTAAACTAATCTAGAATTAGGGTTTTGGGGTGAATAAAATTGAAGAAGAAGAAGGGTATAAACTATAACATATAAATGAGAGTGCGGTGAACAAAAAGAAAAAAGGGGGTCATTTAACCATGGCCAAAATATTTGGGCTCGAAGGCCCATTTTAGAGCTAGAGCCGACTTCAGATCCAGCCTGTTTTCCTCCAACTTGCAACACTCAGTCGGAGTGCTTTTATATAAATAAAGCAAAGCAAAACAGATTTTTGAGTTTTTGCATATTTGAATGCATTAAGAAATTGAAAAGAAATTGGAGACACCGCTCCCCAGCTCGAATTTCTGAACCCTTAATTGGTAGGTATACCTTTGAATGTTAAACCCTAATTTATATATTCGCTGTATTTACTGATTTAGCCGCTGTTATCCTTTTTGGTTCTATCATACGTGGAGTTTAGGGTTTCGTAATATGTTTGGTTAATTGCTTTCTTTTCCGGTGGTGTGTTCTTTCGTAAGTGGAAGAAATGCTATAAATTGTATCCAAATTTGCAGAACAAGTGCTTGGCTGTTGTGTGGTTAACTAAACATACATGTTTTGATATTCTAATTTTGAGGTTTCACTTCGTCCTTGCAGGTGTATGCGAAGTTCCACGCGAATTATTTGGTTTTAGAATTTTGCAGAATGGAATTTGATGAGTACGAATATCTAGAAAATACTGTGGAAAACCCAGAACATAAGAGGTCAGAGGATAAGAAGAATGGGGGTGATGGGATAGTTGATTATGAGGAGAAGGATCGGAGTCGCAGCTCTAAGCACAGAAGTGATGACGATGTAGATGATTCTGATCGTACATCAAAGCGATCAAGGTCAAGGAAAGAGTCTGACCATGAGAAAGATAGGAGCTCTCGCCATGGCACATCTTCAAGAGATAGGGAGAAAGGTGAGAAAGACAGACACACAAGTAGCCGAGAGCATAGAACAAGGGACAAGGAGGAGAGCAATGGAAAGGAGAGAAATAGAGATAGAGATAGGGATAGAGAGAGGGATGGTGACAGGAAAAGGAACGGTAACAGAGAGAGGAGAGAACGCGAACCTGAAAGAGACAGAAACAGGGAAGAGGAACTAGAGAGGAATAAGCGAAATAGAAATCACTCAGAGAGGCATCATGATGAAAAGGGAAGAGAAAAGAGTAAGGATGTGGAGACTGTGGATACAGTTTTTATGGAAAGGCGAAGAGAAAGGGTCCCTAGAGAACAAGACCATGAAAACAGGTATACCTTATTTTTTTTTCTAGAAAAAAGTTTAAACACTGACAATAATCTGTATCTAGTTATCAAATGTATGGTTTCTTGTGTTTGAAGAGTATGCCAGCTTCTCTGTTATATTATTAGATCTGAAAGTGAGTGTATGATTTTGCCTGAACTATATTTGTAAGAATGCATTAAGATAAATTTAAATAGGTTTTTTTAATTAGCATACGTGGAGCGTTGATTGAGGGTAGAATTTGGAGTTCCCTGGAAACTTAGGTATGCATATAAGCCTTCAGCCATGGTGCTACGTTCAAATGCATGGTTTCCATTTTACTTCTAGTGTACAGAGGAAAGTATGGTTACTGTATGTGATTCATACTTCTAGCTTGGTCGATGCACACATTAGATTGCAGAGGAATGCTGTAATTTACACAACACTTCTATATATTGCTAACCTTTTTTCAGTCCCTACGCATGATTTGCAGCTGTACAGTGGTCCATTCCATTTTTTCCCTTACAAGTTTGTAATGTCTATTTTCTATCTTCTTTGTGGGCCTACAATGTGGAACATTCTCGAGTTGGACATAAATCTAAGATATTTAGCTGTTCTTATAAGTAATGAGGTGTCGTATCATCGATTAATAATCTCCCCTTGAACAGCATATAGTATATCTACACACTCTAATCACGTAATCCTGGTTTGCCAATTAGAGGTTTTTAGTTGCAGAACTTGGCATGTCACTGCCTTATCTATCTTCCTTATAGAGTTAGTTGCCCAAGTAGATTTATTCACCAGTCATGCAGGAACGGAAGTAACTACTTTTAACATGTTAGTGATGGTAAATATCTCCTTTTGCTTTATCGCTGGATTGCCCATGTTCTGTTTGGATCATTATCACTGTGTCAACTCCTGTCAAGTCTGTCAGTTTAATGATCATGCTCAAGATTTCTCAAACGTGAAGGTTGATTGTTTTAATCCCCACATCACTTGCTGAGTCCACAAGCTTGTGTGTTGTTCAACATGACGTGAATGCATCATTACACTATTTGTCAAATTTCCTGTATGCTCGGAAATGAGACTTGTTACTGTTGGATATGGAGTTTATGTCGGATAAGCTGGATTGTTTGGTGTCAATATATTTGCTGTTTCATGATAAGAAGATATTCTATAATATGCTGGTGCAAAATGTAACATTAGGTTTGCCATATAGGGCCAGCCCGTTGTTAGTTCAATCCCTGAAGTTTTTCAGTGTTCACATTTCTCTTAATTGGCACATTTTCACCCAGGTTGGTCTCATTATTTCAATATCAAGATGTTTTTTTTGACCAAATGTTAGTTAGAAAGCATATTGACTCTATGGAGTTGCCTGCAGGGTTGTGATCTTGGGTTTGGCTCTTTTAAGCATACTGGAGATATTTTTGCTTCGTTGTGGAACTATTGTATTTTATGAATATGGTGCTTTCCACATTATTTATTTATTTTGAAGGAGCAAAGAACTTTTCTCGGATTTTACTATGGAGATGGTCAAGCAGCTCTTGTCTAGTTAGCAAGATAATATAGTAATTTTTATTGTGGTACTCTAGTTTTATAGTGTTTATATTTTTGACTTTGAGCAGAAGATATAAAGAGAAAAAGGAAGACAAAGTGGAGCCAGAAGTTGATCCCGAACGAGATCAGAGAACAGTTTTTGCTTATCAGGTAAGTAACTGCAAGTTCTTATTTGGTGCAATCTCTTCTGGAGGACTGCTGACACTTGTGTTGCAATTTCCACAGATTTCCTTAAAGGCTGGTGAACGAGATCTCTTTGAATTCTTCTCTAAGGCTGGAAAGGTCAGCCCACATTTTCTTATAACTCTTGTTTCTTTTTTGTTAATAGATTGAGTTTTTGTAAACTTCTTGCTTTGTTAATTGTATGTTGCATAATAGATTGAGTTTTTGTAAACTTCTTGCTTTGTTAATTGTATGTTGCATGTTTATAACTTTACCAAGAGAAGGAAATGTACGCCAAAATATGAGTTGGCTGAGCTGATACATTATGCACCATTTATTCATTTCTAAGTATATGTTAAAAATAATTTAAGCATCATTTTCTTTGAAAACTTATCTGCAGGACGTCTCTGAAGTTTTGCTAGCATTATTTCAAGCACCTCAAGAATTATACTTTAATATTGAGATTTTGCTTCTTTTATTTGTTTGGTTTTAGGTCAGGGATGTTCAGCTCATAATGGATCGCAATACCAGACGCTCCAAAGGGATTGGGTAATTATATTTTATGTTTTGTAGAGAGAAATTATATTCAATGTTCTTTTTTGGTTTACCTGATTTTAATCACCATAATTAAGAATTTATAGAAAATCCCTAAGATTAAGGATTTCCTTACATATTGCAAGTATATAATCCGTCACAAATTTAACGTTTGGTGCTAAGACTGTAAGACCTCATGTTGACAAATGATTGGGATGCAGTCACTGGTTTTCATGGTTCAAGGTCAAGTTAGAAATATTACAATATATGTTGGAAAACCAATGCTGAGAATGGTTGGTTCTATATTTTGTGCTGGGAGATGGTTCCTTATCTCTATGGACTTAAGATTGAACCTGTAAAAATCTGAAGATAATGGCACACGATTAATGTTGTCCAAGTAACTGAAATACACTACGAAGAATTCAGGGGATTTTTTTTGGAATTCAGAGAATTTTCTTGTATGTTTAATAATCTGTCTTTGGAAATTGAATAAGCTCACTTGCATTTGCACAAAATATGTCTGCTCACATTCTCTGTTGGACTAAATCCTACTGCTTCGAGTGATGTAGTACTATTATGTTCCTAACTTCTGTGGTAAATGATGTTTTGTTTTCTTTGATGATTTTGCAGATACATTGAATTTTGTGATGTAATGTCAGTTCCCATGGCAATAGCGATGTCTGGTCAGCTGCTTCTTGGTCATCCTGTCATGGTAAAGCCATCTGAAGCTGAAAAGAATCTCGTTCAGTCAACTACTGCCGTCAGTGGAGGTCTTCTTGGCCCATACTCGGGGGGAGCTAGAAGGCTGTACGTTGGTAACTTGCCGATCACTATCAAAGAAGATCAGCTTCGCCAGGTGGGACATTCCCTTGTGATTAGATTGTACCATGCTGATGTTACTCAGAATCTAACTGGCTTTATTTGTTTTTTCAATATTGTTTTGATTTCTTTTTAAGATAGATTCTGACTTTCAACATCTTCTCTAGGTATTTGAACCTTTTGGCCTAGTTGAGCTGGTGCAGATGCCCACTGATCCAGGGACCGGGAACTGCAAAGGCTATGCTTTTATACAGGTGATTTGAGTTTGCTGTATATAATTTTCAATGGGATATTGTGGTAGCTTTTGCATGTACAGCTGTATATTCCAGGGCAAGAACAACCATTATAGGACGGAAAAACACTCATGGCATTGAGCTATTGTACACTCTCTGCATTACTATGAAACCCCTCATGACTTTTGTATTCTATGTGCATGTCTGACATTTATCTTGGCAGTTTGGACGTCTCGAAGATTCAAAAGCTGCTCAAAATTTAAATGGGCAGCTGGAGATTGCAGGCCGAGTTATCAAGGTAGATGCAAGACATCCCTTCTCCCTCTGAGCAATTGCTGTGGTCAATTTTTTATGAATAAATGTGTGTTTCCCTTTTTTTTTTATGGTTTTAATCATACTGCCATGGTTTGTTTACTAACATATGAGATCTAGTGCAATCTTCAACTTCAAAGTATAGCTTCTTTTAGTTTCTTTTTTCTTGGATTTTCTGCTAGCTTTTTAGGTGTATGAATTAACTATTAGTTACTTGTATATACGTGCCTTTTCCTGTAAAGTTGCTTATGCCAGGCTTTCTTCTCTTCTCAACTTGCAGGTTTCTGCTGTCACTGATCAAGCTGGAATGCAAGAAGCTGGGGCAAATATGGCTGATTTTGATGATGATGAAACTGGTTTGGTTAGTCATGCTTACCTCACCATGTTACACGTGTTCTCCGTCTTTTCCAATACCTTCCTTCTGCATCTTGTATACCTTGAGCTATTGCTTTCTTTCATAACCCTAGGTTTTGGATTCACTTTACTTCTTAGACATCTAGTTTTTTGCTTGTACGTTGCACAAACAATGCTGATCTGTGTTCTCATCTGATGGGCAGTCCTTGAATGCACAGTCTCGGGCACTTCTTATGCAGAAATTGGATCGCACTGGGGCTGCTTCAAGGTTATACCCTTTGGTTTGTTATTTCTTTCTAGGTTTCTTCTCAACTTCATCTCCCTTACATCAATTTTCATGTTCTGCAGCTTTACTGGTTCATCAGCTGCATCATATCCTGGACAAACTTCTGTTCAGGTGCTTCCGGGGCTATCAGCTGCAGGTCTTTCTATACCTGCTCTTTCTGCTCCACCCATAGAAACAATTGGTGTTCCCAGTGAATGTTTATTGCTGAAGAACATGTTTGAACCAAACGCAGAGGTTTGTTGTTGAAATCTTGTTTTATAGCCTTTTGTTTTGCTCCAGTTTGGATTAAAAAGTGTTTTCATTGCAGACTGAGCCAGATTTTGATCTGGATATAAAGGAAGATGTCCAAGATGAATGTTCAAAATTCGGAAAATTAAAGCATATTCATGTTGAAAAGTAAGTTCATATTGGTGTTACTGTGACACCTGCTTACAGGGAATCCTATGGTTTGATGCTGTGATACGATTGAACTTCTCTAATACCACAACAATGCTTAGTTCTATTGTTCTCTTGTTAGTTCTTTCTGCAACATATCAATTATCATATGTGTTTTAATTTTAAGGTCAAATGATTGCCCTCAGGTACTGGTGCACTCTGTAATAATTCTGTGGAAGAATGTCCAGTCTTTGAGATGACCATTCTTCCTATTGAGACCTTTTACTTTTGCTGACACATTTTTTCGCCAATGCGCAGCCTATCAAAGTCATTGGGTCTCATTTTCTCATTTGAATGCAATTTCTGTACTGATAAATCTCTTGTAATTTTCTTGCTCTGATCATATGAAATACTTGATGCAGTTTTGTGGTCTTGGTTTCCTTGGGCCAATATTTGAATGTATTAACACACTCAATTTCTCACTGAAATTTACATAACCTTGTTTTTTGACAATGAATCAGGCATTCTGCTGGATTTGTATACCTGCGGTTTGAAAATGCTCAAGCTGCTATTGCTGCACAACGTGCACTCCATGGTAGGTGGTTTGCTGGGAAGATGATTACTGCAACCTTCATGGTAACACCTCTCTCTGCTCCAAAATATTATTTTGGTATTCAAGTAGGCGATGTTTAACCCCCAATTTTTAACGTGCAGTTTATCAATGATTATGACGCTAAATTTCCCGGTAACAGTTAGAGAGCATGCGGAGAATTGCCAAGTATGCTTTTGGTCGCAGTTCTTTTTCTTCTCGGTGTTGGTAAGAGTTGTGCTATCATTCAAGAGGCTCCGCATAAATCTACAGTAGATGATATTTCAAGTCTTGGGTGTTCATTGTAACTTCAAAAGTTTTGGGTGGCTATCAATGGACCTCTCATCTTGTTCAGGATTATTTCATTCGTTCCAAATTCTGTATCAGCAACAAGTACTGATTTTGATCTAAATTCGTCTTTGTTATGTGTGAACAATTGCGAATATTAGCTTTACTTTACTTATATTGGAGTGTTTTCGCATATGTTTCTTGTTGCATGTACGTAAATCTTATCAAATACTCTTACATAGGCGCATTCGACTAGGTCTCAAAGGGCCTTGAATCTGGTTTTAAACCCAAATCAGGCTAAGGCTATGCTTCTTTAGAGCTTCTCAGGTCCCTTTTATTATTTCAAATCCAAATATTTGTTTGTTGCATTTTGGTATAGGATTTCAAATCTTACTCTAGTGTAATCAACTGTATTTGAAATTTATTTTGGTTCAATGATTGACTATTTCAGGGGATCAATTCACCACCGTTCACTAGTAGAGTAGCAGGGGTTCTAATTGAAGTTATAAATGTATGGACTGATTCATTCTTGAAATTGTTTAAACCTTAGTGTTTTAAGCTTGAGACTAATTCCACCGTTTACCGGTGGGAAGTTTAATTGAAGTCAGAGCAAGCAAGATAATGTATGGATCAACTTTCGAAGGTTTTTTTAAAGCCATTTAAATTCTGTAAACATTATAGACTTGTGGTACATGCCTCTTTATATGCCTTCATTAATAATGTCATTGCTAATTTTCATTTCGTGAAAACTTATAAATTATCACAACTTTCAAAATTTGTTGTTTGATGGATTTAAATTGTATTCAATGTATGATGCTTATTCAATTTTATATATGTATGATGTATAATGACTTTTCTTTTTAGAAAAAAAAATACTAACAAGTCGTTCTTGCTCGACATTTTGAGGAATCTATTTTCTAAATGATTCATTTATGCTAATAATGATAGTTTGAGTTGATCTAAAACAATTTTATCGTTCAATTGTTTGGTTAATAACTTAATGTTTTTAATGTTAATACTATTTAAAAAATTACATAAAATGCATATCAATTGCATAATAAAACTGATATATATTTTATACACGTCCCCTTTTAAATTTTACATTTTATCATTTTAAAGGTCTAATTTAAAAAAATTCGTTTCATTTTGAAGGCCTCTTTATATTTATTAACAACTATTCATATTTTTACACAAAATTACATCAATTGTCACTTATTTTTGTTTTCTCTTTTCAAACTTTTACTTTTCTTACACTTTTCATAAATAATATCCTAAATGCAAAACTTAAAGGAGACGGAAAGAGTATACAAGTTTGCATTATTTTTCACATCTACAATCCTTGAAGTTCAATTATATATCGAGAATTGTTCTTCAAGCTTAGAAATTCTTTCATGGGTTAACAACTCAAAAAGTAAAAATTTTGGGGGGTGAATTGATTTTATGTTACTTATAAAGGGTTGTGCAGAAAGATATAAAAAGTTTGGGGGTGTAAGGATAATATGCCATTTTTGGGCCTACTAGTATCTTTTATCGTAAATAAATGCAATTAAATAAAATTTAAAATAAAATAAGACATGGAGTATTGAATAAGAAACGCAAGTTCTTCTACTGCATTTTACTGCGCTCAGTTGGAGGTAAGGACATCCTTTAGCAAATCAAGCCCTTTAATTCTAGGGTTTTTTTTCTAAATTTTCTCACCGAATCTTGAGGGTCTGATTCGTTTCCCCCTTTTCTTCTCCGCAATCGATTTATCACACACCTCACTTTCTACTTCATTGTTAATTTTCTTTTGATATCTTTTTTGGGGGAAATATTTAGTTTTGCCTTCTGACTTGCAGCTTACGAAAGTAATCGGAAACCTAGCCTTTTCGCAGTTGTCCAGATCAATTTCTCACTCGCTTTCAGGTAAAATTGGATCAGAGTTCGTAAATCTGAAACAACTCAGAGAAAATGGTGTTTCCAGCTATTATTTCTGTATTTTATCTGTCTATTTTACTGATGTTTATTTCTCAGATTTTGGCGAAAATGACTCAAGACGTTGAGATGAAGGAGCAGCAGCCCGCCCCTTCCAATTCCGTCTCATTAACTTCTCCGACTACCCTTCAGAGTAATTATTTACTTTTTATGCGTGTGTGGATGAATGCTAATTATTTGTTGCTATCTGCTAAGAGAAGTGTGAGTGGGCTTCAGATTTACTTTTAATGTGTTTGACTCTGAAGGATAACGTGAAGGCAATGCAGTTTTTATAGTTATAAGTGTTTACTGATTATGCAGTCTTTTTTCAGTAATAATCTGATGCATTAGAAAAACTCCTACAGTTACTACTAATTTAGGATGGAAGGATTGATTTTTCCCCATCATATTCACTTGTAAATTATGCTTCATTTCTGTGTTATTAGTTGGTTCAATCCTAATTGGATTCGAGTGTGCCATTATTAAGATGTGATTTTGTCTTTTTGGTTGCTCTTAGGTTTGAAGGACATAGCTGCATTGATTGAGACGGGGGCTTACACAAGGGAGGTTCGAAGGATTTTGAGGGCTATTAGGTGGACCATTCAGCTGAGGAAGAATCTAAGTGCTTCTGTACTTTCTGCATTTCTTAATTTTGCGCTTTTGCCAGGATCTGAGATGCATTCTCGCTTGTCTGCATATGTTCCAAAAGTAAGCATGTTAGACATTCAAGTGAATTTTTTAAATTTAATGTGGGAGATATGTTTTTAAGATTGCTCGATAGGTGAATGGTTTTGTATTTTATGGCCAAAAGTTATATAAACTGTCAGAATTTTCTAGATGATTCTTTTAATTAATTGCATGTGTTATATGGAACAAAATTAGTTTAACTTTAATTCAGAGGAAGAGTTTTGGCTCATACTTGGATGGCATTCAGTAAGCTTTTTGTTTCTGCTCGTCTATTTTGTTGATCTCTCATCTACTGCATTTTAATTTAGGACTTACCATCTTAATTGTTAGTACCTTAAAAAAAGTACTCGCTTACCTTTTATGCGTGGATAAGAAACTGCTTTACTAGATGTTATGATAATTGTAGGAGGATGAGCATGATATGGAAGTTGATACTGCGATTTCTGGTACACAACCCCCTGCAAAGCATTCCTTGCCAGAGCTTGAGATCTACTGCTATTTGCTCATTTTACTATTTTTGATTGATCAGAAGAAATACAATGAGGTATGGGCGTGCGATTGAACTATGCCAGAGGTTTTACCATCTGAACAGTTTTAATGTATTGATGATTATTGTTTACTCTCAGGCCAAGGCTTGCTCTACTGCTGGCATAGCTCGTCTAAAGAACCTCAATAAAAGAACTGTTGATGTCCTAGCTTCCAGGCTTTACTTTTACTACTCTTTAAGCTACGAACTTACTGGTGATCTTGCTGAAATTCGAGGGTATGCTTATCTAATGGTAGTTTGAGTTTCATGCAATACTAATAATGCCTCAGCGGTTTTTTATGCATGAATTCAGAGATAACTTAATCAACACATGTTCAAGCCAAGGGAAAAAATGAACTGGAATATTTTAACTAAACTCTTCTGCTTATAGTGCTTTTTGTTGTGCAATTATATCTAAACAGAGAATAGCATTTCTTAACAGTAATCTTCTGGCATTGCACCGAACTGCAACTTTGCGCCATGACGAGTTGGGCCAGGTTTGTTTTCAGCAGATGAGTTGTTCATTTATCATCTTGGTAGTGCTTTTCGTGATTCATGGCATGCTGATATGATGCAGGAAACCCTTCTGAACCTGTTGCTAAGGAATTACCTCCATTACAACTTATATGATCAGGCAGAGAAACTGAGATCAAAGGCTCCTCGTTTTGAAGCTCACTCAAACCAGCAGGTAAATGCCAAGACACTACTACCATTATGTTTGTTAATGCCATGGGGCATTCAATCATGTTGACAATTGGACAAGAATGGGATCAAATTCAAGCACTTTCCTATGAGCTGCAATTACTTTTTGTACGCCCAGAGGGCCTCAACCAACACCATATATTTATGTAATCAAAGTGAGAAGTTGAAACATATAGTACTAATGGCGGCGATCACAAGCTTACATGTGTAAAACTAATGATGAAATTTAAGTTATTAAACTACAAATTGAGTACACTGTATCCAACACTTACTGACTCTGAAAATGATGATGTTGTGTTTCAGTGAATACATATAAAGATCAATTTCCTTTGATGGAGGGAATAGAAATGAAATATTACTACACTGCTTCTGTTATGATTTTCTCAAGTATGCTTAGCTAGTTCCTGTTGTTACTATATTTGTTTCTTTTCTCCCTTTTTGTTGGGGTGGTGAGTGGATATGCTGATGGTTAGTAGATATAACGTTGGTGAATTGAAGGTTATGCCTCTACCATCTAATTATTGATCCTGTGTGTATGTATCTTCTGCAGTTCAGCCGGTATTTGTTTTACCTTGGAAAGATCAGGACAATTCAGCTAGAGTACACTGATGCTAAAGAGTCCCTGCTCCAAGCTGCTAGGAAAGCCCCCATTTCTGCCCTTGGTTTCCGAGTTCAATGCAACAAATGGGCCATAATTGTCCGTTTACTGCTTGGAGAGATTCCAGAAAGAACCGTTTTTATGCAGAAGGGGATGGAAAAAGCACTGCGGCCATATTTTGAGCTTACTAATGTGAGAATTACTATTTCAGTTTATTAATTCGACCATCAATAATCATTTTGCCTTTTACATCACGTTTTATGTCAATCTATTGCTTATGCTTGTAGTTTGTGTTCTGGTCATTGCCACTGAGTCTTGTTATTCTACTGTATTCTGAATTAAGTAACGTGGTTTAAAATTATGGGACTTATAAGATAAGGACTTAACTGGCACATGCTATATCTGATATCTTTGGTCAAATATTAGATGAGATTTAGAGCACGTTTGGCTAAGCTTATTTTAAACAGCTTATAAGTTATTATTATTATTATTTTTTTAAATCTGTTAGTTTAGAAAAATAAGTTTGGGTGTTGGTATTTTCTTTTCCGAGCATATAAGAAATAGTCTAGATCTTGTAAGCTGCTAATTTTTTTTTTTTTTGACCAAACACTTTTTGATAGCTAAGTTGTTTCAAGGAGCTTATAAGCTGAGCCAAACGGATACTTTGGCCTATTACCAGATAAAGCAATTTAGTATTCCACAACAATTTGATGTAACTTATTAATCTGTGTGGTTTCAGGCCGTTCGAATTGGAGACCTAGAGCTCTTCAAATCTGTAGCTGAGAAGTTTAACAGCACCTTCAGTTCTGACCGAACTAACAATTTGATTGTAAGGCTGCGTCACAACGTTATCAGAACTGGCTTACGCAACATAAGCATCTCATATTCTAGGATCTCATTGGTTGATGTTGCTAAGAAGCTGAGATTGGATTCTCCAAATCCTGTGGCTGATGCTGAAAGTATAGTCTCCAAAGCAATTAGAGATGGTGCGATTGATGCCACAATAGATCATACTAATGGATGGATGGTGTCAAAGGAGACTGGGGATATTTACTCTACAAATGAGCCTCAGATTGCTTTTAACTCGAGGATTGCCTTTTGCCTGAATATGCACAATGAAGCAGTTCGGGCACTCCGTTTTCCACCTAATTCCCACAAGGAGAAGGAAAGTGCAGAGAAGAGGAGAGAGAGGCAGCAGCAAGAGCAAGAGCTCGCTAAACATATTGCTGAGGAGGATGACGATGAATTCTAAATGTGATGCATATTGTTGCCTTTAAGATTCTCTCCAGATTTATCAAAATTTCATGCGACTTAATTTCGTATTCTGACAATTTAGAGGCTACTATTCTTTTGTAGCTTTCTGCGTTCACTGTATTTTATGAAGTTTTTGTATTGTTTCAGGTCTGAGATATTCACATTTTATTTGGATGCGTAGCAGAACATTGCTGTGATGCGACATGAGACTGATTCAATTAGTGGAAATTTGAAAACAAAATCCAGCATGTATAATGTTATTATGTTTTACTAGCCAGCAATTATTATGATAGGTTTGAAAATTAAAGAATAGGCGTATGTTAAAAAAAAACCAGATACTGTGATATTCACAAAACCAATATGCTTTTATACGATTGATCAGAGTTCCAACTCATATGTTCATTGCAAGTACAAATAAGCAGCTATTTATCTGGAATTTAATACGATAGTTAGTGGATGAATTCTTCCTTTTTTATAAAAAAAGTTTCAGTATTCGATTCAAGGATCGACTAATTCGGGGGACGAATCCCACTGTCTAGGAGCCCAATTAAAGCCAAATCAAAGCTCTCAAACCTACACTACCAGATAACCCACAAGGGTTAGTGGAAGAATTCTTCCTAATTACCATCTGAAATCGAATTAACTCCGAGTTTCAAAAAAGTAAGAAGTAGGTGGACACTTTCTACTTCCAAAACAGATTGCGTCTTTGATGATTATGACACTACTGCAATATTCCAATAAAATTTTGTGGCAAAAAGGATAATCTGACGTCAAAGTAAAGGTATAGAGTGGTACAAAAGACTCTATTAATTAGTACAATGTAAATTGTCAATGGTATGAAAACATGGGTAGCATATCTTGTAGCATTCAGCTACCTGAAATTTAACCAAACGACTTGACAATTGCGCTGACTCTTTCAGCAAAAATCTTGGAAGTGATCTTTTTACCCGGGATGTGAAACGGATTTGAAACTGCGTCAACATAGGCAGCATGGAACTTCATGAAGAACTGTTGCAATTTCCCAAAAACAGAAAAGGAATTAGCTGTGGCATTGTGGATAGTGAAAAACAGATTCAGGTCTATAAAGGGTCCAAATAACAACTACCAGAATATAAGTATTAGGAATTTGAATCTACTAAACTGAATAATCAGACAGGAAACTCCAGTAGCAAATTCTCACTAGTTAAATTGAATTCAGAGCTGGTGGTGAGATGATACCAACGTAAAATTTATTAAATCAGTGCAAGATTTTAGAAGAAGATGATGAGAAGAATGTCTCAGAGCCACCGGAAATGTGTATTTAACACAAGAAAAAAGTTTCAAGTTTGGTTTGCTTGTCACAAGTGAATCAAGTAGTAGTATTAGATATAAGGCCAGTGACTTGTATAAAATTCAGCTCTACAAATTAGATGGTGTTGGCATGTTTTAAGACAATAGAGCAAGAAAGGTGGTCAGGGTAATAAGATAATTAGCAAAATGGGTACTAAAGTTACAACTTAAAATGACATCTACGAACTGTGACCACTTACATTTCTCACATCTGCATCTCGGACATCAAGGTCTGTTGTTACCAATATGAACTTCACCTTGGTATTGGTCAAGTAACCATACCTGAAAGCATTGGATATTCATAAGCATTGTAGAGCACTTAACACACGGAAATTAAGCAAACATATGCTCCATTTTCTATGGATTTAAAAAGAAGAAGATTCCTTGTTCTTACGCTCTGTAGTTTTCACTCGGATATAGCAAACCAAGAAATGTCTCATTTAGTATTGGGCTGGACTTTTTAGGATTGTTCACTGTTAAATCAAAATTTTGCCACACATCAAAATCATTTAACTATTATAGAACAGATACAAAGACATGTAAAGGGCCAGATGGTCACCATTTCCAGTAAGCATACAATAAGTAGATAACAGATAAAACATGTATACAACTTGAACAGTATCTTTATATCACATATTTGGTTACACCCTTCTCTCACTCCATACTATAACTATTAATGCTTGCCTACAAAGTGAAATTACAGATGGTCTAATCCTTTATAACAAGTCTCATATCATTTCATTGTAAGCTACACCACCCTTATCGAATTCCAACGCTATAAGAAATTCTACCAATTTGGATAATCAGTGTACCAAATAGTGCATCACTTTCTCATAGGGGCACTACGAAAACTGCATCTACTAAATGCTATTTGTTCTCTACATGCACAAACCTCACCCTTAAAGCACATAATCCTGCTCTGATCCCTTCGCTCTATTGGTTTAGTTTTTGATTTATTGAATAAATTCTTTTGTGAGACGATGTACACCAAACAGGTTGGGAGACGATTCAAATCCTAATCCTTTCCTATTTACCTACTAACCCAGTTTGCAGTTTTCTTTCTAACTAATTGATTGATTTTAAAAGTTTGAATCCTTTCCTATTTACCTACTAACCCAGTTTGCAGTTTTCTTTCTAACTAATTGATTGATTTTAAAAGTCTCATGTTTATCCCATTGAATTTCCAGTGGTAATGCAAACTGAGTCTCAAGGCTTACACAGATCCCAACATACATTATATGGAGTATAGTTCTGAAGTTTCTAATACAGTCCAAATGAAATAATTAGGGCTTGCATCCTTAATTATATTGTACTTCTCAGATTAGATTGCAAATCAGAGATTTAAGTCATCACTGGCTGTTTTCTCTTCCACTCATTTTTTTTTCTTCTGTTATTAAACGCTGCTGATCTACAAAATTGATTGTGCCATAAGCAAAAATCAAAATAATACCTCTTTCGTCGACGACATCGAGAGAACAGTGGACGATGTGATGAAGCTTGAGCGCATCATCTGACATCGTAAAACTCTGTATGTATAGCGGATTGTTCTGCAAATAACACGAAATTCAACAGAAAACCACTTTAATTAGATTTTAATTCAAGCATCAACGCAATTGTAAATTGAATTTGTACTGGAATTAATTCAAGCATCAACGCAATTGTAAATTGAATTTGTACTGGAAATGTGAAAAGAGGAGATGCGGTGGAGAACCTCGTGGCCTACGACGGCGACGCAGACGATCATGTCTCCACTGTGATGGTTGAGTAGCTGAGATTCTTCGGTAGAGTTTTTTTTGTTACAAGTTAAATACCCATCCCTTTTCCCCTCCCCATGACTCGAACCCAGGATCTAAGGTCTAGGTAGTGGTGCTCTAACCACTTGAGCTATCCCACTTTGTCGATTCTTCGGTAGAGTTAATTACGAATTATATTACTCCCTTGTTCCAACTCATTTCTTCCGAGTACAGTTACAATACATTCCCCCCTCTAAATACATTATTCACACCCTTTTTTTTTTTCATTTTTTTTTTTTTTTTAATACGTTCATTTCATTTTTTAAGAGTGAAACTTGTTTGCAATTTGGAGTTAAATGTTGGATTAAAGATTATTTTGAATTTAAAATTTGAGTGTATGTAAGATAAATTCTTTTATGCAATTAAATGTATATATGCATTTGAATTTTAATGTTCAATTTACCCCTTATTTAATATTTAATTCAACATTTGATTCAATTAATTAAAGTTCAATTACAATTGTATAGGTGCAAATTGCACTCAAGTATCAATTAAAATTGAAATAGCAAATCTGTGACTATTTGCTGCCACAGTGTCCGCGGTCTATGTGGGTGTTTGCAAACAAAACTATGTGCTTAAAAGCACTTATTTTTTAAATAGAATCACTTTTAAAGTGTTTGTAAACACAAGTAAGTGATTAAATTAATTACTTAAAAACAGTTTTAGTCAAGCACCCCTCCCCATGCTTCTAACAACTTCTAGGTGCTTCTAATCATTACACTCATTAATTTTACAATTTTGCCCTCACAATTTAAATAATATTTTTTTTACCCATTATTTATTCAAATGTAATAAGGGTGTTTTTTGTAAAATTATAAAAAAGTGATTTATATGACATACATTACAACATTTAATTTTTTTTATTAGAAATGCTTATTTTTAACTTTAATCACTTTGAATCAACTACAATTGTTTACAAACACACACACACCCTATGTCTGCACCACTTAACCTGGGAGACACCTTAGAGCATCTCCAATTGTATACTCATTTATATGTATAAATTTGTGCCACATCAGCTGCCACATCAAAAAGTAAATTATACCTATCAATTTTTACCTCCACTTTCCAATTATTCCAGATACAATTGTTACTATTTCAGGCCCCACCATCCACATTATTTGATTCATTCAATAATTTCTCACTTTATTTATATTACTACTCTGAATTAATGAATAAAACAATTACTTTTTAATTTATATTAGAGTAAATTATTGATTGATTAATACATGAAATAAAAATAGTAAAAACTATTGCATTAAAATAGATTAGATAAATGTGATAGATATGTTAGACAAATGTGATATACTATATGTTAGACAAATTGATAAATAGATTAAAAATATTTGTACCAAAAAACAATTAAGCTGCAAAAAAAAATTATTTTCAAATTTATATTAAAAAAAATTATTAATTGATTAATTCATGTCAACTGACTAATGATAATTTTTACACAAATTTTTTAATAAATAAAATTAAAAATTTTATTGAGATAAATGAAAAACGAGAACAATGTTAATATAAATCACAATAATACATGAAATAAAAATAGATAATAAAAATAAATAATTAAAGCACACGCCTACAAATATATTACAAAACTAAAAAAAATAACATAACAAAAAATAAAATAAAAATATATTACTAAAATAAAACATATTAAAAGAGAGAGAAAACATGCAGAAGCCCACATAAATCAGCTTTTTTCCATTTGACGCAGCATCAAAGTTTTATACCCAATTTTCTCTCTCTTCAATTCTACCTATTCTACCAATGGTGTACCCTGGTAAAAGTTTTTGCCACATCAGATTTGCACCTCCCGTTGGCCTTGGGCGCGTCATTTGACCACTTAGCCTTGATTTCCAAAGTGTATTTCACCACTTAGCCTTGGGCGCGTCATTTGACGTACCTGATTGTTATAAGTGCTTGCACTGGTTACATAACTTGAAAAGATAGTCCAAGTGTACTGAATACTGACCCTCATGTCCATCCCCCAGAATCGAGAATTCACCGTTCCATTTCCCCCAATAGGCATGCACATGACAACCTTGGCTTCAAACGATGAGGAATCATGTCTTACTAAATCATCATTCCACGAGGTGTCATTGACAATAAAAATCGAGTCATGTTAGACCCTATCACCGCTCTCGAGGAGATCCGTCCAGTCATAAGGTTAAGAACCTACACATCCTTTAAAACATAAATGTCCCTAACATTCCCAACCTTCCAACAAATACCATGCTACAACATAATGATCATCACACATAGGACAGGTTCAATCGTATCTTCGCATCCATAATGTCTGACTTCTTATGATAGTGTGCTTAGAATAATCTGGCCACAAAAAATGTTGGATTCTGAATAATCCTCCAGACTTGTTTTAATAGTTGGTTAAACATGGTAAAATACTAAACTTTCTGAAAGTGAAACCTAGCCCTTCCCCAACTTTGCATATATAATTCCTGTTATACCCAGTCAAAGAAGTCAATCTTTGACAATTCAATCCTAATCACCAGCTTACGTGGCGAGGACTAGTCAACAAAGTCAAGCGACGACCAGTCAACAAAGTCAAGCGACGACCAGTCAACAAGAAGAAAATGTAATGTGATTATTGTATTTAATATATTTGAGTGCTCGCCCAAATATGTTGGCGAGCACATTCTAGTGAACTGCTCGCCCAAAGATGTTGGCGAGCAGGTATACATTTGAGTTAGAGAAGTGTTGAAGTTTTGGGAGATAACACAAGACATGACGACCACGACGGCGAGTGACGAGCTGGTTTTCCAGTTGCTCGGCATCTCGCCGAGAACGACCACCAGAGGCGGTTTAGCATTAAATGCGCCATCCCATCACCTTTTCGGGCAGAAGATAGGTCCAGTAAGGTCTTGCCACGTGTAAAGGGCGGGCAGACCCCAAAAACCACTATATAATGCCTAAAAGGCTCATTGTAACACACAAGTTCTCCATTCCACATGTACAATCACCTAAACCTAAGCAATATACTCTCCCTAAGCTCTCAAGCTTTTAGCTTCTCTAAGAAGCTACATCCTTTGTTCTTCATTTGTTCTTGCTTCTTTCTTCATTTTATCTTCGTTTGATCTTCATAACGATCCGCATAAACACTTAATAACCCCCGATCATAATACATGTTTGTATCGTACTAACGAATAGTCCACATCCGAATCAACCCATTAAAAGTGCATACAACAATTCCATTTTTGGTAGTGAATTTTATTTCCCCTCTCCTTAGAGCATCTCCATTCATATATCCAATTCCAGATACAATTTTTTATCACCTCAGTTGCAAAGTAAAAAGTAATTTATACTGGTCAATTTTTATCTCTACTTTCCAATCACTAAATATAAATGTTACTACCAATATTTCTTACTTTATTTATTTTAATATATTAATATTAATTAATAAATAAAATAATTATTTGTGAATATATATTAAAATAAATTATTAATTGATTAATTCAAAAAAAAAAATTATTTAGAACATTAACTAATAAGTTTTGCACAAAATTTTGATAAATTAAATTGAAAATTTGATTGAGATAAATGAAAAACGACGACGACAGTGTTAAAATAAATCACAACAATACATAAAATAAAAATAAAATATTATGGAGCAACTAATTAAATTTAAAAAATATATATAACCAAATGTACACTAAATACAATTAATAAAAACAATGTAATAAAACTAATAGAAATAATGAAAAGAAAAAAGAAAAGAATAATAAAAAATAATAATGGGGCGACTTGTCAGAATTTGTTGTAACAACAAAACTTTGTTGCTCTTCAAATTTATACTCCACTTTCTCTTTTTCACTATTGGTATTATACCCCACGTCGTGGATACAATTATTTGTCAAAGGAATTGTACCTACAGTTGAAGGTGCTCTTAGATTTCCACCAAAATTGAGCACACATAAAGAGTTTGGAATTTTAAAACATGATATTGCATAGGTAGATAACGCTTGAATAATTGACTTAATCATGCACACTTCTCTACCTCCATTCTAGAAGTCTCTCAACATCCATGCTTCAACTTTACTAGCCTCTTATCTCTAACGGAGAATGTTGGAAGTCCGACGTAATGGGGAGCGGATCAGCTCCTATACCAAAACGGCAGAGTTTCAATATGGATTATAGGTACAATGCATTTTTATATTTATTGTGATTTTTTTTTAATTGGACTGATTTTGCTTTCTCCCCCCTGATTACTTTATGCAATTTTTTCTCTTTTCGTCGCAGTGATTAGTCTGATTTTTCAATATTGCCATCTTCGAGTAATTCGCTTACAAATTTTCTTTTTGATTCGATTAGTAAACAAATACATATATAAAATTATACTCCCTCCATCTTCCAAAAGTTTTCATACTTTTCTTTTTTATTTGTTCTCCCAAAAGTTTGCATACTCTAAAATAGAAATAATCATCACAATCTTCACCCTCACAATATACACACATTTACCCTTCATGTCATTGCTTTTGGGGTTCACAATACATTCAACCCACATACTTTATTTATTTTATATATAAAAATTTACAAAATTATCACTCAAAACTCTCATCATTACACTTTTTTCTTAAACACGTGCCTAAGATTTTTTGCAAACTTTTCGGGGACGGATGGAGTAATATTCTATTCGATATTCCTAAGTACTCAATTATATAATTTTAAAATCTACTCAAGCTCATATTTTCCTTCCTGAAATAGGCACATTTTGTCTCATGTCATATATTATTTAAATTATTATTTTACAGATTGTCTATATGAAATTTTGAATCAAATAGTACCAAATGTGAATTAGGGTTGACAACGGGACGGGTATGGCCTATCCCAAAGCCCGCCCCGCCAAATTTTTTTAGACCCGTTACCCGTCCAACCTCAATACCCACTTAAAGTCGCCCCGTCCCACGAACCCAACGGGTAAACCCAACTCCCCATCACAAACCTATTTTTTTCCTTTTTTTTTAAATTTGTTATTTTAATAAAATAAAATATAAAAATTACTTTAAACTACAATATATATAATATACATATATATAATGGTTTAGTCTAGTATACACTTGAGTGCATGTTGTGCACTCTAGTTCATGTTGCACTTTTCATTTGTATTGACTTGCACTTTTTTCATAATTTACACTTTTTGATAAAATGGAATTGCACTTTTCAATTATTAAACTGTATAATAATATTTTTCAATTTTATCCCACAATCTAAACAACTCGATTATAAATTATCATATAAACTTTAAAATTTAATCCATCAATCCAAACATAAATTTTAAATCAATTTTTCAAATTGTCCCACAAAATCATATTCTAATATATTTATCCTATCCTAATATATCTATCCTATCTAGCAAACCAAACAAGCCCTAAAAATATAAGTTAGTATAACTAAAAGTAAAATACAATATTTTTGAAATGTGCAAGTTGGTATTATTGAAAAGAGCATCACAATATTAATGAAAAGTGTAGGTCAATATAACTGAAAGTGTAAGAGTCTATAACTGAAAAGTGCAACAATTTTTTTTACTAAAAAGTGCAATACAATATTATTAAAAAGTGCAAGTCAGTATCACAATTTTTAATGAAAAGTGTAAGTTATTAAACTGAAAAGTGCCACAGAATATTACTAAAAAGTATAAGTCACTATAAATAAAAATATTATTATACAGTTTAATAATTGAAAAGTGCAACACCATTTTACTAAAAAGTGTAAGTTATGAAAAAGTGCAAGTCAGTACAGTTAAAAAGTGCAACATTGATTAGAGTGCACAACATGCACTCGAGTGCATAATAGACCAACCCAATATATATACTAATATACATATATATTTTTAATATACATATAATATATATATATACATTATATATATATATATATATATATATCTATACAGATAGGGGTCGAGTATATATAAAACCATTACCCGTTTCATAATCGGCGGACATTATTTGATTGGATATTTACTCGACCCGGGATTCGTTTGACCGGGTATGTACTCGTTCCGTGCGGGGCGGTTTCATGCGGGTTCGGATTTTTACCCGTCTCATTGTCATCCACTCATCTTTTGGAATTAAATTACTCGAAAAATATTTTTTAGAATATGTTCCCAAAAATCCGAATTTAATAGTATCGAATAACAAATCAACTTACGAATATTTGAATATTTTCAGTATTCACTTTAATTCGATTAATTTAAACCACTAACAAAAATGTTAGTTTCATGTATTTTTTAGATACATAAATTATGATGTATCTTCACATAAAATTATCTTTTTTTTTTTATGGAAGTTAAATACCCATCCCTCTTTTCCCCTCCCCATGACTCGAACCCAGACTCGAACCCAGGACCTAAGGCCTAGGTAGTGGTGCTCTAACCACTTGAGCTATCCCACTTTGTCCACATAAAATTATCTAAATCTAACTATTTTAGTGAAACATAAACTCCAAAGAAAAAAAAATATTAAAAAAAATGGGCAGCTACATCAAATATAGCATGAATTATTAAAAGATGGCCATATTGAAACGACAATATTGGAATTTTTTTTTATTTCAAAGATGGCATTAAAATAAAATAAATCCGCAGCAGTGTGAGGAAAAGAATGAGAAAATTGTATGTCACAAATCTACCAAAATATTTGACAATTTTAAAATAATGGGCATGAACTAAAATTTTAACTTAAGAAATTATTTTACGAATTTATTTAACAATAAAATTACTTGAATTGCAGTGGAAGACTCAATGAATAGATAGCAACTTAAAAAAATCTAGAATATTGATTGAATCAAGTTTCAAAATCTCATAAAAAGTTTAATACATAGATTTGTCATCCACGTTTCTCCCTGCCATCAACTCCTTAACCTATAATGTTAAAATAAAGGGGTGAGTAATGCAAGCACACTCGGTGGGGCCCAACTAGGAGTGTGCACCGGTCCAAAATCGGACCGAACCGAACCGGGACCGGTTTGAACCGGGATCGGAATGTGTGCTAAAGGGCAGACTGGAGACCGGACCGGTAAATTCTGGTCCGGTCCGGGTTTGGACCGAATTTTTTTATTTTTTTTTTTCAATTTTTTTTAAAGTTTATGAAAGCAAGAACAAGTTTGATGAATTTGTGTATGAAAATTAAAGTGTTTGATCTTCATTACGCCAATGTGAATTTTATTTACATTATTATTAATGATATTTTGACCCTAAAAATAAATTAAATATGTTTGTTAAATTATATATTTGCAAAAAATGCAATAGATCTCAACACATTTTCACAAATTACTTGGTTTTGAAAAATAAATGAGAGTGCATTAGTAAAAAAATATAAAAAAAATTAAAAAAATAAAAAAATTATGGTCCAAACCGGTCCGGACCGGAAGACCGAAATCCAAAATTTGCCGGACCGGAATCTAACCGGTCGGTCCGGTCCAGTTCCAGTCTTTTTTCCGGTCCGATTTTTTTTTAACACTCCTAGGCCCAACTGTTCATAATTAAATATTAAACAGATAGTTAAACACATCAATGCAAACATGAGAACATTGCCACATTTTGAACTGACTGAGCACTGCAAGTCTTGCCAAAGCCATTTTAAGCACTGATAGCCTTGCCAAAGCCATTTTAATGACCCTGGTGATTCTCGAGGACAACTTTATGGTCCCGAACTCGTGAACTAGTCCCTAACTATCTGATTTCATAACATGGAATATAACACGTGGCAAACACATTCAACATATCACGTACAATGAACAACCTACTCTACTAACCACTGTCGAGATAAATAACGAATTAAAAAACCCCACCTTAATATGTATGTCCTGGATGAAATGGATATAAATCCTATAGCTTACTTCTGCCGATTACACAGTTACCTAATATATATTAAATAATATGTTTTAAAATTAATACTCCCCCTGTCCAATTTCATTATTTCCACTTTACTTTTTTTGTTGTCCAATAAAATTTTATTATGCTCATACCTTTTTTGGAAATAATACTATTCATACTACTTTATCTCCACCCTCCTACCATCACTTATTTACCCACTTTATCACTTAATTTATTAATAAACAATCACTTTATCTATAAATGGATCCCACAACATCTCATCATATCTCCAACTTATTTGTTTTATACATAAACTAATCAACCAATATTCATTAAAACTCGTGCCTGAAGAAGTGGACATAATAAAATTGAACGGAGGGAGTATTATTTTAGTAATTATTTAATATAATTATTACTGAATTAATAGATTAATAATATTATAATGAAAAATAAATTCGGACTTATTAACTTAAATAAAAGAAAACAAATTTTGAGTGAAAAGATGGGCCTTCTAAGGACAGTTCAGGTGTCGCCTGAACTATCAACAGTGCAGTAATCTGAACCATCAGATCTGAAATCTAATGGCTTATATTTGATGACCAGCTACCTGTTGCATTTGGCGTCGCAGAATCCATCGCCTTGCATTGCACTTATTATCGTTTTTTGTCGCCCTATCACACTTTTAAATTAAATTTAATAATTTTAAATATATAATTATAAAATTACAAATTTATCCTCACATGATTAATAAAAAATTAATTGATATATATATAATCTTTATTTTAATGTCAAATTCTCCCGTACACTCGTATGCACGTACACACCTAATTTAAATTTAAATTTCAATCTTATAATTGACTACACCCCCACTTTTGTTAACTTTACCCTTACAAATTATATAAACAATTGACCACAGTTATTTACACCTTCACTTTTGTTAACTTCACCCCCACAAATTATATAAATAATTGATCACAGTTATTTACACCCCCACTTTTGTTGACTTCACCGCCTAAATTATTATTTTAAAAAAATTATACCTAAAATTACTATAATACCCTTCTATTAATTTATATATACTGTATAAACAATTGAACATGGTTATTTACACCCCCACTTTGGTTGACTTCACCCCCAATAATTATTATTTTAAAAAATTACATCTAAAATTACTATAATGCCCTTCTATTAATTTACATAAAATATAATACAAGCAATCATAATTTATATATAAACAATTGACCACGATTATTTGCACCCGCTTTTATTGACTTCAGCCCCGCCCCCAATTATTTTTTAAAAACAATTACACCTAAAATTAATATAGTGCCCTTCTATTAATCTAAACAAAATATAATACAATCAATCATAATTTATACAGGCAAATTTTTATATACACTCTTTTGTTTATAAGGATTTACATATTTTTTCATTTGAATCTAGGTAAATATTTTTCAATTCACTTTTAACTTTAGATGTTGCAACATATAATTGTCTGTGCATGAACATGTTTAAGAAGGTACACACTACACACCTACCATGAAAAGAGACTGACCTTTAACTTTTATTTATCGTCATTGTAAAAGACAATAAAATAAGAAATTATCTTATTCGAAACTTTATGGGAGTCGTGTCATCGAAACACTCAATATTATTTTCAGAATAAAAACTTTACTACCAACATTCTTTCCAAAATAAAAATGTGTCCTCAATAATGTGATTTTCAAGTCTTGTAACAATCATTTTAGTTTCATTGTACAAATCGGACTTTAGGTCAATGTTCTTAAGCAATATTATATGGACACATGTTTTTTAGAACTAATCGATGGTCTGAGCATGACGTTTTCCTATAATATTATTTTGTATTAAAATTTAATAAAAATACACATTAAAAAATGGAAAATAAAGGCAGGAAAATAAAATAAAAAGTAAATTTAAAAAAAACGAAGAAATTAAAAGTTTGGAATAAAAACTGAAAATGGGAGAAAAAGAGGAAGGGGAAGAAAAATTAAAAAGAAAAAAAATTAAGATTTGTAGCTAATTTCGATAGTTTTTTCTTTTAAATTATGTTTTACGATTTTTTTTCTAAAAATATGGGTGACTTGATGGTGAATCGACGATAACTCGATAATGACTCGACTACAAATTGTAAATATACAAATTAAGGTTGATTTTATTATATTTTTTGTAAATTAATAAAAGGACAATATAGTCTTTTAAATGTAATTATTTTTTTAAAAATATTTTGGGGTAAACTCATAAAATGAGGGGTGCAGATAAACGTGGTTAAAAAATAATTTAGGGGTGAACTCATTAAATGAGCGGGTGCACATAACCGTGATAAAAATGATTTGGGGTGAACTCATAAAATGAGTGGGTGCATATAACCGTAGTAAAAAAATGATTTTTGGGTGAACTCATTAAATGAGTGGGTATAGATAAAATATAAATAAAAAATTAAAATTAGTGTGTACGGTGTCTTGCATGTACCCAACTATCATCCTACAAATTATAGTTGATTTTATTATATTTTGTACTCCCTCCGTCCAATTTCATTATTCCCACTTTCTTTTTTTGGTTGTCCAATTTTATTATGCCTATACCCTTTTTGAAAATAATACTATTCATCCTACTTTATCTCCACCCTCCTACCATCACTTATTTACCCACTTTGCCACTAACTTTATTCATAAACAACCACTTTATCTATAAATGGACCCCACAACATCCCATCATACTCGCAACTTATCTACTTTATACATAAACTAATCAATATTCATTAAAATTCGTGCCCGAAGAAGTGGGCATAATAAAATTGGACGGATGGAGTATAAATTAATAAAAGGATAATATAGTCTTTAAAATGTAATTATTTGAAAAAAAAATTGGGGTGAACTTATAAAATGAGTAGGTACAAATAACCGTGCTAAAAAAATATTTTTGGGGTGAACTTATAAAATAAGCAATTGCAGATAATCATGGTTAAAAAATGATTTTGGGTGAACTAATAAAATGAGTGGGTACAAAAACCGTAGTAAAAAAATAATTTGAAGATGTACTAATTAAATGAGTAGATAAAATATAAATAAAATAATAATCTAATTCTTTTTAAAAAAATCTAATGTTACGTTCTAATTGTTTAATTTTAATATTATTAATTTTAATTTTAATTAAAGATAAAATAGTAAATAATAAAATAAATTTTAAATAATTATTTTAAAATATTAAAAAAAGACAACACGTATCAAGTTAGGGCCACACAAAGCCATACAATTTGACATCCGGATTATTAATAGTCCAGACGACTCTCAAAGACTATTCTAAGAAAACCCCTCGAAAAGATTTTGTAAAAGATCTTAAAAGAAATATATATATATATATATATTTTTTTAATTTAGTCCACTAAATTACCACTTTTTGAATTTAGTTTATTAAGTTTCGATTTATTTTTATTTTGGTGGACTAAATTAAAAAGTGATAATTTTGTGGACTAAATTAAAAAAAAAAATATCTTTTTTTTTTTTTGTCACTTTTGTGCCGCTAGTTCTTATAAAATTCACAAATATAGTGATGTTGAGTATGTAAGAAGAATTTGCAATAATGATAAAAGAAAAATATCTACAATATAAAAGAAAGAAGAAAAAAAAGTTTCTAAAATATTCATGAATTGATAATTTTAAGTTCATTACAATTAATCTTCAATACAAATGTTAGTAGATGATCATGCAAATAATTATAAATGAGAAAACGAATTCAAATAATTAAGTATTTTGAAATAAGTTTCTATGGTTAATCATTATACAAATTCAAAAAAACAGATTACAAAAAAGCAAGTTTGAATAATTTCAATTTTTTTGCTTGTCACTAATGAAAGTCCAAATAAAAGTTCAAACATACTGATTATCAAATTCAATATCATTATCCAGTGTCTATAATGCCTCTTTAACTGCAAGTTGCTCTATCACTCATGAAAGTCCAAACATACCAATTATCAAACCCAATGTGATTATCCAGCACCCAGGGAAAATGATGTTAAAAAAAAAAGTTTGGGGTAATGACGGATTTACTAACAGCCACATCAAAATTTATAGAAAATAATAACCAAGTGACTAATTTTGATAGTGATTAAATGTGGGTGATCAAATTTGAAAAGAGATAAACTTCGGTGACAAAAAATGTTCCAATTAAAAATAAAATAGTGGTAACTTAATGGATTAAAAAAAAAAATCTCTATATATATATATTTTTTTTTTTGTATTTGATTTAATACGTCATCTCTGAGGAATAGTTTTAAAAAAATAACTTGGTGCATCAAAATCCATACGACACTGTTACGTCGTGAGAAGATACCTTGTGATAAGACATACGCTGCAAGTTTCGAGAGAACATTTGTATTTATTGTGAAAATTGGTTCAAGAGAAAATTTGTATTTATTGTGAAAATATTTTATATAAGTAAGTTTCTAGGATATTTTTCTATTTCATCAAGAAAAACTTGAAAAATATTGAATTTTTTATTTTAATAAAAATAATAAGCAGATTACAAGGCACCCTTAGGGCATGTTTGATAGCAAAGATTGATTATCTAAGATTAGGATGATAACTAAACTTTATAAATTTTAAAGCATAATCTACCCTTAATCTAAGTTATCAAACAACCAATAAAAATGATATATAGTTAATCTAGATTTAATCTAAGCTATCAAGTATGACCTTAGTCATTCTAAAGCCCAACAGATTTCTAGTCACTCTTTAATGCTAATGCTAGATAAATCGAAAGGGATAGCCGAATTCTCAAAATTAACCAACTGTCCGGAGTCCTCTCACATAATCACATTCCATTTTCGATATACTCCTCGATTTTAATCATCATTTTCTAATACTCCTCGATTTGTGTGTGATTTATTATTATTATTTTTTAAAACAAGAGTAAAATGAGACGAGCATTGAGTAATATAAGTGGAGTATAAATTAGAGAGGTTTATTAGTTATTACAGCTACACATCTTCTCAAATTTGGAGTTGAGCCATACACTTCCATTCCACTCTCAGGTACTTATTTATTTTACTCTCTTTTTGTGGTAATTTCTTCTGCAACTAGTATTTCCCCTTTTGCTTTTGTACTTCATTGATGCACAATTTTGATATCATGCAAGCAATGTTAAACTACTAGTTTGATTCACAGATTTATTAAAAGAAAAATGATGAACAGTTTATTTCAGAAATGCATCAAGCCCATATCATGAATTTTGTGAAAATTGCTTCAGAAGATATAGGAATGAATAAAATTTTGGTGCATGTTGATTTTTCATAACATAGTTTAGAATTCAATCGAGTCAAAGTTGAGTTTGTTCTTCAACACTACTAAAAACAGAGAGCTTGAAGCTGGATCAAGCTTAATTTCTTGAATGGGAAATTGGATGATCCTAATTCGATTTTAGAACCATATGTAAATAATAAATTAAGTTTTCACACTGATCTGGACACCGAGAGTAAGGGTATTGAGGCTCTTTCAACTTTATTAAAGTGATAAAACAAGGTTATTGACATAGAGGGTAAATAACTTAGAATTTTGAGTGTAGGAGTTGTGAAAACTTCCTTTTTTTTGGGATGTGAAAACTAATGTGGATGAAAACAGATTTGGGACAGAAGAAGAAGTATGTAGTAAAATTCACTAGATTCTATGGAGTCGGTTAGTTGACTTTGGAGCTCGATCGAGAGCTAATCGATCAAGTATATCAAGTCGAGCTTAACTTGATTAACTTTGATTCAAGTTCAAGTTCTTTTTTTTTTAATAAAGATATCGATTAATGAAAGGATTGTTGCATGTGTTAGCTAAGTTTGGAG
Source organism: Galeopsis tetrahit (assembly GCA_963675135.1). Taxonomy (NCBI): domain Eukaryota; kingdom Viridiplantae; phylum Streptophyta; class Magnoliopsida; order Lamiales; family Lamiaceae; genus Galeopsis; species Galeopsis tetrahit. The sequence goes on from OY776121.1 coordinate 46,598,731, forward strand.
TTCATTTTGTAATAGTGGGCTTTGTACAAAATTGTTGGTTAGTATGGATATGTGAATTGTGATGAATTACATGATGGAGGTGTGGTTTTGTGTAATGAAGTTGTGTAATTTGGCAGCAGGTATGTTCATCAGAGGATCCTTAGTTGAGAGGATTATAAAGGAAAGAAAAGAAAAACTGATGGCTCAAGCTAGAGCTTCTTTAGGGATCACCATTCCTCCGTGTGATTCCCCGTTGCTTCGTTCTGATATTTCTCACGAGCATGGTGAACCTTCCTCTAAAGAAAAGAATCCAAAGAGCAAGAGGACGATGAGCAACAAACGTGGAACCAAAGGAGACGATTTTCTCAGCAAAAGATGTCGGAAAGATAAGCAGCCGAATCCCTCAGAGATCGACAACTCTCTGAGTGGAGAAGCTCCTTGCAAACTCGAAGAAATCGCCACTCATGACCTCATACGCGTAATTACTGATTTAACCTTACAGTCTCTCTGCCCTTTATAGCCAGCCCTTCTCATTGCTTTTTAGTTTTATTCATTCCACCATCCAGGTTGCAGTTGTTACGCATCAGCTGACTAAGCAATGCACGACGTGGCGAAGGGAGCGAATGGAGCTATCGGAGAAGGTGGAGCAATTGGAGAGAGAGAAGCATGAGATCGAGTGTAAGTTGAGGGATGAATACGACCATCGACTGATTGAGTCAGAGCGTCTCGTTTCTGAGCTCAAAGCTTCGAGGGAAAATGCCTTATTGAAGTCCAATATGGAGCTTAAGAGGCTTGAGCAAGAATGCACTGAATCCTTCAATGCTGGTCGGGCTGCTGGTGAACGCGAGTTTGCAGAATCCGAGGAGTACAAAACGGCCATCCGCGAAGCCAGGCTATCAGGGGCGAAGGATTTCAAGGAATCTTCCACCTTTAAACAAATTTTAGCCACGCATGCTGCTGCGTATGAGGTGTTCGGGTTCATCAAGTGCCAATCACAAATACTTAAGCTTGATGGTTTCAAGCCTGGATTCGATCCTGAATTGCTCGACTTGTCTAAGGATGGAAACCTCAGATCTCCTGCCATTGATAATAGCAATGGTGCTCCTGAGACTGATGATCCGGAGTTTGGTTTTCTCGCAAAGGAAACCATGGTGGAACATCAGTCGTCTCGTGATTAGGTTCACTGTTTTAAGTAAGCCTTGTATCTATATTTTGCCTAGCTTTTTGATGGTCCGGTAGACGTTAATGTTACAGACGAAGCGTTCGTTTTGCGTCTATAGCTACTTCCATGTGTGGTGTAGGTTCAGAGGACTTAACTTCCACATTAGATAATAAGAACTCCTCTACTCAAACTTCCTTTCTGGACCTTTTACTAGGTTGTAATGTTAACTTTTCATGATGCTTGTTAATTTCATCTTATTATTTTTTCCATCAGTATAAGGCATTTACTCTATTTATTATGCTCAATTGGAGCCAAACATGTTTCATCTGCTTCGAATCTCTAAAGTGGTGTTTTGGCCTAAGTTGATGGCAGCCCTGTCTATATTTAAATTTGAATTTTAAAAAATTTGATTTTTTTTCGATAATAGTTGGTCGAAAATATACATTTTCGTCGACAAATTGTTGTCGACGAAAGTGTATCGGTGCAACACTGGTTTGTCAAAAATTATAAAAAAAAAAGAGATTTCTATTATTTTTTTTTAAATTTCTAAGACGAGATTTTGACACTGTTTGGATGAAGTTGACGGACAGGAGTAGTGGTGGCGGTGGCGACTGCAATTAGGGTTAGAGTTTAAACGGTTCGGTTTTCCTGTTCCACTTTTCGTGTTTAACCAATATTTTATTCTGCTGGATTTTTAACACGTGTCGTCCTCATTATTGTAGGACGTTGATTATTTTTTAATATAACACATATCAATCATCCATATAGTGAAATAAGATGTGAAAGATGATATCATCCCGAGTTTAAATGTTGAAAGAGGAAGGTAATTAGAAGTTTAGATTTTTTACATCATTATTAATTAGACGGGGGAGTGCGGTTCAAAAAGCTGGAGGTGCAGTTAGCCGTACAAAATGGAAATTGAGATATTAAATCAGGGGTGGGACTATTTACACCTCCATTTCGGTTTAGAACACTCCCCCTATGAGTTTAATAATAAAATAATGATGTAAAAAACCAAAAATACCCTTTAAGTCATATTACACTACTAAATGCACCCCCTTTTCACCTTTAAACTCTAAATCTAAGTATTATCCAGCCACAGTCGCCGCCGACCATATTCACTCTCGTCGACACTGGTTGGTCGACGAGAATGCATATGGTCGACATTTGTTGATCGGAAAAAACAAAAAAAAAAAATTTAAAACTCGTCGACAACTTTAGGTCGACCAAAAAAACACTCGTCGACACCCTGTTGTCGACGGGGTGTATTTTGATCGACCTAGAGTGGTCGAAATTAAGAAAAAGAAGAAAAAAAAAACTCCTTAACAGTTTGCAATCCCAAAATCTGTATTGACGAGGCCTTTGAGACTCTCCATGGGAGCGGCCGATGGGCGGGAGCGGGGGCCGTTGGGCGGGGACGACGGCCTTTTGGGCGGCGGCAGCCGCGTCGATCTCTGTTTTTTTTTTTACAGATCGAGAGGGGGAGAAGGGAGAGGGAGGGGGAGAGCGGCAGAATGATGGACGGGACACCAGGGAGGGGGCGGCCGATCGACGGAGGCGGCCGCTGGAAATATTTTTCTTTTTTTTTTTACAGATCGGCGATGGGGGGCGGAAGGGTGGGCAAGGGCGGCCGCGGTGGTGGGGGCGAGGGCGGGTGTCGCCGGCGAAGACGGTGGTGGCGAGGGTGGGTGTCGCCGGCAGCGACGGAAGTTGGTGGGTGGAGTGGTTTGGAAGAGGGGGAGAAGATGAAGAAGATGGAGTAAAAACTGGGTTTAGAGGGGTGTGAGGAGTAATTGAAAATTTATGAGAAAAGGGCAATTATGACAATTAAGGGGGGTGTACATCTATCTCAAGGTGATTTTAGGGGGTGCATCAATTGGGGGGAGTGTTCTAAACCGAAATGGAGGTGTAAATAGTCCCACCCTAAATCAGGCCCATAACGTAGGCCCAAAAGAACTTCGGCCCAGTTCGAAGAACGTCTACAATTCACCCCGTTTTTGAAAAATCCCCAATATTTCCTTCCTATCATCTTCTCAAAGTTGTAGAAGCTCCAAAACCTCTCGCCCTCAATTCGATCGCTGAATTCGCAGGTATTCCGCCTTACTTTTTGTTTATTCTTCACCTTTCTGTAGTTCTCAGAACGTATGTTTTCCCTCTTTATGTAGTTCGCCGATTGTAGTTTGATTCGTGTCATGGTTTTAAATTAGGGTTAATGCGTCATTTGATATTTCGTTGTATAGGAATTTAAATTTCTTTTTGATGTATATACCATTATATGATTAATTAATTGGGAGTTTCGGAGCTGGGGTGGGGGGCAGGGATTATGGAGTGAGAAAGAGCTGGGCTTCCAGATTGCAGAAAGGCGTCAATCCCATATCACGAATGTTTGGAATAGTTCTTTGTAATTAATGCTGAAGAAAAATATACGAAGCTATATAAGAGTGATAGGGTTATCTTTTTTAGGCTTTGGTACTAGTTCTTAGTTTTCCCAAATAATTTATTTATTTGTTTGATGAAATAAAGATATCTAGGAAAGATCTGTTATGTATTAGCTATGTTTGGAGTTCCAATTTTATCTATTAGGTGTTCTTTATTTGATGGTTGTTTATATGCAACGTTGTGCGGGTATGGTTTTATCCGTGTCTTTATTTATACAAAATAATTGCTTTGCATAACTTAAAAAGTAAAGAAAATGTGCATAATACTACTTATAACTTCTAAAAGAAAGATTTATGCTTTTTAGTTGAAACATTTACTAATAGAAAAGGCCTGCATTTTTAGAAGGCACTAATTAAGCATAAATTGTTTATGATCCTCTATTTAGGTATTTCTGTATCTGATGATGTAGGGGATATATCATTATTTATTGAGAAGATCAAGAGAAGTATGGGAAGAATTGAGGAGGATGAAAGGAAAGTGCATCCAAATTGCAGAAATGCACCAAATCCATATCATGAGTGTAGTGAATACTGCTTCAATATTATTGCAGATGCAAAGAAGAGAATAAATGAAAGTGATACAGGTTTGCTTTTTATTGATACCTTCATAGTATTTTGCAAAGATTATATATTGCTGAAGGAAAAGTGTGAGAAGTTAATTACAATATGTTTGCTGAATTTGTAGTTCATTCTTTCATGTTTGGTTGATCCTTCTTCTTTTCTGTTTTTCAGGTTAATATTGCTCTTGCTTAGTTTTTATGCTACATTGATATGCTATTATATGTGTGTAATCAAGATAACTTTTTGTGCTTGTCTGTTGGTATATTATGAAATAATATGAATTGTTGTGTCTATTATGCTAGGATACCAAGGTAATGATGATAATGAACAGCCAAGTGTGGTTGCTGACCTCAATCAGCAAGAAAACAAAAATGATGGAAGTGATGGCGGTGAGGAGCATTCTGATGAGGAAGCTGGCGTGAATGAGGATTATGCTACAACTTTTGCTAACCTTAAGGGCCGCCAGAAGAGGTTATTTGAGTTGAGAATGAAGATGGTACGTTGTATCACTGTCAAACATGTTGCAAATGCTTTTTTAAAGATTTTTCATGGGAACATAGACATGTTAAAAATTGCTCTTTCAGTATTTAACTTTAAGCCCTCTATTATTGTTATTTAGTATTTACTGTTTAGTGTATCTTCATATGTCTTTATTTATGTAGAATGAGGCAAGAAAAGCCAATCAGACTGCCATGGTTGCGGAGAAGAAAAAGCTGGAACCACCAGGGGAATCTAGAGGGATTTCCAAGCAAAAATGGCTTGAGGAGAGGAAGAAGAAAATTGGAAGACTTCTGGATGCCAATGGTCTAGATATGAGCAAAGCATATATGCTCGATACACAAGAGATGGCAGAGTCGAAGTACAAAAAATGGGAGAAGGATCCTGCCCCTGTTGGTTGGGATGGTAAGTTATGCAATCTTTTTTTATGTTCTCAATAGCTTTAAGCTGATTATTTAATCAGCTTTTGCTTTGAAAATCTAATTCAAGTGTTTTCAAATTGAATGCTTCTACTTAAATTAATCACCTAGAACCTAAATGCTGGGAAGGGGGGGGGGGGTATGCTTCTAGCTAATTCTACTTTTGTCTAATATTTTACATTTTGCCAAACACTCAACTCTACTTTCTACAAATTTTGCAAACCAATTTTACTATTAAGCAATATTTCTCACAATCACTATAAATTAAATCACTTTCTCAAAATCGTAATTGTTTGTACGCCCCCTTAATTCGTCTTTTGCTTTGCAGATTATTTCTAGTGTCATGTTTTCCTTGCTTACTAGCTATACTAGCCATTTTAAGTGAATAAGCAAATTGTCAAATCACATATTTGCTGAATCATGTGTAAATTAATTAGTTCAGTGAAGTGTTATGTAACTATAATGGTTCTCAATTGCTGTTTTTTTGCTTGGCTACTGATACCATTCACATTTTAATGCATGACAATCTGATCCGTAATTTTATAAGCATGAACATCCATGGGCAACATCTCAGTTTAGTTTGGGAAAACCCCCTTTTAGTCTTGCTGCTCTTGCAGTATGTTTATTGTTTGATGCATTCTAGTTAAGTTCATTTTTTCTTTTCATGTATGTTCTTTTCTGGAAAGCGTTTATGGGGTTCAGTCCTGACAGTTTTAAGTTTAATTTTGTTTTTTTGCCTATATAGTTTTCAATCAGAAAACTTTGTATAATGCATACAAGAAAAGGTCAAAGAATATTGTGGTAGATCATGACGAGTACAACCGTCTGAAAGAAGCTGATCCTGAATTCTATAGAGAGGCCTCAAGTCTTCAATATGGAAAAGTAAGCATTAACATATTTAAAGGAGTCCATTATACTCTTGAGAAGAAATTCTGATTTAATTTCTTGTTGGACAGTCACCAAACATCTCAGGAGAGAAGATTGACAAAATGATCAAAGAGCTCAAGGACAGGGAGGAGAAGTCGAGGGTGTTTAGTAGGAGGAGGAAGTTCCGTGAAGAAAAGGATATCGACTCAATCAATGATCGTAATGAGCATTTCAATAAAAAGATTGAGCGTGCCTTTGGAAAATACACTTTGGAGATCAAGAACAATCTTGAGAGAGGAACTGCTCTCCCTGATTAAGGACCACTATGCAAATGCACCTTGTATCAGTAAAACCAACTTGCCCTTCTATCTTACGTGCTCTTTCAACGCTTGATGTTTGCAGGATGTAAAATAGGATCCATGCTTTGATGCACAAGTGTGAAGTTTATGTTTATGTAATCAATTTGATCTTTTCCAGTGTGCTGAAATTGACAAATTGCTCATTCATAGAAGCACCTTGTTCATTAATTTGCTGTTATTATTATTATTTTTTTTTTTTTTATTTTGCAATGGTCAAATGTCCCTACCCCTTCCAATAACTAGGACAGGGGAGGGCAGAAATGTAATCGAGATGTCTAATTTCAAGGTGCAAGTTGACATGATTTTTAAAATCAAAGGCTACGCTTTTTGTTTTGTTTTGGGATTCTCCATCCACATGTGGGCTGTTACGTTCTGTTTTGTATTAGAATCTAATAATATCTAAAGAGTAGGTCTTTTGTGAATTTGTGTTCACTCGATTTCTTTCTTTTTAAGTATCATTGTTTAATATACAATTTTTTTTTTTTAATATTATGTGTTCATCTCGTAATTACTAATGAATGGTAATGTGTTGCTTAATGTTTATAGTTATGACTATGGGTTAAATGGCCCAAAATTTGTTCGCATGTTATTTATTAAAAAAAAATGGGGGATAACAATTCGGGTTAGTGGGCTGGTCCGGTCAAAAAAACCCGGATTTAAAAAGGCCTATGATTCATGAACCATAACCTTTCATTTTCTAGGGTTAAACGGGCCGGCCCGGATAAACATCTCTAGATAACACCCTCAATGCGTGTCATCCAACATATCCGACCAACGTTTGTGAAGGGACACCTGCATGAACTCTGAAGTGCCTGAGCCGGCTGAACCACTCAACGGTTGCTGAACCAGATCCTTCCCAGACCAACGGTTGCTAAACCAGATCCTTTCCAGACCAACGTCAGGTGTGATGGACAACACTTGCGAGCTCAGTCAAACTGGAGTCTTTGACCACAAAAGGTTCATTGGCCGTACCCCATAAGAGAATCATAATCCGGAGCACTTCTTTCCCTGACTGGACGTCGAAGCCCTAGCGGGGGCATAACTCTAGCATATCTGGTGTGGTGAGCTCCCTGGGGGAAGAGACCAATGGAGGCGTCACTGTCTGAATACTATGCAATCTGATAGGATTAGCATCTAATTCGTCAGCCTGATGCTGCTCGTAATCTAGATTATCATTTGAAAGGTCCTCAAATGCGTCCCCCAGAGGAACCGAAGAGGCGACGACTATGACTGAATTGGGGTCCTCCACGTGTGCTCCATCGGTGGGTGTATCATGTGGCATGTTGCCCTTCCTAGATTTGCTCCGTCCCCGATGGACGGAAGCCCTTCGTTCACGAAGCTTGACAGATTTACGACAAGCAACAGATGTATGGCCCAATATCTTACAAGATACACAAAGCTATAAAAGAGACTAAAAATGAACTTGAGCGAATGACCTGTCACCATCCAACTAAAATGCAACGCGGTCTGATGGGGTGGTATGCATATCCACCTTAAATAAGTAGCCTAGCATAGTGACCCAAAGTGCCCTGCAAAGTTTGCTCATCAATCTTCACCAGTGTTTCAATGTAGACGCCAAAGCCTTCAAAATCAGAGAATCCCAATATACGTACCATTAAGAGATTCGAAAGACAAACCCAAACCTGAACCCATTTATTAACTAGTGATACTTGAAAAAAATGGTTTCATGTAAACTTGAATTAACAAAAAAGTTTTGTAACATCTGGATTTTAAAATCCAATCGTTATTCACACTTAAAAAATGAATTATTTCATAATAGTATCACATTATTCACTTTTACATATATACAATTTATTCAATTTTATTAAAAAACAAACACATGCTATCAATAATAATCAAAATTTTGAAATCGGGATGTTTTGACCGACTTTCGGGTTGGAGACATGAGGCCTATATATTCTCAATTTTTCTCTCCTACCTAGAGTTGTTATTCAAGCTGAGTCGAGTATTTGAAATTCGAGTTCGACTCAAGTTCTTATCGAGTCGATGACGAGTCAAAAATCGAGCTCGGCTCGACTCGTTAATGAGCCTAATGGAATTTTCTAAAAAAAAATACATATCGAATCGACTCGTTAGTAAATCGAACATTTAACGAGCCCGACTCGTTTAACTAAATGAGCCGAGTCTCGTTAAGGCTCGGTTCGAATAACAACCTTACTCCCAAGTCCCACCTAACAAGTAACAATCTAGGTCTAAATGGGCGAATTTCTTATAAAATAATAATGACCTATCTAATACTCCATATATTTTTACATATAAATGAAAAAATAGATTTTCCAGGCCCCCTCAAATCAATTCCAATTCCTGTGGACTGGACTCTGTTGTAGTTATAGGCCTGCCCCTTTATAAAGTTCTCCTTTTTATCTGTTATACTATGACATGCATGCATGGTACTTTAATATTTATTTTAATTTACGAGTTAGGACCATTTTTCAGGCAAGAATGGTAGGTATTTTGGATTACTTTCCATTTAATACAAGAATTTTTTTTCTTGAAAAGGAAACATTTTGTAATTAAGAGATCCATCTCGTAATTAAGAATGGGTGAATGCAAATATATAGGACAAATATCTCAACTAAAAAATCATAGCCTCGAAGAAATTAAAATAGATATGGGCACTCCAAACTTCTCTATTCCACTCCCCACATCACATGATTACTACCCATGCTCTCTTCGTCTTTTATTCATTTGTCATTTACTCATTTTGGTATGAAGTTTAACATGAGAGTTGTTTGTTAATATTATAAGAGGTAAAATATTTTTTTGTTGAAAAGTTAGTATTAGTGAATCGAGAAGAATAAGACAAAAAAAAAAGATGTTTTTATGCGAAAAAATAATATCATTTGATGTAATTTTGAGATGTTTAGAGAGAATGATTGAAAAGAAAAAGTAATTTTTATATCAATTTTTAAAATGGACAACCTAACATATTAAAATGAAAAACGGAAAATCTAATAATCTCCGCCGGGGGGAGATAATTGCATAAGATTCCAAAGTGGCACTCTTGATATTACGTCCTCAGCTTTGGTGGTATTGAAGTCAAAAGTAGATAAGCATCTGTCATTCTTCTACCACCCATAAAGCTATCAGAGAGATTTCCAGAACTTAAACTGAGCAGCTGGGGGAATATAAACTTTTTAATACGTATGTACCTATATGGCTATGCCCATATTATTTTTAGGAATACTCTTATTTTGTTTGAAAATTATTTTAGCATTTTCGAACGTTGTGGAATGATAGATCTTGGATCAGAACAAGTACAAACTCCATTGAATAGCAGCTACATTAATTTATGCACTAAGTTTTTAATTCACTGAATAGTATAGAATCATACATGTCATGTACCAAGCAAATTAATACCAGTCATTTAATAAGATAAATACTCCATCTCATTTTAATTCAACGTTTGTTGTCTGTATAAAGTTTGCAGTAATAAGATGCTTTTGAAATGAACGTATATCCTTTCAAAAAAAAAAAAAAAAAGAAATGAACGTATATAAAAATAATGACATGATTTCTTTTTAAAGTTTAAAAATGAGTCCTATTTTTTATCAAATTAAAATATACAGAATTTAATTTAGAATGATCACTTTAGAGAAATGTTAAATTATAAAAAAAAAATGGGTCTGGGGGAGTATTACACTATTACTAAGGTCAGCATATATGATGAAAATAGTTAAAAATCCAATCACAAAGTTTATACAGAATTTACCTTAAAACAAAGTTGAAGTGAATAGTGTAGTATGTATAAATTGAATTGATGTATGTGGACATAGGATACTAGGCTTGAAATTGAAGTGAACAAATTTCATCCAAAGTAACAACAATAATAGACATAGGTTAGGTAAGTAGGACACCCTACTTTCCCGTGATGCATTCAATATCCTTTGTTTTTTTAAACCTAAATTCATCCAATTGTGTTTCTTTGTGTCATTGTGTGTGTGTGTGAGAGAGAGCACCATGTTACCCAAACACTACTTTAGTGACATGAGAAATACATACATAGATACAAACGTAAAGCTAACATCAATCCATGTGTATGTATAATGCTAAAACAAAATAAAGAAGAGGCAGGCAGGCAGGGCTCATGAATCAACATTCTTCTCTCATCATTCCATTCCAGTAACACACAAATTAAATTAAACCAAATACAAATTCACAAACAACAACAAATATTCAACACAACTAATTTAATTTAAACACAGAATAATAATAATAATAATAATAGTGGAGTGGCCGGAGTAGTAATTCAATTGTGCAAGAATTGTTGCTTAGTTTGTTGGATTGCTCCTGAATGATCCCAACGCCTTCACTGCTCCCGCCCTCAACACAAACTGGTGGTAAATCGCCGCCGCCAACGCTCCCAAGAATGGCCCAACCCAGAAGATCCAATGGTCATCCCACGCTTTCTGGTTGTTGAAAATCACTGCCGCTCCGAAGCTCCGTGCCGGGTTTATTCCAGTTCCTGTGATGGGGATTGTTGCCAAGTGCACCATGAAAACTGCAAATCCGATTGGAAGCGGTGCCAAAACCTACAAATCAAATCAAACAAAAAATCCCCAAATTAATTCTCACTCTCATAAACAAAAGTGCAATTGAAGAGTAGTGGGGGTTCTTACGGGGATGTGAGAGTCACGCGCGTTTCTCTTAGGGTCAGTAGCGGAGAAAACGGTGTACACAAGCACAAAGGTGCCGATAATCTCAGCTCCGAGGGCGGTTCCCTTGTTGTAGCCGGGGGCTACGGTGTTAGCGCCGCCGCCGAGGTGGTTGTAGGGGGTTTTCATTATGGCTTTCACCAAACCTACACCGCAGATAGCACCCAAACTCTGTGCTACTATGTACATAACCGCTCTGATTAGCGACACTTTTCTCGCCAAAAACAACCCGAACGTCACCGCAGGGTTGATGTGACCCCCTGAAACAGAAAAACAGCAAAATTCAGCAAACGGAGTAGTTGAAATAAATTGGTGAAGTTTTGGGGGTGAGAGTGAAATTGAAAGCGGACCTGAAATGCCGGCGGTGCAGTAGACGAGAATGAAGATCATTCCACCGAAAGCCCAGGCGATGCCGAGGAGGCCGACGCCGTCGCATTGGTCGGCGGCGCTGAGCTTCTTGTGGCCAATGACGGTGGCGACGCAGACGTAGAGGAAGAGGAGGGTGGCGATGAACTCGGCGATGAGAGCTCTGTAGAAGGACCACTGTTTGAGCTCACCGACGCCGAGGAAGGGGGCCGGAGGTGGGTCGACGTAGTCCTTGCCGGAGTGGTGCGGCTCTTCGCCAACTTCTTTCGTCATTTTTGCTCTCTTTTTGTGTAAAGATTTGAGAATGTTGAGTGCAGCTGGTTATGGTGACCAAGGGGGGAGGGGTGTGCCTTTTAAGGGTGGGAGAGGAAGTAGAGGATTAACGGATAAGGCAGGGGTATTTTTGGAATAGGCCTAACATCCCCTTTCTTTATTATTTTCGTTTATTTTAGATAGATTTCATTATTACATGATGGATATTTATTTAAAATTAGGTTTCTGGCCATTTCTTTGCTACTACGGTTTATTTACACGTTACAATTGAATTAAATAACAATGCACCTTCATTTCATTCAGCCTTGAAACACCATCTTTCATTTCACATTATTTCAATCCAAAGCTAAATTTTACTTCTTTCGTCTGTTTTTATTTTAAAAAATATAGTATTATCTATTTTTATATAATTGATTTGACATATAAAACTTTATATTAATAATAATAATATCATAACATTTAATTTAATAAAAAAAACTATTCAACAAGTATATAATAATATTACACGCTTAATTTAACATAAAACTATATATAGACTCTCATACTCAAAATTTCAAAATAAACATACACCACTATTTATCAAAAAATTGAAATCATGAATTTTACCATCCACTATATTCTCAAATAAACACGTACTAAGGATCGTATATTAAGTGATCTTATCAATCGAATGAATTTTCGCCTCAATGTTAAATCAAGTTGTTATTTATTAATTGACTAATTTTTGTAGTTTGAAGATAAAAGATAATAGTTGGTCTCAATTTATGATTTTAATCAACCACAATTTTAACTTATTTTTAATTTAATTAATCAAAATTTTAATTAAACAATTAAAATTATTCAGTTCAATTACACATATACAATCAATAATATACAAAATCATGTTTTGAAATATTAATACTTGAACACAAATTTGTGGTGCTTTGCCCACAAAAAATAAAAAAAAGGGTAAGAATCCCTTTCTGCAACAAGACACTGGAAACTAATTTTTAAAATTCTGATTAATTATAATATGTGTATTTTTTTTAATTTTTAGTAAAAAGTTATTAAACTTTATTTTAAATTAATATATATAAAATTTAACTTCATATTAAATTAATAATTAAATTTAATAAAAATTGATTTATAAACCCTAAACTCTTAAAATCGAAAATGTGGTTTTTAAAACAAAAACATTACCATCACCAGTAACTTCAAAAGCATCATATGTCAAATCCGACTATTATTATTTGGCTAGTTTTTAATATAAATATAATTATTATGATTTAAAAAAAAGAATATTGGAAGACAAAGATAGTCGGCTTTAATTAATGACCCCTCTATCACTCCTTTTTAATTTATTTGTCATCACATTTTTTAGGTGGTGCTTGCGTTGCGTATTACATACAAAACCAGATTCACTTTTCTTTTTGTAAATCATTAAGTCTAACCGATTAAAAATTAAAAAGTGATTTCGAAATGCTTTTTAAAGTACTGTTAAAACAAACCCATAGCTGCATAATAGCCGTAATCCTATTATATCCTCCATTTATTTTCTACTTAAATGAATGATTCATTTGTTATACTTATTGACTCATTACTAGTAAAAATATTTTTAAATTACCCCTTAATACATCACAATATTACAATAAATATCACTACTTTATTAAACTAAAAAGTAAATTTATTATTATTTATAAAGTTGAATTTTTTCTATTATCCTCACTTTATCTTTCATAATATTAATAAACTATTTATTCGTTAAAAGTTAAAACTCGTGTCCAATAGTATCCTTAAATAGGGAACAGAGAATTTTATCTGAAAAAACCTTCTTATAAACAAAACTTGAATCAAGAAAAATTACACTTAATAATTTAATCTAATTAAATTAAAAAAAAAAAAAACAATTCAAAACCACCGGTTCAATAAATAAGTAATAATAAAGAATTCAATTTAAATTACATTATATTATAATATTAAATTAAAATAACACATTTAATACCTAATAACATGATTATGTCTAATCATATTTTGTGTATCCTTTAATATTTTTTATTTTATTATTTATAGAATATACGGGTGTGAATTTGATATTCCACCGTGGTGTTTCTTGAATCATTTATTTCAAGATTGACATATAATTGGCAAAGACTTGCTCTCGTTTATTGTTTCATTTTTCCTTGTCTATTTTATGTTTAAATTGTCAAAGACTTGTCACAAAAAAACATGGCAGTAATAATTTACTTGTTCTTCATAATCAAATCAATTGATTTAGGTTTTTTGTCCTACTGAAAATATATATCAGCCGACTTAAAACTTGTAAATCTAAATATTGAAAAAGATTTTTGAAATTGTGTAATAGGCTCAAAGCCTACAAGAAACCCGTTGGAATTTAGTTAAATAATTTTTTTTAAAAAAAGTATATTTGTCGATTATTAAATTTATAAGAATCTGAGGAGAGAGAGAGGGAAGTGGGGCCCGGAGAGACAGGCAGACCACGTGAGCGCTAATCATCTGTGTTGTGTGGTGTGCTGTAGTGCTGTGGGCTTTACTGTTGTGGGCCCCTACTGTTGCACCCAAACCAAAAACCTACACTGTACCCCAATTACAACATTTCCGTTGTACCGCTTAACTTTTTTTTCTTTTACAAATATTACCCGTAACGTAAACACCCTCCTAAAATAATTTTCATACCCGTAAACACACGTATTAAAAAAAAATGGAATTTATTAAATTCATAATTGTTTAAATTTTACGTTTCATAATTGTTTGCAATAAATTTACAAAAAATTTCTTCAACACTTTACTATTATATTTTTTTTCTTAAAAAATGTACTCCCTCCATCCATGAAAAGTAGGGACATGGGGAGGGGGCACGTGTTTTAAGAAAAAGATAGATAAAGTAGATAAAGTAAGGGTATTGTAGGGTATTGTGGGGTCCATTGTGAATAAAGTGATTGTTTGTGAATAAAGTTGATGACAATTTGAGTAATTAAGTGATGGTTGAAGGGTAATAGTTTAAAAAAAGGGTATGGGACTACATTTTGTGGACAAAGAATATAGGGCAAATGTGACTACTTTTCGTGGACGGAGGGAGTATCAATTTTGTGGTGCAAACACTCATGGGACGAAAGAAATAATGATAAGTAGAATTTTGAAGGACAATTTTGTAAACTATGTACTTATTCGTCGCGTCTATAAACTTCTCATTTTGTCATTTTGATTTGTTAACTTATAAATTTCTCATTTTTTTTTACAAATACTTTTGCATATATTGTCATTAAATTTTATCGGTATTATCTTACTTTTTATTATTTTCAATCATATCACTTGTACTATATATATTAATTAATCTAAATGCCAAAAAGTAATTGGAAGTTTTAGGTGGTGTGTATTAATAAGGTAAAAAATAGTGACATTTTATGTAAAATTATATATATTGTGAGAATGTAGTGTACGTTTATAAATATTTTTCATTTTAAGACTATGTGAAAGTTATTGTAGAAGAAAAAGTAAGTATGGAAAATAGTATGGAACAATAGGAATATATTTTTAAGTTGGTATATTCGTGTTTCTCATAAATCATAAATAGATGCGATTTATTAGGGGTTGCTAACATGATAACATCCTCCCCTAAATTAAGAAAAAGAAATCGAGGAAGAGATTAAATATTGCAGGTATTTTTAGAAACAAAATTGACTTTAGTGAATGCAAGTGTTACCGACATGAATGTAGAATCAAAAGTAATTACTTTGAATGAAAAATGAAATTATTCCAACAAAAAATTAAAAGTATCTGGTAGTCAACGAAAATGCATAATCATCTAATTCTATTTGTTAAATAGTTAATTAGTTCGATTTCATGAATATTAAAAAAAAAAAAGGACTAATTAGAATTCCGGTCAATAGTTAAGAAATCACCTTATTTTATTAAAAAAAAAAAAAGTGTTCGATTACACAATGATAATAATTAGTTGATGAATTTATTTGTACCTTATATTTTTTTTAAATGCTAGATTTGGAAAGATTGAAAACGTTTTGTTGTAAATTGTAATCATGTTCTTCAACGGTTGGATGTCGTTTTCTCTTTTTATATATCATCCCCCACCCATTATTATATTTGTTTTTTTAAAAGGTTTTTATCTCTCGGGACTATTAATTTTTCAGACAGGAACTGGATTTTGGAGTACTTGTTATTCTCGGATGCTTTTTTCAGTTTTACCTTCCCTTCCTTACCTTTCTTCGAGGTTATGACGTTTGCTCACGTGATTTCGTAGTTGCTCAATTGAATACTCCGTTTTTCGATTCTTTATCCGTCTCAAAGATCGACTAATACAGAGAATGAATGTACATTTTAATAGCGGGTCTTAACTGAAGTCATATTAAAGTTCTGGCACCTTAAAAATGATTTGTACTTTAAATAAGAACTAAATAAGTATATTCATAAGTCTCAAACTTACGTCGTCATCCTTTGGTTCAGACTCAAAATCATCTTACCTACAACTGATTAACCTTTTACGTCTCTCAACAGCGAAATGTAATTGTGGTTTGCAAGACTACTCAATTCTAGGTGTGGGTATGTTGTGACAAAAATATTTGGAAGAAGAAAGTAGGTACTAGAGCTTTGTGGAATATTTAATATGCATATGTGTACTTTGGGATATATATAATACGAATTCATATATATTATAAAATGACTATTTGGAATTAATAGTGGAATGGGAAATGTTTTAAGTACCTTTTATGGATGTAAATACATAAATTATGTTAGCATATGCAAGAATCGCGGTAATATACATGCATAAACATAAGTACACTGTAGCATCAAAACTATAGAGTAAGACACTAATATCACTAAAAACTGACTATACATTCTCAATTTATTTATTCCAAGATGTTTTGGTCTAATCATCAAAACTAATATAAATAATAAATATAGAGTATTGAACACTAAACTTATATGAATGAAGTACACTATTCAAAACTATATTTTCATACTTTAAAATGGAGCACCGGTACGGTTGAAGCAAAACCAGGGCCGACCCCAAGAATATTTAGGTCTGAATCGCAGTTTAAACTAAGACCTCATTCTTTTATATTTTTCTATTTTATACGAACTCATGAAACATAACGTATCTATAGTTTTTACTTATGCATATATTTTGATTGTATAATTATATATACAAATTATATATACATATATATATAATATTTTTTGTTTATACAAAGTAAAAATAAAATACTTATACATGCTAAAGTGTGTTGGATTTTATAATATTAATCTCTCTATATATAAAAGTAAAGTATTTTTTTAAAAAGTAAGCTCCTTAAAAATTGAAATATCCCGACTTGAATTGATGGACTCATTGACTTATTATCCTGCAAAATCAAACTCTATTTAAGAGTAAAAAGTCGAAAATATATAGAGTATTAGTTGGAGATGGCCGGCCAGAGAGATCACTATTTTTTACGCATGTGAAACATCAAATACCGAAGCAGATGTCAAATTATAATTAATTACGTGAAACTTAAACTAAACCTTCCTTAGATAAGCAAAAGACAAACTTTCTAGCTAAGTGTATTTGGGTATTTATTTACTTAATTTAAAAGCCTACTCAAAGGTATATAATGAATGTTTTAAACCTAACGAACGATAGTGAAATTATTGCAAAAGTTATGCATAAAATTTTGCTACTTATATTCCTCAGGTTAAGATCAAAACTAAATTCCATACTACAACATAAAATAAAATTCTGATGATGAAAAATGTTAAGTTAAACATGAAACAATTAAGTAAGAGGACCAACATTCTGTTGTATTAAATAAGAGTACTATGTAATTAGGTGGAATTAATGGCCTGTCAAATATGCTGCCACTCTATCATTTTTTGGCACTACACTTCCATTTTAGTTTCATTATATTTCAAAAATATACATAGTAACATATAGTAATATATTAAGTACCATAACGAATGATTGACCCTGGGCCCATATTATATATATATATATATATAAACAACACAAATAATGTCCCATATGGTCACCACCCCCTAATTTCTTTAATAATTTGATCAATCATTCATAGTTGGTGCCTCAAATGTCTTCTATATTTTTGTTTCTACTCTCAAGAGATAATAATGTAAGAACTAAATAAATTAGGTTGTCTTTGGATGATACAAATTATAACTAAAGAAATTAGTGCTCATTATTTGCAATATCTTAAGGAATGTTTGTTTTGGAACGATAAATTCGAATTTTGAATGGTGAAATCTCACTTATGTTTTAATTTGAGATTTTGATTTCGAATTTAAATTAAAAAAGGGTTGATATACACATATTTCAAAATATGGGTTATTTTTTCTCACAACCTTTTGTCTTAGGTTTTCAACTTTTTTTTGGGATTGGTATCAACTCAAGGACCAAGTAATTCAATGGATCAATTCCACCGTTCACTAACGTGAGGTTCAATTGAAGGCAAAACAAAGTTATGTATAAACTAACATATCTCAGGAATTATTTGCACCATGAAGTTTGGAATTTATTTAGAGAAGAGCATACTCTTAAATCTCAAATCTACAAACACAATCAGGCCAACCTCTAGAGGTTGTTAGGTTTTTCTATTTAATATCATAATGTCTCAATTAGTTCGATTTTGATCTTAAAATTGTCGTGATTTGAAATACAATATCCTTTTGGGGCATATTTTTGTACGTTTTGTAGACAAGACATAAATTATGAGACAATTTTACACTTAACGTTCCAAAAATGTGGCCCAAAACGACATTATACCTCAAATTTTGATGATTTTGGTTCCAAAATCGAATAATTCGAGCATTGTTGCTCTACTAAATATGTCAACTATTATGTCAAATCATACATTAATTAACTGTCATTTTCTCATTGGTCCACATCATCTATCTAATTAAAAAATATAGAGGGTAGTTTATCTTAATCTTTATCCGAGTTTAGCTCCAAACTCTTTCATACTTGATATCTTCTACCTACAATATTTTAACAATTCATGAAAGTCTTCTACCATCATAAGCTATCTTTTACTCACATGCATATCTAAATATGCATGCACAATATATGCATATGTAAGTGGATAATGAACATTGCACGTACTTATATTTTTCAAAGCATATGCACAATGCATTATTAGAAAGACTATAGTAAACATGTACGTATTTGCCGGCCAACACTAATATCTATTTGTTATTTACAAATATATACTTATTATACACATATAAACATATACTTAGTACTGAAAATAAAATCAAACCAAACTATTTGATACTCGATTCGAGATCGTTCAGTAAAAGCTTGTTTGAACTTAGTTCGACGTAGGTATTAAATAAGCTTGAACATATATTTATGTTCGATACGATCTCAAGCTCGGCTCGAGCTTGATAAATAAAAATAAATAAATTTAGTGTAAAAAGGACAAACTACTCGAGTTCGGCTCGAATAAAGCTCGTTTGAGGTCGGCTCGTTTAATTATCAAACAAGCTCAAACAATAATTTTAAAGTTCGATAATATTTCAAACAAGCTTGAACTACATCGCATTCGACTCGACTCATTTACACGAAAATTATGAAATATAATATAAATTATTAAAAAAATAGAAAAAGGTAGAAAATTAAAAGTTAAAAAGATAATAAACGTTACTCCCTCCGTTCCGCAATTACTTTCACACTTTCAATTTTAAGACGTCCTACAATTACTTTCACATCCTTAAAATGAAAACCCTTTATATATTTCAGCCTCACAATATCCTCAAATTTACACAATTGCCATTACTTTTTTTCCACACTTACACAAAAGTAAACTAATTTATTTATTTTATACATAAAAGTTTACAAAATTACCCCTCAAAATTCTCACTAAATTTACTTTTTTTATTCCACGTGCCACTTCACATGTGAAGATAATTATGGGACGGAGGGAGTATTATTTTAAAAAAAAACTTATAATTAAACCTTCAAAATAGATAGGTAAAAAATTTAGGGTCTTTCTATGGTTAGGAAGGTTTCACCCTTCCTGATAGCTGAAATTCATTAAATACTATTAGAGAATATAATAAAATAATATATTATATGAATAGTATAATGTATTATAGAAATATTATATTATATTATAGGTATCAATCTTTTATTTATGGTTTATATTTATCTATTTCCTTGTGTATCTCTTGTAATCCCTATATATAGTGGACCACTATTATCATCTCATTAACGGTGATTGAATATAATTCTCACATGGTATCAGAGATGGTATTCTCACATAGTATTAGAGCTGGTATTCTCACATGGTATCAGCCTAATACACTAAAACCCTTTTTTTCGGCATCTCCGACGGGCTGGTATCCCCCGTCGCCGCCTTGCCCCTTCTCCCTTCTTCTCAATTTTTTCGGCGTCCTCAACGAGCAGGTATCCCTCGTCACCGCTTTGTTTTTTTTTATCTCGAACGAGCTGGTCTCCCTCATTCCCTCTCCCCGCCGCTTTTAGCTGCCACCGACGAGTTTGTATTCCTCGTCCCTCTTCTTCTTCTTCTCGAACGAGCTGGTCTCCCTCGTTCCATCTCTTGGCCGCTTTTAGCCGCCACCAACGAGCTTGTATTCCTCGCCCCCCCCCCCTTCTTCTTCTTCTTATTCTTATTCTCGAACGAGCTGGTCTTCCTCGTTCCCTCTCTTGGCCGCTTTTAGTCGCCACCAACGAGCTTGTATTCCTCGTCCCCCTTTTTTCTTCTCGAGCGAGCAAGTCTCCTCGTCCCCCCTAATCTTTTTTTTTCTTCGTGCGAGCACGTCTCCTCGTCCCCTCTCATGGCCGATCAAGTTATCTCCATCACTGTCTTCACACATATAGTGTTAGTCACACTCCCCTACACTTTAATTTTCTCTATAGCTTCACGCTACATCTTTCTTCTTCTACTTTCCTCTCTCTGTAGAGAGCCAATGGCCGACTTTATTGGCTTCATGCCATTCCTAGGTATCTTGTTTGTGCTCGGTTCAATTGCTTCCACAAAACTTGCAAGTGTTTCTTACCTAAATTTTTTTCATCGTTCGACCTTCAATGGATTTCGGTGTTTCGATTCATTTGCTTCCCGCTTTTGTGCGCCTTGACATGCTCTATTTGGTGATTCCGAATTTCCTTTATTTCTCATGTTGTATGACAACAAAAGTGCTTTGTTTTGCGGATGTCTTCACAAAGTTTCTATCTCAAACTCGCTTCAGATTGTTGCGTACCAAACTCGTGTCCATTTACATTCCCAACTTCGCTTGACCGGGGGTTTTAGAGAATATAATAGAATAATATATTATAAGAATAGTATAATATATTATAGGTAGCAATTTTTTATTTATGTTTATATTTATTTCCTTGTTTATTTATTTCCTTGTGTATCTCTTGTAATCCCTATATATAGTGAACCACTCTTATCATCTCATTAACGGTGATTGAATATAATTCTCACAAATACTATTGGATCATTGATCTAACGTATATAATTATTAGTATATGATTGTATTTCACAATAGTGTGTTTGTTCCATGCAATGTGTAATCACACTGCTTTGTCATACTAATAAATATAAAATGACAACAATTAGGGTGGTCAAACATGTTGGGCCGGCCCAGTGTAAGCCCATTGGGCCGAGCCGAGCCAGTATTGGCATATCGAACCACATTTTTGGGGCGGGATGGATTGGGCCACCTTTTTTGGACCAGGTCGACTCAACACGGACCCACCGAATTTTGGACGGGTTGTCGGTGATTCGGGTGTAATTTACACATTTTTTATGCGCATGTGAAGCTCATTTTTAGTGTGAATTCATTGATTTATGGGTTGATTATGATTGTTTTGGTCAAAATAAGAGAAATGTGGTGTTTTGTTGATTTTGTAGGAAAAACGAAGGATTTTGGGAGCAAAACACCTACCACAATTCACTGGACCAAAGAGAGAAGCGCACCATTGGATCCGGCTCGAAAAACGGAGGGGAATGAAAAAATGAATCGAGTCAATCGGAGGTTGGAAGCTCGAGATATGAAGAGACGAAAAAGCATGCCCGGGTGGAATGACCCGGCCACAGTTCTGTACACCCACGTTTTCGATTAGTTCACCCATCGAAGGTTTTGGCCGGGTAAAACCACCCGGGCGGGTCACTTTATCCCGGTCATGCCCTATTCTAACACAACCTTCGTATTTTGGCCGGTTAAAACCACCCGGCCAGGTTGGTTTCACCCGACCACGCCCTACTTACTTCGTTTCATTCGTATTTTGCCCGGGTGAAACCACCCGGCCGGGTGAGATGAAATTTGGGGGTTTTGACCAATTTTCTCCATTTTTGAGGGACTAACTTGCAATTCTTACACCCAAACCCTACCCCAACACTATATAAACCCCCATTTTTAAAACCAAATGTACCTTCCCCCAATTCTTGAAATTCCACACATAGAAACACATACTTGGAGGTGATTTGGCCTCAACTTCTTCAATTTTTCATTAATTCATGCAAGGAAGGCATCAATAGCTTGAAATTTTCATTCCCCACCATATTTTAGACTAAGTTTTTTATTTCTCTCTCTTTTTATTTAGTTATTTCTTTTGATTTTGTTAATTAGATTATGTTGTTGATTGGCTAGAACACTTTTGGTTCTAGGGCTATGTTTATACTTTGGATGATGTTTATGAATTAACTTCTTGTTTATTTGGTGGTTGTGTTGCTATTTCTATTTGAATGCTTAACTTTCATTGCAAAACATGTTGTCAATGACCATGATAATGTGTTTGATTTATTATTAATTGAAATTGGATTGAGAGATCTTTTTCATTAATCGTATTTAAGCATTCGACCCAATATTATTGTGAGCTTGAGAGAGGATCAATTATTGGGAGGGTATTAGATGATCTTAGGACCCTTTTTTAGGTTTATTATGCATGCTAGGTAGAGATACTAGTTTGTGTGATACTTCTCTTGGATTAATTGGATCGAAAGAACTTTTAATTCATTATTTCGTGGTCAACCCTATAGTAATCAACACAACACCACTTAATTAGGCTTTTGATCATAAGTTGACCCCTTAGTGTGACATATGCCTTAGAACCTCCCTTTCCTTCTTTGAGTTTTAACCATATTTCTCTCGTTTCTTTGGTTTGCATGATTGTTGATCGATTTTTATATTATTCGTTTAATTGTTTACTTGTGACAACTTTGGGTAGATAATTAGGGGTAATTTCATACCATTCCACTTTAATCAATCACGTCTATTTAGAATTCCGTCGACAAACTTCACTTTTATACTACACCTCCTCGTGGGATCGACCTCGTACTTATCACGCTACAATATACGTCGTGCGTATACTTGCGGTCGTGTATTTTAATGTTGCATAATACGTGAATCAGTCGGGCCATCGAACTAAAATGATCCAATTTTTTTTAAATAAAAAATAAAATAAATGTTAATATTATGTTAAAAAAATGTAAATTGAATCTCAAAGACTTAAAATAAAAAGATAAATATTTAAAGGACTTGAATTAAATTATATCTAGGAACGTAAATGAAATTATTCATTTATAAATTTGGGAGTTTTTTTAAAGAAATATTATAAGAATATTTTTTAATTTTATATATTAATTTAAAAAATTAATTATTTTATTAAACGATAAAACTAAATCACATTATAACGAAAATATACAACATGTCACATTTTAATAGGTTTAATGTTATGAACAAAGATAACTCTCCTCTGAGCATAGAAAATCCCAACTTATTATAATGAGAGGATCTTTAGAGATGATACACATGCCATTACAGCTAATTAACCCTACCCTGGTCAAAAGATACTACTACTAATTACATTGGGAAAGTATTTGAGTGGCTCGAGAAGTATGTTGTCCTAAACTCCTAACTAATCCAGATTCTTCTACAATTTGGTTGCATCATGCATGGATTTGCGTATATATAATTATATTAGATAACGTGTCTATCCAAGAGTGGTCCACGTGGATTTGATGTTTACACTATTTTTTAAAATAAAATTATGTTCCATGATTTTATATATATATATTTTTTTTATGTATAGCATCTAATAATCGATTAATTCAAAGATTTATTTTCAGTTCAGAGATTTTGAATTTAAAATCTAAAGAGGATCACCCTCTAAATTGAATTATATATCACTATATATACTAACTTCTTGAGATTAATTTCATATTATTTGTCATTTTTAACTTAAATATTATTTCAATATATATGTTTATCGTTTTAATAACTTTTATGCATTTCTTCTTGAAATGATCCATATATGTATTATATTTCTAAATTCCTCATTGTTATACAACTTCTTTAATAGTAATTGAAACAAGTAATTTTATTTTTCTACATCTTTATAATAAGAAAAGGTAAAAATTATGCTTGTTAGTTCTACACAATTCTACACCAACATTATGAAATGGGGACTATTTATTTACAGATTTTTTTTTATCATTACATCATGCCACATAGGCAGCTTATCTTTGGTTTGCTAGCTTATTTTTCTTTAACACAGATGTAGTTATATAATACTCCCTCAGTCCAATTTTATTATGCTCACTTCTTCGAACACGAGTTTTAATGAATATTGATTAGTTTATGTATAAAGTAAATAAGTTTGGGTATGATGGGATGTTGTGGGGTCCATTTATAAGTAAAGTGATTGTTTATGAATAAAATTAGTGACAATTTGAGTAAATAAGTGATGGTTGAAGGGTGGAGATAAAGTAGTGTGAATAGTAGTATTATTTTAAAAAAAAGGTAATGAACATAATAAAATTGGACAACCAAAAAAAAAAAGTAAGAATAATAAAATTGGACGGAGGGAGTAAAAGAAATCATAGCCTCTAAATCTTTAAACGTGGATTAGTCTGGAGTGTGGTTTTGTTTTGTTGTTTCGGGGCCAAAACATCACGTGGGAAACAGCTGGCATTTTGATGTTACAGAAAGCAAGAAATTTTAATTGGACCACTTTTCCATTCTAGCTTATCATACATTATATTATAATACTAATATATAAATAAAAATACTAATAAAATTGAAATCCACATCATATAGTAGTGTAAGTGTATAATTTTATGTATTATTAGGAAATAGCCAAACCGCCTCCATACCATAGTTTGTATTAATGTTTGTTACTCTACTCTTATTTCCTTTATATTCCACTTACCCCTAAATTACTCTTACCATTTCATTTTGGAATTTCGGGTAAATTCTGATCATTCTTCAAATAATGATCATATGGATCTCTAATTTTTTTAAAGATTTAAATCAATTCAAATCAAAAGGAAATTTATTTTAATTTGCAATAAAAAAAATTATATTGGAGTATTAGATAAAAAAACTCCACGACTCCTTAAATTTTTTTAGTTTTCTAAGTCTAAATATTCAATCTAAAAATTGATTAACTCGAGATATCAATTATATTGATTATTTACAATTAATAGGTTTTGAACTAAAAACTTAGAAAAAAGTACTATACTTGATCTCAAACCTAAATTACTCTGCAAATGTTGGAGGTTGCTTAAATCTTTTGTACATATAAAAATTGAAAAAAGGGATAAAAGTGTACACCAAACATCACTTTATGGAATTTACTTAAAAATCAAATATGAACAAAATATTTGGAAGTTCATGTTAATTCTTCCAAAGTTATGATGGTGCTTTAACTATATCTATATAAAGTAAATTAATTAAATAATTGAGGTGTTTTAATAGTAAATTACTTGTAATAAGGCCACTTTTCAGTTGGCCCCGAAACGAGAAGACGTTTCCAGAGTGTTCCAACTAAGGAGAGGGATTCTTTTTGGATTTTGAATAAACGGTCATATTTCTGAACTGGACCCCTCACGCACGAGGCCCCATTCGCCTTCAAACAACTGGAATTTTTAAAATTATTATGGATTATTATTATTGTGGAACCCTCAAGTTCAACCCTCTGCACAAATTAACGATAAATTAATAAAGAATTAATTCTAAATAAATAAACCACCTTTAATTTCAGTATCAATTTAATCACTACTTTTACTATTTTTTTTTAAAACACCAACCTTTCATCGTGTTGCAATTAGATACACGTTTTTTTCTCCGTTCAACAATTGATGATGTGGCGGAGCTCGCCACGTTATATTACACATATTTTTTTATTTTCCCTATAAAGATTACACTTTATAAAAATATAAAATTTTATAAAAATAAAAATAAAATTGTATGCGTCTCCTCGGCTTCTCAACTAGTTTTCTTCTTCTCTTCTAACCATAAAATTTTATAAAAATAAAATTTCATGAGTTTCCTCTGCTTCTCAAACTAAATCAAATTTTCTCTACCATTTTCAAACTGGGTATGGATTTTTATAGATTTGATGACAGGATTCTGAAATATACATTTTTTTTATTTTTTTTATTGATTTACATGGATTTCCATAAACTACGCCCCTAAAACCTAGTTAAAAAAAAAAATTATTTATCATTATTATTCCCATCTTCATTTTCATCACAGTTATACCTTGGCTTCATTTTCACATAGTTAGCCATACTAGTTCTCCATGCATTAGCTTAAGTTCTTAGTTTTCTTTGAGAAAACAATTTCAAATTTTCCTCTTTCATGTCGAGATGTGGTGAATCTTGATTTTCTTTATATTCGACTGGAAATTCATTAGAGCGACCTTCTTTCCAAAGAAAGTTATGTAATCCAGCGAACTTGTGAAGTGCAATTTGAAAATACCAAAAAATCGATTGAATAATTGCATTTCTGGGTGACGACCTTGACCACCAAAATCTTTTAGATGATATCGAACACCACGTAATGGGGGAAATTGATGTCGATTAGATATTATTGACGGTGTCGATATACTATCATTTTTAAAGAACGAACATAATTTTAAAATATAGAGATGTAATTTTTTTCACGATAATAATGGTGGTGAAGAATCTGTGATGCTTATTAAAGAGGGTTGGTCTAGTATGCACTAGAGTGCATGCTGTGCACCCTAGTCCATGTTGCACTTTTTGGTAAATGGCGTTGCACTTTTCAATTATTAAACTGTATAATAATATTTTTAGTAATAATTGAAAAGTTCAACACCATTTTCCACACAGTGTAAGTCAGTAAACTGAAAAGTGCAACATGACTAGGATGCACAACATGCACTCGAGTGCATACTAGACTTTACCTATTAAAGAACATAGTTAACACAGTTTTTGTTTCTTCTCTTTTAGAGTCATCTAAGAGAATACGTTGAAATCTCTACTTTTTAGAAGAGATTTTGATTAGTAAAATTTATTTATATTTTTGAAAGAGAATCCAGAAATTCACATAGTATTAAAATCCATAAATTGTTAAATACCTAAAGATTTCTAAAAGACTTTTTAAAATCAGTATTGAATACCTCAAAATTTTGAAAGACTTTTAAAAATTCGGATTGAATACCCCGAAATTTTAAAAGTCCAAAAAAATCCAACAGAATCTCAATTGAATACACCCCCTAAATCAAGTTATTCTCCTCTAACCATAAAAATCATACAAAAAAAAAACTCACGCATCATTGGTGATTTGGTGGTTTATTTCTTCAGGAATTTTTAAATTATTTAATAATTTTGTTGTTTTGTTCAACTAGTTCGAGAACTATATTTTTTTTCGGTGGACCTCAATTAATTATTGTATTTGGTTGTATACTGAAGATAACCTTGTTGGTGGTTTTTTATTATTTTGTTCAACAAGTTCGAGCAATTTATATGCTTTATGAGAGAGGAAAATATTCTAGAAATTAATGTGTTTAACACTAATGATTATTGTTCGAGAACTACAATTTATATGCTTTATGAGAGAGGAAAATATTCTAGGAATTAATGTGTTTAACACTAATGATTATTGCAACAAAAATGTTCTATCCTTATGATTTTGATTTTTTAGGATTTGAAGAGAAGAACTTGATTGATTGAGTTTGAGAAGTGAGAAGTGGGAGAGACGTGCATAACAAGAACTCTGTTCAGTTTGAGAAGCGAAGAAGACGTCGAAGATGCCGAGAGTTTTATTTTTATTTAATTTTTATGGTTAGAAGAGAATAACTTGATTTAGTTTGAGAATGGTAGAAGAAAACTTGATTTAGTTTGAGAAGCAGAGGAGACACTGCAATTTTATTTTTATTTTTATAAAATTTTATATTTTTATAAAGTGTAATCTTTATAGGGAAAATATAAAAAATATGTGTAATATGACGTGACGAGCTCCGGCAAGCACATCATCAATTGTTGACCGGAGAAAAAAAATGTGTATCTAATTGCAACACAATGAAAGATTGGGGTTTTAAAAAAAAATCGTAAAGACCGTGATTAAATTGATATTGAGATGAAAGGTGGTGTATTTATTTGGAATTAACCCATTAATAAACTGCGAGTATCTAAGATACATAGATAGTACTGCGATTATTTTCATATACTCCCTCCGTCCGCCTATAAGCTTCCCGTTACTTTTTGGCACAGAGATTAAGAAAAGTGATTAAATAATAGATAGATTACAAGTGATGTGATTGGAAGAAGGAGAGAGATAGAGAGAAAAAGTAAGATATAAAGTGATGTGTAAGAAAAAGTACTTACCAAAAAAAGGTATGGGAAGCTTATAGACGGATGGACAAAAATGGTAAAATCGGAAGCTTATAGGCGGACGGAGGGAGTACTTCGTTGTTCCAATTTTATAATTTTCATTTGAGTTAGACACAAGTTTTAAAAAAAATTAATTATTTATATAAAAAGTAAAAAATGGGATGAAAATAAAATAAAAATAAAATAGTGAGTGAGAATAATATATATTTTTTAAATAAAAAATTATAAAATTGAACAGATAAAAAAGAAAAATATAAATTATAAAATTGGACGGATGAAGTATGTAATAACACAGGGTAAAAAAAAGTAACATAATGATTGTTGACGTTTTGAGGGACAATTACATAATCAATTATTTATGAAGTAAAAAATGAGTTGAATTGTATATATATGAATTTTACAAAAATTACATTTTGTGTAAAATTGTGCATATTGTAAGAGTAAAGTTTATAAAAAGTTTTCTATTTTAACTGTGTACAAATTATTTCGTTTGGAACATTAATAAAAAGTGAAAATAATTACGAGATGAAGTGATATTTTTTTTTCTGATTTCCCATTTCGTAACTTAATAATTTAGATAAAATAACAATACATAATTTTTCGGAAGACCTTTATACAAATTTATGGTTCCATTAACATTATACATTAATAATCTTCAAAAATTACAAACATAGCTAGGATAATTTAACAAAATATGAATTTATTATGGTAAGGTCTAGTATGCACTCGAGTGCATGCTGTGCACCCTAGTCAATGTGCATTTTTCAGTTTACTGACTTACACTTTTTGGTAATGGTGTTGCACGTTTCAATTATTACTCATTTACTAAAAAATGTAAGTTAGTAAACTGAAAAGTGCACATGGACTAGGGTGCACAGCATGCACTCGAGTCCATAACAGACCAACCCATTTATTATTGTTTACATTTTATTGAAATTTAAAATTTAGATAAAACGTCATTGTAATATTGTTGGATATAGTTTTTTAAAACTTAATTTTGTTTATATTGTGGATATACTTTTTTCAAGGTTACTGTTTTTTTTATTAGGCCATATAAAAAATGACGCTATTTAATTTTGATGGATCGAGTGAGTAATTTATAATAACATTTAAAATTGATAATTTACTTATAATTATTCTAAATTCTAAGATAACATTTATAATTATTCTAAATTGATGATCTAGCTCCTTAGAAATAGACTGGACTGGCTAGACTTTACATGAAAAAGTTTGAGCCTTTTTATAAATATTGGGCCCAAGTCTGACCTATTATCTGTGGTATACTTTTTTTTATAAGCTTTGTTATTACCTTTTAAGTAAATAAATCAGACTACGAGCCTTTTAGAAGCATATTAAAATATATTCAATATGAAACACAGTTCAATATTTAAAATTGTAAATAAAATTCACGACCAAAACAAATGCATTACACCGATGAGTTTACATACAAACATTATAACTATTTGTCAAGTAGTAAAATAAATGTAACTTGCTTTAATTTAATATTAATGTTAGTACTATATTTTAAAAATTATATACTAATATATAATTTTAAATAGGCCGACTGTTAGGTTTATAAGACATCATATAAAGTCTAAGCCTAGCTTATTTAACTAAATAAGACTTTTTTAAAAATCTTAGCCCGACTCGTATTCTAAATAGACTAGGCTTGACAAGACCCTTAATAGACTAGGCCGAAGGCCCCTGTCGAGTGGCCCGACCTATTTCCACCCTTACAAAGGGCAAATGAAAGACCCATGTTAAAACAAAAGGAAAGAGTTAGAGACATAAACAAGCCGAACCAGAGGTTGAGACGTCATTAAAATCTTGCTCGTGAAAATCCTCCTTAGAGATAAAATTCTGGCTATGGAAAAACTTACACCCCTCTAAAACAATCTAGATAAAAATTCGTAAACACCAATCAAATTCAAAATAATCGAAATAGGGAAAAATGACTCATGGGGATCAAAAACATCACCCCACCGTTCCACATACAAGGCGACAAAGTTCATCTCATTTGCAAACTCTGCAGATGAATCAATAGTGAAGATCTCAAAGGCAATAACCTCTAATTTATAACAAGATTTAAAGTTTACGATTTATCAGAAGTTCTAAATTAAATTTCAAATAAACAAAATGTGATTATTTAATTTGTATTTAAACTTATATTAGATCTGTTTTCACACTACAAAATAATGGCCAGGAGGCAACGACAATTGGCAACGGTAGGCTACCGTTGCCAATTGGCAACGACATTATAACGGGAAGGAAAAAGGCGACGGGGCGGGTGTCGTTGCCTTAAGGCAACGGATAAGGCAACGGGAGTGGGATCCGTTGCAAAAAGGCGACGGCATATAAGGCCCGTTGCCAAAAGGCGACGGCAGTGGGCCCCGTTGCCATTTGGTAACGGGCCCCCAGTCGCTAAAAGGCAACGACAGTGGGCCCGTTGCCTTTGCCGTCGCCCTAATTCAATTAAAATTGAGTCTAAAACCTCATTCTTCTTCATTCAGCGGCGCACACACACCTCCATTTTACACAAACCTCCAAACTCAACATCCACGTTCGATTGCAGATCGGACTCGGTTCTTGGCCATTTGTGTTCTACACTTCGACGGGAGCATTTCTACGGTAATTTTTTTCGTTTTAATCGGTTAAATTTGAAGTTATATGTATATATATAGTTTAGTATATATATGTATATATATGCATATATGTTGTATGTATATATAAAATTGTTAGAATTGTTAATTTTTATGCATGCATGTGGTAATTGTTAGAATTTAATTGTTAGAATTATATTGTGTTAGGCATGTATTTTATATGTATGTATGTTTTAATTAATTAATTAAGTTATATGAATTTAGTTGTTAATTAGGGTGTTAGAATTATATATATAATTGTGTTATGTCTATATATGAATTTATTTGTTAATTAGGGTGTTAGAATAATTATTAGAATATATTTGGATTTATATTAATTAATTTTAATAGAGTTGGAGGAATTGAATGAGACGTTGGTTGTTATATTTGTGTGTTGTAGACGTACGTCGATTGACATGATGAATTATTCAAGTCGTAGTTGGATGTATAGTCCAAGATTAGTGAATGAGATTATGAACCCCGGATTTATTAGTGGAGTAAATGGATTTATTGAAGCTGCCACTAGTAATCCGAATTCGATTTGGGAAGGAAAAAATAGGTGTCCTTGTTCGAAAGCTAGATGTCGAAATCAAACTTATAGAGATCCTAATGAAGTGAAATCTCATTTATATCGAAATGGTTTTACACTGAATTATTATAATTGGATTTATCACGGGGAAGAGAGTTGGGGTCCACGTCCATTTCAAAACACTAATGAATTTGCGTCAACTTCAAACGACGTTGACCCAGCGGGACCTAGTTCGTACCACACTATGGTAGAAGAGTTGGGTGGCCCAAACATTGATTTTGGAATAGACGTGGAAGATGAGGCACTTAATGAAGAACCCCCTAACGAGAATGCGACACAGTTTTACGGCATGCTTCGTGCAGCGGACCAAGACTTGTATCCTGGTTGTGAATCTCATTCGCAGTTGTCATTCAATTCCAGATTGTTGAACATTAAAATGGAAAACAGATTGTCTGAAAGCGGATACAATCAGGTCGTTGAGTTGATTCGTGAGATTTGTCCTCCCGAAAATAAGGTTCCCAAGAAATTTAACGACACCAAACATTTGATGAGTGGGATGGATCCATATGTTCAGTAAGTCAATCTGACCAAAATGTTTGTCAATCAAATACTTAGTGTTGATATGTCTTATTAATCTTATATCGATCGTACGTAGGCTATTCATGCAACAACTTCAAGTTCGTCAACCAAATCTCTCGGCCGCTGAATCAGATTTAAGGCTACAAGATGGATTTGCGTCGTGGTTTGAAGAAATTGTAAGTTATCTTAAAACAACGATCTGTGTAAAGTGTTAAGTTATAGAAATTCTCACATCGTCGTGGCTTATAAATATATAGGTGAAGATAAATCGCATCGAGAACAGGTTTTTATACGATCTCTCGGCCGGTCCGTCTGGTCAAGTTCTTACGTACGCAGGGTATTACGTGAACGGGTACAAATTCCACACTATGGCTTATGGTGCATCTAGAGCAACATCAAACAGTGGGGTTTGTATCAAGGGAAAAAACTACGATGCGAATGAGGAAGATTTCTATGGGAAACTCGAGGAAGTAGTCGAATTGGACTATTAGGGGTACCACGAGAAGAAAGTGGTTTTGTTCAAGTGTCAGTGGTTTGATCCCTCAAACAATGGGACAAAAGTTCATCCTAACTACAAGCTCGGGGAGCTTAATCAGAGGCGATCTTACGGCCGGTACGATCCATTCGTACTAGCAAGTCAAGCCACACAAGTCTATTATTGTCCAAACCCTGGACCCCGTACTGATTGGATATTTGTCTGCAAAGTCAAACCGAGATACTTGGTGGATGCAAAAGATACTACTGAAGATGAAGTTCCCGCGTGGCAAGAGGATAACTTAGAGACTCAAATGATTGTGCAAGTAGATGATGATCCTGTCATGTTAACTGATGACACCGGTACAATGATGGAAGTGGCAGAATATGAAGAAGAAGAAGAAGAAGAAGAAGATGGAGAAGAAGACGAAGAAGAAGATGGAGAAGAAGACGGAGAAGACGACGAAGATGAAGCTGAAGATGAAGATGAATGATGTTGTTAATTAATTGCTAAACAATGTTATCTAAATATTAATTCCTTAATTATATTCCTTATTTATATTCTAGTGTTAATCATTACAGTGATGTTCATATATAATGTTTTTTAATTGTTACAATGTTAAACGTTAATAATGTTTTAATGTACGTTCATTTTGACAGATGAGTGGTCGTAGACATGGTTCTGGACAGGGCTCTGGTCAGGGTGGCTCTGGTCAGGGTTCTACTGGATATGGGCGAGGTAGAGGTAGAAGTACTAGAGGTAGAGGAGAGCCGGTGGATGAGACACCGATTGTGCACACACCACAGGGTTTATATATGCCCGATATGACCCAGCTACAGTTGCCCGGAATGAACCTAGATTCCTATTACACTCAGGTGCCTCATATGGTTCCACAGCAACCATCCCCTCCACAATAACCATCCACTCAGGCCAGCATGTCTTATGATGCACCCGAGAGTCGCATTTTACTGTCGATCTACCTTGATACGTAAGTATATTCCTTATTTCATTTTCATTAGACGTATGTATAACGTGTTTATTAATAATTTTTTTTATTATTATAAAATACGTGTAACAGGTTGATGCCTTCAAATTTGATTTCGAGGACGATCATGTCGATTATGTATAGGAATATGGAGCTTGGGGCACACAACTTTGCCAAGGTATCACCCGACATGATACAGCGGTGGTGGGAGACATTCCAGGTATAAAATCACTTTACATTAACATTTTGTTATTTTTTTATATTAACACCTCGATTTCATTTTTTTTTTTGCAGACCGAGGTCAGGTGGGACCCTCGAATCACATCTACTGAAGAGGTGTACATGCTCTTTCTTCAAAGAGCAGCAGGTCGGTACACTGGCATGTTATCAAACGTCAAGAAAGCGTGGGTGAGGGAAAAGAAGAGGCCGATGTGGGATGTCAATGTTTGGAACGACTTAGTTCGTCACTGGAACGATCCTGAAACAATTAAGAAGAGCGAGCAGGCTCGTAAGAACCGCTTATCCGAGCCTGGAGGTCCGGGTACTAGCTGTGGTACTCATAAAGGCGGAGCTCGTGGAGCAGCAGAGGTCGCACGGCGCATTGTAAGTATTTGTGGTCAATTATACTTCATTTTAATTAGTTAATTATTTAGTTAATTATACGTATATGTCTTCAATTCAAAATACAGGAGGAGAAGATGGGACGCCCTGCCCACGACTGGGAGATAGCTGAATATTACCACCGTTACGAAAACGACACATACAACTATGGTTATATGGGTGATATACTTGTAAGAGTGTACATATATATATACATTACATTATATAACAAATATATATTTAATTTTACTTGAAAATGTATTAACCCACTTTTAAATGTGCACGTATAGGACCAGGTACAGGAGGAGTTGACCAATCAATCAGGAGATCCGTCAGATGAACCTACTTCAGAGGATGGTTCCCAGGGCCCAACTATACCCGACATGTCTAATTTGTTCGTGAAGAAGGTCGGTAGGTCTCATGGACGTGTTAGGGGCCTTGGACAAGTAGGCAAGAACAGACGGGTCTTCTCCGGTCCTGGCGAGACGTCAAGTGGTACGGCTTATGAACGATTCTCCCAGGAAGATATGGACAATGCTCTTGCCCGATATGACCCAGCTACACACCACAGGGTTTATATATGCCCGATATGACCCAGCTACAGTTGCCCGGAATGAACCTAGATTCCTATTACACTCAGGTGCCTCATATGGTTCCACAACAACCATCCCCTCCACAACAACCATCCACTCAGGCCAGCATGTCTTATGATGCACCCGAGAGTCGCATTTTACTGTTGATCTACCTTGATACGTAAGTATATTCCTTATTTCATTTTCATTATACGTATGTATAACGTGTTTATTAATAATTTTTTTTATTATTATAAAATACGTGTAACAGGTTGATGCCTTCAAATTTGATTTCGAGGACGATCAGGTTGATTATGTATAGGAATATGGAGCTTGGGGCACACAACTTTGCCAAGGTATCACCCAGCACGATACAGCGGTGGTGGGAGACATTCCAGGTATAAAATCACTTTACATTAACATTTTGTTATTTTTTTATATTAACACCTCGAGTTCATTTTTTTTTGCAGACCGAGGTCAGGTGGGACCCTCGAATCACATCTACTGAAGAGGTGTACAGGCTCTTTCTTCAAAGAGCAGCAGGTGACTTGAACGAATTTTTGGTCACTATAGGTTGACTAACTACTTCCCCTCAAGCATAAGGGTTCGTAGTAGTAATGGAAGTATTCGACCAAGTAGTATCGACCTAGGAGGTGGGTTTGTGCAATGGATCCCTAGAGTTTTGTGTTGTAATAACTAATGTAACTACGGTTTCGGGTTTTGGATTTCTAAAATTAAGCTAACTTACTACCAAGATGCAAGAAATTAAATCAAACACCAACCTAGAAACAAACAAGTAACTTTGAACTATTAAAAATAAGCAAATGACCAATAAGATAAATTACCACAACTTAAGAAGAAAAATTACTATCAAAGCAAGAAATTGACAATTAAAACAAAGAACAACTACGAATCTAAATTCGGAGAAGTGCAAGGGTGGGAAATGCTTCGGGTGTTCTCTACCTAGTGAAATCGAGTGGGATTGTTTATACCGTGTCTATGCTTCAATTTGAACTTGCTAAGAGCATCAAGATGCTAGGATGAAAATCTTTTCCCTTCGGGTACTATAGCCTTACGTCTAAGGTGTTCCCAAACCCGGTAATACGACATCTTCCTAATCCTCACCAACTACCCAAATAACCATTCAAGTAATTAATGTCTCTTAATGAGGTTCTAATACAATCAACTCTCTCTCGACGAATTAAAAGTATAATAAACGCATTTGTATACCAACAACTCACACCATAAATTTAAACATGTTCATGTAACTCTCGTCTACGCTAAACATGCCTCAAAATACGGATTAATAGAAGCTAATACACAAAGCACCAATAAAACTCAATAAAAGAAGCAACAATTCAAATATCAACAATATTCAAAGCATAAACCATTCCAACACTAATATTCACATAATTTTAAACACCCAAAGCATAAAAACCTTAGCCCATGGTGTTTGAGAAAACACCCATGGCTAAAACAACAAAATAAAACATGAAAATGAAATTTACCAAACAAAGCTTAAATAAAAGAAAAATAGCACCTTGAGAGTCTTGAAATTCTTCCATTCTTACATGAAAATAAAATACTCAAATGATTCTAAACTAAGAAAGCATAAAAATGAAGAGTGTGTTTGAGGAGATAAGCTCCTCAAACCTAAGCTAATTGCTCCTCTATTTATCACATGTTGTAGCAAAATGAGCTAGGGTTTGAGTGTGTAGAAATGAGGCAAAACCCCCTAAACAATGTGATTGGGGAGCTATTTATAGCTTGGAAGAGTGTTGGAGACGAAATTTGCACTTAGGCCCTTGAAATCCTTTAAAATTCTCGAATTTCCGCGCAGAAACGGGTTCAAACGGTCGACCGAGTGACCTCAAACGGTCAACCGAGTGAGATGGAAGTCCAGAAAATGTTCTAGAAGCAGATTTCACTCGGTCAACCGAGTGGGTTGACTCGGCTGCCCGAGTGGATTCTGCTGCAATTTCGCATTTCATCGTTTCGATCATATCTTGAGCTTCCGACCTCCGATTGACTTGATTCTTTTTTTCATTCCACTCATTTTTTCGAGACGCATCCAATGGTGCAATTATCTTCTTGACTTCATGAATGATCAGACACATATTTTGCTTTCAAATAAGTTCAATTTACCTAAAAAATAGCAAAACACATACCTTTCTCATTTCAAGTGCAATTAGTCAATTTAGTGTGAATAATGCAACAAAACCCTCAAAATTATGTAAAATAAACACATGAATTTCAAAAAAAATTCACACTAATCAGCAGGTCGGTACACTGGCATGTTATCAAACGTCAAGAAAGCGTGGGTGAGGGAAAAGAAGAGGCCGATGTAGGATGTCAATGTTTGGAACGACTTAGTTCGTCACTGGAACGATCCTGAAACAATTAAGAAGAGCGAGCAGGCTCGTAAGAACCGCTTATCCGAGCTTGGAGGTCCGGGTACTGGCTGTGGTACTCATAAAGGCGGAGCTCGTGGAGCAGCAGAGGTCGCACGGCGCATTGTAAGTATTTGTGGTCAATTATACTTCATTTTAATTAGTTAATTATTTAGTTAATTATACGTATATGTCTTCAATTCAAAATACAGGAGGAGAAGATGGGACGCCCTGCCCACGACTGAGAGATAGTTGAATATTACCACCGTTACGAAAACGACACATACAACTATGGTTATATGGGTGATATACTTGTAAGAGTGTACATATATATATATACATTACATTATATAACAAATATATATTTAATTTTACTTGAAAATGTATTAACCCACTTTTAAATGTGCACGTATAGGACCAGGTACAGGAGGAGTTGACCAATCAATCAGGAGATCCGTCAGATGAACCTACTTCAAAGGATGGTTCCCAGGGCCCAACTATACCCGACATGTCTAATTTTTTCGTGAAGAAGGTCGGTAGGTCTCATGGACGTGTTAGGGGCCTTGGACAAGTAGGCAAGAACAGACGGGTCTTCTCCGGTCCTGGCGAGACGTCAAGTGGTACGGCTTATGGACGATTCTCCCAGGAAGACATGGACAATGCTCTTGCCGAAAGAACGAAGAATCAATGAGGAGAGAGAGCAGCGCTTACTCCTACAAATGCAGAAGACGGAGGAGCGCATAGTTAAGAAATTTCAGGATCAGTTGGCAACGATGATGGGTCAGATGACAGGTCAAACGATGGGTGGGATGGGTGTGATGGGTCAGATGGGTGGGATGGGTCAGATTGGTGGGATGGGTCAGCAGATGGGTGGGGCGCCAAGGGTGCTGAGGCCGTCGGGGGCGTCGCACGACGTTCATGATCGTAGCCAGGTTGATCGGGATCAGGATGAGGATGATGGTGGTGATGAGGAGTGATACATTTTTATATTACTTTATTACATTGACGTTGAGGATTAATTTTTATTTTAATGTTGTGTGTGATGTTATTTCAATTAAATGGATAAGTGAATTGATATTTTTAAATGGATAAGTGAATTGAAAATTAGAATGAATTTAAATGAAGTGATTAGAATAAATTTACATGTATAATCGAAAATAATTATACTCAATGTTGTATGTAATTATAATGTTGTGAATTGAAAATTAGAATGAATTTAAATGAAGTGATTATAATAAATTTACATGTATAATCGAAAATAATTATACTCAATGTTGTATGTAATTATAATGTTGTGAATTGAAAATTAGAATGAATTTAAATGAAGTGATTAGAATAAATTTACATGTATAATCGAAAATAATTATACTCAATGTTGTATGTAATTATAATGTTGTGAATTGAAAATTAGAATGAATTTAAATGAAGTGATTAGAATAAATTTACATGTATAATCGAAAATAATTATACTCAATGTTGTATGTAATTATAATGTTGTGAATTGAAAATTAGAATAAATTTAAATGAAGTGATTAGAATAAATTTACATGTATAATCGAAAATAATTATACTAAATGTTGTATGTAATTATAATGTTGTGAATTGAAAATTAGAATGAATTTAAATGATGTGATTAGAATAAATTTACATGTATAATCGAAAATAATTATACTCAATGTTGTATGTAATTATAATGTTGTGAATTGAAGATTAGAATAAATTTAAATAGTGTAAATTAATTAATGATGCCGTAATTAAATTATTTAATTTGAAACACATTATAATTTAGTTAATTCTCATTTAGAAATAAATATGATATGCTTTGACAATTTAATAAGCAACAATTAAACTTAAAATGGATTGAAATAAAGAATTGAAACTAAAATTAAATTGAATATATATTAATTGTGTTCACAACATGACGACTAAAGCTCCTAGCCTAAACGGCACACAGGGGGCTCCCAAAACTCTACAGGACCGAGAGGTCCCGTGTTCGAAACCCAGCTGGAGCGAAAAATCGCGAATATTGGTGGCCTAGTGGTGGGGGGTGTGTCTCGGTCCCGTGTTCGAAACCCAGCTGGGGGGTGTAAAATCGCGAATATTGGTGGCCTAGTGGTGGGGGGTGTGTTGGTTGCCTGGATTCGAAACCCAGGTTCTCATTTTTTTAAATGTAACAAAAAGGCGACGACCTTGGCAACGGCTGGGCCCCGTTGCGAAAAGGCGACGGCCATATACCGTTTTGGCAACGGTTTTCCCAAAGTCCGTTGCCTATAAAATAGCAACGCCCATATTGACAACGGCGGAGTGCCATTGCCTTCTTGATTAGTGAGGGGAAATCCATTGCCTTCCCCCTCGCCATTTTCACAATTTTTTGTGGTGTCATATCAAATTATGATTCAATAAACATATATACAGTACTCTCTATTCCAAATCAATTTTCAAATTTTTTTGGTCAGTCCCGCATTCATTTTCAAAATAAAAAAAATGGAGTTTATCATAACCCAACCTTATCCTCAAAATTCTCACTTATAATTAATTATATCCATTTATGCCATTCCATTTGAAACAACCCAATATTCTTATTTTATCATTTTTTCTCTCTAAATTTTCGTGTTAGTGTGAAAACTGATTGAGATCGGAGGAAATATTATTTATATCTAAACGAGATGATAAACTTTTTTTAACGTAATGCACTTATTTTATCACTTTAATAAAGTTGAAACAACCCTATTATCCTTACTTTATCATTATTTATATTGTTTACAGTGTGAAAATTAAATTTTTGATTCAGTCGATTTTTTTCCGA
This sequence comes from Galeopsis tetrahit, assembly GCA_963675135.1. NCBI lineage: Eukaryota > Viridiplantae > Streptophyta > Magnoliopsida > Lamiales > Lamiaceae > Galeopsis > Galeopsis tetrahit. Next base: position 46,638,511 of record OY776121.1, read on the forward strand.
ATACTACAAACTTGTAGATATATGTTAGACAGTGATGATGGTTTGAAAGATTCAAATAGAAATAATGTCCGGTTATAAATGTTTAGTCTTTAGTTCAGGAAAAAAATACTCCCTCCATCCACCAAATGCAGTCTCATTAGGGTGGGGCACAAGGTTTAAGGAAAAAAAATAGTTAATAAGGGTATTATAGGGTATTGTGGGGTCCATTGTGAATAAAGTGATTGTTTCTGAATAAAGTTGGTGGCAAATTATGTAATTAAGTGATGGTTGAAGGGTGATAGTTTCCCTAAAGTATATGAGACTACATTTGATGTTGACAAAGAATATGAGTCAAATGAGATTACATTTTGGTAAAATGACTAAAATAGTGAATTTTGTAAATATAGAGAACTAATTTTAAAATAAAAAAAACTTGTTCAAAAAAATTTTCAAAACTGGTACTGCATGACAATTAAATGTATTTTTTTTTAATGCAGTATGTCGGTATGTCCTCCATTAAAAACGTGTACGGTGTTCCAAATTAATGATTCAAGTACTAAAAGTATTATACTCAATTTTCGTAATGGTCAACCTTTATAATTAGCTCTTCAATATTAAAATGTAAAAAAAAAAAATATATATGTGACGACTTATTGCATGCATTTTTCATCCACTCACTCTTTAATATATATGATTCTAGTTGGCATGTCCCACATATATATATATATATATATTTCACAAGCAGGACTTATTGTTCTTGTTAATAAATATAGTTCTATTAATTAATATTCTAAGTTTTTTTTTTGATCAGAAATGTTATCCTCTAATCATTGTTATATTGACGAAATAAATTACATGCAATTTAATAAACACAATATAAAATATTTCATATATGAAATATAACCAACTAGTGCAAGCGTATTATGTAATTTTTTATTTATTCATGAAAGAAATATAGAAAAAGATTAAAAGTGAAAAAGAAAATAATTAAAAAAAAAAGTAAATTAATATAGTATTAAATTTAGAAAATGTAAATGAAAATGGGTTAGAGAGAATGAAGAAATTTATAGATCAATTTATAAAAGAAATAAAAAATTTAAAACTTTAATGGGAGAGAAGATAGATGAATAAAACGGTTATAAATCAATTAAAAAAAATTAAAACTCAAAATTACATAAATAAAGAGATTGTGAAATAAAGATTTTTGGAGAAGCCACGTCATTTAGAATTAGTTAGAGCTGTCAGAACGGGCTAACGGGGCGGTGCGGTCCATAACCCACCTCAACCCATCATTTTGCGGGTTTTGGCGGGCCGGTCCACGGCGGGGACGGGTTGAAAAATACTCAACCCAACCCAACCCATGACGGGTTGCGGGTTAGTCCACGGGCTTTTTTATAATATATTTATTTTTTACTTTTTCACATTTATTCTCATAATAAATTTTAAACAATACATTAATAATTACTAAAAATAAAAAAAATAAAGTATGAATAAATTTGAATAATCTTTAATTAAATTCACCACGTGAATAATTTTAATCTCTTATAATTAAAAAGTAAACCTTAAAAAAGATTTTTTGTTTAACTGACAAATCAATCGAACTAAAATTTAAACAAAGTTTAATGGGCAAATCAACTCAACTATAAGTAACAAAAATATAGAATATTCAACGAAAGTTTAATGGACAAATCAGCTCAACTATCAGTAACAAATGTCAATTTGTGAATACACATATAACATTATCACCACATAACAGTGGTTTATTCTCATTCTCAAATCTCAATTTTATTTAGAATGATATTTTATAATTTTGTATATTAATTTAAAGTTGAATTGAATCAATAAATTTCTAATATCACATTTTTACTTACAATCATAGTTCAACTTAATAAAAACGCGTTACTGTTTCATTAAACCTTAAAAAATAAAAATAAAAATTTTAAAAATAAAAAGCCCGCGGGCCAACCCGCCCCGTCCGCGGTCCAACCCGCCAAAACCCACAATCCATACGGTCTAGCCCAAACGGGCCTGCGTTTTAAACGGGCTTGTATTATTCAACCCAACCCACCTTTTTAATAGGCGGAGGCAGGCCGACCCAACGGGCCTAGCCCATTTTGACAGCTCTAGAATTAGTATATAAGAAATATTGAAGTAATATGAGGCAAAATTTTACAAATAAAATATAATTTACGAATTTTTAAAAACTATTGGACTAGTCTTATGTGAAATATTTCATACATGCATTTCATACTAATTTGATCAAGTTAAAATCCTAAGCCCATTTAGCCCAAAAATTAAATTAAGATAATTTAAAAAAAATTGCGGGTCATAAACTCGAATCTGGGTTGCCCAGAAAATTCGCGGGGTCGCAAACAGGTGGTTTACTACATGACCAAAATATTGTTACTACAAGGTCAAAAAATTACCACTATAAGACCAAAAAATTAATACTACATGTCAAAACATTCTACAAATTCACCCAAAAAATTAACTTTTCAAAATATTTTTGGACATGTAGTAATACACTTTTAATCTTGTAGTGGGAGTATTTTGGTCTTGTTGTAACATTGTTTTAGTCATGTAGTAGTCGAATAAGTCAGAATTATTTTAGTAATTTTGCTAAAAAAAAATAAGTGTCCAGAATACTTTTGGACTTCCAGTAATACACTTTTGGTCTTGTAGTAACAAAATTTATGTCATGTAGTAACATAGTTTTGATCATGTAGTAAGATAATATTTTAGAGCGAACATAAATATTATAATTAAGGTTGACCCGCGTTGACCCACAAATTTTGACTTAATTGATCAATATTGCATGTATGCAAATATAAGTTTTTGCCAAAGAGCTAGTCTTGTGTGAAATATTGCATACATGCCATGCATCCAATTAGGCAAGTCAAAACTCTAAGCTCAAAAGTTAAATTAAGTCAATTTAAAAAAATTCGCGGGTCATAAGCCTGGATCCGGGTTGTCCAGAAAATTCGCGGATTGCAAACATGTGGTTTATTACATGACCAAAATATTGTTACTATAAGGCCAAAATATTACCACTACAAGGCAAAAAATGTAATACTACATATCAAAACATTCTGACAAATTCACCAAAAAATTAAGTCTTCAGAATATTTTTGAACATGTAGTAATACACTTTTGACCTTGTAGTGATAAAATTTTGGTCTTGTAGTAACATTGTTTTAGTCATGTAGTAGTCGAATAAGTCAAAATTATTTTAGTAATTTTGCCCAAAAAAAAAAGATAAGTATCCACAATATTTTTGGACTTGCAGTAATACACTTTTGGCCTTGTAGTGACAAAATTTAAGTCTTGTAGTAACATAGTTTTGGGTCATATAGTAAGATAATATTTTAGAGTGAAAATAAATATTCTAATTAAGGTTGACCCGCTTTAACCTACAAATTTTGACTTAATTTACCTTAATTAGTCAATATTACATGTATGCAATATTGAATATAAGTTTTTGGCTTTGCCAAAACTATTTAGTTAGACATAATTTCATACGTAAAAGATTTGCTATTTAATGGAGTAAATATCATTCCACACTATATATATATATGGAGTATTTTTTTATTTTTTTTTGAAGGGCACACTATGTTATAGATTTAAAATTAGAGAGCATAAACAAATTATGCATTTGCTTATAAAGGTAGCCCCCCATGTGTAGAGATTAAGTTTCAGTAAAACCTATCTACGTGCGTGTTAGTTGCTGCTAACATGATACAACTATATATACTAAATGTGAAATATTGCTGGCAATAATTTTATACTTTCTCCATCTTTTCTTTAAATATTTATTATTCGAGCTTTAATGTAAGAGTTGTTTAATTCTTTATTCGTTTTATAATAAGATAAAGTATAGTATGCACTTGAGTGCATGTTGTGCACCCTAGTCCGTGTTGCACTTTTCAGTTTACTGACTTACACTTTTTGGTAATGGTGTTGCACTTTTCAATTATTACTAAAAATATTATTATACAGTTTAATAATTGAAAAGTGCAACACCATTTACCAAAAAGTGTAAGTCAATAAACTGAAAACTGCAACATGGAGTAGGGTGCAGTCCATAGCAGACCAACCCTTATAATAAATGATATTTTAACATTTTATTCTTACAAAAAGTTGAATGAAATTTTAACATTTTTTAACACAATTTTTTCCTGCTTTACCTTTCTTTTAACTGAGATGTTTATGTGTCAATGGATCAATTATTGAGGGATGATAATATATTTTCTTATTGTTCCAGCCCATAATTAATGTACGAAATAGTATCGAGATTGTATAAAAATATTTCATGTTAATATTTGAAATTGAAAAAGAACTTTGTCTCCAAATATTGTACTTAGTAAAGGTTACTTTAAAAGTTATTTACCTGATTTTTTTTAGGATATATATTTATATTATACTATATGAGTATATGTTAGTACTACTTTTTTCAATGTTTACATCATGATATCCTAACAATAATTGAGAATAAAGGGATAATTCTTTTGGATTTCTTTATTTATGAGGGGAATATTCAGGCTCATCTCTGTCAATTGTCATCATTAATGAAAAATGTCTTTCCACCACAACACATTACAATATTATTTATTGTTTAATACTTTAATATTTATTTAATATATTTTTTAACTCAAAAAAAATATAATTTTCATTATGGTACAAACAAAATAAACCATGTAGCCCATCCACAAAAATTGAGGGATGAATCCAACAAAACGATCACGAAAAAAAAAATACTTTACTATTTGTTTATTAATTGTATACACATTTGATGAAAATGGATTAATACAAAAACGTAAAATTGAAATTAGTAAAAGGTTTTATAAGAAAATCTCTGCTAAAGTAATCTAAAAACAAGGCCACATGCACGATTAATTATTAGAAATGCAACCTTTAGTAAAAATTAATCAACATCCTTTAATAAAACAATTAATATTAATAAATTAATAATTTTTTGTGAAACAATTAATATTATAAATTGAAAATTTTAAACATAATTGGAAATGTTACCGATGTTATTATAAAATTTGCAGCAAATTAATATTATTGACAAAATAAAAAACGTGGTCCCAAATATCAATGTAAGACAAAATTTGCAAAGAGTCTTTATCAAAATAATTTTCGTCCCAAATGTTAGCAATGAAAATATTATAATCTTATTAATATTTCTGAACAAAATACCTATGGTACTAGTTAAATTCAATAATATGAGAGTTTGTGGTCACATATTTGGTATATTACAGGGTATGGATACGCCATACGTTTATGTTAGTATTGTCATTTTCCTTTGTTTTTTTTTTTGGTTCATTATTACAAATTGACTCTCCATCTCTCATGATGAAGACAATTTCTTTTGACAGATAATTCTTGTCATTATTCTTAAAATTAAACCACCCCCACCCTGGATTTATTCTTCATCATCATAATGTAGTTCCATCAATATTTATAATCACTTTTCTTAACCATTTTTAGCTACAATTTAAACCAAAAAGAAAAAAAAGAAAAAAGAGTGAGTGATGGAATGAGGAACCATTTATGGTAGCAAATTAATTATAAACTCCTCTATAATTTGGTGACAAAATTATTTATAATATCAGAACCTTTAAGCTTACGTCATATGACCAGACAAATCTGGCTGAAAATTAAACTTACTGGAATTTTTTAAGTTGTTAGTATTTTCTTTTTAATCCGAATTTGGAGTATGAATGAATTTTTACAGTTCAAGTGTTTAATTAATTCATGAATAGTATCCTAGTTCATTTTAGTTGACTTGATTGAAGTTTCTAGTGAAATGATATCAGACATGGGCCCAGAAAAGCTCCTGCTAAAATCTCCTGGGCCCATTTGGGTAGGGTAATAGCCCAAATAGCGGCATATTCATCGGGGCACGAGCATTTGTACCTTTTTTATTATTAGTATACCCAACAAATAGTGCTGTTATTCGAACCGAGCCTTAACGAGACTCGGCTCGGCTCGACTCGTTAAGGCTCGATAAGGCTCGACTCGTTTAGCTTAACGAGCCGAGCTCGAGCTCGTTAAATACTCGATTTACTAACGAGCCGGCTCGAGCTCGACTTGTTAGGCTCGATAACTAAATTTTTGTAAAAAATTCCATTAGGCTCGTTAGGCTCGGCTCGATTCGATAGGCTCGTTAAGCTCGTTAGACTCGTTAACGAGTCGAGCCGAGCTCAATTTTTAACTCGGTAATGTTATCGAGCCGAGCTCGGCTCGGCTCGATAAGAGCTCGAGTCGAGCTCGAACCTCAAATACTCGGCTCGACTCGGCTCGAATAACAGCCCTACCAACAAATAAATAAATAAATACATCCATACAAAATCATCATTTTTACCTCGTTAATTTGCTTTCCATAAAAAAAAGGTTCTTAAATTTCTCTTATTCACCTCCACCCTCACATCATCTCACCGCAGCAATCCTATATCCCAATTCCCAAATGCATCTATATGCCCCCACTATCTTTTTTTTTTTTTTAGGATTTTTCGTGATTCGACTAACTAGAGTCGAACATTGTTATTTCGTTTGACTACTCTGTTGAACAAATAAATATCCAACCACCTCAATTGATCAAACATTTGAAAGTTATAACAAAGAGATGATAAAGATGTTTTCTAATTTGAAGTTGAACGGCGGCAGAACCGGAATAGGAAGAAAAAGAAATTACCCCCATGAGCATCTTTCATGAAAGAGGTGTGGCAGTAGGTTAGTAAATTAAGTTGTTGAGGGGAAGTTTAAAATTTGGACAGAATCAATTAATACTATTATTGGTAACAACTACTCCACCGTATATTACTCCCTTCATCCAATTTTATTATGCCACTTTTTCGGGTACGTGTTTTAATAAATACTCCCTCCGTCCGCCTATAAGTTTCACGTTACTTTTTGGCACAAAGATTAAGAAAAGTGATTAAATAATAGATATAGTACAAGTGATGTGATTGAGAGAGGAGAGAGATAGAGAGAAAAAGTAAGATATAAAGTGAAGTGTAAGAAAAAATACTTACCAAAAAAGGTATGGAAAGCTTATAGGCGGACGGATAAAAATGGTAAAATGGGAAACTTATAGACGGACGGAGGGAGTATTGATTAGTTTATTTATAAAGTAGATAGGTTGAGGGTACGATGGAGTATTGTGTGGTCCATTGTAAATAAATGATTGTTTATGAATAAAATGAATGACAAAGTGGGTAAATAAGTGATGGTAGGAGGGTGAAAATAAAGTAGTATGAAAGTATTGTTTCCAAAAAAAGGTATGAAAATAATAAAATTGGACAATTAAAAAAGAAAAGTGGAAATAATGAAGTTGAACGAAGAAATATTATTTATTAGACTGACCCTCTTCGAATTTAGTCTGGTTTTTATTAGATTTTTTTTTTTTTAAAATGGACAAAAAAATTCTTTATTCTTTTCAATCATCTCACATTACATCAAATGCACACAAAAACATATTTTTTCCCTCAATTAACTAATAAACAATTTAATTAAAGGTGGAGGGAGTAATACTATTACTGGTACATACCCGTCAAAAAAAAAAAACACTATTACTGGGGCATGATGCACAATACCTTCTCTTTTCATAATTGGTGCAGGAAGGGTGCATCCTAAGTCCTAACGGTGCACACGCTGGACCAACTTTATTGATTTAATGACAAAAATATCTATACACCATGTCATCACTAAAATTTTGATTTAATTTTAACTAAAGGGTTTTATTCATTTCCATGTCATCACTAAAATTTTGATTTAATTTTAACTAATGGGTTTGATTCATTTAAAAAAAATTAAGAGGTTATATATATTTTTTAGTTCATTAACTTTACCTATTTTTTAATTTGGTCAAAACGATTTCGAAATTTTAATTTTGATCCTTTATTTTTACAATTTTTTTTATTTTAGTTAATTGACCTACTGTAACAAGTCACGTACTTCTATGTTTATGTAGCCCTTTTTGTATTAATAATTCATAAATTACTTTTAAAAATAAAATAATTTAGATTTTTTTTCAAGTTACTTTAACTGAATAACTTTTCATTTAGAAAATTTAATATTTAAGTATTATTTTTTTTTATACTCCGTAGTATTTGTAAATATATTAAGAAAATTTAGTTACAAAATTTAATTTTTTAAAATAATTTTAAATTTTCTAAATGAAAAATTATTCCAGTTAAAGTAACTTGAAAAAAAATTAATTTCTAAATTATTTTATATTAAAAGTAATTTACGAATTATTTAATTATTTTAAAATAACTTAATTTTTTTAATTAATTTCTGAATTTTTAATATTTTTTTTACTAATTTGTCAGTTATTAATATAAATAGTGTCACACATATGCATAATAAAGATAAATTCAATATTGTCACATGTATAAAGAATGTCAAATAACATGCCACATAAGACATGATCTGTTTAGTGATCGGTTAATGGAATAAAATAAAAACTTTTGTAAAGATATATGATCAAAGGGTTGGGCTTCTGTATACTCAAGTACACGGTGTATTTGAGTCCAGCCATATAGAAAACTAGTATGAGACTCACGTAAATAATTACGCGAGATTATAAAAAAAAGAATAATTTAAAAAAAAAATTAAAAGTTAAAAAAAAAATGTAAAAAAGAGAAGTTAGAGAAGAGGGAAAATTGAGGAAACTGGGAAAGAGGAAAGAGAAAAATATTAAAAAAAATAAATCAAAATTACAGAATTGGGTTCAGTATAATAAGATTCAGAATTAATATATAAGGAGTTATACAGTATATATAGAATAAATAACACAATATTTAACAAAATTTATTATAGCCTAGTGGTTGCCCTTTTATTGCCTAGCACCAGTTTTTTTATTGCCTTACCGTTATAGGTTCGAAACCCACTTTTAACAATTTTCGATAATAAAATTTATAAAATTAATAATAATTAAAAAAAAAAATTAGCACCAATTTTTTTATACATTATAAAAAAAGTGCAATGTCATAGGTTCGAAACCCACTTTTAACAATTTTCGATAATAAAATTTGTAAAATTAATAATAATTAAAAAAAAAATTAGCACCAATTTTTTTATACATTATAAAAAAATAAAATTTATAAAATTAATAATAATTAAAAAAAAAATTAGCACCAATTTTTTTATACATTATAAAAAAAGTGCAAGTACTAATAATATCATTAATTACATTTACTAATAATATCATTTAGTACCAGTTTTTCTAGATTATGAAAGTGTGAAAATAACTAAAAGGTGTATCATTAGCATACACTTTTCAATTATAATATCATACATTTTTCAATTATAATAACATACACTTTTCATTAATACATAATTTACCCTTTTCATTAATAGAACATACATTTTTTTAGTTATAATAACATACATTTTTTATTAAATAGATCATACATTTTTCATTAATAGAACATACATTTTTTAGTTATAATAACATACATTTTTCATTTAATAGATTATACACTTTGCAGTTATAATAACATACACTTTTCATTAATATATAACTTACACTTTTCAGTTATAATATCATACATTTTTCAGTTATAATAATATACATTTTTCCTTAAAAACAATGTTGCACTTTTTAATATAGTAACATACATTTTTCATTAAAAAAAATAAAGATACACTTTTTAATTATAATAACATACACTTTTTCAAAAAAAAAAAAAATCGAAAAAAAAAAAAAAAAAATCAAAGTCTATTCAAGTACATGGTGTACTTGAACACGTACAAAACTTTGACATGATCAAATTAAAAAACAGGTAAAGTTATTAGACTGAAAAATTATAATCCCAAAAATTAAATATGAGTTCATATGTAAATTACATAATATTAGGTCATACAAAAGAAAAAAATACGGTACTTTTTTAATATAAATATTTTTCGTCATGTGAGCTACACTTAGGGGGTGTTTTCAAACACTACAAACAACTTTCAAAATCACTTTTTTTAAAGCTGCCGTCTCACAGCTTTTACTTTTCAGAAGTGCTTTTAAGCTGTTTATAGAATTTACAAATACCCCCTTATTATCCTATTAATTAGTGCCCCTTTTATCTTATTAATTAGTGCCCCTTTTGTCCATTAAATGTGTGCTTATTGATACTCAATTTTATTAGTAAAATAGAAAAAATATTTAAAAGTGAACTATTTAAATAGAACAAACATTTTTTTTGAACCCAAAAAAAGAAATGAGCACATCAAAATTGATGAACGGATGGAGTAATATTTTTCGACCATTTTTTTCAATGACTCATGAAAAAACAGCCTTATTGAAAAGTTTAGTTTAAAACAGGGTCAAAATTGCACTGTTTAAATTGACGTGTCGAAATGTTTTTTTTGAGAGGTGATTTTTTTGCACACACAACTTGTAAGGCTACGTTTGGATGATTCTAGGTGAAATGTTCCCCTTTTCAGTTCTCTCAAACATTTAAAATACATTAAAATATTCAATGTATTTTGTTCTAATCCATGAACACCAAAAATCATCCAGACACTCTCCAGTGGTGCACTGATAAGCTGAATCTTGTATTAGCATTACTTACATACATGTATGGTTGACTGCTGGTGAAGGCAAAGAAGCAGTAGCTGTTAGGATTTTACATGAATTAATACACCAATTTCTCGGCTTGCCAACGTATCTCCCGCTCATATTTGTTGGGATTTTAATTTTAACATGCATATATTTGATAATATACGTAACCAGCAACTAATCAGAAAGGGGACGAGTAAAATTCTAGTTATGCATAGTATTATTTATATCAGATAAACTTACCTTATTAATGTCACATGTCAACGGCAATGTCCAACTTGCGTATGAAGATGGGTGTAGATGAGTATCTCATTTATGCATGAATCGCGTTACAATCCAGCGTATCTATATGAATGGATGCATGATAGAGGAGGATATTAGGTTTGCTAGCGTATTGTTAATATATTGTCAAATGTCAATCTATATATAATTAACAATACTCACAATGTTGTTATCCGGAGATTTAAGGTAAAACCCTTGAGCTATTATGACTATGATGTTTGAAGTGACGAGAATGAAGACAGTGAGTGAGTTCTTTCCTATCCATTCCAACACCCAAGTCAAGCGTCGCCAACCATAAACATCAACCTGCACCAAAAATAATTCGACAGGAAAATAAATGGTGTATTGTTGTTTTCAATTATTTGATGCAACTTAAGACTATTACGGCATATATGTTTTCAATATAAATCACTGTGTGCACAAAAAGTTAGGTATGATATAATTTTTCAAACTAATTTCCACAAATAATGACATACCAGTGCATAGAGTGCACAAAATGTGATTCCAGCAGATGCTGAGGTAACCATCAAATAACTGATCGTGTACAACGATTTGTTAACGGGCATCCCTGAAACAAGAAAAGGGTCACAAGATCAAACATAAATTCCATCAAAATATAAGAAACCTCAAATGTTATCGGTAAAAATCAAGTTTCTCTTATCATTTGTAGGATAATCACCCTAGATTTCATAAAGGGTTTTATCTTGCTAGTATATGTTTAGAGCTAAGGTTACAAATTTAGGCTGTACTGTGCCAGCCAATACGCCTCCACTAGAAAGCAAAATAATGTTTCCATGTACGTGTGTGTGTGTGTCAATTATGTATTTAGTGCAAAGCTTACAAGTGAAATTTTTTACAATAGCTTCTGCACCAAACATCTCAGTTCTTCATTTCTTTAAGAGGGTATTAAAATTAGTTGTCACTTGCGGTGGCACTCATTGGGTTTTCCAAAAATAACAATCAAACTTAATAGGGTTGATTTTGGGAAAGTGCTGATTTGGAGCAGTAAATACTTCATGTTACACATAACGATTGAATTTATGATTTGTAGTGCGTGTAATAGAACAAGAAATTATTAATGATACCAATATAAATACCTAAGGTAAGTAATAGACCAAGACACATTAATGAAACTGAGAATATGAACCAATTCCATAGCCGCTCTTTGTGATTCTGAAACATAAATGACTGCAGTTAGGTCCACAACAATAGCTAGAATGCAATGCATATTACAGAAGGCACACAAAGCAAACAAACTAGAGCATCCTATATCTGACCTGTAATTGTATTAGGATGTGGCCATACTGGAGCCCAATAATGCAGGTCACAGCAGCTGTGAGTGAGCTGTAATTACATGGGGTCTACATGAGAAACTAAGCATTAAGATTTGATATAACAAGTATTGAAAAAATAAAGTATTTGCATCTGGTTAGTTCGGTTTAAATCAACCAGAAGAATATAAGTACTAAACCATACCTCAAAATACCTTCAGGATCAAAAGGAGTATGGCACCATGGGGGCGAAGATTGTGGAACTTGGCCACTGCTGGATATACTGCACTCCTGCATATAGAGAGGAGAATTATGCACAAGATTAAAAGCATAGCATAAACCTAAGATTAATAGCACAAAACCTAATAGAGGAAGATATTTGCCTTCAGGTTCCTGTAGACAGGCTTTGCATAAAGATGATCCACACCAAGAATATGACGGTCTATCATTCCAGCAGAATTGCATGCAGGACCCAGATCGCCTCTTACAGAACATTTCACCTGTGGTTGAAAACATTTGATATTATGATCTTGCAAAAATAAAAACCATTTGAAATTCATAGATAGAAGTTCTTCAGAGAAACCAAATTTTCTTTAGCTTATTCTCATATTTTGAAATAAAACTATTACTTAATTTCAATCAAGTGACCAAGTCTGGAATTATTTCTTGTCTTTCAGTATATCTTTTTTTCCCTTATTTTTTTGTAGATAGAAATTCAACATTGTATCGTTTAATGTAACTACCTAAACAGTCAATATCAGACTAGAATAACCAACAGAGAGAGAACAAGATGATATATCTTCTTACCAAATAAACAGTGTAGTTACTTGCAGTCCCCAATGAGAAATCCGATTGCACCACATATTGCCAATCCGGAACGTACAAGCCATATAATAATCCTACATATATTACCGATAGCAACAATACAACACACCTACAAGAAGGGAAATTTGAATATTTTCAGGAATTAGAGTCCATACAATAAGAATAACTAGTTAATTTAAGAATCTCTGCAGATACTTCGATTTTGATTTCTCCAATTTTCATCCAATAAAAGAGATTCCATAACACGGTCCAAAAAATGCTTGCGAGATATTTTTGAGAGAGAGAGAGAGATCAGTTTTCCCATTTGGTGAGCATTAACTATTTGTTGCTGCTGCATAAAGTCAATCCAGAAATAGATTTCTTCTTCTTTAATTATATTTTATCCCCTTAGCATTGTTAGAAGTTGTTAGGGGTAAAAGGAACTATATATATGCTCCAAATTTATAAAACCCACTATCATGTCAGTCTTAACTCACCATTGCCTACAATTACATTTTCGGGGGAAGGCATCGCCTATCAACCTTTGACATGGAAACCATATTTCACACAGCGCTGCTACAACATATCCAATTGCTATCCTCTACATGAAAGATAAAATAAAGATTGTAACCACTATTTATTGACCTTATTCTAAAATAAATTACTTTACGTTCAATTCAGGATTCATGAAAAAGAAATAAACAAAAAAAGTGATTGAATAGCTGGGTGAAGTGGTGATGCTAAGATATACGTAGGAAGCTTTAATTTTCACACATGTTACCTGTAATATGCCAAATATTCTTATCTTTTCAATGTCCACTCCATATGTCAAAGAAGTAATTCCATGAAAATATCCACCTGAAACAAAGTAAACCATTGATTTTTATCTGCCAATCATTAAATCAAGCAGATATCAAATGAAAAATGTTGAAATAAATCATAGCAGAATGATCCTTTTAGGTCTTTCCTAGCAAATATACCAAAAGGACCATGGAGATTTTAGAAATTTTACTATCACCAAGCCTTTTTTCATTAATTGCCCATTATCTTTGCTATCATCTAGAGTTTATTTAATTAGTATGTGGGAAGATCATGTAAGTCGTAACTTAGAGAACAAATATGCATGTAGCTAATCCTGCAAGTATTGGGGGTGAACTTTGATGATGATGTCATCTAGAGTTTAATTCATTACTTCCGTCTCACCAAAATCCACAATTCCTGGATTACTCCATTATCAAACTGAGATTTCTATAAACTTGAAATGTAACTCAGCTTCTACATATCATGTTCCATGTACTAATAGATGAATAACAAGACTATGGAAAGATCCAAAGTGAGTGTTATAGCACCTTGAAGAAAAACACCGAGGAGGAATAGTTTCAGTGCTCTAAGGAGTACCTTCCAGGTAGCTTCAACTCTGTCAGAAACTTTCTGCAAATTTAAAGCCACAATGGCCATTCAGAGACGAATCAGGATTACTGAGAATCATACTTCTTAGTTCAAATGAAATAGTCTTATATCATAATATACTTTTAATCAAAACTTGATAGATGGTTTATCATTTATGTAGGTTGAATGATCAGAAGGTACATAAAGTTACCTTGTACACTATTGCCACAGAAACTCCAGCAACGAAAAGGAAAAATGGCATCACGAAGTCTGCCAAGTGGAGACCATTCCAAGGAACATGAGCAATAACTGGGAAAATCGAACCAGCATAATCTACAAGCATCATTAGCTGAAAGAAAATAATTCTTAATGTCAAAACAGAAACACCAATGACCAAACACTTGGTCAACCAAAAGTCCAAGTTGGAACATGCTGAGCTCACTCTAAACTAAGAAAACTTCAGTTGAGCTCACTCTAAACTAAGAAAACTTCAGTTGAGCTTAGCTTGATAAGTTAAATGGACAAAGTTGGCCAATCTCTTAAGATTACTCATAACATCAAACGTCAGTTGGTGCTTCACCAAATAAAGTAAAAAAAAAAGGGTACAAGAAATATATATTCTACATGGCCTAAATTTATGGTCAGCTTAATAAAACTCAACTGGAATCAGATTGAATAAGAAATTACGGCCATTCTGATAACACTTTACAGTTCACAAACTATCAAGCTAAACATTAAGAACACATTCCTTGATTATGATTCACATATTCAAAACCACCATACCAGGAAAAGGAACTTCAGAAAAGCTTCTGTGTTCAAGTCATACTTGACCACCTCTTGTAAAAGAGGGTGATCCACATACTGACATACATACAAACAATTCTCTACTTGTAAAGTGATAATCAAACAGTTAAAAAGAAGAAAAAAAAAAGGAGCAGGACGCAGAGTAAATGTAAAACCAGAAGTAGCTATACAACTTCAGAATCATTACTGATCAATTCAGAAATAAAATCAGTAAACATAGCAAATTCAATTAATCCTCTGAGAATCCAATTTACCAATTTAATCGGCAACGGATGCAGGTAGGCCAATTAAAACAGAGCGAAAAAAGATTAAGCTAAAAAGGAAAGTAGAAAATTACGAAAACACACAAGCCTCGGAAAACATCGAGCGAAGCTACTCGAGCAGGTTTTCTTCCAGCAACGGTGTTGCATCTATTAGCTGGCTCCTCAAGTTCCGAGGGATTTCCGTCATCGGCGGCGCGGGTTTGCAGCAGAGGCTGAATCTCCGCCATTGTTTTCCAACTTCGGAGCGTATTCTGACCGTCTTGGAAGAACAGTTGAAAATGAGTGGAAGCCACGTCAGCGAGATTCTTAATCATAAGGCCCACGCACATGGCGTGTCGAGATATTATTGGATTATTATTCAACAGAGATAGTTTTGCCCCTCCAGATTGGACCAGTGAACCCTGCCCAGTACAAAAACACTGGGCCCGTTAATTAATTAATTAATTATTTTTACACCACTTCCAATTTTTAATCAATTCTGAAATACAAAATATATTCATTTTTTACGCCAAACTAAAGCTATATTAATATAGGGTTATTGAAGATTAAAGGTTTAATTAAATTTTAAAAAAAGTTAAATATATAATACATACTCCATATGACCAACGCACATCATTAGAGAAAACTGAAAAATCTAATCTAACTAAAAAAAATTCAATTGAATCAAAATTAAAAAATTCAAACCAAATTTCATATTTCGATTTAGGCAATTTGTACAGACCTAATAAATAATGTTTTCCAAATATCTTAATATTTCAAATATCAATAAAAACGAGTAGGCGTGTAATTTAGTGTAATGTTTATGTTATAGGCATTTTTTTTTTATTATATTGCCTAATTACCCTTAATTTTTTTTTTATCTAATTATGAATTTATGATACAATTAACTTAGAAGAAAATGAACCTTTTTATTTACCGCTTAATTAGTCTTTTTAGTGGTTTAATTATAATCAGTCTTGAAAAAACGAAATTACCCTACTATGTACAAAAAAGAGAGAAGAAACTCTGTAATTGCATTAGATCAGTGAAGTAACGTGAAATGTCATTAGAAGAAGAAAACTCGTCAAATGAGCTAAAATGCGATACTAGTATTTATTATTGAAAAACATACTACAAGCTAGAAAAGCTGGGGATGATTTTGACATTGGATCGATCACTTGAATACCCACGGGTGGTCGTTGCGAATCCGCTCTTCGTCTTCGGGGGTGAGATCGTTCTCTAGGTGGAAGATTTCACGAATTTCTTCTGGACTCTTGTCCCTTATCATGACTGCAACACTTTGGCACAATATATCAACCAGGCCCTTAATGCCCAAGTTATTTGCACCCTAAATAAAATAATTAACTTGTAAAAATAAGGTACACTTACTACTTATAATAAACGAAAATGCAATTAAATTAAGATACCCAGAGGAGACCAGTCTGCAGGGCCTCATCCTGATGCTTCTCGAGAAATTCATCATCGAACGACTTCAATTTATCCTTGTCGTCGTCCTTGGCGTGTCGCTCGCAGTATTCAATCAAATTGGCGAGGACAGGGCTTCTGATTTCATCAGCCACATAGATGATGGTTCCATCATCATCTTTAATCAAGTGCTTAATGTTTTGCATTTGGGATGCAACCTCCTTACTCACCTCATATTCACTACCATCCTTGCACTTCATAACAATCTTAATGCCACCACTCTTGTCCTCAATCGACATGGCTGCAACTGCTTGGCACAATAGGTCAATCAGGTCCCCCATGCCCAATTTATTTGCACCCTACATTAAATTAAGTTAAAAAGAGCTACACACATGGAAAAGGCAGCAGGAACATATATACATACATACATACCATAAGGAGTTCACAGAGCAGGGCATGAGGCTTCTTGACAAATTCATCATCGAACGACTTCAAGTTATCGTCTTCGTTGTCGTCGAGGGGTGCCTTGGCGTGGCGGGTGCAGTATTCAAGCAATTTGGCAAGGACAGGGCCTCGGACTTCATCAGGCACAGGGATGATGGTTTCATGAGCATCATCATCATCTTTAGTGATCAAGTGCTTAATAATTTGCATTTGGGATGCAACTTCCATACTCACCTCAAATTCACTACCATCATTGCACTTCAAAACAATCTTCTTGTCCTTTAATATGCCTGCAACTTCTTGGGACAGTAGCTTAACAAGGCCCCTCATGCCCAAAATATGTGCACCCTACATAAAATTAAATAATAAATTCATATATATAAGGAAATTAAAAGAAGGCAGGAACATATATACATACCAAAAGGAGATCAAAGATGACGCCCCGAGGGACCTTGAAAAATTCATCATCGAACGACTTCAAGTTATCCTCGTCTTCTTGGTCGTCCTTGGCGTGGCGCTCGCAGTATAAGATCAACTTGGCGAGGACAGGGCCTCTGACTTCTTCAGTCATAGGGATGATGCAGCAGCTGGTTTCATCATCACTAATCATGCGCTTAATATTTTGCATTTGGGATACAACCGCCTTACTCACTTCAAATTCTCCACCATCCTTGCACTTCAAAACGATCTTAATGCCACTCGAACCCATCATCAATCCGGATATGTAAACAAGAGCTAGCTAGAGAGAAATTAATGCTTCAAAGAAATTGAGTCAAAAATCATGTTATATTTATAGAGGGAGGGAGGGACGGACGGTTAGGTTTTGCAGTTGGGGATCAGTACCTTCTTCCAATAACCACCATACTGTAACTGAAAATATATACGAGCTAATTAATATTTAAACACTTTCCGTCTAAATAACCATTATTTATTTTCTATTATTCCTTTTACGTAAGTTTAATATTTTATATAATTACTTCAAAATTTTATTTATAATTAAGATATAGAAGTAGTATAATCTGAAGATTACATTACTATGCCAATTTTTAGCATGTGTCCGTTTCATAACCACATACAACTGTAGAAGAGTTTACCATGCTAAAAACAATTTCGTTTTACTAGTTTTTCAGCGATTTGATACTAAAATGGTTTCAATTAATAAATATAAATGGACGAATTTAGTTCAATTATTTTTTTATATATGTATCAATTTTGTTCCAAAGTTGACAGAATTCTTGAAATAATTTCGTTTTTGGTCATGTGCTCAACACGTGATTCTGATAAATTTGCTGACAAAAATTGAAGTCGTTATGAGGATTCCATCAACTTTGGAACGATATTGATACATATAAAAAATAATTGGGACTAGATTCATAAGTTTTACTCCCCCTATTCTAAAATTGTTTGCACTCTTTTCTTATTTGTCAGTCCCACAATTGTTTGCACATTCCAAAAAAGAAATTTTTTCATAAATGACACCCTCACAATATTAATATTCATATATTTGCCCATAATGTTATTACTTTTATATACCCTCAATTCATTAATCATTCACTTTAATTTATTTATATATCCCGTTATATAGTTGAAGCTGAATGAAGTTATAACACACTCGAAGGAATCAACTCAATTGATGAAATAGACAACTTAGCTGTAGTGATCAAGTCTGTTGATGGTCAACTCAATTTGGTACACAAGAAATAGATAGAAGATTTCTCAAAAGTTACTCAAAGGATCATCATTAAAAGACTAATGATTAGGACAAAAGAGCATCAAAGAGCAACTTGTCTGAGTACATCTGGCCTAACTACAAAGCTCATAACGGGAGATCTCAGCATTTTAATTTTAGGAAAGAGATTTTTAGTAACAAAATGTTGGGTTTTGGAAATACGAACACCATGCTCGTAGCAGCGGAAGTTAAAATTTTATTCACCAACCACGAATCTGATATGGCTGTATAACATAAATTCAAGAATAATTAAAGCGTTTAAATAATTCTTACAGTAATTCGTATGTGAGATCCTCTACTACGGTATCCACGTAATCCTCGTCTATGAACTTGTGATCCACATTGAAATTCTCTAAATAAATTTGCTAGAAGAATTTCATAGAGAGAATCAGAGAAATATTATGAGTGATAAATTTGTGACTCAAAACCTCTAACCCTAGAGGCCTTTATATAGTAAAACAGAAAAACCTATCTGTGCACATGAGCTTGAGCCCATATATATTTTACCATATTTATTACACAATACATCCAATATAGTAATTACTATATATCTAATATATCATCTTATTAATTAAATCTAATTTAATTAAGGGAGAATTACACTATAGACCATTTCACCCTAAGTTTTTGTAAATCAAGGAAATTTTGTTTGTAGTTACAAATTAAGCCAAAATAACAAAATGAAGTACAATTATACCCCTAATGTGTTAATTCGAATTTAAGTTTTGAAATAATTAGATTTAAATAATATAATTATTCCAAAGTCAACTAGTTAAAGAGAATCAATTTAATTCTGGTAGATATTATCCTCGAAAATCGCGTCCTTCTTAATTCAAAACACATTCCTAATTTCTCAACTACACAATAATTGCTCCAACTGTGAAAATCTCTCACCATTGAAGCTTAAGGAAGATAAGCGAAGAAAACAAGAAACAACCGTGTTCGAAGAATACAAGAAACAACCTTGTGCGAAGAACACTTAAAGGTATTTAGTGGAAACAATCGTCTCTTGCATGTTATCATTTTTCGATTGTTGTTATTTTTGGATTCTATGAATATATGATTCTGTTTTCACGAAAATTTTACAAGTTTTAGGGCTTTGCATATTTGGTTGAGATGTGTTTGCATGTGACTAAAGCTTTTAATTTCTATTCAAATTGATTTTGTATATGCACTGAATATATGATCCTGTTTCAGGAAAATTTTACGAGTTTTAGGGCTTTGCATATGATAAGGTTTTTTCGCTGATTTTGGTGATGATTAACAAAACTACATGCATTTTAAGATGTTTCATTCTCTGTTTTCTTAGTTAGAACTGTCTCTGTTTTTTGCATTTAAGAGAAACAGGGTAAACAGCAGATGAGGTATATTTTGATTCGATAATTATATGATCTTATAAAATCATAGAAACTTATATAGTTATGACTCTTTAGTATAATTTTCCAGTTTTTATAAAAAGATCTAGATATTTAGTATAGATGTGGCATATTTGGTTGAGATGTGTTTGCATGTGACTAAAGATTTTAATTTCTATTGAATTTGGTAATGTATTTTCTTTGTAGATGACTAAATGGAGGACATCCGGGCTTCAGATAAATGCAGGAGGAAGAAAAATGAAGAAAAAACGCATAAAGAAGGAAGTGACTAGAGTCTTAAGTGAGTACATAATTATTCATACATATATTGTTATGCTTTTCAAGTAATACATAGGTATATGATATATGGAAAAAGTTTTTTAAATGTCATATACTACACTTACAATGCATAATGTACATTGTATTAGATTTGATTTCATAATATCGTACATTAATGACTGCACAAAATCCATATATTCATGTACATTCTGTATTAACATTTATTTCTTTATCCAGTGTAATAAACAAGTGTTATGTATTGTAAAAAATGATTTAGGTATCTGATATTATATTGTTTTTTAATTTGTGTAGGGTCAAAGGATAAAAGGACACGTTCAAATGCTAGACACCAGAAGCATAAAGGTTTAAGTATAGTTTTTGGCAATTATTAGTATGTTTAACATAAATATAATTTTGATTTCTCATATGCAGGGAAGAAGATTGTACGTTATGTCTTGGTTCAAAGTGATTCAGGTAGTTTTTAGTCTAGATGACATTTTCATTATGCTTTATTATCAATGTGACATAAAATGTTTTTTTGCATATGTATATAGATTTTGAGAGTGATGTTGAGATAGAAGTAAACTCAGGTTCTGATTCTCAAGGTTAGATAATGTTATTTAATTAGAATCTCTCTTCAAGATTATTTTATGGCTAATCCAGATTTTTGAAAATTTGTTTAGTGAATGTATGCTGTAAAATATTGTACATTAACCTTTCTTGATCTAAGTTATGAGAGTGAAGAGTTCAGTAGAGTTAACAGGCGGGAGAAGAAGGTGAAAAATCGTAAAACAAAGAATAATTTTGGTAAACTCTTCTACTGATTTATATGTGTAGACTGAAAGAATGTTGCCATTAATTAAGAGGTTAATGTTTTTCGCAGGATCAGTAGAAGTCAAATCGGGAGAAAACTATTTCAGATCGAATATGGTTACTTGCTTTACAGCTTTGATGAAACTTGAATTCTCGGACAGTCATTACGAAGAGCTTAAGAAGACCCCGTTCTGGTTCCTGTTGAAATTCATTCTTACAGTTTGCACTGATGACATGATCGAAAATTGGATGAAATTTGATGATGATATCAGAGACATCATTACTAAGTTTGACGAAGCTTCTGGTTCCTTTTTATTTGGTTCACACGAGTTACATCTTACAAGGCAAGATGCAGAAGTAATATTTGGCATTACATCTGGAACTGAGAAGATACCATTCAGATGTGACAACTATGTACCTCCGGAATGGGTAAAGCGGTGCTTCGGAGAAGAGGTAGTTAACAAACAACCTACCCCTTCCCTGTATAAGCCGATGATATTGAACAGGATAAACATGATTGGTACACTCAATGATCTGCAATCCAGGCAAGATGTTGCAAGGCTCTTATGTTGTTATGTAATGTGTGGTATTCTAAGCCCTGTGAAGAGTGGCGCATTGCCTTGGTATTTAACTCTCTATTTGGAAGAATTTTACAATATTTGCAAATATGATTGGGGGACGTTCATAGTTGATTATCTAAAGTATCATATAAATAAAAGCAACAATATGAAATCAGGAGGTTGTATCATGCTTCTTCTGGTACGTTAAATTTTTTTTTAAGATTATATTTATTTTAACATATTACATAGCATATGCTGATGGAATATATTTTCGAAATACATTGTGTTTGCAGTTTTGGCTATGTGAGCATACAAAATTGGTGGAACCAATAGACCTGAAAGCATTCCCTAGATTTCTGAAGTGGGATCTTAATGAGCTTAACAATGTTCTAGATCGGGGAAAGTTGAACAAAAAACGTATTAAGGTAATACAATAAATAACCGTTAAAATTTAGTAGTTCAATATATATAAGATATAAAATGTATAACTAATCAAAAACTTTTGTAGGTGTCTACTGATCCATTGAAACCTGAGGCTTGGGAGGAGGCTGAGTTTCAGTCTATTTACAAATTTAGAGAGGATGAGAAGGTAAAACGAATGAAGGATGTTGATGGTAATACTGGTTCTGTACCAAATGCCAATCAAAATATTAACACTACTATTCCAACTAGTATGTTGTTTGACCAATCAACATCTAGAAAGTTCGAAGTTGGGTCAACATCTGGGATGAAATCATTCAGTAATGATATAGGTCCTTCATTCGACATTGGATTGGAAAATGATTCTCCCATTTCTGCTAATGGAATCAATGTTGAGTCAACTGTAATGAGAGTATGCAGTGAGCTAAGGTTGAGTAACAACGATGATTTTGATATGGCAGACATATCATTTGGTAAGGACGATCGTACACCAATAAGGGGAGGTTCGGCTGAAAATGTGAATCCTGGAGCTGATGTTCTACTAAGCAAAGAAAGACAGATTGACGACTTGAAAGTTGAAAATCAACGTCTTATATCTCGGTTTGAAAGAGAAAGGGTTTGTTTCGAGATGGAAAGGAAGGCGAAGAATGATATCATACTTGATCTAGAACGTGAGAATGAACTTCTGAAGAGGGAGATTAGTACATACCAAATGCCATCACCAACCCGTTTGTTTGAAGACGAATGTCTAATACGTGAAGTTGATAGGATAGAAAAAGAAGTACTGGAAAAGACTTCAGTGGAAAAGGGTATTGAAGTAAATAGTAATTCAAACGGGAACTTGGGAGATACATTTCAGAGCCCACCATGCACTTATAATGAAGAGGATAAAAGGAAAAATAACTTTCAGGGTATTAGTTCGATGGCGTTACGTGTTAAAGCAAGGACTGATGCAAATGATAGAAAGCCTGTGCAGATATCACCTCAACCTTTAACCCAGGAGCTTATGGTTGTTCATGAAATAATTGACGATGGTGAAAAAGATAATTTGAATGCGCAAGATACTAACAAGCAACTAAGGTTTATGAAGTCCCCCTTTGATCAAAGACTTCAGACTGTAAAGAATGCTCCAAGTGAGTTGAAAACTCAAATATTTAATGAACTGTATGACCACGGGGAAAGGTAATTTTATGTTTAAGTAAAATTACTATCAGAAATATTATTTTTTAAATGTATAATAATATGTATATGCATTCTTGTTTATACTCTGTATTTTCAACACGTGCAGTCATCGGGTGTACGTAGGCAATGGTCCATTGACTGATGTTACAATTAGAATGTTAATAGATCTTCTGAACAACAAAGCAGTTGAAAGTCAGGTAATTATACATTTTTTTTCTTCTTCTATTGGTTTATTTATTATTTCTGGCTTGGAAATGAATAAAGTAATTAATTGGCATTTTAGTTGGTCTAACAATATTTTGACATTATAGTTAATTGATGCGTGGTCTGATATGATACAGACGATGGATTGTGATAATGTTCCGTCTGCAGGACGTGTGCAGGTCTTAACCTCTTCATGTTGGGTAATGCAAAATTATTGTTAAACATTGAATTCATTATTATAAATCTGCATTTAAATATAGTTATGAAATCTTACAACTATAATATTGTTTTTTAGTCGATGATTGCCAAACGTCATGTAGCAAATCAGAAAATCTTTGCAAGTATGATCGAAAAAGTGCTTGATGAGAGTGTAGATAAGGATATACTGTTGTTCCCTATAATTATTACAGACGTTGGGGCGAGAACAAAGTCAAATGTTAAAGGTCATTATACATTGTTGAAGCTTGATGTTAGGACCAAAGAATGGACATTTTATAACTCGCTCCGTCCAAGGAAGGTTTCGATGGTTGATCATCAGCTTACTGAAGCTAAGCAAGTGGTATAGTATCTAACTATAATCTTTATTGCGTACATGATTTATATATATAGAATTCATGGCATTACTAATATATTTCTTATTTGTTAATAACAACTCTCAGATTAGATACGTTGAGTCAAAGCTAACTAATGTATTGAAGAAGGCTGCACCAAGCCATCCATTCTTAAAGAGATCTAGCTCAACACCTATTCAGTTGTCCATTATGCAACAGACCCATGGAACGCTGGATTGTGGTATAGTGATCTGCAAGTTTCTGGAGTGTTTCATAAAAGGTGAAGATCCTCCAAATGGTGGTTTTGATGCAGGAAAGTCAAGTAGTATGCGTATCAGGATGGCGGGAAAATTCATGAATCCGTTTATTTACAAGTAGATTTGGGGTTATGGTGTTAGAAACATATAAATGGTTATTTTACTTATCTAGTTTTTAAATTATTAATGCATGGATGTTAATGCTTTTGATGTGAGGATGACTGAGAAAATTCATATATCATGAATTTAGAACAGATGAGTCCTGCTTGGTTTTTAGTTTTGTTAAACTTGGTATATTGGTTGTTTTATCATGGATTTAGAACAATGTTTTCTGGCATGTGTTTTGGTTTTTTTTATGTTTTGAAAAACTATGAATGTTGTTCTACACCTATACTGGAATTTTGAGTTGTTGTTGATGTATAAGTATCAAAGAAAGCATTACAATATCCAAACTTGTCTAATTGCATATAGTGGTTCGAATGCAACAGAAGAGTCCTGCTTGGTTTTTAGTTTTGTTAAACTTGGTATATTGGTTGTTTTATCATGTATTAAGAAGAATGTTTTCGTGCTTGTTTTATGGTTTTTTATGGTTTGAAACACTAGGAATGTTGTTCTACCAATATACTGATATTTTGAGTTGTTGATGTATAAGTATCAAAGAAAAGCAGTACAACACCCAAACTTGTCTTATTGCATACAGTGGTTCGAATGCAACAGAAGAGTATATATTTTGCAGAATATGCATTCCATGGATGCACATACCATGATATATGCATCTCATAGAAGCATATACGTATTAATATGCAAAAACACTATGCATAATGATATAAATATGTAAACATTTAATAATAATATAAGATAGAATACATAAAATAAATAAAGACCAAGAAAAACATGATCTTCATTGAATATATAATTATTTTAATTAAAC
The DNA here is from genome assembly GCA_963675135.1 of Galeopsis tetrahit. Lineage (NCBI taxonomy): Eukaryota > Viridiplantae > Streptophyta > Magnoliopsida > Lamiales > Lamiaceae > Galeopsis > Galeopsis tetrahit. Next base: position 46,663,990 of record OY776121.1, read on the forward strand.
CTATTTAGAAAATTAAAACGGTACCAACAAAAGATATATACGTTATTAATTTTTAAATATAAGTATTGTTTAAAAAACAAGTTTACTAGAATGCAACTATGAGTGCGCATATAGGAGTATATGTCACATGATATATCATATATATTAATATATGCATATAATAATACATATATTATATTATATGCATAGCGTTGATCAACCATACTTGTAATATAACAAACGCGTAAGTCCTATTTCTAAAATGATAGTTTACATTTACTTTAATTACATACTTTGGTTATTGTTATTAAGAATTATAAACACTGATAATTTAATATGTCAAAATTAGATATAAAAAATGTTAAATAATACATATTTTAAATATTTGTTTAATATTTTGTAAATACTGAAATTACACTTTATTCGAACAACATTGAAATTTCAGCTCTGATAAGCTGGGCTAAGTATATGGTGTTGGTGTTTGTATGTTGTTTTTTGGTAAAAGTAATGTTCGGAGGGCCGTATATAGGACATAAACATGAGATTATGATGTTAGTGTGAAGGAAGGATACATTATAAAGTGGAATGACTGTTCATTGCTGTGAATGACAGTTTTACAATTTTTTTTAATTTTTGTTGTTAAGGGAAATAAAGCATTCGTGATACAAGGAGAAGTTTGTTTTCAAAAAAAGTTATATGGATTAAGTTAATCAATTGTATTTCAAATGTTAAGATTAGGTAATTCATTATTTATCTGCATATCCCGATTTGTTATCGTATTGCAATCAAATGAATAATTTGATTAGTAAATACTGTTTACTATTACGTATGCAATATATATATATATATGTGTGTGTGTGTGTGTGCACAAATAAAATAATGAAACGTACAAAAAAAAAATAACAGTACCACAAAAGATAGTAAGAATTTTTATAGAATAAAGTTTTGTTTACATTGATAATGAAACTATTTCTAAAAGAATTTATAATGAGTACGACGATACAAGACTTGGAACATAACTATATGTATGTTGGACACCATAAGTCATATCGTGTTCTTCTGACATTTTAAATCTGTTGGTCCTGAAAGGAGTATATAACAAGAGTATGGGGGGGGGGAATACACTTGTATGCAATTCTTTTCAACTTTTGATCAAACCAGAGCTCAGCAAGGTTGTCTTAGACAACTCTGCTGAAGATGATTAACTCTTCTAAGATAATCAAACTACTAAGTACTATTGAGTACTTAATTGAATAACTATATAGGGGAGTTATATGTGCAGAATAGTGGTTGGCCCTTTTAGTTTAGACTCCTTTAGTTTCTGAAATCACTTAGTCAATTCAATACAGTTCAGTTTCAGGGACTTTGTCCACATAGGTTTTGCACAGTCTTTGAATATATGTTCTTTTGAAGATCAGTTTTATGTGCAGTGTTGAGTGTATGAGAGTGCTTTGAAAGTAAATCAACACAAGAGTTTATAGTGGTTCAGAGACTCAAGCTCCTACATCCACTTTCCCTGATTTAACAGGATAATTCCTTCACTCTTGGAATTAACTTGTTTTATAGTGCCAAGGTGCACTTGATCAATAACACCTCTCCTTGGTGAATTGATCCCTAGGATGTCTAGAGTCCTAGTACCCTCTTCTCAACTCAGAACTGAAATGTTCTTCTCTCAACAGTCAGCTCCTACCACTTCTACTACTACAACAACCTTCTCACTTTCTCACTTGAAAGGGGTAAGGGTTGAAGTAAGGTTCCAACTAATGAGATATCCTTTACAATGAAGGTCAGTGTATAAGGATAGGATATCTCTCTAAGCTTTGTAAGGATATACAATGAGGATTAGCTTAGAAGAAGTGTTGCAAGACTAAGACTGTCTTTTGAGGACTTTTGAAGCTTCAGAATAATTGTTCAGTTGGATGTAGAATGGATGCTTCAAAATGGTCTTCACACTTCTGTATTTATAGACAAATTTTAGGATTTGCCCGTTGGAGAGGCAGTCCCAAATTGCTATAAATGTCTTCCTTGAGTTCTTCAAACTGGAAAACAGATTCTTGATAGTGACATGTCCTCATTTGGGTAATAAACGGCTTGTAAGACTTTGTCTTCATTCTGCAACACTCTTCCCAATATCTGACTTTCAGATTCTCTTGCTAGGATATGGACATGGCTTCTGAAGGTTGTTCCAATGATAGGACAACATTCCTCATTAACTGGACAACTCTCCTTATCACTATGAGCAGTCTTGCTTATCAGCAAGGTTGGCTAGCTCTTCTTCAGATGACTTGGCTCTTATCCTTTGCTTCACTTGAAAGTGATCTTAGCATGATTCATTGTAGTTCTTTAAGGTGTGGTTGTCTCTATCTCTTCAGCATAGTTGACCTCAAGCTTTTTAGAGTACTTGATCTTGATTGTGCTGAGACAACTCTTCTGGACAACTCTCTTGATCAGCATACTTGGCCTTTGACCTTTAGAACCTTTGTTCTTTCACATAGACAATCTCTATGGACAACTCTCCTGATCAGAGTATTTGAATATACTTGGCCTTTTGAGCTTTAGAACCTTTGTTCTTGCTTTAATTGTGCAGAGACAACTTTTCTGGACAACTCTCCTGATCAGAGTATTTGGTCTTTCATAGACTTAGTGATTGTTCCAGAATTTTGAGCCTTGAGGGGACTTGTTCTTGATAAACTTCTAAGCATAGATTCTCCCTCACATTGTGCATCTATACAACTAAGAGCTGCCTAACATATCAGCTTCTCATCTAGCCTTTATTCTATATGTTCTATCATCTCTAGAACATACTCAATTTGACTTAGGCATGTCTCAGGGGGTTTTGGTATTTAATCAAAACATATCTCATTTTATTCCCAACAATTTCCCCCTTTTTGATGATGCCAAAACCTACACATTCTATGCAAAAGTGACTTGGCTACACCTATTACATTTATCTTCAGAAGACATGACTAAGGTCAATATTCCTGAAAAACAATGTGTTAGTGTATTCACTGTTTATGTTGCAAGTAAATTTCAAAGATAAGCATAGAGAGATTTCTGTAATAATGTATCTTGATTCAAAGGTAGTTCAACTATCATTCATATAAAAGTCATTACAAGCATGTTGATAGTTGAAGATAACCTATCAGAGCATGAATTCAAGACATCATTTCATTACAACTATTCAGATCATATACTAGACATAAGATCTAGAGTATCAGAGCAAAACAACTGAACACTTAGGAGTATCTAGATCTTCAAATTTCAGAACATCTTCTAGTATCAGTTAAAAAAACAAAATACTTTCAAGTATCAGATTAGAATACTAGATATCAAGACAAATGCTTGTATCAGAGCAACCAATGCATATCAGAGCAAATACTTGTATCAGAGCATCCATATCATATTAGAGCAAACAGCATGTCAAGGCACACCACATCAGCAGGCTTGTCCAAATTTCAGCATATTTGACCAATTAAAAGAAATATCTTCAGATAAGATAAGTTTCTATCCGAAAAGGGTCAGAAGACTTAGCCATTTTTTTAGAGATCATCCTCAGGAGGTGGCACCATCCCATATTGTGCCCACACTCTCCTTTTCAAGGCCATGACTTCTTGGTTTGTTCCCTTGGGTCCAAGAACCATCTTGTTCAGCTTGAGGATTTCAGTAAATTCCTTCAGGATTCTTGCCTGGTCAATCCATCCTTCAAGCTTTGGAGGCATGTATATGATTGGCTTGGGAGCTGTGAGTTCAAATCTTGCAATATCAGCAGGTGCAAGTAGTTGTTGATAGAGCTCTCCGTAATACTCTATCATGAACTCAGCAAAAGTGGAGTTGGCATCTCTTCCATTCCATCTATCAATGACATAATAGTCATAGACAAACTCCCTTTTAGCTTCCTCCCATGAGTCATTCAGCTGAATTGGCACCCATTTATCCAAGTGAGGATATTTGGTGTCCATTGGGATCAGCAGCTGTGGCTTCATCTTGTTATAAATTGCTCTCTTCCTTCTTGGCTTCTGGAAGTCTGCTCTTCTTTTATCTCTTTCTCTTTGTGCTTCATCCATCAAATCCATCTTTTCTTGGGCCCTCATCATGGCCAGTTTTTGTTGTGTTTCAGGGTCTTTGCCATACCCTTCATGAAACAGCTTTGATGGATCATGAGCTAGGACAGTTGTCTTCTTCTTAGGTTCAGGTCCAAATCCTTCAGCAAATAGCTCTTCAACATCTTCAGTGGACTTGGGACCTTCAGTACTTTTGGCAGATTCAGAGGACTTTTCCTTTTCAGCAGTCTTGGGCTCTTCAGTATCTTTGTTCTTGTCAATAATCTTGGGCTCTTTAGCAGTCTTGTCTTCTTCAGCAGCTTTGGCCTTCTTTAAGATAGGCTCATCATCATCAATTCTGAATTCAGGTGGTAGATCAAGGCTGTTGGGAAAATCAGTGAATGTCTCAGCTTGTCTTTTCTTTCCTTTTGCCCTCTTGATATTTCCTCTAGTTTGGACACCTTCAACATCTTTGTCCAAACCAGACACCTCACCACCTGGTCTTTGCTGTAACCTCACTCTTTCCTCTTGAGCTGAGGCCACTGAGTTTTTCAAAGCAAGTGCTAACTGCTCTTCTTCATCCAAATCTTCCAAGTTCAGCACTGCTGGCTCTTTCCCTTTTTCTTCAGTAACTTTGTCTTTTCCTTTGACTGGGCTTCCAATCACCAAGGCACCTTTTTCTCTAGCTCTTTCCCTTTCCCCCTTTTTGGCAGCATCAAAACACTGGGGTTTGAGCTCACTCATTGTTGTAGCCATTAGGGATTGGGCTTGGTTTAGAGATTTCATCTCCTCCAACAAATATACATTCTCATCATGTATATTTTGCATCCTGTCACTGCTCAAGCTAAGAAAGGCTAGAACAGGCTTCATCTTTTGTTGGACAACCTCCTCCAAGGTTGTTTTCAGGGATGCATCAAGTTGGGCCTTAAGAAGCTCAGTGAGGTTGGCCACTGCACCTTCATCAATGTTGGCCATCACCTCTTGGGAAAATTTCTCTGAAGCTGCTTTTACCATAGCAAGTCTTTGTGCCTCTGCCCTTTTCTTTTGCAATGTTGTCTTCTTGCCAAGAGCTTGCTTAATGGTCAGTCTGATAGCTTGAACATTTGCATTGTGATTATCTCTAAGCAACTTTTGATCTTTCTTGACCTCCTTTGAGATGTTCTCCATACTGACTTTGGCTTTGTGAACTTCAGTGGAAATGGTTTGAAGACCAGATTCCACTCCTTCAATTCTTGCTTCTAATGTGGGTAACACCACATCCTCAGAGCTTGTCAGCCTCATTTCCACAGATGCCAAGGTTCTTCCATGCTCATCCAATGCTCCAGAAGTTTCTGCATGAGCTGATTGAACTTGTTGAGCCAAGGAATCCAACTTTGTTGATTGCAAGCCAAGTAGGGCTTGTGCTGATCCAGAATCAACATGGATGGGAGCATCTGTCAAGAAGTCATCTGCAAAGATTTGATCAAGACTTATTCCTGCAATGTCAGACAAATCAAAAGGGTTAGTGAAAGCACACTCATCACCCTCAATTTCTTTTTCATAAGACTCTGATACATCAGCAGTCTTCTTCTCATTTTCAACTATTTCTTTTCTTCCTTCATTAGTAATTTCCTCACTTAAAGAAACAGGCCTCCTCTCATCAAGGGATTCCTGAAGTTCAGATTTGACTTCAAGAATAGCCTGCCCTTCCTCACTTATATCACCCTCATTTGGTGGTACACTCACTATCCTAGTGATCACCACATCTCTTTCATCTACTACTCCCTCTAGTTTTTCCACTAAATTCTCCTTTTCAACTCCATCACCTAAACCTGCATCATCTCTACCTTCAACAAGGTTCAAAGATGGCAGTTGTGGGGAGATCACAGTGCTTATTTCAACAGCCACTGAGTCATCCTGAATGATTAAGGGCTGATCAGTGTCCAACTCTTCTGACACTGAATAGGCCTTAACCAAACCAGCCTCTAGTATAGGAACCTCAACATCTTTAGGCTGTGCCTTGGGTTCAGAAGAACCTTCATTGGCAGATGCATCTTTGGTTGTGTTACCACCCTTGGTCAACACCTCTGAAGATACAGAGCCTTTCCTATGATAGGTTCTAGAAGGGTTTGAAAGTCTGCCTGATACAGAAGATTTGGGTTGAGTAGATTCAGGGAGGTTGGCTTGAGGGGTTTCAGGAGGGTTGGGGTTTGAAGGGTTTGAGGGATCATCATCATTTAAGCTGCTATCAAGGTGTTTGATGCCCTTAGCTTTTCTCTCTTTCTCCTCAATGATCTTATCATCTACCAACTTTGCAAAAACTTCCTCATCAGTGAGGAATATTGTTTTCATCACACCAGCAAAGTGTAGCAATCTGCTCTCCTCCACTTGCCACCAATTTGCACCTTTATCTTGGATGACTTGTGAGATCTCCATGATTGTTTTATCTTTCACATCAACAAGCATCCTCAAATCATGGAATGTCTTCTGAATTCTTGGAAATTCAGCAAGTTGTGGATACAAACTGTCTACAGTAGCCTTGGCTCCTCCTCTGAGCATACTGATTAGTGTGAAAATTGCTTGAAATTCATGTGTTTAATTCACATAATTTTATTGGATTTTGTGCATTATTTATACTAAATTGACTAATTGCACTTGATTTGGAGAAATGGTGTAAGTTTGCTATTTTTATAGGTGAATTGATGGATTTTAGAGCAAAACATGTCTCGATAATATTGTAGAGTCGATCGAAGGAATAAATCGAGAAGGGAGTACTTAAAAAAGGAATGAGAAAGAGTGGCAGCCCATGTAATTAATTATTGAGGCCCAGTAACTAATCATGCGGCCCACTTGAATTGATTAGCAAAACCCATGTTCATTACTGCATGGGTCCAATTAAGAAAAGAGAAACAGTTGGCTCCAAGGTCGAATAGCCCATTAAAGGCGTGAGAAGACAGCAAGCCCACGCCATCTCATTGTTTAATGGGAGTAAATGGGCTTAATTTTATTAAATTAGAAGCTTAAAAAAGGGCCCATGAAGCGTGAACAATTGAGTAGGGGAGCCAATACGCGAAGGATACAGTAGAGAATAGGCAGAAACACACATTGGCGATTGGGAGAAACAGAGGCTCGACTCCATTGGGGGAGAAATCTCTTCTCCTCCCCACCACTCTACTCATTAGATAGTTTAATTTGTTATTTCATTTCATAGATAGATTTCAATTTAGTATTTCATTTTATTGTTGGTGAGATTGAAGTATTTGAAGACAATAGAGGTGCTTTCTTTCCTTATTTCAATATTAGTTGGTTATTTGATTTTAATTCATGTTTTGTAGTTTAATTTTCATGAGTTTTATTCTAGTTGTTAATTTAAATATGGGCTAATCTCTAATTGTCTTGGGTGTGGATGTTTTGATGAGAATTTAGTGTAATTGTGGATTAATTGCATGATTAGTTTACAATTTGGGTTTTTATGTTTCTAGAGTTGTACTTTGATTGATTCATTTGGTTGATTAACCCTATTAGCAAGCATGCCCGATTATGTTTATTGCAACGAGAGTTGGGTAGCATGATTGGGAGTGTGAGTGTGAGCTTTGGTCAATTGAATATAAGTTAATTAGTAATTAGCTCACCCGAGAGGGGTGTTAATGGCTAGACCGACAACCTTAGACACTAAACAAATAGAGGTCGTCTAGGAGTTTGGTGAGAGGGCGTTTCATAAGCATTAGTAACCGTGTTGAAAGTGCTTATGCAACACTATCTTAGGAGCTTATGGTATTTGGTTAGATCCTATAATTGCTAATCAATGCACGATGTTTACCTATGCCTTTCGAGGGGGTTTGCACACATTTGTGATAGCCTTTAGCTTGACCCAAATTCGTAGTAAAATCATGTAATTGGTTCACTAGTTCACTTAATTGTTCACAAAACGGAAACACCTGAGGCAATACCCTTCTCTTACACTTTCAATCAAAAGTTAGATACCATGTTATTTCTTATCACTAGTTCTCATCACTTTAGTTAATTTAGTTTAATATTTTTTGTGCTTATTCCCGAAAATCTAAATATAATCATTTAGTTACTACAATAGCATGATAATTTGCAACTTTATGGACTCATTTTCACTCAATTAAGTCCTTGGAACGAAAATCTACTTGGGAACACTTATCTTACTACTAACGAACCCATACGCTTGTGGGGATCGTATAGTTTTAAAAAGTGCAAAAATACGACCAAGTCAATGGGGAATTCACATACTCTCATAAGTATACTCCTCCTCATCTCCACTTGAATGGGGACTTTGGGTTATAGGGGAGTTGGCTCTGGTTTCATTAAATGCAGCTTCAGGCAAGTTGAGTTCAGGAGGATTGGCTTCAGAAGGAATAGGCTCAATTGAAGGTACCTCAGTTTCTTTTAAGAGCAATGATTCTGAGGGGGCTTTGCTTAGGGGAGTTGGCTCATGAAGTGCATGTTCTAAGAGTTTGGAGTAGTTTAGCATAGATGAATCAAGAGGTGACAATAGCCTTGTCTCATCTACTGCTAAGTCTGCTAGCACATCAATGCCACTTCTCTGCACACTTCCTTCTGGAGAATATCTCTTAGTGAGATTTACAGGGGTGATGGGTTGGTTGGGAGGGGTAACATGGGTTTCAGGGGAGTTGGGTTCAAGATTCTGGGTTTCAGGGATGTTGGCCTCTATTGGTTGACCTTCAGGAACCTTGGATTCTGGAGTTCCAGAACCAGATGAGTTGGTCCTTGACTTGGATTTGGTCCTGCTTTCAGCTCTGCTCTCTCTTAGAGCAAGTTGGAGAGACCTTTCTTCCTGAAGTTCCAGCACTTTATCAGTAGGCTTGGCCCTTCTCTTGCTGGCCCTACTGCTCCCACTTCATTCACCATCCTTTTCAGGGACAACTTCCCTGATCCTCTTATCACCTCTAGACTTTTGTCTAGTCTCATTATACTTTTGTCTCAATTCTTCTGAATGATCAGAGGGCACACTTACTCCCTCTTCAGCAACTTCTTCAATCTCAGTTGAAGCTCCTGAATTCTCCTCTGAGGGGATTTGAGACATTTTCCTTGTCTTCACCACTCTGGCCTTTGTCCTCTTTTTCAATTTTGGCTTTTCCTCCACCTTCTCTTCAGCAGGTTTGGCCATCAGCATCCTCCTTTGCTCAGTTTTCTTGCTGAGCTTCCTAAACAGAATCTTTTGGGCTGGGAGGGGCTTTGCAAAGGTTTGCATTTGAGAGTAATGGGAAAATCTTTCAATCAACAAGCTTGCCCTGGTGCAATACTTGAGTTTCCCTTCTAGCACAACCTTGTTGTGGGCTCTCACCTTAAACTTGGCCTTTTCCTTCATCATCTCAGACATGATGAAGGTCCTCCAATCAAATTTGATGCCTTTGTCACTAGCATCAATAACTGCAGCCATAATTCTGATTCTTGGATGGCTGACTTGCTCCAAGCTTCCAGTATTGCTCATAAGACTCTTAGTGATTACCTCAAATAGATTGAGAAATTTTGGCTTGAGAGTCTTCTTGTTTTGTGTTGAAGAGATGGGACCTGGAACCAAAAGCCATTCTTGTGCTATCTCCTCTTCATGCTCAACACCATAAAGTTCTGGATTCCTTCCCTCAGAAGGCAATCCAAAGGCTCCTTCAAGATCTTCTGAAGAGAATTTCACTCTATGAAATCTCTCTTCCTCCTCTCCCTCTGCCACATATGAAAGCTTTGTAGAGACTTCACCATCTTCAGGCTTACCTCTCCAATTGAGGAAAGCAAAGAATTCAGCCATGTAGCTTTCTAAGCAAGAGCTTGGTCTTCCCTCCATAAACTTCTGCAATTCAGCTCTCCTCAACCATCTCAGGGTTGGTGTAATCTCAGGATCCTCACTTTCAAATGATACTATGGGCTCAAAGTGAAGACTGTTTTTGTTGCTTAAGTATCCAAAATCAAGGTCTAGAGCCTTGTTGGAGAAATCAATGATCATTTCTGGTCTAACTTTGGGAGCCATTGAAGGTTTACAGAAATGAAATTGAGAGAGTTTTGAGAGAAGGTTTGAGAGAGTATGAAAAACTAGGGTTTCAAGGAGTTTGAATGCGTGGGGGAGAAGTGATGTGAATATGGCTTCTTAAGACTTGTGAATATTCCAAAAGGAATGTATGTCAATGAGTTGGTGGGTCTTAAGCCTTATTCAACTGTTTACAAAAGTGGAAATCCAAAGTGGACGGCCAAAATTGATTTCAGGGGAGTTGGCCAGTTTTGATCCAATGGTCAAAAACCAATGTAACAGTGAAAACTGTTTTATTCAAAACGTGGGTGGAGTTTTAATGTTTGTTTAAAGCTGGGGGGTTTTCAAGATAGATCATGTCCCAAAGGGTTTAATGCAAACAAGAGTTAAATCTTGGCATTTAATGCATGGAAAGTGACCTTTTGGGTGGGAGACAAATTAAATCCCAAAAAGGTGAAATCTGTATATGGAATGGGACAGATTTCGAAATAGGTAATGATTACCCCAAATAGGTGCTTATCAGACCAAGACTTGGTTTGATAGCTAGGACAACTTATCTGACCCCACCAGGACAAGTGTCCTGAAAAGATGTGGACAACTGTCCTGAGATTCAATGGACAAGTGTCCTGATAAATGAAGGTCATCTCTTCTGAGTTTCAGTAGACTTGACCAAGTCTGCCGAAGTTTGAAATAAGTTCCCCCTTAATGAATGAACTCCTTTGGACTCATTTGTCCAACTTCCCTAGATCAAGTAGACCCAACTCTGCTGATAATTCCAGAAATCTTGCCTCAGCAAGTGGTTTTGTCAATATATCAGCTTTTTGATGATCTGTGTGGATTTTTACCAACTTGATATCCTTCTTTTCCACATGATCTCTAATGAAGTGATGCTTGATGTCCACATGCTTGCATCTAGTGTGCAATACAGGATTCTGTGATATGGCAATAACACTGTTATTGTCACAGAAGATAGGCACTTCAGTAGAGTTGACATTGTAGTCTCTTAGTTGTTGTCTCAACCACAGAATTTGAGCACAACAACTTCCAGCAGCAACATATTCAGCTTCAGTGGTGGAAGTAGCCACTGTATTTTGCTTCTTGGAGAACCAAGATATGAGTTTGTTGCCTAAGAATTGGCAAGTTCCTGAAGTGGACTTTCTGTCAATTCTGCATCCTCCATAATCAGCATCTGAGTAACCAGTTAACTCAATATTGTCATCAGCAGGACACCAAAGGCCTAGATTTTCAGTGCCTTTGAGATACCTCAAGATCCTTTTTGCAGCCTCAAGATGGCTTTTCTTAGGATTTGCTTGAAACCTTGCACAAACACCTACTGCAAAGGTGATGTCAGGTCTGCTGGCAGTGAGATAGAGGAGTGAACCAATGATTCCTCTATACTCAGTAGAGTTGGTTGAGATACCACTCTCATTAGGATCCATCTTCCAGTTAGTGTTCATTGGGATCCTTACTGGCTTGCTTGTTGTACACCAAAACTTTTTGATCATTTCTCTGGTGTATTTAGCTTGGTTGATGAAGATTCCTTCCTTTGATTGCTTGACTTGTAGACCCAAGAAGAAATTCATCAGACCCATCATGGACATCTCAAACTTGCTTTGCATGAGCTTGGAGAACTTCTCACACAACTTCTCATTGGGGGATCCAAATATGATGTCATCCACATATATTTGGACAAGCAAGATGTCCTCTCCTTCAGTGATTCTGAAGAGAGTTCTGTCCACAGTTCCCTTGGTGAATCCATGATCCAAGAGGAATTGTGACAGTGTGTCATACCAAGCCCTAGGGGCTTGCTTGAGTCCATATAAAGCTTTCTTCAATCTGTATACTTGGTTTCCAACCTCAAAACCTGGTGGTTGCTCCACATAGACTTCTTCTTTCAAGACTCCATTCAGAAAGGCACTCTTGACATCCATTTGGTACACTTTGAACCTCTTGTGGGCTGCATAGGCTAGGAAGAGCCTTATTGCTTCTAGCCTTGCCACAGGTGCAAAGGTCTCATGATAGTCAATGCCTTCATGCTGGCAATAACCTTTTGCCACTAGTCTTGCTTTGTTTCTTACAATCACATCATTCTCATTCTTTTTGTTCTTGAACACCCACTTTGTTCCAATAACATCTTGATGTGAAGGTCTATCCACCAGCTCCCATACTTCATTTCTGGTGAATTGATTCAGTTCTTCCTGCATGGCTGTGATCCAATTGGCATCTTGAAGTGCTTCCTCAATATCACTTGGTTCTTGTTCTGACAAGAAACAACAGAAAAGAGCACTTTCACCATGAAATCTCCTTGTTTTGACTCCAATACTTGGGTCACCAAGTATTAGATCAGTAGGATGGTCAGACAACCAAGTCCTTCTTTTTCTGATCTCTTCAGTAGAGTTGTCCTCTACTGAAGTTGAGTCATTAGTGTTATAGAATTCTGGATAATTGAATGCAGGATCTAATTCAGGATCATATTCAGGGGTGTTGTCCTCAATGTCAGGGACATTGGCATTTTCAACATTTTGAGTTCCCCCTTGATTATTTGACCCATGAACTACCTCAGCAGGAACTGCTTCTTCATTGGTAGTTGTTACCTGGATGTGAACTGGGATTGGATCATTCAGTTCACCATTTCCATCAGTGGGATTTGCCTCAGGAAGGTTGCCTTCAGGATTGTTGTCCAATGTGAGTTTTTCAGGTAGGTTGGCTTGGACAACTTCTATGAATTCAGTGTATTTGTCTTTTAAGCTCAGTCTGGTTGTCCTCTGTGTGATTTCTTCAGATTCCAGGTTTTCATTCCTGAACTAATGAATAGATTCATCAAACACAACATGAGGTGTTTCTTCCACAATAAGGGTTTTCTTGTTGTAGACTCTGAAAGCTCTACTGATTTGGGAATATCCAAGGAATACTCCCTCATCAGCTTTGCTATCAAAGGCTTTCAACTGTTCTTTCCCATTATTGTGTATGAAACACTTACAACCAAAGATGTGAAAGTATGACACTTTAGGCATTCTTCCTTTCCAGAGTTCATAGGGGATTTTGCCTTGCCCCTTAGTAATCAAGCATCTATTTTGAGTATGGCATGCAGTGTTTATAGCTTTAGCCCAAAACCTCTTAGGTAAATTTGAATCAGCAATTAAGGTTCTAGCAGCTTCTTTTAAGGTTCTATTCCTTCTTTCTGCAACTCCATTTTGTTGGGGAGTTCTAGCTGCTGAGGTTTCATGAGCTATTCCATTAGATGTGCAATACTCATTGATGTATGAATTTATGAACTCAGTGCCTTTATCAGATCTTATCTTGATAATGCTAAGGCTTTTCTCATTTGACAGTCTCTTAAGAAGTTCAGGTAGTTTGACTTGTGTTTCCTTCTTATTAAGGAGAAATACTACCCATGTGAACCTAGAGAAGTCATCTACTACTACCAATGTGTATTTTCTACCATTTATGCTTGCAGGGGTAATTGGTCCAAATAAGTCCATATGTAGAAGTTCAAGTACCCTTTCAGTAGAGATGACTGGTTTTCCTTTGAATGAGGCTTTAATCTGTTTTCCTTCTTGACATGGTTTACACACATGTTCTTTAATGAAAACCTCATTAGGTAGTCCTTTAACTAATGCATTTCTAGCAAGTTTGTTCATTGATTTGAAGTTCAGATGGTTTAGCCTCTTATGCCATAACCAGCTTTGTTCACTAGTGCTCTTAGAAATGAAACATGCAGCATCAGTAGACTTGTCCCAGTCTGCAAAATACACATTTCCTTTCCTAGTTCCAGTCAATAGAGTTTGTTGAGTTTTATCTTTAATTAAGCATTTTCCACTTGAGAACTCAACATTGAAATCTTTATCACAGAATTGACTGATACTTAGGAGATTATATTTGAGACCAGCTACATAAGATACATTGGATACTTTGATGTTACCAATCATCAAAGTACCATAACCTTTTGTTGTTGCTTGTGAGCTGTCTCCAAAGGTGACATTTGGGCCTTCTTTTTCAATAAACTTAGTGAGGAGTTCCTTGTTTCCAGTCATGTGCCTTGAGCATCCACTGTCAAGGTACCATGCTGTCTTTTTGCTCATACTCCTCTTCTTGTGGCCCAGTGGTACCTCATCTTCCTCAAGAGCCATGTTGCAAACATCATCATCATCATCACTGTTGGAGAACAGTCCATCAGAAGAGTTGAAGCTTTCAGCACTATCAGATTCATCACCAGCCATCATGGCCTTTCTATTGGTGAACTTCCTGTCTCTTTTGACTTGCCTCTCTCTTCTTTCTTTAGAGCTCAATTCAGGGCAGTCATATTGGAAGTGCTCTTTCTTTTTGCAATTGTAGCACAAGTCTTCATCATCATCCTTCTTGGGTTCATCTCTTCTTTTAGATGATGAAGGATCAGCTCTACCGGACCTTCTCCTATCAGATGACTTGTCTTATGATCTTTTCTCTTCAGGCTTTTTGTCCTCAGCCTGAGCTTCAGGGGAGTTGTACCTTCTCCTGAATTTGTTGTCTTGGTAGAATTTCTTGTATCTACCAAACCTTGAGTTGAGCTTGTCAAACCTTCTAGCCATCAAGGCTAGTTTTTCCTTCATTTCAGTCTTTGAGACTGACTTTGATGATCTGGGAGTGGGTTGCATTTCAGGTTCAGCAACTTTGGCTTTGAATGCCACTCCCTTAGTAGGATTTGAAGGTTCCTCAACAGGCTTTCTTCTGTTGAGATCGAACTCATAGGCTTTGAGTTCAGAGAAGATTTGTTGCATGGGCATGGTGGAGAGATCCTTGGTGTTTTGCATTATCACAGCATAAACATCCCACTTTTGAGTGAGACTTCTCAAGATCTTCAATCCAACTTCTCTCTTGGTGTATACCTTGCCCAAGGAGTTGATTTCATTCATCACATCAGTGAATCTACCAGCAAACTTGTCAATGGACTCATCTGACTCCATTGAGAACTGTTCAAACTTCTGCACAGCAACTTGGAGCTTATTCTCCTTGATCTTTTCTGTACCCTCACACATTTCAGCAAGAGTATCCCAAATTTCTTTGGCAGTTGTGCAGTGGTAGACTCTACCCATGATTGCATCTGGAATTGTTTGGTAGAGGGTGTTCATTGCAAGATAATTCAAGTTATCTTTCCTCTTTTCATCAGCAGTGAAGTCATCTTCATCTTTGGGAATCAGTTCCCTTATATCAGATCTTTGCTCATCTGTCACCCTGGGGTTAGTTTGAGTAAACACAAAAGGTCCTCTTGTGATTACTCTTAACATGTCAGTGTGAAAGGATGCAAGATGAGCTCTCATTCTGATCTTCCAGAAGTCATAATTGTCAATAGAGAACATGGGAAATTTGTGATGTGAAATGTGGTTGACTGGATTTGTGGCCATGTTGTCCAATCCTTGAACAGCAGGTGGAGGAACAACATTGTTGTTGGCCATATCTCAAGAACAAACAGTTAGTCAACAAATAATAGATTTCAGATAGAGATCAGTTCAGTGACCACACAATATGTGACTTTTGAAAATCAAGATGGATTTTCAGAAGTAGTGGTCTTTGAACCCCTGCTCTAATACCACTTGTTGGTCCTGAAAGGAGTATATAACAAGTGTATGGGGGGGGGGGGAATACACTTGTATGCAATTTTTTTCAACTTTTGATCAAACCAGAGCTCAGCAAGGTTGTCTTGGACAACTCTGCTGAAGATGATTAACTCTTCTAAGATAATCAAACTACTAAGTACTATTGAGTACTTAGTTGAATAACTATCTAGGGGAGTTATATGTGCGGAATAGTGGTTGACCCTTTTAGTTTAGACTCCTTTAGTTTCTGAAATCACTTAGTCAATTCAATACAGTTCAGTTTCAGGGACTTTGTCCACATAGGTTTTGCACAGTCTTTGAATATATGTTCTTTTGAAGATCAGTTTTATGTGCAGTGTTGAGTGTATGAGAGTGCTTTGAAAGTAAATCAACACAAGAGTTTATAGTGGTTCAGAGACTCAAGCTCCTACATCCACTTTCCCTGATTTAACAGGATAATTCCTTCACTCTTGGAATTAACTTGTTTTATAGTGCCAAGGTGCACTTGATCAATAACACGTCTCCTTGGTGAATTGATCCCTACGATGTCTAGAGTCCTAGTACCCTCTTCTCAACTCAGAACTGAACTGTTCTTCTCTCAACAGTCAGCTCCTACCACTTCTACTACTACAACAACCTTCTCACTTTCTCACTTGAAAGGGGTAAGGGTTGAAGTAAGGTTCCAACTAATGAGATATCCTTTACAATGAAGGTCAGTGTATAAGGATAGGATATCTCTCTAAGCTTTGTAAGGATATACAATGAGGATTAGCTTAGAAGAAGTGTTGCAAGGCTAAGAATGTCTTTTGAGGACTTTTGAAGCTTCAGAATAATTGTTCAGTTGGATGTAGAATGGATTCTTCAAAATGGTCTTCACACTTCTGTATTTATAGACACATTTGAGGATTTGCCCGTTGGAGAGGCAGTCCCAAATTGCTATAAATGTCTTCCTTGAGTTCTTCAAACTGGAAAACAGATTCTTGATAGTGACATGTCCTCATTTGGGTAATAAACGGCTTGTAAGACTTTGTCTTCATTCTGCAACACTCTTCCCAATATCTGACTTTCAGATTCTCTTGCTAGGATATGGACATGGCTTCTGAAGGTTGTTCCAATGATAGGACAACATTCCTCATTAACTGGACAACTCTCCTTATCACTATTAGCAGTCTTGCTTATCAGCAAGGTTGGCTAGCTCTTCTTCAGATGATTTGGCTCTTATCATTTGCTTCACTTGAAAGTGATCTTAGCATGATTCATTGTAGTTCTTTAAGGTGTGGTTGTATCTATCTCTTCAGCATAGTTGACCTCAAGCTTTTTAGAGTACTTGATCTTGATTGTGCTGAGACAACTCTTCTGGACAACTCTCCTGATCAGCATACTTGGCCTTTGACCTTTAGAACCTTTGTTCTTGCACATAGACAATCTCTATGGACAACTCTCCTGATCAGAGTATTTGAATATACTTGGCCTTTTGAGCTTTAGAACCTTTGTTCTTGCTTTAATTGTGCAGAGACAACTTCTCTGGACAACTCTCCTGATCAGAGTATTTGGTCTTTCATAGACTTAGTGATTGTTCCAGAATTTTGAGCCTTGAGGGGACTTGTTCTCGATAAACTTCTAATCATAGATTCTCCCTCACATTGTGCATCTATACAACTAAGAGTTGCCTAACATATCAGCTTCTCATCTAGCCTTTATTCTATATGTTCTATCATCTCTAGAACATACTCAACTTGACTTAGGCATGTCTCAGGGGGTTTTGGTATTTAATCAAAACATATCTCATTTTATTCCCAACAAAATCGTTTGTCAATTGTATCATACGAGCGGTAGTCCCCCCAAGGTTGAACAAGAAACATAATATTTGTTCTAGCTTTGTTAAGGAACGTAATAGGTATGAGGTCGTATCTATCTGGTAAAGAATCATGTATAGAAATGATAACACTTGACCATGCAGCACCATTTGTCGAGTAAGAAAGTACGTGCATTTCAAAGAAGAATTTGCTCATACTACTTTCCTTTGGACCCAAACTACTAGTATAGACAACAATATTATTTTCATCTATACCCTCGATGCATAGGTACCAAGGGACTAACTGAAATTCAGGGATATTAAGCAATGAATAAGAATGATCATTTATGTCAAATATAGCCAGTTTATGAACAACTTTACCAAGACTTATTTTCCAATGAAACCGATTAGAAGCAAAAAAGGCATTGGCACTGGGAGGATACTCAAAAGGGTAGGCTGGAATGTTAGACCAAGAATCTAAATTTCGGGACCAAATTTTGACCTCTGAACGAAACTCTTTATATTTCCAAAAATGAACAAATCGCATAATGATATAATCATCACATGACTTATCATACCCTAAACCAAAATACACCCACGCATCACTGTATCGGTCTGGAAATACAATAATTTCATGTGGTACTATTTTAGATTGTTTGGTGGTAGGGTTTTCAAGCGAATACTCATCTTTCTTGTTACAAAATAATACTAAACCATTAAAACTACCAAGTACCTCGCATTCTTCTTCATCTTCGGAAAGCTCCCTAAGAATATATGAAGAGGAACCTTTACGAATCAATATGTAACAAATTGGAGGATTTGCTACTCGATATTTTGGAATTAACGAAACATGATTTGCTTGCTTCATGTGTAGCATGTGTGCTTCAACAAACGGTTTGGAGGATATAATTAGGTTCCAAAACCTAGAAACAGTCTTCAACTTGCCAATTGATATGGGCAAAACCCTCTGAAAAATATTAGATGTGATATCGTCGGGTAAATTGTTCGATAACACCATGATCATTGCGAAATTGTTATATGTCAAATAATGTATACCGTGCGTTATATAATATATAGTTGTGCAGTTTGGATTATCGATAATGGACGGAGGTTACAAATTATAAGAAAAAAATTTCATGCAACCGATTAGTGTTGAACGGAGGTTACAAATTATAAGAACAAAGTTTCATGCATAAGTAACCTCTATGCACGGAGGTTACAAACCTCTACAAATGCATGACATTAGGAGGTTACAAATACTTAATACGGTAACTGCTATTACTGTTGAACGTGTATAAGATTAGGAGTTTCTTTGGTTTATATGAAATGTAACTGACATATGATGGCCGAAATTTATTTTTGTTATATGCATAAGATTAAATTTTTTTATTAAATGATGATTAAATGGATAAGATTTTTACTATTACATGAATAAAGGAATTCAGTCTGATATAAACATGCAAAAACAACTTCAAATAGTAACATTAACTTCAATCAAAGCTTTAATTTTATATATGCAATGGAATCCAATAACGTAAACAAATTCGGAGACGAAAACAGCCTCACAGATAGAAAATATAAATTAAAAAAATAAAAAATCAAGAAGCCATAACCTGAAATGATAAGAGGGACTCATAATAATATAGTGACACAATCAAAAAAACAACTAAGGAAAGCTATTCTTATGAAAACAGTGTGACAAAACTGGGATATTCAAAAACAATACTTGTATGTATGAATCCTACGATAAATAATGCATAAAGTTTAATGAAACTGATTTGTCCTGTCGGTGCCGAAAACTGCTGCACACATTAACGGATCATGACGACCTTTCTTGCCACATATGCTGCAATTGGCAGGCTTGACTCGACGAAATTCACCATACGACGTAATCCTTTTTTGTTTGGGTCTACCAGGGGGTTTGTTTATAATAGGGGGAAGAACTTTCTGACTATCAGGCGAAGGATTACATTCGTATCTCTCGGTTTCTGGGACGGGCATAAGATCAATCATATAGCATTGTTTATAATTTGATGCCATGAAACACTCCTCCACAACATTTGAAATAGAACTGCAATATCTCTTAATAACAGCCACTGCATGAGCGCATGGAAAACCGGTGACTTGCCATTGAAAACATGTGCATATATTGCACTGAAGATCAACTGTGACAGAGGTTTTCGAAGCTACTTGAAACTGGCCATTAGGATATATTGAAACCCTCCAAGCTGCGCTAATGTGTGTAAGTTCGTTCCAAAGATCTTCTTTTGCAGGCACCAACAAACCAATCCAAGTATTGCACGCTGTACGCCTATCTACGAACCATTGTGATATCTTTTCCCTAATAGCATCAATCATATGAGTAATTGGAAGGCCTCTAGCCTCACGAATCCAAGAGTTGAAAGATTCAGCAGCATTAGAAGTCATTTCTCCATATCTTTTAATGTGTGGAGAATGTGAAACAGCCCAATGAGAATATGGCAGGTCTTCAAGCCACTTTACTGCAATTCCACCCCCAACTTCTTTGAATTTCTTAATATTCTCATCAAAGAGTCTGGTATTTGGGGCGTAGGCACACTTCTTGAATAGGTCAGCCATATTATCACGGTGCTGAGTATTCCATCCACCACCGTATTTACCCTTGAGGTTCATAATCAAATGGTAGAGGCAATAAAAATGGGGTGGATTTTCCCATACATCGTAAAAGGCGGACATTAGACCCGTGTTCCTATCTGAGATGAATATGATCTGTTTTGAATGAGATATATTCTGTTTGATTTTAGATAGAAACCAAGCCCAATTATTCCTATTTTCAGCCGAGACAACGGAAAATGCAACAGGAAACAAACCTACATCAACATAAATTGAATTTTGATGTTAGGATGATAAGAACATGTTGTAGTTTAATATACATAACTATAATCTATAGTTGCAGTGGGCAATGATGCATGAATTTCTGTGAATGTATAAATAAATTATTCAAAAAATAAATTCAATAACAAATTTTGGGAATGCATAAGCTGTATGCCACATTTGGAGTGTATAGTCGTTCTGCAACTAGATTTAGGGATGCATATTTACTTTTACAATTATTCAATTACACTGATGAAGCATTAGGAGCGTATGCAAAAATGTTGAAAAAGATGAAATGCATGATTAATCCATGATATTATAAAAAATAGTCATGCATGTTACTATGATAAATGAATAATTTCGAAAAGGGGTCATACCGTTATTTCCATCTTTCGCAGTGGCTGCAAGTAACACACCTTTAGCCCTTCCCTTCATGAAAGTTCCATCAATAAATATCATAGGTCTACAATATTTGAAACCCTCCTTACAAGCATAGAAAGAGATGAAAATCCTTTCAAAATGGTTTGTAATGCTATTCGTCTCTAAATCAACTATACTGTCGGGGTTGGTTCGTTTCACTGCTTCACTATACCAACGAAGTTGATCGTAGGATTCATTGTAACTTCCAAATATGTCATCCCTTGCTGTCTCTATACTACGCCATGCTTTATAATAAGGGATATCAAATCCGTAATCTTTTGTAATATCATTGATTACATTTTCCCATTTATGTTGGGATTAGACTTGACACTTTGCAAAATAAGTTCTTTAACAATCTTAGATCCAAACTTACTCTTATCTCCAGCTAATAGGTTCCCTACACATGTATGGATAAGGTTTGCTTTATGTACTATGAAACCAGCTTTAATAGGAGACTGTTTTGCTTTAATAAACCAGCCACAATTAACTGATGCCTTCTCACTACACACTGCATATACATACCTTGGACAATTCTTTACATATGTATACTTAAAATTCAGTTTAGTGCAATACTTTATGAGTTCAATCCTGCACTCTGGAGCAACACCAGGAACTATAACGCCAACTTTCATTATATGACCCCAACTATCGGACAAATATGTCTTAATTCCCTCAGGTGGGCATATATCAAAATTGGGTATACTACCCAATCCAACAAATTCTGTTGAAACAGAGTTTTGAGAATCTATAAGAAATCTATCTTTGATGGGTACGTTTTCCAAAATGTTTCCCAAAAGAGTTGAACATGCATTACTGTTATCACCACTAGAACTAACATCCAATGTTGCAGGTTGAATACGACATTGATCAGAGGATTTCTGGACTAAACCCATAACAATAGATATATTAACTAACTTTTGTGATGACATTTTGCAGAACTCTATCATCCCCAATAAATCTGAATCAGATTCTAAACAACATTTAGTAATGTCACCAACGGAGTAAAAGATTGCCGAATTACCTGAAGATATATGAGGCCACGAAGTAGTAATTTGATCAACAATCTCTTGGAAAGAAGATCCAGCGGTGACTAGAATCATTTTACACTTTTCTTCGAAATCAATCTTCAAGAACACGTTATAATCCGTGGCAGATGAGCTTGGAATTGATAAAGCAAAATCAATTGATTATCCCCAAATTTTTAACAAAAATGAATGACGATGATAGAGGTTAACATCGATTCATGGAGATAAAACGCTGAAATGTTGAAAATGGAATGGACATGAAACGCTGAAATGTTGGAAATGGAAAGTTGGAAAAGAATAATTACGCAGAGAGGGAGACGATGAGGTATATTTTGATTACGCAGGGAAATTGGAAATGAATTATTCAATTGGAAATAAACCTAACAAGGGAATTTCAGCAAAAAAAAAAAGGGAATGTTCATTCAATTTTAATATTAACTGCGTAGCTAAATAATATTAATTATTTTAATGTCTTAATTTGAGGGCATATTAGGAATGTCAAGTATGGATTTGTCTTAAATTATAATATCAATAATTTTTGTCTTGAATTAAAATATGGGCTAGGATCTTGGTCTATAATGTCAATAAACTCTTTAATTAAATAAGTTATAATTTTAGGTTTGGTCTTATATAGAATCAATTCCTTATAAGAAATTGAGTTGATTTGGTCAATCTAAACCCTAAATATTCAAAAATATTGTGAATAAATTTTTTGACTTGGTCAATTTTTTTTTTTGTAATTTTTTTTATTGGTACGTAATTTTTTTCTTCGAAAATGTGTGTATTGAAAAGTGTAAGTCAATATTACTAAAAAGTGTAACACGTTTTTTTATTAAAAAGTGTAAGTCA
Organism: Galeopsis tetrahit; assembly: GCA_963675135.1. Taxonomy (NCBI): domain Eukaryota; kingdom Viridiplantae; phylum Streptophyta; class Magnoliopsida; order Lamiales; family Lamiaceae; genus Galeopsis; species Galeopsis tetrahit. The sequence goes on from OY776121.1 coordinate 46,686,510, forward strand.
GTATAATTGAAAAGTGTAACACAACTTTTAATGAAAAGTGTAAGTCATTATAACTAGAAAATGCAAGTTAGTATAACTAGAAAGTCCAACACAATATTATTAAAAAGTGCATGTCAATATACTTGAAAAGTACAACACAATATTTTAATGAAAAGTGTAAGTTATTATAACTAAAAAGTGCAACACATTTTTACTGAAAAATGCATGTCTATATAACTAAAAGGTGCAATATAACATTATCAAAAAGTGTACGTCAATATAACTGAAAATATTATTTTTAAAAGTGTAGGTCACGATAATTGAAAAGTGTAACACTAAAAAAAAATCCGAAAAAAAAATCTGAAAAAAATAAATCGATTTTTTTTTTACCGAAAAAAAAAGTTGATCAAGTCAACCGTCAATAGTTGATTGTTGATTTGGTCAACTCAATTTCATATATAGAATCAATTCCATATGAGACCTACCCTATAATTTTATCCAGTAGAATTATTCTATATTTATCCATAAATTAAATATCTTGATCAACTCAAATAATTAATTCACCAAACTTTAATTCGTAAATTTAGACTACTTGTTGTGTGACCCATAGGTCCTCACATGTCAAACGATTAATCAAACTAACAGTTTTAACAGAACCCTAGACAATGAACCAGACAATCTCAATATGTGAGGTACGTTGTGAGAAAATAGCAACAACCTGTAATGTGAAGCTCACAATGATATGATCCTTTCATTCACGAATACTTCGATTAAATCTAGAACATGATTATGTGTTTATTCCAATAATTTAATCACGTTATCTCATTATACTAATTGATCACATTGTCGCATTTGAACATCATTCCAAATGTGACGTGCATTGGCCAATGACTAACGATCTAATTAGTTATGTGAAGACGAGTATTCTCTCAAAATCTATTTGAGGAATGAATCCTATTTTTGGCTCACCTACCGCACACATGTACTTTATGGTGTGCCCAACACATGCCTAATCTACCCCGTTAGGAGTGCAAGCATCGGTCATGGTCAAAGCCCATCACGCCATACATGTCGCGTGTATTGACCTCAAGTCGAAGGACATTACATTGCTTCACAAATAGATATTCCCGTAGACACGTAAATAGAATACACCAAACGGTTTCTCAATTGGGCAAGCCAATACTCTCAAAGTATATGTGCATCCATCATGAGATACCTAGTATCTCATAGTTGTGAGAACCACTACACACTACAAAAAATCATCAATATAAAGAGGGGAATGGCAAGGGAATGGCCCTCTTTAATCACTTTGGCGAGGGCAAAGGCGAGGGGCAGTCACTGTCGCCAAAGTGCTCCTCGCTAATTTATTGGCGAGGGCACCCTCGCCTATTAGAGAGGGTAGAATCACACTCGCCAATTTCCGAGGGCGTGGGCCCTCGTCAAAATGTGGTATTTAAAAAAATACAGATCTGGGTTTCGAACCCAGGTCTCTAAGGCCACATCTCTTACCCCTCACCACTAGGCCACCATTAATGCCTTTTTATTCCAGCCCCTGCGCGCACATGAGGGGTCGAACTCGCGACCTCCCGATTGTGAAGAGTTTATGCGCCCCCTGTGTGCCAATTAGGCTAGGCGCTTTAGTCGTAATGTTTTAAATGCAATATATATTTATCTCTTTTAATTTCTGTTTTTATTCTTTAATTAATTTAAGAAAGCAACTTCATTAATTAATTTAATAACTTATACTTATGTATTAATTCAATTTTATTCTTTTATTCTTTAAGTCAATTAATTTAATAAATTATCAACTATATGTTATTAACTCAATTAATTTATATATTAGCTTAATACTTAATTAATTTAAGAAAGTTAGTCCTTCATTACTTAATTTAATAACTTATACTTATATATGCATTAACACAATTTTTTTCTTTTATTCTTTAAGTCAATTAATTTAATAAATTATCAACTATATGTTATTAACTCAATTAATTTATATATTAGCTCAATCTTTAATTAATTTAAGAAAGTCCTTCATTACTTAATTTAATAACTTATACTTATGTATTAACTCAGTTTTATTCTTTTATTCTTTAGATCAATTAATTTAATAAATTACCAACTATATGTTTATTAACTCAATTAATTTGTATATTGGCTCAATACTTACTTAATTAATCACACACAAGCAATATGAATTAAAACCATTAAAATAAACCATTGTCTCGTTCACTTCAAACCATTAAAATATGAATCAAAATCAATGTTTGGATCACCCATTAATTCTTCTACCATAGTGTGGTACGAACTAGGTCCCATTGGGTCAACTTCATTTGAAGTTGACGCAAATTCACTAGTGTTTTGAAATGGACGTGGACCCCAACTCTCTTCACCGTGATAAATCCAATTATAATAATTTCGTGTAAACCCATTTCGATATAAATGAGATTTCACTTCATTAGGATCTCTATAAGTCTCATTTCGACATCTAGCTTTCGAGCAAGGACACCTAATTTTTCCTTCCCAAATCGAATTCGGATTACTAGTGGCAGCTTCAATAAATCCATTTACTCTACTAATAAAGTCGGGGCTCATAATCCCATTGACCAATCTTGAACTATACATCCAACTACGACTTGAATAATTAATGTTAATCGATCTGTTTCAAATGTATTTTAAAATTTAAACATTGATTAATGTTCTAATTAATATAAATATATATATATATATATATATTTAAAAATTTTGGCAGAGTTTCACCTAAATATATCGTATTACCAAATATTTATGTTCCTAGTGCATCCATTTCCGACTCGAGTAAAATTACTCAAGTCGGAACGCACAATCTACAACAAACAAACAACTCATCCCAACCTCCAACATCGATTTAATTTCACTTATTCTAACAATTGATTATAACATTAATTCTCCCAATTAACACATTCATGCATAACAATTAACACACCAATTAATAATTAACACATATTTATACATGCATAAAACATAACAATTATATTAACACATTCATAACAATTAACAATTTTTATAACTTTCATCAATTAATTGGGCCTTAGGCGAGGGCAATTACGAGGGCCCCACCCCCCTCGCCAATTTGCGAGTGGGGGACCGTCGCCAATTCCCGAGGGACAAAATGCACTCGCCAATGAGCGAGTGCAAAACACGCCGTCGCCAATTCCCTCGCCAATTCGCGAGTGCATCTTTTTCCACTCGCTAATTCGCGAGTGTGATTCCTCCCCTCGCTAAATCCCTCTTTATTTGTGCCCCTCTTTAAATCCCTCGCCAAACAGCAAGGGTTTAATCCCCCTCTTTAACTCCCCTCGTTATTTGAGCAATTTTTTGTAGTGACATCCTCTAAGGATATGATGCAGATCACACCCAATCTCAATCGCATCATTGATATCCCAATCTCGATGATTCTTGATTGGGGCTACTTTAAGAACCATGATAGTCAATCGAGATCTCACATCTCAATGACATCATTGGTTCATAAGAACACATATAAGAATAAATGCAAACAATCAAACATAACATTCTATAAGTGTATCACCGAATATTATTACTAAAGTTAATAATACTTAAATAACTGAATATGATCAAGTACAATGTCCTTATAATAACTGTCTCTAGGACATCTATACTAACACAAAAAGTGCAAACAATTTCTATGGGGTCAGTTCATACAGAGCGCAAAACTCTCACTTTAAACAGGACCCCCACAAGTGGGCGGTGGGATTGGTTCCCCGGGATTAGTCGGTCCTTCGATCGGATACTCGAGACTTCAAAAAAAAAAACTATATTATTAAGAGTGATACTCAGGTGCAATTGAGTTCCAATTAATTTAATCAAATGTTGAGATAAAAAATTAAATTGGATCAAAATTCAAGTGTAACTATTCATTCGATTTCATAGAAAAATTGTTATTATTAATTCGGGTCGTTTGGCCTTTACTGTTTTTCCATTAATCATAGAAAACTGAAAATCAAATTGAAAAAAAAAAAAAAATCAATATCGAAGATCGAATCACCTTAATAACAAATCCGAACAAAATTTCATACTTGGATTCGGTTTAATCGATTTGTCTCTACAATTTTCAGCACACCCCTAATAAATAGTGTATTCATCGTTAAATTTCTATTTCTATTATATTAATTTGGCTCTATTCGATTTCCTGAGTTTTTTCATTAGAGTAAACTGAAAATGAGGTTGTTTCATTATAATTAGACTTGAAACAAGATGCAAACTGGGAAGAGATCAAAAAATGGGTAAGTGAAGTGAAGGAACATCATGAACAAGCTGGATAAAATGTCATTACAAGAAAAGCACTCATATAGCCAGAGGCGGACCCATAGTGTGACATGGGGTACAACTGTACCCCAATTTCAAAAAATTGTTTGGTACAACTGTACCCCCAATTTCAAAAAATTGTTTCGGGTATGTATTTGATAATATGGACTACGAAATGGTGAATGGAGAATGGTGATTATATCAATTATGAATTAAAAAATGTAGTTAATCCACCCAAATTTCACCCTCCTCTCATTTTCTTTCCAGTTGTCACCATTTTCCTAATTTAAATTAATTTTATTTGCATTGCATATTTGCATGCTTTTTCCTTTTGTTTAATTTCTACTCCTCAATCTTCAATTATATCAATTCGTTTGATATATAACACTTTTTTATTTAATATATATTCTCAAATTGAAAATTAGATAAAATAATACTCACCTCGTCCTATTTTTATGAACATTTATTGTTTGCATTTTTATGTAACTTTTAGTATTAAAGTAGGTAAATTAGAGGGTCTGGACTTTAAGTAATAAAGTATAATAAAATATTATGAATATTAAAGTAATGACATATATATTGTATAATTTTAAAATGTTTGAAAGATATAATTTAAAGTGAAAAAATATTCATCAAATTAAAAAATGATGTATCTAATTTAAGACTAACGAGTTTTAGACAAAAGATGCATAAAAATGGAACAAAGGCGAGTATTGATTAATACTAATAAACCCCATTAATAGCTGAGTGTTTATTTTAAACAAATATGCAATAATACAACTAAATATTTTCATAAATAATATGGAATAAAAGAAAAAATAAATTTAATAAATATATATTAAAAATTGAATAATTATGTTAAGTTATACTATATGTTAGTGAGATGTCTTCATCTCAATCATTTACAAAATCGTAAAAGTTTATATCAATTATATTCACCATAAAATTTTTGTGAACCAGGTTTATATAAGTTTTTGTAAACAATGAAGGTTTAAAAAGGTTTATAAGTTGTAGTTATAATTTTATTTGAACTCTATACAATAATTTATGTAATTATATATTTAATTTGATTCTGGACACCTTAAAATATATGTATAAATATTTTATTTTTCGTACCCCCAATTTCAAAATCTTGGGTCCGCCACTGCATATAGCTAGTATTTATTATTGAAAAACATACTACAAGAAGAAATTGGATGGATCACATGAATGCCCAATAGCTGAATGTGGGCTTCAATTCGTCTTTCAGTGATATCGTTCTTTAATTTATAATGTTGAACGTTTTACGAATTTCTTCTACACTCTCCCCCTTTTCATGTTATATACTAATAGGGAGTTCAAGTTGTTGATGTATTATATTGTTGTGAATTTCGTTTATGTGTCGAATATTGAGTTATTTCAGTCCTATGTATCATGATTGTAATAAATGTAGAGTTTTCTAATATATATTGAAATTTTAACTTCCAAAATATGTTTGATTGCCATAATTTTATATACCTAATAAAAAACCTTCCTTATAACTTATAAAACGATGATCATACTATTTCCCAATGCATCTAAGTATCTAAACAATTAACAAACCAATTAATTTATAATATAATTTCTTAAATTTTAAAAATTCTGAAAAAAGAAAAAAAACATAATAAATGTTTAAATTTACTAATGGTAATTTTTTTTCTTAATTCCCATATGTACTACTGGACAACTGGACAATAAAAGGTAGATATATAAAAGAAAGAAAACCTAGGACCATAAGCTCACAAGTCGAGCTAGAGGCCGGAGTGCCATTAAAACCTTGCCTGAGAAAACCCTCCTTAGGGATAAAACACAGATCAAGGAAAAAAGTACACTCCTCTAAAAATCAATATCTATAGAAAACAGTATGTAAATCATTATGTAGAAATGAGAGTAAAAAGTCCGGGGGTAGCCTCTCCAGACACAATCAAGGCCAGTCTTGGCCACAACATCCGCCGCCTGGCTGGCCTCTCTGAAGACGTGTGAGTATTTGATGTGCATGTCATGCGTAAGAGGGTGGATATGGCTCCAAAGGCCTTGCAGACGCCAAGGAATAAAGGGATTTGTGCTCATAAAAGTGTCAATCGTGAGTGTCGAATCCGACTCAATCCAAAGGAAGTGGCATCCCTGATCATGTGCATACTTGATGGCCATAAGTACCGCTGCCAACTCAGCCTCAAGAGGGAGGCCCCAACCCACCTTAGTAGCGACCACAGCCACGAAGAAACGCCTGAAGGTCCTGAAGACCGCCCCCGCATGCAGACTACCCGGGGAAGAAGAGGCACTACCGTCCGTGTTAACCTTGTACCAACCTGGATCAGGCGGCAACCAAATCACAGATGAATCATGTCTCGTTGGCCTGTATCTACTCGAAACACCAAGAGTCCTAGCAATTAGTAGATCCCGAACCGTGCCGTCCGAATATCCCCTAGTTATGCTATTGGTCTCCCTGATGCCTGAAATGATCTAAGCCATACATCTCCTAATAGAGGGCGAAACTCCATCGAATATCACCCTGTTCCGCAGAGTCCAAACGGCCCAAATAGCAGTGACGAAGCCCGCCCTCCACAACTCCAAAGACTGCGGACCCAATCGAACTTTAGTGGCCTGAAGAAAGATGTCTAGGATGCTGACCCCTGTGTGAATCGTGACTCCAAACATGTGAGTCAAGCTGCGTATAATCTCCAATGTGAACGGACAATGGGCAAGCAGATGGTCCAGCGACTCAGAATCCCCGCAGCAAAGCATATAGATCGACGGACCCTGAATCCCAAAAGACGAGAGCCAATCCGCCGTGGGCAGCTTGCCCCAAACCGCTCTCCAAATCGCAGTGGAGTGACACATGGGTATAAAGGTGCCCCAAATCCATGATGCCCAACCAAGCCTGGGCAGGGGTGACCTGAGCAAATCATATGCCATGCTGGAGGAGAGTTCCCCTGAAAGAGAACCCTCCCAAATACGTTTGTCAGGTCCCCTAAGCACCGTGATTAGTAGGATATCCCTTACAATCTCCGTAAATCTCATAATAAAGCACCTCGGGAAATGCCAACAATTATCATAGAAGATATCCCCAACCGTGGAAGTGAGGGTAGAAGCGAACCAGTCAGGCAGACCCATCCTCTCAAAGATAGTATAACCGAGCCAATTGTCGTGCCAAAAGCTGACACGGGATTCAATGCCGATCAGCTACCTCGAACCATCTCTAAGTCTTGTATCATGCGGACGAAGGCTCGGTCCAATAGAAGAGACTCTACCATAAGGTCTCAACCTGTGCTCTGAATTAAAGTGCCTTCGATGCAGGAGTTCCGTATCTTGCGATTTGTTCTGAAGAATATCCCAGCTCAACTTATAGAGAAATGAGGCATTCGCTAGTCGGATAGAATGAACCCCAAGTCCTCCTTCCCCCAAAGGGGCACAGACCCGCTGCCAAGAAACCGAACAAGCCCCATTCTTGCGGTTCACATCCCCTTTCCAAAGGAAGTTCCTCATAGCCGACTCCACCTGTCGTAGTAAAGAATTGGGCCATTTGTAGACCATCATCGAATGTACCAAAGAGGCTGTGATGACTGAGTTAATCAGGCAACGACGACCGGCAAGGGACAAAGTGCTACCCTTCCACCTACTAAAGTTAGCTATGACAGAATCTGCAACTGGCTGTAAATGCACTTTCCTTGGACTGCCGCGGAAGATTGGAACCCCCAGGTATGTGAAGGGGAGTGAGCCCTCAGTAATGCCAGTAATCCTGAATGTCCTACGACGCAGCCTCTGGGGTACGACTCTCCCAAAGAACACCATAGACTTCGGAGGACTGTAGATCTGACCCGACAGTCGCCCATACTGTTGGAAGATGGAGTGCAGGTTCCAGACGTTAGCCTCTGTGGCCCGTAAGAATATCATGATGTCATCCGCGTAGAAGAGGTAGCGAGGAACATTACGAATGGGCTGGAGTCTACCTCTGTCTGTCTCCCAATCGATCTATCTTCCAAGAGCCTCTTCCGGGATACAAAACAATAAAGGAGACAAAGGATCACCCCGACGGACACCCCTCGTACAAGAAAAGTAACATTTCGGCTCCCCATTAACGAGAATCGAGATTCTAGCTGAGTCTAGAACTCCCCGGACCATAGAAATGAAGACTGCTCTGAACCCCATCCTATCCAAAACCGCCTCCAAAAACAGCCAGGAGATCGTGTCGAAGCCCTTAATCATGTCCACCTTCAGCGCCATATACCCACGGATCCTCGGATAGTCCAGTGTATTAATAACATCTGAGGCTAGTGCAATACACGTGTGGATTCGCTTACCTGGAACAAACCCAAACTGATAAGTAGAAACCCAACCGCTGATGAAAGTACCCAGTCTCGACGACAAAACCCTGGTCATGACTTTGAAGATGAAATTACCCATCACAATCAGTTTGAACTCCTCCACCCTAGTGGCTCCCTCTGTCTTAGGAATCAATGTCATGAAGCACGAATTCAGCCCAGGTGGCAGAATAGTGTCTGACAACAGCTATCACATCATAATACACAATGTCCCAACAACTTTGAAAGAAGGATCCCCCAAAACCATCTGGTCCTGGAGCGCTCGAAGCATCCATTCCAAAGACTGCACGCCGAATCTCTTCAATCGATGGAACACTCAACAACAAATCGTTCTGATCGGTGGTCACCACGGTGTTCATAAAACTATCAAGAATGGAGGCATCAAATGACGCAGACGGATCATCAGCAAACAACTGAGAGTAGTAGGAAACCACGTGGGCACTAATGGTATCCATATCCGTGGTGAGGTTCCCATCAACAACCATCGAAGCAATACTACCCCTGAAGTTCTTAATACGTTGGGAGATATGGAAGAAGCGAGTGTTCCTATCTCCATCAGTCAGCCATTGCAATCTGTTCCTCTAAGTGTAGAATTCCTGTCTAGCAGAGAGCAGTCTGTTCAGATCGACCTGAGCCTGAATCTCCTCCACAAAGTTAGCCTCTGAGTCCCCTTCCAACTCGATACGATGTTGAATATCCGCAAGATGTCGAGTGGCCGTCTCAATCTGAGTAAACACATTCCTGAAGACCATCCTGTTCCAAACCCATAGAGCAGACTTGAGTCTCTTCAACTTCCACATAATACGGACCATGGGATTCGGATGATCCAACGCATGAGCCCAAGAAGTAACGACAACAGTTTTAAAGGAATCGTGATGGCACCACATACTGAGAAATCTGAATGGACGTCTGACCTGAACCCAATCTGATCTGACTGTAAGAAGCAACGGGTGATGATCTGACCTGAGGCGAGGAAGAGCCATAACCTCAACACCAGCCCAAAGATCCAAAAAACCATGATTGGCTAAAACTCGATCCAACCGAGCAGCCGTGTAACCACGAGGACCACTCCGAGTCACCCAGGTGTACTGGGCCCCAATCGTGTCCAAATCAACTAAGTTCGACTCATCCAAGAACTGCCTGAAGTCCAGAGAGGCTCTAGGGGTGGCCCCTGAACCTCTACTCCGCTCATGTGTTCCGGTCACAACATGGAGAGTTTATAAGGTTAATAGAATATGATATGTTATGATTTTAATTAAATAGTTGGAATATTTAAAATAATGTGACATATAATAATTTTATTGGTTAAAGAATAGAATAATAGTGACATATTATTTGTTGGCTGAAATTTAGTGCAAGAGGAATAGTTCACTACTAATATTTATTAATAATCATTTTTACTTAAGATTGTTAATTTTTAATTTATTTACTAAAGGTTGCATTAAGAAAACTTTCATACTCACACTCTGCTTCTCATTTTTTTTTTGTTTGAAATTTAAATATTTTTTTATTGACATTCTCCTAAATAGGCGGGTGCTCATATATCCAATCTTAAATAAATCAAGAGTTGTGGGCTAAGAAAAGAAGATGATATATCTACAAAGACTTGCCCATCAATATGCAAATTGCGAACGAAAAAACAAAAATGAATTGAAATTCACAATACTTATCACTCCGGCCTAGGGGTGCAATTTACTCCCCCCCTCCAAATGCTGAAGTAAAATAAATGGAGTGTATATTAGGGCAATTTACCTATATATTGTAATATAATTTTTTTGCATGGTTTCTAGTTGCTGCTATAAATGGCTTGGGAATGCATCTAGATGTAATCCTCCCAATTTTAAGTCTACACTAATGAGTTGATTATAAGAGATTTCGGAATAAAATAGAATTTATATTTAAATTATATTAATTCGGCTCCGTTCGTTTTTTTTTTTTGATGTTTTATTAAAGAAAACTGAAAATCAAATTAAATTTTAAAATAGAAAATCGAACTGTAACAACAAATTAAACTGAACCAAATTTCATATTTCGATTATATTTAATCGATTTGTTCTCTACCATTTTCAAAGAGAAAACTGAAAAAAATAAAATTAATTTTTTAAAATCGAAAAAAAAAATCAAACAAGATTTCATATTTTGATTCGGTTGATTGAATTTTATTTATTTATTTTTGGTATTTTTATTCAGACAATTTTTTTCAATTATCTTAATATTTCAATAAAAATGAGTAGGCGTATGATTTAGTGTATGTTTATTTTATATTTACAAACTTTGGAGGTGAGGATTTTTTTTATAATAATACTACAGTATACATATATATATTTTTAATTATATTGCCAAATTACCTTTAAAAATATTTGAAGGTACAATTTATAACTTGGAAGAAAATGGGAGAGAAGATGAAAGTGGGTAATTGCATTAGAGAAGTGAAGCAAAATCGGAAAATGCCATTACAAGAAAAACATATACTAGAAGAAAATTAGTTTCAATTCACCCACGGGTGGTCCCTGCGAATCTGTGCTTCGTCTTCGGGGGTGAGATCTTTCTTTATGTTGAACGTTTTACGAATTTCTTCTGGACTCTTGCCCTTCATCATGTTTGCAACTGTTTGGCACAATAGGTCAAACAGGTCCCCCATGCCCAATTTATTTGCATCCTACGTACATTAAATTAAATTAATATTCATATATGTAAAAAGAGCCAAAGAAGGAACATATATACTGTACATACCAAAATGAGATCAAACATCATGCTCTGAGGGAGCTTGACAAAATCATCATCGAACGACTTCAAGTTTTCGTCGTCGTCGTCGTCTTCTTCTGCGTTGGCGTGGCGGTCGCAGTATTCAAGCATTTTGGCAAGGACATGGCTTCTGACTTCTTCAGGCAAAGGGATGATGGAAATTTCATGAGCATCATCATCTTTAATGATCAAGTGCTTGATATTTTTCATTTTGGATGCAACTTCCTTACTCACCTCAAATTCAGTACCATCCTTGCACTTCAAAACAACATTCTTCGAACCCATCAATCAATCAATCCTGCAGATATCTAAAAATTAAAGAAATTTATAGAGGGTTTGGTTTAGCAGTTGGGGGCCATCCCTCAGGTTTAGTTATAAAAGGTAACTTAATTAGCTTCTTCCAATAACCATCATAACTGAATACGGAGTATATATTTATGGGAATATTTTAACACTTTCGGTCAAAATAACCATTATTTATTTTTGGTTTATTATTCCTAAATTAATAAACATTTCCTAATTTACTCAACAATATTATAATTTAGTCATCAATTTCCCAATTTAAATTAATCAATAATTTACTACTAACTTAATCAACAAGTTTTCTAATTTAATCAGTTTCCTAATTTAATCAACATGCAAATTCCTAATCAAACAATTTTCTAATTAACAAATTATATTCATCCAAATAATTAAAACTTAATATCCTACTCAAAATTCAAACAATAATTAATTAAATTCATGTGCAATTTGACACAATATATATTATAGCATGTGTCCCTTTAGTAAAGATGTAGTTTAAGAGTTTAGAATGCTAAAACAACGTCGTTTTATATATTAGTTTTTCGGTGAAAATTATACAATTTGAATAATATATAATTTTTTTCATCCCTTACCTTTTCATTTTTTTTTTAAATGGTCTCAAAAAAACATAGATTTATAAATTTAGTTCCAATTATTTTTTATATGTACCAATTTTATTAATCCGAAATTGATGGAATCCTCAAAACGATTAGTTTTTGGTCATGTGCTCAGCACGTGGTCCGATCAATTTGTGCAAAGTTGCTGATCAAGTCGTTTTGAGGATTCCATCAACTTTGAAACGATATTGGTACATATAAAAAATAATTGAGACTGGATTCATGTAATCATGTGTTTATCTTTTTTTTTTTTGGACCATTTTAAAAAAAGTGGAAAGATACGGGACGGAAAGAGATTTCACCCCCAATTTGAACGCCCACGCGTGTCCTTATATGTACTCCCCCGTCCCACAAATATAACTATGTTTTTATTTTCTGAATGTCTCAAATTATAGCTACGTTCCTCCTTTACTTAAATAATAACTAAATGTTATATATATATATAAATTAATTTATGTGTAAATTTAAGTTAAACGTAGCTTTTTTTGTGAGACAGATGAGTATACATTGAATCTCTTGAGAATGCGTGTCGTGACAGAATTTTGTTTAGAAGAATTACTACCCACCTATGCTTGGTATTAATGAAATAATAATCTTGAATTAATAAATCAAGAGTTGTGGTTAAGAAAATAATATGATATATCATATATCTATAAAGACTTGCCAATCAATATGCAAATTGTGAAGGAAAAAATAAAAATGTAATCACAAGAAAACTATCTCGATCGATGGAGAGAAAAATGTACGTAGTAAAAAAAAAAAAAAAAAGGCTTGAAAGTGAGTCAAAATGTTGATAATTATTTATAGAGCTAGTTTGAATTTGGGAGGTTAAAAAAGACTTCTTCTCCTTACGGTTAAATTTTCCTCGCAATTATATATTGATCCTCCTTGCGCGGGGTTAATTAACTGCTAATGGGAGGTTGCTAGACTAAAAATACAATTAATTTGATATTTCCTCTTATTGATAATATGAGTCGTTTTGATATTTCATTTTCTTTGTAAGTTATACGATGTTTTGCATTTTTTTTTTTAAATTTACGCTTAAAATCAATAAATATTTACATAAATGTGTTCTTATTTTAATTAAAAGAGGATAAAAGAAGAAATTAACTATTTTTTTAATATATGTGTATATTGATCCAAAATTACTTATATTTTAAATAGGAGGGAGCATGTAGTTAAAAACAAATTTAAAATAAATAAACTTATTAAAATTTGAAATTATTAGTGCAAAGTAAAAAAAAAAAAGAAAGATTGGTAAAACTAGACCACACTAATTATAAATTTTTAAGGGTTCACTATTGCTCCACATATCAAGTGCACATGTACTTTACTTTCTCTAATAATATTACATAATCTTTCCTCACTTCCATTTTGTATATAAAGCTAGTATTCTGCGAACAAATTTTTATAACTAATTCACAATAATTCACTTTTTACTTTTTTTTAGACAGTCCCACAATGTTATTTTCGGTAAGGGGAGTATTGCAATTCAAATGAAAAAGTCGAATAAAAATCAAACAGTGTTAAAATCGTGTCAAGGAAAATCATTTTTCCGCAAGACGAAATACGCCCTAGCTAGTGCTCACATGATTAGCGTATCGTCTCCAAAGATAAAACGATTTAGATATTTGTTACAGTAGCACCACTGTAGACAAAGCAATATTGAACGAAAACAGGATATGAGTGAAGCGATTATGATCGGATATGGAAGAAAAGACGGAGGGTGCGAGAAAAAAAGTGCGTAAAATAAAGAGGAGGTCCGATATTTATAGAGACGAATCCTCACTCAGGGAGGTTTTAGGTCTTCAAAAAAGATAGGTGAGCCTCAAAGACCAATTGTCAAATTCAAATTCGGTTCGAGCAAGTGGCGCGCTATTGTGGTGCATGAGTTGGGTACTCACTTACCACACTTGGGCAACCTTGAACACATTCCTACTTATAAGGAGCTCAAACTCCTTACAAGTCTCCTATGTGGGACAAATGTCTCTTCACCTTCCCACAAATCCATCATCATTCTTCTCACTAGAAGTGTGACATCCGATCTTTGCGTATTAATTTATCACTCATTGAATTTCGATTTTGAGACTTTAAATATAACATGTTCATCTATTACGCGAGTAGGACAACTCTATCATGTTCAATTTTTCAGAAATTAACGTTTAGTTCATCAACATTTTGGTCATACATGGGTGTTTGAAACATATCAAAACCAAAATTTCAAAAAATTCTCTATATGAGTGAAAATTGTATCTATAATACTGCAGACCATCGTTCAACTCATTCGAGATTTCAATGCATCCAGGAAAGTAGCTTGTGGCTTTGAACTTTCCATAGTCGAACACCATCGGGTAAACCGATGACTTAGTGGACACAATGCCTTAAATTAATCTTAAGTGTATACATAATCAACAGTACAAGCACAATTTAGCCTCGACTCCATTTCATTCTCACGTTTTTTGTCCGTTTTGGCCATGAACTTCCTTTATTTTCATAAATGTTTTGTCGAAGCGACCCTCATTTTTCATGTACATATGTGATCTCCTTTTGAGTATCTCGTTATACTCTGTCTCTTCCTAACCTTAGGAATCATTAAGAGTCTAAGACTCAACCTTCACCACATTTTACGGGTTTTCAACACTCGATACACTGTTGTTGAGAATGATCATGATTTTCAAGTGTTGTATCACTAACATCCACAATTAAGTTTTCCCATTGAACCAAGTTATTGGGATATCCAGTCCTAATGGTTGGGTTTTCACTGTTCCAGTTTTTCTTTGTGGGGTTTAGACTCATTCCTTCTACCGCCTTATTCATTTGATCTCGGTTTATGCTCTTTGTGAGCGGATCCGTTATGTTGTCTTTTGACCTCACATAGTCAATAAATATTACTCCACTTGAGATCAAATGTATAACGAAGTTGTGTTGTTGACGACGTATTGTCATGGGCATGAGTTAGGAGAATAGTACTCAAGAGTTGCAGCCTCAAACAATTAAAGAAAACGTTGGACCACTATCTTTTAAATTACATTTGTAATAGGATTAGCCCATTTGCTTATTATTTTATGTTCTTAGGCCCATTAGTATTTTATTTTATGTGTTTCTAGGTTTCTAGGTTTATCTTATGTTATCAAAGAAATGGCAAGCAAAAAATATTCCTAAAATCTCTTCTCTCTCAATCTTCTTCCCCTCTTTGTTACAACATTCATCTCCTAAAATTCAATTTCTTCTTGAAAAATTATCAAAAAATTATATGGACTATTATAGTCTTATTTTTTGTATTTTGTAAATAGATAAATACTAAATATTCTTATATGCATAGATATATATTAAAACTCTGAGAAAGAGTTTGAAGTGTATTTTACTATTATTACTTTTATACTTTGTTTGCAATAAAGTATTCATACTTCACATCCAATTTTAGCCCCAATATAGACGACCAGATTTCTAATCAGTGACTAACAACAAAAAAATCAAAGATTAAACAGCAAATTAAAAAAAATATATATGTATATATATTTTGAGTAACATGCCTAAATAAAAGAGAGTAGATAACAAATAAAAGTTCACACAGCTATATGAGAGAAGATCTTGAAAGAGGACTTACTAATATGATTCATATGATAATAAAGGTGTACTTAACATAGAACAATAAAAACAATGAAACGAACTCTCTGTATGCAGTAATGTTTTTTCAATTTTCATAACTTTAAAAAATAAATTCAATATACCAAAAATCAATGCAAAAAGTGTTTCTTAATTGAGAAAAAATAGGACAAGGCAAATACATAACCAATGTTTCGAATGAAAATAGAGACGATTAGGGTTTCTGTAATATAAAATGTAATAATACATATTCAAGATCTTCACTTATACTTATACTCATAATGGGTTTACAATTTCTTTTTTTGGTCGTCCCAATTTAAAGTTCACATTTTTTATTTGACAAAATTCACTATCTCTCTACAACTCTACCTTTCATTCCTGTCTCTCTCTGCTTCATTTTCTTCTGAATCTGATAGCTCGGTTCTAACACCTTAAGGAAAAAGGAAAAATGACATATAAGTTTAATTGACATTGTGATTGACAGCAAATAAAACGAAGCAAATTAAGCAGCAGTTTTCCAAAAAGCAACCTTTAATAAACCTTAAATTTCTCTGATTCTGCATGTTCGCATTTCAAATAATTGGAACAACGGGGCAAAGCCGTATTTATATCAAGAAACGACCCAGAAGTATCACAAAATAAATAATCTTCATGTATATGTATTGACATAACAAAAACGTAGCCCACGTTGTAAAATATTTTAAGTAAACATTTTCCTCGCCTCTAATATCAACAGCCAGTTGTACACCTTCTCTAATTCAGATAACCATCCCTGTAAAATTCTTTCTATCTATCAAGCCAGGACCAATATAACCTCAATTCCTTCTTTATTTTATGTTTTTTTTTTCTTCCATTTAGTCTAGAGATAATATGAATATAATATGTTAATATAATGAATATTGTAGTCAGCATACTGTGGATTGATTAAAAAGGACACTTAGGTTTCTAAATGTACTTCAAAATATTATTCTCAACCCTAAAATTCCCTCAATTGATTGGCAAAATTAAGTGCTGCATTGATGCCCTGTAGAAAAAAGAGAAGAAGAAACCTAAACAAGCAAAGAAGGATAAGAAATTTAGGCATTTTATTTGAGGAAAGTTTTCCCCATACAAAATCTACAAGTTTGTGTGCACCATGTGTAGCCAATATCATTGCATCGATATCAAGTTGTTGTATCAGATCTCAAGCATTTCTTAGACTATGTTTATTCACATCCCAACTCAACCCAACTTTTTTATAAAAAAATCATTTATCTCTCATCCATATACATAACCTTCAATTTAACTCAATTCCAACTTTATTCACAACTCAACTCAATCCACACATCTAAAGTACTACTATTATTTGTACTTATATCTTCATTTTTTTAGTACAAACTGTTGTGACTTTGGGTTAGGTAGTCAACCCAAGTCATAGTATTTAGTTTTTTTTTTTTTGGTCTTATTATGCTATTTGACTGGGTTGGGTTGGAGAAGGTTACCAATAAACACAGTCTTAGAATCAAGTTATGCTCTCTACACAGTTGCATTTTAGTTCAAACCAGTCAAGAAAAACATGCAACAACTACCATTATGCAAAATATCAACCGTCAATAAACTATGTACATTTTTTGCATTAAAACAAAGACATTTAATTTAGTCTTCATGCCTAAAATAAGATCCAGGAGAAACTCAGTAATAGTCATTACAATATCTGGAGAAGAAGCCAAATAATGTTCTTGAACAAAACGTATACTGGTATGAGGATAAATTGACTCACTCTGCATCACTTGGAAAGCAATGTCCACGTAACATGGATAATATTCTCATCATTACATTCAGAATAAAAGGGAACAAAGGAGAACAATCTAAATTCAAAACAATTATTGATTAGACTCTTCACAAAGATTATTAATAATAGGTTTGAGAATTCAATAATATATATAATGAACATCTTACAGACATTTAATTAGTGTCACATTATCAAATACGCAAACAATGATTCAATCAATAATAATAGATCCTCAAGAAGAAGGGACAACCCTATTTTATTTAAATAACATTAAAAAATTGAAAAGGAATTCATCATTTAAATTTGCACGGGGCAATTTTAATTGCGTACAATATAGCATATACATACCGTGTGGGTTTGCTATCTATCTTTTTCTTTTAAGAATTTGCCGCCTTTGGTTCCTTGCCTCCCGACTTTTGTGTCCAACTTTTTTAGTTGCTGTAATTCTTGAAGCAACTGTTTAAACTTTTATAATTTCTACTAATAACTTAATACCAAAAATCAGGTAATATGGTAATATGGTAAAAGAACCATCTCTTTGATTGCTTCTAACATAACTAATTATAAATTGCAGTACCAATCGTTAAAAATAAAAATAAATTCAAGTATTATTGCAAATTAGCAAGCCCAAGATAGGTGTGTAAGCATACCCAAGATAGATGCTAATCAGGCTTAAAATAAAATTTCTACTCAATACGCAAAAATACACTAATATGACATTGGCTGTAAACATTGTTGGTAATGTTAGCTTTATGTAATCTTACCCCAAGTGATGCAACACAATTTAAAGCTCTGCCTTTGCAGATGAGAATCATAGCTCTAAAGGGAACTACAACATGTTGTTTGGTTACTCATGCATTCACTGCACCCTCAAACAATATGGATATCATTCGAAAAATTTAGAGGACATACAGAGAAGTAACCAAAGAAAAAGTTCAATTTAAGAGAACAAAATTTTCCAAAAATAGATAATACAGTAGCATTTAGCTAGGCAATTAATAAAAATGTGGAAATAAAACAGTGGAACTGTGCGAGATCTTGATATAATGTGAAGCTAGATGAGTAAAATCTCTTGAGAAGTTATAAACTCATAAATTTATATGGATCTAACAACACATTTTTTCAAGTTTCTAAGGATTACTTCAAAATAATTATCACCATCAATCTTCTGGTAATTAGGCCCCTTGCACTCTTGGTAAAGTTTTGAAGCTCAGAAAAATGTTCCAGCAACAGATATGAAGTGCAATTCATTCTTCAACTGATAAAATATTAACATATTCCTAAATCATGAGAGTCAACAAATTGGAGTAAAATATTGTGAACCACACCATTCCGTAAGTTAAATAGTAAAAAAAAAATTTCCAGGTTGTACATCAATTTATAATTATGATCAATTCACACTTATGACATTGAGTCGAGGGAAAAAATATATTCCACAAACCTGGACTTCTTGTTTTCCATGTTGTTTATAACCAAACGCACGCCAACTCAATCCAGTGGTGAAGGTTTGAACTAACATACTCACTTTCAAGGGCCTCTCTGTTTTTACTAATAAAATCTTTTGTTGAGCCCCTGCAAAGTCTGTGAACAAATTGTGCCAACCACATCATATCATTCCATAACAGAAAGGAAATTGATTTTAATTCTCTCAAAAATGTTGAAGCTAGAAGTATACAAAATCAGATACAATATGACTTGTTATATCAATGGTAGGCTAAAATGAAATAGTTATTCCAATCCGGAAATGTATTTTCAAGTTTCAAGATTTGGCATGGGATAAAAATTAGAATATATTATCTTACAAAGATTTCATGTGAATTAAGCGGGCCAATATGAGGAGCCAGGATACCCCGCAGACAAAGATCTTTAAGGTTTCTAAAATTAATTAAAATCAAGATTTCTAACTTATACATCAAAATTGCCTAAAATCAAACATGAGAAACAATTTAGAGCAGCAGTTGACTTAAGAAAAAGTATTTGATTAGATACATTAAATGGATCATGCCATGTTAAGAAAGGAAAAGCTCAATCAGCAATCTACCTAAAAAATAAGTAACATTACAAACAAACAAACAAAGAAGCAAATGAATTACCTCAGCTGGAAAAATTGATCACCGGAACACTATCAAACAATCATTCCAAACCAGTAACTCTGTTCCTCAACCTCATATTATGAGTCTCCTGCCACAAACACATAACCTCCCATTAAATCTTTATATATAAAAAACTATACAGAAATGTAAACAATATCACACCATTTCAAATTTCAATATTTATGCACAACGTCAATACTCATCAATGTACTTGCAGATTATCTCCCTTCACACGCATCCCAACATAATCACTTATAAAGTATTTAGGTACCCAAATGCGTAACCAGAAACATTTAATAAAAAAACTATGACCACTCAATTTCGTCTCGTTCATTTTCATTCATATTGAGTTAAAACCCTAATTCGACAATACCAGTAATGGACAAAGGCCCAACAGTTTGCATTATAATTTTCAATTAATCAGGGCAATCAATCAATAAACCATAGTAAGAAACCATCTCTTGGGAAAGGAGATTGAGGCCGGTTAATTTGCATTGTGCATCGATTATCTCTTGCAGCTTCTCAATCTGATTTTGGAAAAGATTCTTCTGCTCACCCAACAATTCCTGATACGACCTCATCGGGGCAGCGAGTTCCATCAGTTGAGTATCTTTCGAGAAGTCCATTCCTTAATTCTGAATTCCTGATCCAGAAAACATGCGCATTTCCTGTAAACAAAAACCGTAAAAATTAGAGCTAAACTTTTCCTTGGGCGGGGTTAATGAAATGAAATTCAAGGACATGGGAGGTGAATTCAACGCTGCTTATTATTACAGTTCTTTGTCAAGGCTGGCTAACGCTATGGAGAAATTTCATAACAGCGTGGGTTTTTCCTACAGTGGTAAAATTGAGGAGACGAAAAGGATTCTGAAAAAAATGAGAGGATTGAACGATGGCCCGATGGGTGACTCTTTGTTTCAAACTGAGCTGGACAAAAAATTACCCATGTGTCTCAAGTTTGACACGTGTCAAAATATTATTTGTCTCAAATGACACATAATGGAAGATTGGATAGTCTCAAATGACACATGTTAGAAGAATAGAGACTCTCAAAGTACACATGGCGAATGTCGAGTCTATCCTCCTTTTATTATATAAGATTTCAACAGTAGTGATGGGTTCACTACAAATGGTATCCAGAGCCACCCGTCCTCGGTTATAAGTTAGGAAAACCTCTATCGAGATTTTCAGAATTCGCACAAAAAGTTGGAAAATATTCTACACGCTGAATCACGAAAAAGGGAGGTTAGTGAAATTAAATTACAACAACAAATTCGTGGAATCAACATTAGAATGGAGGAGATGATGAAAGGGATAAATGAAAAACTGGAGTAACTTAGCAACACACTCGCTAATGTGCAATCGCAATTGCTAAAGATGAACAAAGAAGACAGCGTGTTCAAAGAGGAACTGCAAAAAAAATGAATTAATCCTTGGAGAAGCTTATTTTTCTGCCAGCGAGGACTGCAGTACCACACTTCAACAAATTTCAGAGCTTACCCGAGGTGAGATTGAGGAAAATCGAGCAGATTTCATAGCGGATCTGAAATTCGATCGAGATCGAAAAGCACACGATGATGGATCGATTCACGCGGTGGTGAATAAATTGGAAGATGTGCATGAGTCAATTGGTGCGGCGGTATCAACAACGTCAAAGGAGAGTAAAGCAGTTTACCTCAGTGTGGAAGCGGCAAAATTTGGGGATGCAAAAGTTTACAAAAAATTCACTGGCCGTGTCATTGCAATTATGCCATCAACTAGACATTGGGTAATTATGTTGCTTCCCTCTAATAAATTTATTGGAGATGAATATTGGCCACACCCTATGATTTTATTGTTATGCTTCTATGATTTTAGATAATTATGTTGATGTAATGTGTCGTGCTCTGGCTACAAGTCGTACCTCCTAGCAAATCATATAGGTGCAAAGGATTGTGAGGTTTAATTTACCTATTGAAATTGGTTATTTGTTTGAGTTGCGAAGACGATTGAGGATTGTGAAGCATTGGGTATATATGGTTTTTGATTTGAGGGCATGTGAGGCAACAAGCAAATCATATAGGTGCAAAGGAATGTACATAAAATTTATGACGTTTATTGAATCAACCCTTTGTTTTCTTAATGTGGAAAACTTGATAATTCCCTCAGTAGTTGAGAGGAATGAAAATTGGAGTGAAATATATGGATTTTACCCCTTGGATTTATCAATGAAGAAAGAATCAACAAAAGTAGAAGAATCATATTCAATTTTGGTTCAGGGAATGATTGAAAAAATGGTACACAAGGGTACAAAGGCATTAGTGATTGAGGTTTCTTCTAATGAGTTAGTCAGGGACCTTACCAGTAAGACTTCTTGGAAGGCAGTGATACAAATAATGTGTTCAAAGGAAGTGAGTTTCAGTTCTTACCACTGCGACTATATGCTTCAATCTATGGATTTAGTAGCACTTTCTGCTATTGACAATGATCAAGTTTATGCAACACATTTATCTTTTGAAGAGATGTTGTTATTAGCCCAAATTGAAGTAAATTTCAGTCTAGCAAATAAGGTGGTAGATGATGAACAAAGCCAGGATACTACATGAGAGTATGGTGTGATTGTGGTGGATACCAAATATAAACTTGGAAAAGAATCTAAATGCACAGTGCTTTTGATTGAAGATTTTCATATTGACAAGGAAATTTTGAGGTTGCGCTTCAAAGAAGTAAAGTTTGATCTTAATTTCAAGAAACAACCGATTGACAATGTTTTCAAAATCAAACAGTTAAGGGTGTTGAAACTAGCAAATTGGGAAGTCTTGGAGTTTATATGCAACACATTTAAGAATTTTGATCCTTGGGGACAAGGATCTCAAAAACGGGGGAGTATTGTCATGTGCATGAGTTAGGAGAATAGTACTCAAGAGTTGCAGTCTCAAACAATTAAAGAGAACATTGGACAACTATCTTTTAAATTACATTTTGTAATAGGATTAACCCATTTGCTTATTATTTTATGTTCTTAGGCCCATTGGTATTTTATCTTATGTGTTTCTAGGTTTAAATAGGAAATGTTATCAATGAAATGACAAGCAAAAAATATTCCTAAAATCTCTTCTCTCTCAATCTTCTCTCTCACACATCTTCTTCCCCTTACAACATTCATCTTCTAAAATTCAATTTCTTCTTGAAAAATTATCATAAAATTATATGGATTTCAAGAGTAGTGATGGGTTCACTACATGTATGTGTCTCAACTTTCCGTTATACACATTCTTTAAAGCTCTACCAATAACAACTTGACAATCACAACCTCATAATGCACCATTACAGAGGGTACTTGTCTGTTCCTAAAAGAAATGTCTTCCATAAAATGACACAACCATTCAACTTATTCACTAGCTAGATCTAAAGCGATGAATTCTGATTCCATTATGGAACGGACAATGTACGTCTGTTTTGTGGATCTCCATACTACTACTCCTCCAATAGTGAACAAAAATCCACTAGTGGAAAACGAAACTTTAGTGTCAGATATCTAGTTAGCATCACTATACCCTTTATGTACAGCTGAATTCCTCGTGTAGTGAAGCCCAAAAGTCAACGACATACTTTAAGTATCTTAAAACTAGAGATGTTTATTCGGGCTGGACTAAATGGGCTGGCCCGATTAACCTTAAAAACATGTAGGCATGGGGTTCATAAATTATAGGTCCGTTTACATTCAAACTTTCTTGACCTGGACTGTTTTAGCCCACGGGCTAAACGTGCCATCCCGCCGGTGTACTGGGACAGCTCGGGCTGTTACCAATTTTTTTAATATACATTTTGACTATTTATTTAGTTTTTTAGGCCATTTGGCCCATGCCAATTAAATAATATAAGGCCCTCACTATATACCCCTCCAGCCTTGTTAAATATACCACCCTTCTTTATTTATTAATTCATTATACATGTTAAATACCCAATTTACCCCTTTATATAATAAGATTGATACACTTCCTCTGAACCCTAAAAAATTAATCTAACCCTAACCCTCATTTTTGCAGCCCCACGGCCCCCACCAACCTCACGGCCACCGCCACTGCCGTCAACCTCACGGTCGCCGCCAACCTCCAAAAAATCATTAACATATTTTTGAAATCACCAAAAAAAAAAAAAAAAACATTGACATATTTTCGACAAACCAGTGTCGATAGACATTAGTTCGATTGACACTGATTTGTCAAAAAACGATTCTTACGTCGCCAAGTTTTAGCCGAGAGAAAAAAAGGAAAAAAAATTGCAATATTTTCGATAAAGAGTGCTCGATAGAAAACACTATCATTGACGAATTGTTGTCGACAATAATATTCCCTATCAAGCACACTTTATCGAAAGGAAAAAAAAAACCTGCTGCAATTAGGGTTCAGGGGAGGAGGCGGTGGCTGTGGCTGTGGCTGGGCGGAAGAGGGGGCGCCGCCGCCACAATTTAAAAAGATGGAGCCGGATCGCAAGGGTCGGGGACGGTGGATGCGGCCGCGCGTAGACGAAGGATATGGGGCGAGCTTGGGGGAGCGGCGGTCGCGCGCAGACGGAGGGGATGAGGCGAGCTTGGCGGAGCGGCGGCGACGCGTAGACGGAGAGGATGAGGCGAGCTTGGCGGAGCGGCGGCCACGCGCAGACGGAGGCGATGGGGCCGCACGCACCCCTGCGCAGGAAAAAGAAAAAGGAAAACAAGAGGAAGATGGGGGCTGGCGGCAGTTATTCGCAACGGAGGAGGAGACTGGTCGAGGCGGAGCTGACGGCGGCGATGGAAGGGACGGCGGCAGTTTGTAGAGGGAGAGAAGTTAGGTTTAGGGTTTTTTATGATGAGGAAATAGAGAAAATTGGAATTAGGGTATTTTTGGTATTTTAGGGGAGAGTATATCCAACAAAATACATTTTAAGGGAGAGTGTATGTATAGAGGGAGTATACTTAACAAGTATGGAGGGGTATATAGCCAGGGCCTAATATAATTCTACTACTATTTTTATTGTTCAAGTGTCCAAGCCCAACCCATCAACAGCCGCCCATTACTCATTATTACTTTAGGCATATGAGTTCCCTCATGTGTATAAGGACCAATGAGTTATAAAATTGTGTTTAAATCATACTTTTGTTTTCTTATTTATCGATCATTAACTAATTATTTATTTTTCTATTTTATTTTTCTTGTTGTTGAGACCATTTGTGACCTTTAATTTTTATTTTAATGTTAAAAATTTATTGTAGCCCGTTAGTAGTCCGTTTAGCCTGTAACCCGCTATAGTTAGAGTTAAGTCTCAACAATTGTAGGACCGTTAAGAATGAATCGGTTAAAGCCCTAACCTAATATACATCTCTACTTAAAACCATTTTGAGAGCCTTCTAGTGCTCATGACTTGAATTAGTTGTAAACCTACTCAACTTGTTCACCAAGCACGCAATGACATGTACAATTTATAATGTACATCACACATCTGATGATTCTGGCATATTCCAGTTGAGCCACTGGTTCTCCTATATTCCTCTTGAAATGAATATTAAGTTCTAGGAGTGTTTTAGCAGGTCGATCGTTAAATGCATTAAATTTCTTCAATAATTTCTCAACATAGTAAGATTGTGTCAAAGAGATTTCATTTGACGTTCTCCCAATCTTAATTTCTAGAATCACATATGCTAATTAAGCTCATGTCTTTCATGCCAAAGGTTTTACTCCACTTAACATGTTTTTCATATTAACTATTGTAACATTCCGAAAATTTAATAAAAGTATAAGGTATTATTTTCTTTAATATAAATAAAATATGATAATACATATTTATATATTAAAGAGATATTATTAATTTAATATATATATATATAGATAGATACGCGTATACATAAGATTTGATTATATAAGATTTGTTTATATACATAAATCATATATGCATATAATATATATGTAATCAGGTTTATTTTTACTATTATTATTATTATTATTTAAACAATTTATCTTGATTAATTAAAACGTTAAATTCTTTAGGTCAAATTTCTCAATTCTGTTACATGTGACTTGAATTTGAGAGTCTATTTTCAATGCTCTTCATTCAAAATTATTCTCTACTAATTTTATCTTAATTCTCTCCCTTATTTTCAGGGTTGCAGAAATCGGTTCTAGGCGTGTGCTATCCGATGCGATTTCATGATGTTGCGGAATTGTATTCACAAAGCAACTCCTTACAAATGATAAATCAAGACAACTAGAAACGCAATGAATTGAAACGTATAAAGAACTCAAAGAAAAACACGGGATTTACGTGGTTCGATCAAATGATCTACGTCCACGGAGGATAGAAGACTCTCTTCACTAATCTCAAATGAAAGTTACAGATTACAAGTATTCACTAAGCTTGATCTCTCAAAACTCTCAAATTCAGTAACCCACAACCTATGCACTAGATGGTGTATTTATAGATGTACAATGCATTGGATAACCGCCACTAACCAACTAACTAACTAACAGAAAAACCAGAATTAACTAACTCTGAAAATCTAGACTTCAGCGGAGTTGTCTCAGCAGACTTGGTTAAGCAGACTTGTCTCAGCAGACTTGTCTTCAGCAGACTTGGCTCCCAACTCTCCTGAACTGACTTCAGATAACTTGTCTAGCAGAGTTGTCCAAACTCATAAGCAGAGTTGTCCAAACTCAATAATTTCAGATTAGTTGACTCCTAATAAGACCACTAAACCTTATCAGTTGAATTACTCCTTAACTCAACTTTGCTGAACTCCAAGATCAGAACAATAGCAACTCTTCTGATAGATAGAATTAGATGACATCCAATATTGCATTAATCCTAACAATTCTCCACCTTAATGCAAGATTGCCTTCTTCCCAGCCCTCCCCAAGGCTGTTTGTCCATTCTCTTCTTAATGAACATCCCAGGTGCTAAGGTTTACCAACTCCATGCAATGGTTGAACTTATTGCTTGGTAATGCCTTAGTCAACATATCAGCTGCATTCTCTTCTGAAGCTACCTTCTGAACTTCAACAATGCTCTTCTCCAAGATGTCTCTAACAAAGTGTAACTTCACATCAATGTGCTTTGACCTCTCATGAAACACTTGATGTTTTGCTAGATGAATTGTACTCTGATTATCACACAGCACAGGAACACTTTTCTGAAATATGCCAAAATCTCTGAGAATGCCCTTCAACCACATTGCTTCCTTCACAGCTTCTGTTAAGGCTATGTATTCAGCTTCTGTTGTGGATAAGGTCACCATAGATTGTAAAGCTGCTCTCCAGGTGATAGCAGTGCCATACAATGTAAACACATAACCAGATAAAGACTTCCTTGTATCTATGTTTCCAGCAAAATCAGAATCCACAAATCCAATCAAAGGTCTCTTGGTATCAACTGATTTTTCAAACAATAATCCTAAGTCTTCTGAACCATTCAGATATCTTAGAATCCACTTTAAAGCTTCCCAATGTAGCTTTCCTGGATTTCCCATGAACCTACTCACCATACTAACAGCATAGGCAAGATCTGGTCTGCTACAAACCATAGCATACATGAGACTTCCTACTCCATTTGCATAAGGAACAGTAAGCATCTGCTTCTTCTCTTCAGCTGTTTGAGGAGATTGCTTGGCTGACAACTTAAATTGCTGGCCAAATGAAGTAGTAACAGGTCTGGACTGGTGCATAAGGAATCTTCTCAACACCTTCTGGATGTAACCTTTCTGGGACAAGAACAGCTTCCCTGCTTTCCTGTTTCTGAGAATATCCATGCCTAATATTCTCTTGGCTTCACCCAAATCCTTCATCTCGAACTTGCTACTCAGCTGCTGCTTCAGCTGGGTAATCTTTCTCATACTCTTGCTAGCTATTAACATATCATCTACATAGATCAGTAGATAGGTGCTCTCTAGATAATCTTGTTTACCAATATATACACATCCATCATATTTGCTTCTTAAGAAACCAATAGAAAGCATGAATGCATCAAACTTTCTATACCATTGTCTAGGACTCTGCTTGAGCCCATACAATGATTTCTTAAGCAAGCATACCTTACTTTGAGTTTCAGGCATGATAAACCCTTCTGGTTGATGCATATATATTGTTTCAGCTAGTTCTCCATGTAGGAATGCAGTTTTGACATCTAGCTGATGTAACTCAAGATCATCTTGAGCAACCTTAGACAAAAGTAATCTTATTGAACAGTGTTTAACAACAGGAGAGAATACCTCATTGAAGTCTATGCCTTCTCTTTGTGTGAATCCTCTTGCCACCAACCTAGCCTTGAATCTGATCTGCTCTCTAGCACCACCAAATCCAACTTCAAGCTTCTTCTTGAACAGCCATCTACAGCTGACCAACTTCTGGTTGTCTGGCTTCTCCACAAGGATCCAGGTCTCATTCTTCTCTAAGGATTGCAACTCTTCTGACATGGCTGCTATCCACTGCTCTCTTTCAGGACTGGTGATAGCTTCCTTATAGTTTCTTGGCTCATAATGCTCCACCTCTTCTGCTGTGATCAGAGCATATGACACAAGATCAGCCTGACCAAACCTAGATGGGGGGTGAATCTGCCTCCTGAGCCTATCTCTTGCAAGGCTGTAATTTCTCAGATCAGCAGGGTTGTCCTCCATGGCCTCATCTTCTGAATGATCTTCTGGATCATCTTCTGGGACCTGTTCTGGAACAACCTCATCAGGGGTGTTGTCTCCTGTATCAGCAAAGTTGTCCACCTCCTCTGGGGTCAACTCTCCTGATGTGGGAAACTCCACCTCAGCTGAGAAACTCTCTTCTGACTCATTTACAATTCTTCCATCTAGGTCATGGGAGTTTCCATTATGAGGATATCCCATTACCTTCTCATTAAAATCAACATCTCTGCTGATTATCACTTTCTTATGACCAGGTTCAAGGCACCACAGTCTATAGCCCTTGACACCTATTGGATAGCCAATGAGTATACATTTCAGAGCCCTAGGCTCAAGCTTATCCTGTCTAATATGTGCATAAGCCTGACATCCAAACACTTTAAGTTTTGAATAATCAGACAACTTGCCATACCAGATCTCATCTGGGGTTTTACCTTCTAAAGCATATGAGGGAGTTTTGTTTATCAAGTAACATGCAGTACATACAGCTTCTCCCCAAAAGCTTTTAGGTAATTTAGCATCAGCTAACATGCATCTGACCCGTTCTAGAATAGTTCTATTCATTCTCTCTGCTAATCCATTTTGCTGTGGATTAAGAGGGACAGTTCTATGTCTAGTAATGCCCTTCTCTTTACAAAATTCATTGAATTCAGCTGATAGATACTCAAGGCCATTATCTGTCCTCAAATGTTTTAAGGACTTTCCTTTCTTGTTCTCTATCTCAAGTAGCCATTCTTTGAATTTTGTAAAGGCCTCACTCTTCTGTTTGAGAATGAACACCCAAACTTTTCTAGAATAGTCATCTATAATTGACATGAAATACTTACCTCCACCAATGGTTTCAGTTCTTGATGGCCCCCAGACATCTGAATGAACATAATCCAGCAGCTCCTTGGTAGTGTGCTCACCCTTCTGGAATGACTTCTTCTTGGCCTTGCCAAGAATGCACTGCTCACAGAACTCCAGGCTTTTGAATGTCTTCTGGTGGAATGCCCCCTTCTTGGATAACTCCATCAGACCTTTCTCACCCACATGTGCCAGCCTCTTATGCCAAAGCATAGCATCTTCAGAACTCATGGTAACATCAGCAGCACCTGTGATTGTCTCACCAATTAAAGAATATAGACCATTAGACTTCTTCCCTTGCATCACTATTCTATCAGCTTTGGTGACAAACAAACATCCTTTTTCAGTCTTGAATTCATAACCCAAAGCATTTAGTGTGCCAAGAGATATAAGGTTTCTCTTCAAATCTGGAACAAATCTGACATTGGTCAGGATCACATGTTTATCATTAAACATCTTCACCCTCACAGTGCCAATCCCTCTCACATTGCAGCTTTCATCATTACCCAACAGAACTGATCCACCATTCATCATTTCCAGGTTTTGAAACCAAGATTTGGTAGGACACATGTGAAATGAACATCCAGAATCCAGCACCCATTCATTAACAAGTTTGCTATCTGTTATGCTCATGACTTCTGCACTATCATATCCTTTTGCCTCTGCTACATCAGCTTTGGCAGGATCAGTAGACTTCTTATGCTCAGGACAGTCTTTAAAGAAATGTCCTTCTTTATGGCATTTGTAGCAAGCTCTGCTCTTGGCTACAAACCCATTCTTCTTTTGATTTGGCTTTGCATGAAACTTCTTGCCTTGCCCTCCTTTCTTGTCATTCTTGAGTTTGATATTAAGACCCTCAGCTTGGTTCTTGGTCTTCTTGGTTGAGTTTGCTACATGTAAACTCTTAGTTTTCAGAATAGACAAGACTTCTTTGAATTTTGCCTTACCCTCCTTGGTAATCAGCAAAGCATCCTTGAAGCTATCATATGAAGGTGGTAAGGACTCCAATAGTAGAAAAGACTTCTTGTGATCATCTAAGGTGACTCCAACATTTTCAAGATCATCAACAGCTTGCATGAACTCTATTAACTGCTCATCAAGGGTCTTATCATCTGTCATCTTGAAATTGTTGAGCTTCCTCTCCATAAACATCTGGTTTGACAAAGATTGTGTCAAATACAGATCATCAAGGGTCTCAAATACAGCAGCAACATCCTTCTCCTTCATAACTTCCCTGAACACATTGTCTCCCAAACTTAGAACAACAATGTTGTAAGCTTTTTCCATAAGCTCTTCTTTCTTGGCCTGGTCTGCATCGGATGCAGCAGGATCAAGAGGAGTGAGGGCCTCTTTCAGCCCATGGTGTGACAGCAGAGCCTTCATCTTGGCTTTCCATAAGCCAAAATCTGTCTTACCATTGAATTTCTCTATCTCCAACTTCACAGAGCCCATTTCTGATTCTTGACTTTATCTTCGACTTCCCACAGACGGCGCCAATTGTTGCGGAATTGTATTCACAAAGCAACTCCTTACAAATGATAAATCAAGACAACTAGAAACGCAATGAATTGAAACGTATAAAGAACTCAAAGAAAAACACGGGATTTACGTGGTTCGATCAAATGATCTACGTCCACGGAGGATAGAAGACTCTCTTCACTAATCTCAAATGAAAGTTACAGATTACAAGTATTCACTAAGCTTGATCTCTCAAAACTCTCAAATTCAGTAACCCACAACCTATGCACTAGATGGTGTATTTATAGATGTACAATGCATTGGATAACCGCCACTAACCAACTAACTAACTAACAGAAAAACCAGAATTAACTAACTCTGAAAATCTAGACTTCAGCGGAGTTGTCTCAGCAGACTTGGTTAAGCAGACTTGTCTCAGCAGACTTGTCTTCAGCAGACTTGGCTCCCAACTCTCCTGAACTGACTTCAGATAACTTGTCTAGCAGAGTTGTCCAAACTCATAAGCAGAGTTGTCCAAACTCAATAATTTCAGATTAGTTGACTCCTAATAAGACCACTAAACCTTATCAGTTGAATTACTCCTTAACTCAACTTTGCTGAACTCCAAGATCAGAACAATAGCAACTCTTCTGATAGATAGAATTAGATGACATCCAATATTGCATTAATCCTAACACATGATAATCGGCCAATATAATCGGTTGGGCGTTTAGACGCCGCCTAGGCGGCTGTTTCCGATTTTTTTTTTAAATTTAAAATTTTAATCCAAAGTATAATACGGCGTAGTTTTGCACCATAAAAAAAAACTATTCACTTTTTAGTTTTTTACAATCGTGTAATTACTAATTACACATTTGGGAAAAACTCAAAAAAGTGAAAAACTAGGGTTCTCTACTTCTTGCGCCGCTGCTCGTCAACACTCCCGATCGCCGGCCAGCCTCCGTCGCCGGCCTGCGTCCAGCGGCCAGCCTCCTTGCGCGCGCAGCCACAGCCACTCTGCTCCGCTCCCTGCGCCGGCCGTCGTCCACAGGTAAATTCTAAATTTTATATATGTGTAATTTTTTATTCCAATTCCCAAAACTCGAATCATCTACCCTTTAGGAGTACATCCAATTCTTGTTAGTTGTTACTGTTAGACGTAATGTTAATTGTTAGTCTTAAATCTTAATAATAGTTATTACTTAGTTATTAGTTAATTTAATTGTTACTGTTAGTCTTAGACTCTTAGTTTTACTGTTTTAGTAATGTAATTAATTAATTATGTAATTAACCTGGGATTTGGTATTTGAGTTGTGTTATTTACTTATTTGCTAACTCGATTCCTAACTTAAATTATGTTAGGAATTTAGGATTCTGTGATGGGTGATGAAAATACTCAAAGTAGTCAAAGTACACTGAAAAGGAAATCGGATGATGTAGGCTGGGAATACGCTGTGATAGTAAATTCAAGCAATATGGATAAGGTAAAATGTTTACTGTGCAATAAACACATATGTGGAGGGATTTTCAGACTAAAGCAACACATTGCGGGTGTAAGGGGAAATGTTGCTTCTTGTCAAAAATCCGAGTTAAAAGATCAGGAGAAGTGCAAGAAGGCATTAGAAGAAGCTCACAATAAGAAAATGGGAAAAAAACAAAGCAATGAAATGTTAAGATCGCACGTGAACATTGTCAATAACGTTGATGGCATGAATATGAATGCAAGTGAGTTTTTGATGCAAGATTCTTCGGGTTCTAAAACCATTGGACCTATGGATAGATTTACAAATCAAATCAATCCCGAGGAAAGCCTAAATCATAGCAAGAAGATGCGTGATCAAAACATAAAAGAGGTGATTTGCAAAGAAAAGCTTGACAAAGTGAAAGAGTATGTTTGCAGATTTGCATACGAAGCTGGAATTCCTTTTAATGTTTTTGAGCTAGATAGTTGCAAGATGATGTGAATTGGGATGTTAATTTGAATATTTGATCATTTGATGTGATGGTGTGAAAGTGAAACATCAAACACAAACATGGGAGTATTATGAATTCTGCTTTTTTTGTGTGCGTTACTGTTATACTGTAATGTTACTGTATTTTGTACTTTTTTTTTTAATCTTTATTAATAATTTTATAATTCTGTATATATATAAAAAAAAAAGGAAAAAAAAAATCGAATCGCCTAGGCGGCTAGGCGCTAGGCGGACAGAAAACGCCCAATTTCCGATTTCCGATTTCTACAACCTTGCTTATTTTACACTCGGTTCTTCCCATAAATTAATGGGATCACAAAATATTTTCACCGTGAAAATAAGTTCTCTATATTAGAAAAATTACTATGTTCCTTTCTTCATTCGCCAAGAGTAACGTGATATTTCATCCATTTGCATCAAGACATTAATTTCACGTGTGGTTTCTTTGCCTTTATTAACTGCTTTATATGAATAAACTGTTTATGTGCGATATGACTTGAATGTTACTGTTTATGTGCATTATGATATTATTTGAATGCAAGTGAATATTGGGTTAGTCTTATGTGAAATATTGCATACATGCATTTCATCCCAATTAGGCAAGTCAAAACCCTAAGTCCAAAAGTCAAATTAAGTCAATTTTAAAAAATTCGCGGGTCATAATCCTGGATCCGGGTTGCCCAGAAAATTCGCTGGTTGCAAACAGGTGGTTTACTACATGACCAAAATATTGTTACTACAAGACCAAAATATTACCACTACAAGGCCAAAAATTTAATACTACATGTCAAAACATTCTGAAAAATTCACCAAAAAATAAAGTCTCCATAATATTTTTGAACATGTAGTAATACACTTTTGACCTTGTAGTAATAAAATTTTGGTCGTGTAGTAACATTGTTTTAGTCATGTAGTAGCCGAATAAGTCAAAATTATTTTAGTAATTTTACCCCCAAAAAATAAGTGTCCAGAATATTTTTGAACTTGTAGTAATACACTTTTGACCTTGTAGTAACAAAATTTAGTTCTTGTAGTAACATAGTTTTGGTCATGTAGTAAAATAATAGTATATTAGAGTGAAAATAAATATTTTAATTTAGGTTGACCCACTTTGACCCGTGTTGACCCGCGTTGACCCGTGTTGACCCACGAATTTTGACCTAATTTACCTTAATTAGTCATATTGCATGTATGCAATATTGCATATAAGTTTTTGCCATATTTTAATGTAAAAGATTATGAAAGGTCAAGGGCTTAAAAGAGGTCCGGGACTGAGGAGAGGTCCTCGGTGAACCCGATATTGAAAATAGATCTTTGGGGGAACCGCCGTGCACAAGAAAAGAACTTGGGGCTGAAAATAGGTTTTTTGAGGGGGGACCAAGTGGAATTTAAAAGAGGTCCTTGGGAAAACCATGAAACAAGTGGAACGTTAAGAGTATGAAGAGTGTCGTATGTGACCTTATGTGAATTACATGTTTATATGCAATTATACATTTTATTTGTATGTCGTATTTAATATTGTCAAAGTGATTTCACTGAGTTAGTGGTTCGCTCATACCACACATTTAACATTTCAGATTGATGAGGAGAGGCGGTGGATGTCATCATATTTTATTTTATGAATTTAAGTAATTAAAATTTAAGTGTATTAATATTTAGACTTTTAAATTTAAAAAATATTTTGAGATGTTTATTTCTTAGAGTCTTTCGCTATAAAGTAAATTTTATTGTTAAATAAATAGTTAGATCTAGTATGGACTCGAGTGCATGTAAAGATCTAGTATTGACTCGAGTGCATGTAAACAATTATATATTGGGGAGAAGGATGTAACATCCCGAAAATTTAATAAAAGTATAAGGTATTATTTTCTTTAATATAAATAAAATATGATAATACATATTTATATATTAAAGAGATATTATTAATTTAATATATATATAGATAGATACGCGTATACATAAGATTTGATTATATAAGATTTGTTTATATACATAAATCCTATATGCGTACAATATATATGTAATCAGGTTTATTTTTACTATTATTATTATTATTATTAATTTAAACAATTTATCTTTAGAGCCTTTGGTTTGAAGAGAAAAATTTGCAAAGTTGTGAAAAATTGAGAAAGAAAAGAGGGACAATGAACCCCAAGATATTATAAAAAGAGAAAAAAAAGAAATTGGCTAGAAAAAGATGCGGAGATGAATGCATTTGAGTTTGGGAGGGTGATTCGGTTGTCAATTGCATAAGATTTCGGACTTTGATAGTTTTGCATGCATTTTCATATTAATATGCTTGATTTGATTGAAGAAGGTATATGAGCTCGTTTTGTAGGAATACGAAGTGAATTGGGCTTTAAAATCGCAAAAAGAGTGTCAATCATCATTGGCACTCATATGAGGTGAAACAATGAAAGATCGGGAGCATGCACGGAAAGTTGAAGGAGAATCGGGACAAAAAGAGATAAAGAGGACGGGCCGGAAGGCCACTCGGCCGGGCCACTTTTGGCCAAAGGCCGGGCAGCCAATTTACCCAAATACGATCCACAAATTTTTGACTCTTCCTTGGGCAGCCAATTTACCAAAATACGATCCACAAATTTTTGACTCTTTCTTAAATACAGTAATATTCACATGAAATATTTCACATAAATGTCTCTCTGGTTATATTTAATTCATAAAATATTTATAAATGTTGATATTAATAATTTATCTTTTTATTGAGTCAATTATATAAAATATCATAACATTTCATTAAATATAAGTAAATGTTGATATATTTTAATTTTACACGAATCAATAATAATTTATTGAACATTCAAATAATAATTATTCATATTACTATTTTGAATATTTTACATATTTATTTTAAGAAGATATTATATTTTAAAATAAGATAAAAATGAAAATTATTAAATTTTTTTAATAATTTAAATATTTATTTAAAGAAGAAATTATATTTTAAAACAAAACAAAAATAAAAATGAACAGCAGCATGTGTTTATAAGAGAGAAAATTATAATTAGTGAAAATGTGTAGCAAAAAAACAGCATGTGTTTATAAGAGAGAAAATTATAATTAGTGAAAATGTGTAGCAAAGTGCGTTGAAGTGATCACTCCCATCCTTATTTCCTTAATCTTATATTCCCTCTCTTATTCAAAATATATGTCATCTTAATTCTAAGCTTATGCACACATATTAAGAAAATAAATTATTTATCTTGTTACCCTTAATTAATGATGGTACATCTCATAAAAAAAGAACACATTTATGTAAATATTTAATAATTCTAAGATTAAATTTGAAAGAAATGCAATTAATTTATATTGAAAAGTATAAAACGACATATAATTTGCAAAGAAAACGAAATGTCAAAACGACCTATAAAAAAAAGAGAAAATCTCAAATGCACACTGTGCACCCAACACGTTTGGTGCACACGCTTAACCGTTTTTTTTTTCTGTTTCTTTCTCCCCTTCTTCGAATCCACGTTTCGACGAAGGTATACCGTAGTCCCTTCCCACCAATTTTCCTCTCTTAAACTCCATATCACTCAATGAAATTATAGTAATTTCTCTTGAATTGTTGTGATTGAGAATTTATGGTCTTTTTTATCCGCTTCTCTTTTGCATAAAGATACCGTAATCGATGATACATATATGAGATCTAGTTGTGATGAATTCGATGATCATTTTGATGGGAAAAAATGCAAAGAAGTTGTTTGTCCCACATCAAGAATTTCTGGAACACTCGAGTGAAGTAGCACTACAAGAAAACTGCAATTTAGCCGCGAAAAAATTTGTCGCTAATTCTAATATTTTCGTCGCTAACGTGAGTTAGCGATGAAATAATTTTGTCGCAGGATTTGTTGCTATACGCCCGTCGCTAACGTGTTTGCGACAAAAAAATTAATTTTGTCGCAAATGCTTGCGATGAAAATTTGAGTTTCATCGCAAAATATTAGCGACGAAAATTTGAGTTTCATCGTAAAATATTAGCGACGAAAATATAAGTTTCATCGTAAAATGTTAGCGACGAAAATATGAGTTTCATCACAAAATGTTTGCGAGGAAAATCAAACATTTGTCGTAAACACGTTAGTGACGGGTGTATAGCAACAAATCCCGCGACAAAATTATTTCATCTCTAACTCACATTAGCGACAAAAATATTAGAATTTTTGTTGCTAATATTTGGCTATGATATCCGATTTACGAATCATTCTCTAAACCCACTTCCGTACTCGACCAACCCAACCCGCACCCACACCCGACCCGCCCCAACCCACACCCGACCCACCCCAACCGAACCAATTCAATCGTTCTCTAAACCCACTTCTGCACTCGACCCGCCCCAACCCGCACCAACACTCGACCCGCCCCAACCCGTACCCAACCCACACCCGCCCCACCCCAACCGACCCCAACTCAACCCGCACCCAGATAACCCCTCCCCCATTTTATTTAAATAAATAATTTTTTTGGTCTTAGTGGGAAATGAGAATTGATCCCAGGTGGATGGCGCTCATAGCTGGGCGCCTACCATTTGGGGAGACAGCTCTTTGGTTCAGTTTTTAATATTAATTATATATGTATTCAATTGTTACTAATTTAGTTATTTTTACTCATTTAATAATTTATTTCACATTTATTAATTGATTAATTTTTAACTTGTAACAACTATATATGTATATATACATGTGTATATATATTGTAATTTTTAAAACAATTCCAATTGTAAAAAATCAATGTTCCTTTAACAATTTAAAAAAATAATAATAAATATTACAGCCAATCTTCATTCTCCCATCTTTAATTATGTTCATCTTCATTTGCACCATCATATTTATAAATATTTTTATAAACATTCATACCAATTTATAAGACATAAAATTTGGAGAATTATTAAACATTTAATTATATAAATCGATTTTCTTGATTTAATAATCATAGTTGATTTAATATTAGCCACGAAATATAATTATCATTGTTGTTCTTATTATTAACAATAAAATAAAATAATTTGATAAAAGTGTAGCGATAAAATATTTTAAT
Source organism: Galeopsis tetrahit (assembly GCA_963675135.1). Lineage (NCBI taxonomy): Eukaryota > Viridiplantae > Streptophyta > Magnoliopsida > Lamiales > Lamiaceae > Galeopsis > Galeopsis tetrahit. The sequence goes on from OY776121.1 coordinate 46,724,242, forward strand.
TTTGTTGCAAATATTAATTCCAAGAAATTAGCCACAAAAAATATATTTCATTGCAAAATAATAGCGACTAAATATAATTTTCATTGTTGTCCTAATTATTAACAACAAAATAAAAGAATTTGTTGCTAGTTTAGCGATGAAATATTTTTATTTCATCGCAAAAAGTAATTTCAATAAATTAGCCACAAAAAATTATATTTCATCGCAAAATATTAGCGACAAAATATAATTTGCATTGTTGTTCTGATTGTTAACAACAAAATGCAGCAATACGTTGCTAGTATAGCGATGAAATATTTTAATTTCATGGGCAAAAATTAATTTCAATAAATTAGCCACAAAAATTTCTATTTCATCGTAAAATATTAGTGACGAAATATAATTTTCATTGTTGTTCTGATTATTAACAACAAAATGAAGCAATTTGTTGCTAATATAACAATGAAATATATAAATTTTGTTGCAAAAATTAATTTCAAGAAATTAGCCACAAAATTTTCAATTTCATCGCAAAATATTAGCAAGAAAATATAATTGTCATTGTTGCTCTGATTATTAACAACAAAATGATGCAGTTTGTTGCTAATAAAGTGATGAAATATATAAATTTTGTTGCAAAAATTAATTTCAAGAAATTAGCCACAAAAATTTCTATTTTATCGCAAAATATTATCAACGAAATATAATTTTCATTTTTGTTCTGATTATTAACAACAAAATGAAGCAATTTGCTGCTAATATAGCGATGAAATATATAAATTTTGTTGAAAAAATTAATTTAAAAAAATTAGCCACGAAAATTTCTATTTCATCGCAAAATATTAGCAACGAAATATAATTTTCATAGTTTTTCTGATTATTAACAACAAAATGAAGCAAATTGTTGCTAATATAGCGATGAAACATATAAATTTTGTTGTAAAAAATAATTTCAAGAAATTAGCCACGAAAATTTCTATTTCATCGCAAAATATTAGCGACGAAATATAATTTTTATTGTTGTTTTGATTATTAACAACAAAATGAAACAATTTGTTGCTAATATAGCAATGAAATATATATATTTTGTTGCAAATATTAAATCTAACAATTTAGCAGCGAAAATTTATATTTAGTTGCTAAAAATAGATTTTAGCAATGAAATTTAGATTTGTCGCAAAATTTTCGTCGCTATTCCCCCCATTTCTTGTAGTGTAGGAAGTTAAAAAAAACTCAATTGTGATGTCAAAAATGACTAATTCCATATGGATGGATTAATTAATTCTGTTATTTTATGAGTAAATTGGGAGTGATTCTTCAAACATGATCCATCTCTTGTAGGTAGCTCATGAATAAGTCCATTCCAATTATTTTGCTTGGAATGTTTTGTTTTTTTTGAAAAGTTGTAGTTTTGTTATTGAAAAATGGTAACTATTATCATTGAAAGTGGAAATTTTGTTATTGAAAAGTGGTAACTATTATTATTGAAAAGTAGAAATTTTGTTACTGAAAAGTGGTAACTATTATTATTGAAAAGTGGAAATTTTGTTACTGAAAAGTGGTAACTATTATTATTGAAAAGTGAAAATTTTATTACTGAAAAGTGGTAACTATTATTATTGAAAAGTGGAAATTTTGTTACTGAAAAGTGGAAATTTTGTTACTGAAAAGTGGTAACTATTATTATTGAAAAGTGAAAATTTTATTATTGAAAAGTGGTAACTATTATTATTGAAAAGTGGAAATTTTGTTATTGAAAAGTGGTAACTATTATTATTGAAAAGTGGAAATTTTGTTATTGAAAAATGTTAAGTGTTAACTATTATTACTGAATTTTCTTTAATAAAAATGGTATTTAAAAACTGTGAAATGGTAAAGTGGTAATAATTTTTTTTAATAAAAATAGTATTTAAAAAATTAATTACTGTAAAGTGGTACTAAATTTTTGGTAATTAAAAAAATGAGTTCACAAAATTTCAAAATCATGACATCATTCTTAACTTGGATGGCAATAACCGCTACACTAACAATTAATTTGTTGTTAATTTTTATTTTTCCGTGCACACTAATGCACAGGAGACCAACTCTAAAAAGAATAGGAGTGAGTATTCAAATTAGTTGAAAAGTGATAAGATTTAAGTTTTTAACCGCTCAAAATTCTTATATTTATTTTGATATATTTTAATTTTACACGAATCAATAATAATTTATTGAACATTCAAATAATAATTATTTGAATTACTATTTTGAATATTTTACATATTTATTTAAAGAAGATATTATATTTTAAAATAAGATAAAAATGAAAATTATTAAGTTTTTTAATAATTAAAATATATTTTAAAACAAAATAAAAATGAAAATGAATAGCGGAACTGAGGGTAGTATTTAAATTATTAGTGGGTGATCTCACAATTCACGATGTTGATGATGAGAGTAGTGTTTAAATTATTAGTCGGTGATCTCACAATTCACGATGTATTGGATGTAAAAAAAAGCATGGGTTTATGATAGAGAACAATTATAATTAGTGAAAATGTGTAGCAAAGTGCGTTGAAGTGACAACTCCCATCCTTATTTTCTTAATCTTATATTTAAATTAGTTGAAAAGTGATAAGATTTAGGTTTTTAACCGCTCAAAATTCTTATATTTATTTTGATATATTTTAATTTTACACGAATCAATAATAATTTATTGAACATTCAAATAATAATTATTCATATTACTATTTTAAATATTTTACATATTTATTTAAAAAAGATATTATATTTTAAAATAAGATAAAAATAAAAATCATTAAGTTTTTTTTAATAATTTAAATATTTATTTAAAGAATGAATTATATTTTAAAACAAAATAAAAATGAAAATGTATAGTCTTTAAATTAAATTATTAGTGAGTGATCTCACCATTCACGATGTGAGAGAGTAAGACTAGTCTTTAAATTATTAGTGGGTGATCTCACAATTCACAATGTATTGGGATGTAAAAAAACCTGTTATAGAGAGAACAATTATAATTAGTGAAAATGTGTAGCAAAGTGAGTTGAAGTGATCACTTCCATCCTTATTTCCTTAATCTTATATTTAAATTAGTTGAAAAGTGATAAGATTTACGTTTTAGTATCCACATACCCCTTTTTCATATATATATATATAGTCTGTCATTCATATCAATGAAACCCTCCTTTCTTTGAATGCTCTTGCATTGAGTGAGTTGAATGAGATGATTGATTTAAGAAGAATGAAATTATTGTTGGTTTTGTATGTGTATACGATGTGAATTGCAGCCAAAGATGATTTGCCGAAAATAAAATTAATTTAGCTAGGAAAATTCATGTTAATACTAATAAATTTTTTAATGGTTTTCTTGTATAAATTCATAGAGATCCGGCAGTTCATTCTTGGCTACATTTCATTCTGGTATTTACATGTTAGATCTATGATGAAATAAGTTTGTACGGAAGTTGAGGAGATTATTGTTTGTATGGAAGATAAGCTCAGAGTATTTTTTTTAATTTGGTTGAGTTCAAGTTCAAAAGAATTGAAATCAATTTGAACTTAACCCTACCCTCATATACACCGCCGAATCAAGTTTTATTTTTTCAATGATTTTGCAGATAAATACAATGAGTTGAGTTATTTCAATATCTAACAATTCTATTACTTTGATCATTATATATTTTGATAACAGGGCTCATGTACACTGATGAATGATACTCTTCTTCTGCAGCTTAGCTTCTTCTTCTTATCTTGCATCATGCTAAAATAGTACATACCTCCAAGACATGCTTTCCAACATGCCCCTCCGCCGTTTGCCGGATTCTCGCCACCGCATCTTCCGGCGACAACCCCGGCTCCAAAACCCTCTCCCTATGCAATCTGCCTAGCTCCTACTAATTTTTCCAGTTTTATGTATATAGGAGCAGTGGCAAGGTGACAAGGGAATTCTTTTGTTTAATTTAAGAATGTGAATCCAGCTTTGTTGAAGGTTTAATTTCCAATGCATCAATATCAGTTCGTGGAAGTGGATTCCAACACTAACATGATTGGTGTAGTCACCCCTTAGATTGCATTCCATCGAAGCTATAATTTCATTCTCTTTCGATTTCAACTCTTTGTATATAGCTACTCAAATTTAGTAATGCCTTTTCATTTAACCTTTAAAAATAAATGAAATTACAAGTGTCCTAATGACTTATTCACCTTATACATAATACTAATGGGGATATTACAATGAAATATTGGAATTACAAGTGTCCGCATGTTGTCCTCATACTGAAAAGCACATTAATTTTGCTATAAAAAGGAAGGATGTCTCCTCCATAAATTGAACTCAGGCACCTAGGCGCCAATTTGTTATTGACTCGCCTTTTTTGTTTTAGTGGTGATATATATAATTAGTCTTGAAAATACGTACGCAAATGGAAGAGAAGAAGAATTGTGAAGTGAAAGCAAAATTAATCGAAAAATGTCGATATTACAAGAAAACTCATAGCACTATTTATTAATATTGAAAAACATATATACTAGGAGAAAATCAGTTGAATGCCCACGAGTGGTCATTGCGAAACCGCTCTTCTTCTTCGGGGGTGAAATCGTTCTTTATGTTGAATGTTTTACGAATTTCTTCTAGACTCTTCCCCTTCATCATGTTTGCAATTGTTTGGCTCAATAGGTCAACCAGGCCCCTAAGGCCCAATTTATGTGCACCCTAAATCAAAATTAAATAAATTCATGTAATTAAAAGGAGCTATATATATGGAAAAGGCAGGAACATATATACATACCAAAAGGATATTAAACATCATGCTCTGAGGGAGCTTGACAAATCCATCATCAAACGACTTCAAGTTATCGTCGTCATCTGCGTTGGTGTGGCGGTCGCAGTATGCAAAATAAAAACTGTTTGGTTGGTTAGCCTAAATAATAAATATTGTGGCCGGTTTTCAATTTTAATCAAACAAAATATTTTTCCTTTTTTTCCATTCATTCCCGGCCAGTAATTCATTGGAAGAGCACATGCAATACATAGACAAATTAGGAGTAAACTTCAAAAGAATTTAGAGGATTTATGACTAAAATACAAAGTATCTGAGAATTTTGTTTAGACTAAGCAAATGTGGTAAAGTAACATGACATGAAGAAGCTGGATAAAATCGAAAAATGTCATGACAAAGCTACTACAGTACTACTATTTATTATTGAAATTGGATCGATCACTGGAATACCCACGAGTTGTCATTGCGAAACCGCTCTTCGTCTTCGGGGGTGAAATCGTTCTTTATGTTGAACATTTTACGAATTTCTTCTGGACTCTTGTTCTTTATCATGTCTGCAACTGCTTTGCTCAGTAGCTCAACCAGGCCCACAATGCCCAATTTATATGCACCCTATATTTATTAATTAACTTGTAAAAAAGAGTAGTTAAAAAAGAATTAAAATGCAATTAATTAATTAAGGAAGATGCATACATACCCAGAGGATATCAGAGAGCAGGGCGTGATGCTGATGCTTCTTGACAAATTCATCATCGAACGACTTCAAGTTATCCTCGTTGTCGTCGTCGTCCTTGGCGTGGCGGTCGCAGTATTCAATCAACTCGGCGAGGACATGGCCTCTGATTTCATCAGCCACAGGGATATTGCTGGTTTCATCATCACTAATCAAGTGCTTAATATTTTTCATTTGGGATGCAACATCCTTACTCACCTCAAATTCACTACCATCTTTGCACTTCAAAATGATCTTAATGCCATCAATCTTAATGTCTGCAACTGTTTGGCACAATAGGTCAACCGACTTCAAGTTATCGTCTTCGTTGTCGAGGGGTGCCTTGGCGTAGCGGTTGCAGTATTCAAGCAATTTGGCAAGGACAGGGCCTCTGACTTCATCAGGCACAGGGATGATGGTTTCATGAGCATCATCTTTAATCATCAAGTGCTTGATATTTTGCATTTGGAATGCAACCTCCTTACTCACTTCAAACTCATTACCATCTTTGCACTTCAAAACAATCTTCTTGTCCTTTAACATGCCTGCAACTTCTTGGCACAGTAGCTCAACAAGGCCCCCCATGCCCAAAATATGTGCACCCTACATAAAATTAAATAAATTCATGTAAAAAGAGCTAGCTACACACATATATATAAGGAAAATAATGGAATATACCAAAAGGAGATCAAAGATGACGCCCTGAGGGAGGTTGAAAAAATCATCATCAAACGACTTCAAGTTATCCTCGTCGTCGTTGCCCTTGGCGTGGCGGTCGCAGTATGCAATCAACATGGCGAGGACAGGGCCTCTGACTTCTCCAGGCACAGGGATGATGCAATCAACATCTCTAGTGATCAAGTGCTTAATATTTTTCATTTGGGATGCAACCGCTTTACTCACTTCGAATTCACTACCATCCTCGCACTTCAAAACAATCTTAATTCCACTCGGAATTGGCAACGAACCCATCAATCCCCCCGGATATCTAAACAAGAGACAGAGAGAAAATAGAAATTAAGGCTTGAAAGTGAGTGATGAGTCAAAATGCATGTTATTTATAGAAGAAGGGGGAGGTTTAGCAGTTATGAGTATATAGTTATATTGGTTAGCTGGAATTAATCATTTAAAGAGACAGTTAATTAGTTTGTTTCAATAACATATCATAACAGAAAATATATACTATAGGGGAATTAATATTTTCAAAAAGTCGGTCAAAATAACCATTATTTAGTTTTTAGAATCTTCAGAACAATTAGTTTTTGGTCATGTGCTCAGCAGGTGACCCGATTGATTCATGCAAAGTTGGTGATAAAAAATGAAGTTGTTCTAAGGATTCTATCTACTTTGGAATGATATTGACACATATACAAAATAATTGAGACTAGATTCATATGTTTATCTTTTTCAGTACCGGCCATTTTAAAAAAGGTGGAAAGATACGGGACGAAAAAATATTTAATCCCCAATTCGAATGCCCATGTGTGTCCTTCTATGTAGTTTTCATTTTCTGAATGTCTCAAATTATAGTTACATTTCTCTTTTACTTAAGTAATAAATGCTAATATATATATATATATATAAAAGTTCAACTCAAATGATATACAAGAAAGTCAATGTAAGATTCCTCAAATTGTACTCAAAGGATCAACATTAAGAGACTAATGATCAGGACATAAGAGCATCAAAGAGCAACTAGCTAGCCAGAGTACATCTAGCCTGACTATAAAGCTCATAAAGATGGAAGATCTCAAAGCATTTAAAAGAAAGACATAAAGAATGCTCTCTTATGTAGCAGAGAATGTTTAGAAATTATGTTCCAACTATCCATTGGAGACACATGTCCAAGATCATTGAGATCAGTGCAAAAGCTGACTAAGAACACAACACATTCCGACAAGCCACCACATCAATCAAGACTTTATATTGTTCACTGATGAAAATAAAGTCAATTTTATAAAATGGAAGTTGCAAAATAGAAAGTTTGAATTATGCCTCTCTAACGGACAAATGTTCAAACTTCTCTATAAATACAGAAGTATTCAAGCTCTCACAAGTACGGAAAACTCAAGCAATCAAGCTCTAGCTATCAAGAATTCAAAAACTTACATTCAGAAACACAACTATCATTGTTTCCCTTGTGTTTCAATTTCATAGAGCTTAAAAATCTTTTGTACACAGAAATTAAGCAAAAGCCATATCCTAGCTTAGAGAGATATCATATCCTTTCAATTGTACTTTATTGTAAATCATATCCCACCCAATTGGAACCAACTCCAAACTCAATCGTGTTGAAAATGTTGTAAGTGAGGAGAGTTGTAGAAGAGAGCAATTAAGCTATGAAGTGTTACTTCAGCCTAAAGCTCAAGAAGAAGATTGAGTACTGAGACTCAAAATTTCTAAGGATCAAACACTTAGAAGAAGTGCTCTTGATTAGTGCACTATGACACTATATAAAACAAGTAATTCAAAGAGATGATGAAATATTCTGTTCAATTAGGGAAGTGGATGCATGAGCTTGAGTCTCCGAACCACTATAATTTATGTGTGTTATTTTCTTTACTTTCAGTACTTTATCATTAGTACACTTATGAATAAATTAAAATAAGGGATTTTGATTTAGGATTTCAAAATCCACCCTATAAATACCTATAAACCCTATAAAAGTCAACCCTATAAATACCTACAAACCACCTATAAAACATATAATCCTATACTATAAAGTTAAATCCTACCCTACATAAATCTCAAAACAAAATATGGCCCTCTCATACTGAGGGAATTGGAGAGGGAAAAACCCTCGCCAATGAATTTTACGAGGGAAAGAGTCTCTCGACAAAATGTTCCTCGGCAATTGTTTCCCGAGGGAATCTAAAAATCCCTCAGGGCATGTTTGTTTTGGGATGGGAAATCTGGATTTGGCATTTCGAAACTCCACCCCCGTTACACTTTGGGATTTTGATTTAGGATTTCAAAATCCCACCCTATAAATACCTATAAACCGTATAAAAGTCAACCCTATAAATACCTACAAACCACCTATAAAACATATAATCCTATACTATAAAGTTAAATCCTACCCTACATAAATCTCAAAACAAACACAAAAAGCATTAGGATTTTGAAATCCACTAGATTTTGAAATCCGGATTTCAAAATCCTCAAAATCCCAAAACAAACATGCCCTCAGGAATACCGAGCACATTTCCCTCGGGAATACCGAGTATTCATTTCTCTCGGCAATTTTCCCGAGGGATTTCCATCGCCATTTCCCTCGGGAATACCGTGCATTGATTTCCCTCGTCAATTTTCCCGAGGGAAATCCCTCGCTGAAAATGCCGACATTTATTTAAAATGCAGTACATCCATGATTGCCATTAAACATGCTCATTTCTTCTTTTCTAGAAATTCAGTGATTACTAAAATTAGTATTCCAGAAAAACCGAATGCACCCAAAAGTCAAATGTAGCATTGTAATGGCAATAATTCAAGTATTCAACTAAAGATTTAAAAGGAAACAAAAGTCAAATACTCCGAAATCAAACATTTCCGCCACATTGATTGACATAAGCCTTTACAACAAAAGATCAATCATTGACAAAATTCAAGCTCGAGAAGTATCCTTCAGTTGATACATAACTCCAAATGTCCTAAATCCGAAAGCTAAATCCAGAAAAAGCTTAAATGCTAAAACGGAAACATTACCTCCCACGAGTGCCGAATCTTATTACAGTTGTTTTAGTTTCAGTCTTCTCCTCAACAGCGACCGAAGCCCTTGTCACGGCACTTCTACCGCGCACGAAATGGAGCATATCACTTCATGGCTCCATGGCTCCATCAATAAATGCAATGATCACTAGACAAGAGTTTCTATAAGAAGGAAACCTTATTACCTTGCCAAGTGCAATTAATATGTGTATAAAGTCTTTGCCTTTGATATATGTTTTGAAGAATCATCGCAACTCCTTGCATGATAGCCCATTTCAGGAACAGTTGGATGCCCCTCTGCAATGATCATTTCATTTCCCAATCATACGATATATATAGAAGAGCAAAAGAAAAAACCAAAGAGAAAAAAATATATATATGATGCATAAAGCACCTGTTTCTGAGCACAATCAGGCCCTATCTCTATCTCCCGGGTGAGACTAATGAGAGCCATTATAGCAAAATAATGATGTTTAATCCACCTGAAAAGTAAAATCAGGATTTGTTTAAACTAGCTACATTTTTAATACATCTTACTGCTAAAAAATATGCATATTCAAGATAGACACACAGAGAAAAAAATATGAAAACTGAATTGACACAGAAACAGTTAAATTGAGATTTTTTTCCAATAATTAGTTAGCAATGCTTAACAACATCTAAGTCAATGACCAAGAAAGATATAGTATTTAATAGGTTATATAGGACTATGCTTGAGGGTTAACCTCAAAGAAGACTCTCATCAAGCAAAACTCAATATCTTCTTCATAAACTTATTGGACAGACAGACATCAGATTTCATCTCAACATCCACACTGCATGCTTTTCACCAAACTAAAGAAATACTCCCCCGACCCACCATAAGCTTTCTACTTATTTATTTTGGACGACCCACCATAAGTTTCTCATTTTCTTATTTGTCAAAATCCACTATATCTCTCTATCTTTTTTCATTCCTAAATATCTCTACCTTTTCTATTTCATACTTCTTCATAAACTTATTGGACAGACAGACATCAGATTTCATCTCAACATCCACACTGCATGCTTTTCACCAAACTAAAGAAATACTCACTCCATCCTGTCATAAGCTTCCCACTTATTTATTTTGGATGACCCATCATAAGTTTTTTATTTGGCAAAATCCACTATATCTCTCTATCTTTTTTCATTCCTAAATATCTCTCTACCTTTTCTATTTCATACTTGTCTCTACCTCAACTGCTCAATATTTCTTAATTTTCGTACAAAAAGCAAAATGTAAGCTTATGGCAGGACATACGAAGTATAAATATGCAACACATCAGGGAACCTGAATTACATTAACATCAGCTGTACAGTTTCAGATAAGGACCAAGGCACCTTCATATATATCCTTTATCCTCTCAACCAAATTTAATACATCAGTTTATAATCTATTCTATGAAACAGCTTCTTCAACAACAATCAAAGACAACATGATTGTTGCAGTGAATAGATATTTATTATGCATATCAAACTACACCTCAATTTCCAAGCCAAACTAAGATTACTATCACTTAGGGCGTTAGTGCAGTATTTTATACTACTGTCATCCAATAGGATATAAAGAACAGTGGCCATTACATCATATCTCAATGTCTAATTGTTTAATTCAGCCGCCTACCCCATTTTACATTATTGTATTCTTATACGTCCCTGCTTTCACTTTCATCAATTGAGACAACTCCAACTTAAGGATTAAACTACCAAATCTGAAATCAATTCTCTTAAGAGATATATGTCTATTGAAATCTGTAAGAGCTAATGAAATATTTCATTAAAAAAAATATCAATCAATAATTCATTAAAATGCTAAAAAGACATTTTATCTAAGCGCCAAACCTGTACATGTGTACAGGTACAACAACCAAGCCTGAAACTGAAAGAGGACAACAGGTTCAGGGGTATAAATTTGGGACAATAAATAAGCTGAAGATGCATATTATGAACTACAAGGAAAGAAAATCAACATCTAATGTAATACCTGGTAAAGTTGAACAGGCAATGCAGGTAGACATCCATACAAAATCCAAGACCTTAATATAAGCAGCAGAGATGGAAAACAGAGGAATAAGTAAGTTGTTCTATCCTGCCAATAATATGGAGAAATGTTCAAGCATAAGGAAGCAAACACTTTTCATCGATTAATAAAGTAAAGAGTTGCAACACTCATTACTTTGTGGCCTAAGCTCATAGCTAAGAACACATAATTTCTTACATTAAATTACCCATAAATATCTGATCAAATAGATCACATAATAAATAAAAAAACAGTAAATAGTACCCTCAATATCTTAAGCAAAAAAGCATAAATTAAGAGTAGGATATGTGATCATAGTCTGAAGTTATTGTATTCCTCTTTCACTTTGAACTGCACATCTTTCCTATTTTCCCGCACATTAATTGGCCCCAAAAAACATCCTCAAAAACTTCCCTACATTCATAAAACAATTGAAATGGTATCTCAATCCACATACACAGCACACAAATCCTGTAATAAACAAAAAAGAAAACAGCAAACCATGAGATTTGCTTGGAAGGTACGCCGCCGCATCTCCTTCACTCAATATATATCTCGCTCTCACCAACTCCTCTTCCAACTTGCAATTCAAAGGGAATACAAAAACATAAAATGTCAATAAACAACTTGCAGTTTCAACAGCATGCGTGTGCAATACGAATATAGGTTATAACTGTACTTTATCGTCGTGTTTAGACCTGCGAAGGGAGCTGATGCGAGAATCAAGTGATGCGAAGCGCGTCTTCTTCCAGAGAGATGCGGAAGACGAGCGACGACGCCGTTTCCTGCAGCCCCTTTGCTTCCTCCGCAAGCCTGGATGCTTCGCCGCCGACTGATAATGATTCCTCCGGCGAGTCCCCCATCGAATGATGCTGTCGTCCGATCGATTGAATTGCTATCTCCAACTGAGATTGTTTGCTTTTCAATTTTCCAAATTAGGATATGATTCTCCTAGAATAAATTGGATTTTTTTTTTTTTACGAAAAATTGGATTTTTTTAAAAAATGGAAATTGGGTAAAACGTAGAGTAGATAATGAGGGGTCAGCACATAGAGACAAGTGGAGGAGAATCTGGAGATACTCCCTCGTCCACTTGTTATTAAAAAAAGTGATTAAATAATAGATATAGAAGTGATGTGATTGGAAGAAAGAGATAGAGAGAAAAAGTAAGATATAAAATAATACGTAAGAAAATATACTTAACAAAAAGGATATGGGAAGTTTATAGGCGTACGGACCAAAATGGTAAAATGAAAAGTTATAGGCGGACTTCTCTTTCATCTTACTTTTTCATTAACTTGATTTTCACCCGTGCAATGCACGGGTCTGTTTTAATTTTTTTATATGTAAACGAATAAATGTACATACATAATTTTATATAGATATTTTAAAATCTCTAATAGAAAGAGTTTAGAGTTGGTCTTGCTATTATTGTCTTTATATTTTACTAGTGTAAGACCCGCGAATTTCGCGGGATTGAAAAAAAAATTATATTATTATTTAATAAGATTTTATATAATTTATTATTTTAAAATATATTTGATGATAATTCATGTCATCTTTAACGTGAAAATGAACTCAAGTTAATATGTTAGTTTGTAGGAGTGTTTTAAAAATAATATGAGAGCATTGGACTATTATATCCAAAATTAAAATGAATGCAAAATTATATCCAAAATTATATAGTATATAAGGACATAAGTTAAATTCTGGTTTAATTAAACACAAAAACTTATATGCAATATTGCATACATGCATTTCAATCATTTACACACATGTTCTTTATAAATACACCCACAAACTTAATTCACACACATTTTTTATAAATACACTCACAAGATTAATTCACACACACATTTTTTATAAATACACCCACAAACTTAATTCACACACACATTTTTTATAAATACATCCATTGACAACTCAATTCACACCCACATTTTTTATAAATGCACCCACTGATAGAAATTGAACATGGTCGTCTTCTCCGAGCAGTTTTCGGTCACCTCAGACCGCGGTCGGACGCTGCAATTTACGATGACCTTAATCCTTAAATATTTTATATTTCTTTAAATATTCTTTAATACTAATTATTATGGGTCAATGTTATTTTGTATTACGTGCAATAATATATCTTACTACATGCAATAATATATGTTACAATATATTATAATGTGGGTTACTTAATCAATAAAAAAAAGAATCAGTATTACTATATAAAATTGTGTTATTACTACATGTAATAATTTCTTTTACTACATAAAAAATTATATGTTACTACATACTAAAGTTTGAATTACTACATTGAATAGACGTTTGTTACTATATGTAACTTTATCAAATGATCTACTCCCTCTGTCCACCAAAAGTGTGCTCACTTTTTTTTATATATGATTTTAAAAAAATCATATTTTATTTATAAAGAATATATTTAATATAATGAGTAAAAAATATATTTGGTAGATACTCAATCTTGTTAGTAAAGTAGAAAAAATATTCAAAAGTTAACTATTTAAATAGAATAAGCACGTTTTTTGTGGACCCAAAAAAAGAAGTGAGCACACTTTTGGTGGACGGAGGGAGTAATATTTTTCGCATCATCCTGCAATAAAACATTTTGTATTAACATTCGATAATATATGTTACTACATATTATAATGTGATTTACTACATCAATAAAAACACTAAAAAAAACGTGTTACTAAATAAAAGAATTTGTATTATTATATAAATAGTTTGTGTTATTACTACATAAAATAATGTGTATTACTACATATTACAATTTGAATTACTACATTTAATATCCCGCGGTCGACAATAAAATAAAAGATAAAAAAATCACAGAAAAGAGTAAAATAAACGGATTAAAAATTTCGAATTAAGCTGTCAGTGGGTGTATTTATAAAAAATGTGTTTGTGAATTAAGTTTGTGGGTGTATTTATAAAAAATGTGTGTGTGAATTAAGTTTGTGGGTGTATTTATAAAAAATGTGTGTGTGAATTAAGCTTGTGGGTGTATTTATAAAGAACATGTGTGTGAACATCTGAAATGCATATATGCAATATTTCATACAAGACTAGCCCCTAAATAAAATGAGTACAAGTTGATCTTGTTTAAAATTATTGAATTTGTAAATATTATAAGTGGGTAAACAACATTGGTTCTGCTCTTAACTCACAGTCGATATCATGGATAAAAACTGGTTTTGAAAGAAACAATCCTACAGTGAAAAATAATTGTCCTTCACTTTTGTTTATTGTCATAGCAAAGTTGTAAGAGTCATTTGTGGGATGTGCACTCTACTCTCAACGTTTCTTCTAAATATGATTTTTGTCCTCAAGAATATGTTTTCTATCCTTGTTTATTTTTCTTGGGTACACCTATCTTGAGAATAAGACGATGATTAAGTAGTCAATTGAGTTCAAATAATCAACTGAATACAATTCGACATTATCAGCAAAAAACGTTATTTTATAAAAATAGTAAAATAGAAAAGCGCAACATGTACAAAAAGAAACATGTAAGACCTTAATCATAGATTGAATCAGGTCAACGTTTCACAAACACAATAAAAATCGAAAAAAAAAAAAGGTTCTTGACATTGAACACCGATAACAATAATCAAAAGTGTCATTGAACACTGATCACAATTCACAATAATCAAACTTTTAATTCTGGGAACCTTTTTTTCTAAAATACAATGAAGTCTGCAAAATATTTTTTAAAATATTAAATCTTGTAAACAAATGAATAAAAAAGAGAAGTTAGGATATACTTATAAAAAATTATCAAAATTAAGGAATATATGAAACATTATTAAGAGAACAAATATGAACATTAAGAAACATATGCAATATTGTTAAAGAAAACAAAAACAAACCAATTATTAAGAGATGAAATTTATAGTCCTTTGTAGAAGTTTGTAAAATAATATAGACGTAAATGAAGTATTTAGAATAATTATTAAATAAGAGTTTTATAGAAAATTTCTCAGCCATTTAATTAAAACAATCTTCAATTTGTAAATATTTAAGTACCTGCACTTGTCAGCATTTATAGTGAATCGACTCGTGTACAAAGAATTTGACAATGTTTTTCCTAATTTAAAAAGGTTGAAATCGTAAATAATGAAAGTAAGATTAATAAAAATATTATGCATATACAATAAAGAAACCTTTATGCCTCCTTTGAACTCCAAAACAACTCCAAAATAATTACTATGGATTGTGATGGGTGATTGTTTTGGTAGTGAAGTAGGGGTTCGTAATATCCCTTTCCAATTCCAAAGTGTGCAACTCCTCCTTGACTAACAAAAGATGATACCATAAACGTAAGAAGAAACAATTTTGTGTAAATAATTTGTGATCTGAAAAAATTAGTATAGAATGGAGTACATACTTTTTAGTCTGCAAACGTAAAAAATGTCCACAACGAATTCTATAATATCTTCAAATTAAAAAATGAATATTGCAACAATATTTAGAGTTGGTCTTGCTATTATTGTCTTTATATTTTATTTGTTTACACATTTTTTTTTATCTTTAATAGTACCTACTCTTGACAAAAGTTTTTTATTTTTGGAATAAAAATATTGCAACAATATACATATATTAACTAAAATAGCTGCTAATTTAAGGGTGATTAGGATAACAAATGCCAACTACTTAATGAATGAGGTTTCAATTATTGATTATGTGATTAATAGAAAGGAATAAATAAATAAATACGAAGCTTGCACAGGCAGATAAGGAGGCATTTTTAAATACTTATTGAGATTTCAGTCAAATATTTCTAGCCATCAGCCCAGCATCCACTACTACAAAATTGAGCTTGGAGAGCTTTGAAAAAGGGCCTTTGAGAGCCTTTAAAACCGCTCTCCAAAATTGATTAAATATTGATTATAAACTTCAAATATTTCTAGCCATCAGCCTTTCTTTGAGGTTTCAATCAATATTTGTTATGAACTTCAAAGAAAGGCCGCACATATTAATCAATATTTGTTATGAACTTCAAAGAAAGGCCGCACATATTGAATATAAAGAAAGGCCTTCAATTTCTCTTATTTTGGAATCTTTCTGCATAGATAATTAATAAAAGTTTCAAATGGAAATTACATCTCGAGATGCATGTTTATGATGTGGGATCTCTATAAAATCCAGGCATAAAAAATGCTCAATTTTTTCTGAAAAACTTGCATATTTCTTCAAATTAGTAGACACAAGGAAGTATCAGTGTGAATTAATTGATCCTTGAGTGGAGCTTTTTGTGTTGGTGTTGGTGCCCAATAAATCACATTAATTAGTAACTAAGGTAGTTGTTAAATTTCTTGTGGACTCTGATTCTCTGAAATATGTAATTCTAGATATGTCATGTTAGTATATGAAAGAACTTTAGCCTGGAGGCTATGATGAAAGAATTTTATCTCATCTAAAAGTCCGAACTTGTAGAAATCGAGGTTGAGAATTGACTCTTCTATATTAGTAATTCGTAATAGTATAACTTATCCTTCTTAGAGGCATAATTTTTTCGTTTAAATGCTTCAAATCTTTCTTTGATAATATGTATGCATATAATCCTTAATGTTTGAATCCTAACTAACCTCCATTATGACGACGTGCTACACTAGATGTTGTAGCTAACATCAATATCAGATTCAATATTTTGATGATCTCGTGTTTGCTTAAGTGGAAGATAGCTAACACACAACTTATCCTAAAAGGAAAGAAGAAAATCAAGCTAATGTGTCTATATATTTGCATACTTCCACTTATGCACCTATCTATTTTCTCATTGCAAAGGCTCTGAAAATTCGATGTAGAGGACCAAACAATGTAACACCAACATCATTGTATCAGGGCAATCTCTATTAGCCGATACAAATAAGTTATAATGAATAAAATGATTAACTTCTAATTGTAAGAACTAAGAAAGACATAACTCAATATAGACAAAGTAATGCGAGAGACGGATCCAAATTATAACAATAGTATTTTACTCACATATTAACTACATCAACATGATTTTTTACTTCTGACTATTGATGGATTTAAATGATCTCACGTCTCACGTGCAAATGTTAACCTTAGATTGTGTTGTGAGCATCCTGTCTGCAGAATATTGTCACATTTGTGTTAAAAATATCCTCAATTATAAATCTCACAAATCTGCCCTCCTTTTCCCTCCATAATTCAGATTATATAATAGTCTGATCAATTGTTGTCTCGGAAATCCCTTCCAAAATAACATACATCTTTTGTAATTTTTTGCTCACCACGGGCCTCTTCACATAAAAATCATATTTTCAGTTTCTTAATATCAAACACTGGAAATAAATTCAACTTTTACAGAAAACCAAAGGTACAAACTCATTATCAACCGAAACAGTTACACCCACGCCTGGTGAATTAAATTAAACAAAACATCTAATTCCACTAAATGTATTCTCACAATCATAGTGTGTACGTACAAATTTAAGGTAGATGTCAGTTTAATTCAAAAGATGTGCATCTACAAACCACCACTGGAATAACAATAACCGCAAAATACACTACAAAAAACGCGCGTTATAGGGACGGACAAATGCCGACGGATTATAGTCCGTCGGCATTTCCGACGGATATGCTGACGGAATGCCGACGGATTGGAAAGTCAACATCAATGCTGACGGATTTCCGTTCCGTCAGCATTTACCGAGGGAAATGCTGACGGATTTCCGTTCCGTCAGCATTTACCGAGGGAAAATGCTGACGGATGTTTTGAAATATGTATGCCGACGGAAATGCCGACGGATAATCCATCGGCATCTGACCCGTTGAATCCGCACCGCCTCGTTTTCCAATAAGGTAACCGTTGGCATTAAAAGTGGGCGGTTACCGAGGGAAATGCCGACGGAATATCCATCGGTATTTGTTTTTTTTTTTTATATAAGGGCCTCGATGATCAGAATGCGTTTTAGAAAAAAAAAAAAAGGGGAGTGCGTGAGTGAGGATTCGGTGGGGAAGACGAAGACGAGGACGAGGCTATTGAAGCAAATTTCTCCGATTACATTGATACGGTACGTTTTCTTAATTAGTTCTATTACTTAGTTTTAATACATATATATGTTTATGCATGAATATATGTAAATATGAATAATTTAATGTTGATTTGCATGTTATATTGATTTAGTTAGTTGTTAAAATATTATGATCATGTTAGTACGTATGTTAGTTAATTTAATTTGTTGATTAAGAATAATTTTGATAGAGTTATTTTTTTAAGGTTAATTAATTAATTAATTGTTATATGTATACATTAATTAATTGTTATATAGTTAATTACTAGTTTAATTTAATGGTGTAATTTTGATATAGAATATTTTTAATGTAGGTAGTGCATGTTTCAATCAATTGTTTAAATTAGTTTAGATATAGTGGTTCGACCGTTGGATCACGTTGTAATTAGGAATATGTTGATTAAATTAGGAATACGCTATATTAGTAAAAAATTTAAATTAGGAATATGTTCATTAAATTGATAATTATTGACCCAATTAGAAAATTATTATTTTAATTAGTTTTAGGTTTGTTAATTTAGGAATATATATGTTCAATTTTTTATTATTGATTAAGTTAGGTAGAAAAATAATAATTAAATTAGGTTATTGTTGATTAAATTAGGAATATGTTGATTAATTAAATTAGGAATATGCTATATTAGTAAAAAATTTAAATTAGGAATATGTTCATTAAATTGATAATTAGAAAACTCCAATTAGAAAAGTATTATTTTAATTATGTTTAGATTTGTTAATTTAGGAATATGTTAATTTAGAAATATTTTTAATGTAGGTGATGCATGTTTCAATCAATTGTTTAAATTATTAGTTAATTAGATGGTTCGACGGTGGTATCACGTTGTAATTAGGTTATATATATATTGTTTTGATTTAAATTAGGAATATGTTGATTAAATTAGTAATTGATTAAATTAGGAATATGCTATATTAGTAAAAATTTTAAATTAGCAATATGTTCATTAAATTGATAATTAGTAAAATTATATATTTTTTATTGATTGAAACAGATGAGTGAACAAGTACCGAATCAGGGTTCTGGTTCACGTAGGTCGTCATTTTTGTCACGTCGTTCAAGGAGGTCTCGGGATGAATCAGTACCTGTGATGGCTCCTCCTCCTGTGGCAGTGTCGCCGCCGCCGCCGACTACGATGTCGGTTGGTTCGTCATCCTCTTCTCGTCAGCATCCTGTTCGAGACCAAAGGCAACCCATTGAAATCATTTCAGGAAGGTAAGTCAATAATTCTAATGTTTAACAGTATTCAATAACGATTAACTTTATTTATTTATTTATAATGTGTTAGTTTATAAATTTGTTAATAATTTTACAGGTTGGTGCCCGGTAATGAGGTGTCCAGGATCTGCACACAAGCCTTTAAGACGTGTAAGATTTCTAAGGGTGCTATCACTTGGTTGACGGTGCCACAATCTAAAAAGGATGAATATTTCGAGGAGTTCCAGGTAGGGGTGTAAGTGAGTCGAGCCTACTCGCGAGCTACTCGTGCTCGACTCGAAAAAAGATCGAAATCGACTCGAAGTTAATCGAGTCGAGTTTCGAGCTACTCGAGTAGCTACCGAGTTCGAGTTCGAGCTCATAAATACTCGGCTCGAAAGGCTCGCGAGCCTAATCGAGCTTGAACAATATTTACTATTTTGCTATTAATATATAATTTATATTTATATACGAGTAATCGAGTCGAGTCGAGCCGAGTCGAGCTCGAGTTTATTTTAGAAAAAATATATTTTAAAATTAATTTTGAAAATTATATAGGTAATCGAGTCGAGTCGAGCCGAGCTCGAGTTTATCGAGTTTCTTATCGAGTCGAGCTCGATCTTCAAAATTTTAGGCTCGACCGAGTCGAGTCGAGTATCGAGCTTCGAGTATAACAATCGAGTCGAGTTTCGAGCTCAGCACTGCTCGGCTCGACTCGGCTCGTTTACACCCCTAGTTCCAGGTATATAATTACAATAATTAAAGTTTATTAAATAACTAATTATTCATATTATTTGATAAATATGTTGAATATTTGTATAGAAAAAGGCCCGTTGGGATACGGCGATCTTCTCGGACGACGCTATTTACGATAAGTGGTACGGTGTTTGTTCTACTCGGTACACGAACATGATGTACGACTGGAGAACGGCCTGGCGTGATAAAGACTTAAATCTTGTTCTGGGGGTAGAGGATGGTGTTGACCTGTGGGAGTCGTTGGTTGAGAAGTGGTTGGACCCGGCTTACCAAGAGAAGTGTGACAAAGCTCGGGCCAACCGCAGAACCGACGTTGGAGGCGGGATGGCAGTGCATCGGGGGGGGGAGCTCGGTCCGTCCTCGAGCAATCACTTGCTCTCGTAAGTTTTCATTAATTTTTAAAAATTAAATAATTATAGTTAATTATTTTATATTAGTTATCTAAATTAATTTGTATATGTTTATTTGATACGTAATAGGAGCGGGAGACTGGACGTCCACACACCCACTTGGATCGGATGAGTCTTCTTCATCCGTTTAATGCCGATACACAGACGTCCACCTACGGGCGCACTACTGACCTCCACGTAAGTTTAATTAAATTTATGTATTAATTACATTATATATATATAGATAATTAAATTAATTTTAATTTTTTAATTATGTAGTTGAGCGTCCGACAGAGGATTGAAGAGGCCGAGACGCAAGCCGCCACGACTACTGCTGAATCCGGAAGCAGCGGTACCCCTCCGGCTGTTGACGTGGACCGGTGTTACCTTGACGTTGCCCCGACTTCCAAGGGAAGGGTCCTTGGCCTTGGTGGGATGAGCAACGCCGTGAGGACACCAAGTGGTCGGTCGGCCCGGAGTGCATCGCAGCCGTCCGTATCCTCCACTTACGTCCCGGATCCGAACGTCATGGCAACGTTCGAGAACTACTTCCGCCTCTGGAGTGCCAATGCGGGTCGGACGTTGGGGATGTCTGCTGAGCAGATCGAGGCCATCTATCAACAGACGATGGGGCAAGCACCGCCAGCTCCAGCTCCAGATCAAGCTGCAGGTCAAGATGCAGGTCAGGCCGACGGTGACGACGTCAACTTGAATGACGATGTGGACCAATTTTTTAGCAACTATCCTGGTTGAACAATTTAATTTTGTGTTGAACTAATTTATTTTTCTATTGAACTTATTTAATTTTCTGTTGAACTTATTTACTTTTCTGTTGAACTTATTTATCTTTATGTATATATTTATCTTTATGTTGAAATATATGTTGAACTATATATTGCAGTTTATTTGTGTAGTTTATTGGTGTATAGATGAAAATAGGGTGCATTCATTTGTTTCATTGAGTACAAAATAATCTCATTTAGAGTGCATTCTAGATAGATTTAAACCACTTGAAGGTGGAAGTGAATTTTAGTACAAAATAGCCTCATATAGAGTGCATTATACATATATTTAACCAAACCACTTGAATGTGGTAGATGCAACCATGACAACTAGCACAATCAAAATGATTTTGTTCACTTTGATTAAATCCTTGATTTCTTCAGCCAAATTCTTGATCTCTGTAACCAATTTCTTCATCTCTTGAGTCATTTTCTTCATGTCTTCAGTTTCTTTGTCACTTTGATTAGATCCTTGATTCTTGTTAACACCACAGTTTTCTAGAGTATCAGCCCATACAAAGAAACCACATCTACCACCACAACCATCACTTAGGGAGTCAGGACAATTATGAAATATCCTCCCTTTACTTCTAGGTTGTTTAGAAGCATATGTACGACATGCATTTCCACAATAACAAACAAGGCCTTGCTGAAATCGAATAGAAGATGAAGAAGACATGATATTTCTTTGCAAAATAGAAAAAATCGAATATGGTGTGTGTGAGCTTTGTGTTGCTATATATACAAAAAATTGAATTAATTAATAAAAAAAAACGAAAAAAAAAACCCGCCAAATGCCGACGGAATATGTTTTCCGTCGGAATTCGGAATTTGATAAATGCCGACGGATATTCCGTCGGCATTTATCTTTACTGACGGCAATTTGGGCGGGTGAAATGCCGACGGAATTAACTTTCCGTCGGAATTCACCATTTGATAAGTGCCGACGGATAATCCATCGGCATTTATCTTGACCGACGGAAATTTGGGCGGTTGAAATGCCGACGGAAATATAAGTCCGTCGGCATTTCCGTCGGGAAATCCCTAAAACTTACTACTACCTAATTTTTTTCCACTTCACTTTCGTATTGCAAATTTACACCAAAACTTTCTACTGCCTAATTTTTTATGCTCATGCTCGGGTATTCAGAAACATCAAATTACGGTACATTTTCTACCATTTTTAATTTACTGTATATATAAAATTCAATATAATGTAATTACATGTTTTATATATATCATAAGTTTTGTGTGAATTTATTATAAGTTTAGTTTAGTAATGTGTTGCTCCACTTAAATGTTTAGCAGATGGATTTGCCTGACCGTCGTTGGATGTATTGTACTCCTAGAATGATTAGAGGAAATGTGAATGTGGAATTTTATAATGAACTGGTGTTATTTGTTGAATTTGCAAAAAGCCAGCCACATTACATGAGTGGAAATTGCATTAGGTGTCCGTGTAATGCTAATAAATGTCAGAATAAGCAATATAAAGAGATTGATGAGGTCCTAGTACATATTGTGAAGAATGGTTTTGTTGATAATTATTATAATTGGACTAGTCATGGCGAAACACGTTGGCCTTATAGATTTGATGAAGTGTTTTACTATTACACTGTTGGAATCTATCAACAAGAAGCAAATTTCGATCATGTTGGCACTAGTAACGAGGTAGAACAACGGTTTGGGGACGAAGAACAACAGTTTGGGGACGAAGAACCGAATATGTATCAAACAATGATCAGGGAAGCTGGTTTTTCAAACATGGAAGAGGAGCCGACGAATGAGGCATTTCGGTTTTATGAGATGCTCAAATTAGTCGAAGAAGATTTATATCCGGGTTGTGAATCTCACTCACAGTTGTCATTTAATGCACGACTCATGAACATTAAGACCGAGAACAAGCTTTCTAACAGGGCATATGAGCAAGTGACACAGTTATGCAGTAAAATTTGTCCTCAAAATAATAAGGTGCCTACGACGTTTCATCAAAGCAAACAAATGTTGAAGAATGTTGGTTTGCCGGTTGAGAAGATTGATTGTTGTGTGAATGGTTGCATGTTATATTGGGGTGACGAAGATAGCAGTCTGAATATGTGTAGATTGTGTGGCCATCCCCGGTACAAAGAGGCACGTCGAAAGGGACCTGGTGGTCAATCGAAGAAGACAAAGAAGAAAGTGCCATATAAGAAGATGTACTACCTTCCTATCATTCCCCGTTTGATGAGATTATATCAATCAAGTGCCACTGCACAACACATGACGTGGCATGCTACAGATTCCTCTTCGGCTGAGTCGAGGGAGATGCGACATCTGGCAGACTCAGAGGCCTGGAAACATCTTGACAACGTGTTTCCAGATTTTGGTTGTGAACCGAGGAATGTGAGATTAGGTTTGTGTACTGATGGTTTTGCACCGTTTGGGATGCATGGGAAGCAGTATTCTTTGTGGCCGGTGATACTGACTCCATATAATCTTCCTCCGTGGATGTGCATGAAACCTCAAACAATGTTTCTGACTGTATTGGTGCCTGGACCAACGAATCCAAAGGACAAACTGGATGTTTATCTCCAACCTCTTATAAAAGACTTGATCTTCTTATGGGAGAATGGAGTCCAAACATACAATGTTTTTAGAAAGCAGAACTTCACGATGCGTGCTGCTCTTTTATGGACCATTAGCGACTTTCCTGCATATGGTATGTTGTCCGGGTGGAGTACGGCCGGAAAGAAAGCATGTCCGTATTGTATGGAGAATTCTGAAGCTTTCAGTCTCCCGGTGAGTAGAAAAGTTTCATGGTTCGATAATCACCGTAGGTTCTTACCTCAAGGTCACCCGTTTCGAAGAAATAAGAAGAACTTCGTAAAGAACAGAGCAGTCACAAACAATCGACCTCCACTTCGAGATGGTATTTTATACATTTATTTAATGATCGAGTACTAAACGTATATTTATCTATTGCTTTTAGTGTCACTTATAATTTACTCTCCGTACAGGACGTAGGTTGTTATATGAGGTTCAGTGGATGGGGTTGAAAAAAAGTACTGAGGAAAATGCAGCGGAACACAACAGAGGAATTGAGGGTGGTTGGAACAAAAGGAGTATTTTTTGGGACTTACCATACTGGAGTTCACTATTGATACGACACAATTTGGATGTAATGCACATTGAAAATAATGTGTTTGACAATGTGTTCCACACAATCATGAACACGGAAGGCAAGACGAAAGACACTCCAAAGTCTCGGGAGGATTTGGACACTCTTTGTCGCCGTCCAGAGTTGAAAAAGGATGAGCGTACAGGTAAATTTCCAAAGGCTAGCTACACACTGGATAAGCCACAAAAACAAAGATTGTGTAGGTGGATAAAGGAGTTGAACTTTCCGGACGACTACATGTCGAACTTGAGTCGATGCGTAGACACAACAACGGGTAAGGTTGCAAGGATGAAGAGTCATGATTGTCATGTATTTATGCAACGCTTGATACCGATTGCGTTCCGAGAACTTCTTCCTCTCAATGTGTGGAGGGCTATCACTGAATTAAGTCTATTTTTTAGAGATTTAACGGCTACAACGATCACGATCGATGATATGATTCGTTTAGATGAAGACATTCCAGTGATTTTGTGTAAGTTGGAACAAATTTTTCCACCTAGCTTCTTTAACTCGATGGAACACTTACCCCGTTCACTTAGCGTATGAAGCGAGAATTTGTGGTCCGGTGCAATACAGGTGGATGTACCCATTTGAAAGGTAAAATCTTACTTTTTTTATTTCATTACAATTACACATGCATTCGTATAAGTTTTATATATATATATATATATGTGTGTGTGTGTGTGTGTGTGTGTATATCAGGTATCTCCACAACTTGAAACGCAATGCTAAACAAAAGGCAAACGTTGAAGCATCGATTGTGAATGCTTATTTGAATGAAGAGGTTGGCATGTTTTGTTCTTATTACTTTGAAGACCACGTCAACACAAAGTTAAGAAGTGCTCCACGTAACTTCGGTGGTACATCCGCTGACGATATCAGTGAAGAGGTCGATGGAATGCTCTCCATATTCAAGTCTAAGGGACGGCCAATAGGAAAACCCACTGAACGATATTGGGAGACGAACTCGGAGGCGGAAATAGCACAAACGTATGTGTTATTGAATTGTGATGAAGTTCAACCATACATTGAGTAAGTATTTCATATATAAATCGTCTATTTAAATACCACTTCATTTATGTCATTTAATATTAACCAAGTTTTTGAATGTTGTGAATTAGGATGTACACTCAAGAACTACGATGAGCAGAACCAAACATCTCAGATGCATATATAGATGCTCGTATTCAACGTGAATTTTTCCGATGGTTCGAACGTTATGTGAGTACCATTTAATTAATTATGTTTTACGTAAATAAATTAATATTTATTTTAATTAATTTTAAATTGAGTCGTATAGGGACGGGATAACGCTCTAGACAGTCGATTCTTACGAGATCTCAGCAAGGGACCACTACGTCGTGTAAAGACTTACAACGGTTATATTGTGAAGGGCTACAGATTTCATACGTCTAGGTATGCATCGACAAAGGCAACTACCAACAGTGGCGTCTGCGTTAGCAGTGCGAATTACAATGCAGATGCAAGTGATTACTTTGGGGTGTTACGGGAAGTCGTCGAAGTAGAATATCCAGGATATCCAGCAAAGACTGTAGTGTTGTTCAAGTGTCATTGGTTTGATTCAGGCCATCTAGGAACAATAATTCACCCGGAGTACAAGCTCGTTGATGTTAGTTCGAAAAGGACGTATGTTGGGGATGATCCATTTGTATTTGCCCATCAAGTATCTCAAGTATACTACTGCACATATCCGGGAGCTCCACGTGGTTATGAATGGCACGCTGTTTGCAAAGTAAATGCAAGGTCAATGGTAGAAGCCCCTAAAAAGGACAAAAATACTGAAGATGAATCTCCATTTCAAGCAGAACAAATAGAGACTCCAACTGAAGTCTTTACGGGAGATTTCAATCTTTCTGTACCCTATAGAGACTCCAACTGAAGTCTTTACGGGAGATTTCAATCTTTCTGTACCCTTGACGGCTGCAAATCCCCAATTAATCGAAATTGAAGGTGAAGAGGAGGGGGATGAAGAAGAGGATGAAGAGGAGAATGAAGATGAGGATGAAGAGGAGAATGAAGAAGATGAGGATGAGGAGGAGGATGAGGAAGATGATGATGAGGAGGGGGAGGATAAGGACGAAGAGGAGGATGAAGACGATGAAGATGAAAATTAATTCAATTAATGTAATGTATTTATTTCTTATTTTATAAAAGTTAATTAATTATTTATCATTTAGGTACAAATTATAAAAATTAAATTTACTATAAATATAAGTCACAACCAATATATATATTAATATATGTGGAAGAAATGAATTTTGTAATTTTTTTTAAAAATATTTTGGTAATTTAGTAGGTCTAGTATATAGAAAAAATTGAATTAATTAAAAAAAAAAAAAAAAAAAAAGCCAAAATGCTGACGGAATCAACTTTCCGTCGGAATTTACTTTTCGAAAAAATACCGACGGATAATCCGTTGGTATTTATATATGTCCGTCGAAATTCACTTTTTGAAAAATACCGACGGAATATCCGTCGGTATTTGTACATGCCGACGGAATATAAGCCCTTATATAAAACCTCAACCTAGGGTTTTCTTTCACTCTTCTCTCTCTATTTCAATCTCTCCCGCGCCGATTTCTCTCCACCGTGAAGCATGGCCGCCGCCCAATGTGCTCCTCCGGCCGACCTTCCGCTTCCACTGCCTCGTCGACGCCGTTCAGCCACAACCGTCTCCTTCTTCTACAATCGTCTCCATTCTTGCTTCTCCGGCGTTTGAATAAGTGGGCCGCCTCCGACTCCGCCTCCGACGTAAGTGATTTTGAGTTTAGATTGAAAAATTTTGAACTTCAAGATCGATTTTTTTTTTAATTTTTTGGTTGTTTCCTTGAAGTAGACGGAGTCGCCGCCCTTCGCCGGAGACTGGAAGAAGACGAAGCCACCGTCAGTTTCTGGAAGTACTAGATGATGATGATAATGATCAAGTAAGCTACTAATTAATTACTAGTATTAATTTGATTTGATTATAATATATTAAAGAAATTGGTTTAATTTGATCAATGTGATTGTACTACTGGTGCAGGTGGATGAATTGAAGAATACTTTTTGAAGCATGAGGATATGTAATAAAAACAATGTCAATTTCTTCACATTCCCAACATAATATTTCATGTAATATTATTGTTTCATTACATAATATTTTAATTTTGACACTTTTTACATAATGACATTTTTTACGAAATTTCTTCACATTCCCAACCTCTAATATGGCACTTTTTCTTACCATAATATTTTCCACTGTTATTCTGGTCGGAAAATGTAATTTTGGTCGGAAAATGAAATTCTGGTCGGGGCCTCCCCGGCCACCCATATTTTTTTTTATTAATATTTTGTTTTAGTGACGGATATTCCGTCGGTAAAATGCCGACGGATATTCCGTCGATAAGTGAATTTCGAAATCAATTTAATTCAGTCGGGTTTCCGACGGCAATTCCGACGGCAGTTCCGACGGCAATTCCGACGGCATTTAATTTCTTTTATAAATATTTTAATTCATTCTAATTTCTTTTATAATTATTTTAATTCATTTTTTCCGACGGAATTACCGACGGAATGTTGACCCGGTTTGTTAAACGGGTTGTCCGGAATACCGACGGACATTCCGTCGGAAAAAGATGACGGCCATTTTCCCTCGGTATTTCCGTCGGAAATACCGACGGAATTCAAAAATCCGTCGGCAAAAAAAGCTGACGCCGAGAAAGGGGACGACCGACTTTCCGTCGGTAATTCCGTCGGTAACCTCGGCGGCCGACGGAAAATCCGTCGGTAAATCCGTCTCTAAAACGCCCTTTTTTAGTAGAGATAGAAATTGAAAACAATCCAAATAAAAAAGAGAGAAATCAAACCAGTATGAAGAAAGATAAAGTTGAAAGAAGAGATGTACCCGAATCACCAATACTGTAACCAGTATGAAGAAAGATAAAGTTGAAAGAAGAGATGTACCCGAATCACCAATACTGTAGCGCCTGAAACTATTTCTCAGAAATTTCTGCAATCCGGATGAGAAAAGGTTTTGTATCTACATAAACATTGCCTGAAAATAAAATGTAAGTGAAGGAGCGTACAAAAATCAACAACATATATAATCCGATCTAAGAAAATTAAAGAGGAAGCATACTGCAATTTGATGCAGAACTTATTAGTGACATTGAATTCTCCTTATTTGCAGCGTCTTTATCGATCTTTTTACCACAAAACTCACAGCACTGGATAGAAAAAAAATACCGACGTTTCAGTTCTGTAGAATGCCCATTGTCCTGCTCTGTGCTAGATAGGGACCTACCTCCTTGAGCGCTATCTTATTTCTGAGAAGGCAAACAATCTTGTTCAAAAGTATCATGTCATCAATAAGACAACAAACCTGTTCGTAATGGTTTTATACAATATATTGACAACTAAGGGTGTGTTTGCAAACTATATTTACAGTTCTTGGAAAAATAAAAGAATTATTTTAACATACTCGCAAATATTCATACATACCTAGCTACGACATCCAGTGCTTTAGCCACATGACGTTATCTCATTGTTGGGTATTTTGTACTTGCCAAGGCAAAATGCAACATCTACCTCTACCGTGGGCATAACTACTTGTAAACAAAAACATCAGGTAACCAATTGTGAGAACTAAATTTTCTTTCACCACCTCGATCAGATTTGGAATATGACTCCATTTACATAAAGTCTAGCGAATCATTAATACCTTCGCAGCAAAGAAAATGTGAGTCAATCAAAGAGCAAGAGAGTGGGTTGACTTGGCGTAGGAAAATAAGGTTAATTTATACATTCACGATGCATACTTTGCGCGCAGCAGCTATTTATTAGGTTTTTGCACTAAATTTTCATTATCAAAGAAGATAGACCAAAGTTTAAAGAAAGAAAAAAAAACATACCAGTTGAGGGCTGCAATTCCTGTCGTAAATATGCATAAGGCATGCAATTCAAATTTGTGTGTAGGAAACTTTTCATTGGAGAGGAAACTTTTCATTGGAGTAAACATGGAGAAAGTATATCCTTACTCTAAAATAAAACAGTGATAGCTTCTAAATGCACTAAACAATTAAGGTCCATATATCTTACATTTGTATTACCAATATCCAATTGCCATTGTATAAATTGCAACGATTAATTTGTAATTGAAGAAATCGAGCATCAGAACAAAAATATATTATTTTAGTATGAGTTATTTTCCCAAATGCTATAAACCAGTAAATAAATCAACTTGTTGGAAACTGGTCTACGCCGTGTAAACTGCAATATCAAAAATATCAGAATAACAAGTAAATTCCACAAATAAGTCGAGTCAAGGGAAACCCTTTTTCCGCAGAACAGAATACGCCCAGGATAGTGCTCGACTGTTACGGCGTTCCGTTCCCAAAGGTAAAACGACTTTCACTTAATACACAGTAGCACCACTATATAAGAAGTATCGGCGAACGTACGTAGTACGAACTGAACACTCTCGGAAATAAATCCGGCACAAGAAAGAACAGTGTAAGGCTTTCGGTAGCTCAATACACTGCGTAGGGACGAGAGGAGAGAGAAAGGTAGAGGGGCGAATTTCAGCGTAAATTTGGAATGAGGGAAGAGTCTGATTTATAGGCACAAGAAACCCTAGGAGGTTGTTGAGAAAATCGTGGGAAAATCGTGGGAATATATTGCAAAGAAACCCTAGGAGGTTGTTGAGAAAATCGTGGGAATATAAAGAAACCCTAGGAGGTTGTTGAGAAAATCGTGGGAATATATTGCGGTTGTTGAGAAAATCGTGGGAATATATTGCAAAAATATCGCAGCGGTTGAGATAATATCTCACACGTGGTGGATAAGTCTTGAAGACCGAATCTTGAAGACTAAGTTTGAGACTTTGAAGTAGTTCGAATGGGCCGAGCCCATCCATGAGTTGGGCTTTCGGAGTTTTTGGGTCTGCAAAAAGATAGGTGGGCCCCAAAGACCACCAAAGACCAATTGCCAAATCCGAAGCCGAGCCGGTCGGGCGCGCGCATGTGGCTCTTAGAGGAGTGTCCCTCTTTTAGATAGTTAAACTACCAAGTTACTTCAATACCTTTATACATCATAAATGTTTTGTAGGTTTCCTATGTGGGACAAATTCCCACATTCTCAAACTTTCCAAGTTGAACCTCTTCAACTTCAACAATTAATTTCTCACTCACCTTAACTCGGTTTTGAGATATTAAATATACCACGTTCATCTACTCCGCGAGTAGATCGACTATGTCACGTTCAATTATTTCTTAATTAACGTTTAGTCCGTCTAATTAATAATTAAATTAGATCAGGGTGTCAAAACCCAATCAATTCCCATTAATTCCAACAAAATCAACCTTAAAAAAAGCAAATAAACCACCAAATTAATATTTTAATCTAGCAATTCATAAACCAGAATTCATTGGGACGACCAAAGTAAAACCAAACACCTTTTTATTGTTCTACTTTGTAGTCATCCTCGCTGTTTGGAATTGAGAGTTCTGATGATTGGAAGAGTGCATATATCACCAAGATTCTTTAATTCCTACTCATTCAAATTCGTGCAAAAAATTGTAAATAACAACATTGCAGGACAATCACTCTAAAAATTATGATGTACATCCATCAAGAAATTGCAAAACAACCATAAATTTGTAAGAAGAAAAAGTAAATCTAAAGTCCAAATTGTTTTGACTTTTGACCCATTTCAAGATAATGTAAAAGGTTGCGAAGGACATGAAAAGAGATCTCACAAAGAAGAACGGATTTTAGGCCATTTATTCTACATCACAACACTGAATTCTCTTTGTTAATCGCAATTGATGCTTGTGGCTCATCACTGGCCTGACTTTCCGCAGTTCCAAAATTTTCCGCCGAGGCGCCGACGCCACTAACAAATTAATTGACAACAGTATTAAAACCTAATACACAAAGACAAAACCTCGGAAAATTCAATTGGCATTGGTTAAGAGGGAATTACCCCCACACAAATGCATCTTACTTAAACTCAAGCGGCATAGGAGAGAGGAGCACCTTCCATTGGTTGTTGCACCAGCATCTCTTCATCGTCCTGTTGTTGCAGTTTTAAAAGCAAAGAAATTAAAACAAAAATAACAATAAATAGGGCTTCCAAATTTTCTCCCAAAATTTGAACATTATACTAATTTGAAGCAAATTTGAACTGACGTCTGTTATGAAATAAAGTTCCGCATTTTGCAGCAATGCTAGAAATGTATGAAGCTGGAATTAATTCATATTTTGTGATTAATCAAATGAAATGAAATTCAGGGTTTTTTTGGTCGAAGTAGGAATCTTCAGGGGATGTGGAGCTTCCACAAGAGGGACATATTACATTCTTCCGGGCCTTTGTAATTGCTACTATGTTTTCACATTTAATCTTATCATTTTCTAATCTTAGTAGTGCACAATTATCTGCTCTGTCTAAACAATTCATGAAAAAATCAAGAATTTTAGACCAAACATTCTAACAAACTTTGATTTTAAAGCTCATCTAGCTATTTTCCACACCCTCAAGAGTCATTCATTGTTTAGGCACACAAAATTAATTTTGCAGATTCATTATATTCCTTGTTCGTAGACGAAGCATCAATAGATAAAATAATGAATACTACCTGGCCCTTACAATTATTACTTCAATTTTCAAGAAATTTCATTAGCCAAAACAAAAAAGACAAGAAAAACTATAGTGGAAGGTAGACACACCATCCATGAGAATTTATGGAGAAAATTGAGAACCAGTGCATCAGCAAAATAATGGCATTGCCTATCTGCCATTTAAAAATCAGCCATCTCGAGAGCCTCAATTTTTCGGCCTTTGCTCTGTTGCTTCTTCTTCACTGCAACACTGTCTTCTTCTACCGTCTCCGATTCCAAACTCAAGCAGCGTTTCATAATCCGTATTTTTGTTTCCAACAACTTAATTATCCTAGGTTAGATCATCAATTTGAGCTCTCAAATTTTGTTTCTCTTTCAAATTTCAAATTCACAGTTGTAGAAGCCTTGGAGGAGTGATCGGGGCTATTGTGATTATGATTTTGCCTCAACTTTTCGGCTTCTCGGCTCTTAAGCATTCGGTGGTCTGTGTTTTAATGGGAAAATATCACTTTTTGTCACCCAAGTTTACCTCGATTTGGTCACCCACATTTAAATAGGAGCACCAATTTTGATAAAAGAAAATAAGTGAGTGACCAATTTTAACAGTGATTAAATGTGGGTGACCAAAGTGAAAAGAGGTAAACTTGGGTGACCAAAAATGATATTTTCCCTGTTGGAATTAATGGACGCTTTTTGAAGAGTAAGCCATTGGAAGAGTAGTGGAACCGGCGATATGAGAATGAAAAGTTGAAACGGAAAAAAAAAAACTCAAATCCAATGTGACGCGTGGCAGAAGAATAGAGCATCTAAATTGCAACATGACTGAAGGCCGGAGAGACCTGTCCTCTTTTTATATATATATATATATATATATATATATATATATATATATATATATATATATTTTCGAGGGCCGGTCCTCAGCAACATTTTAATTCAATTTTCTTCGGGAAATTGCTCGTCATTGCCGAGGGATTTAATTTCCCTCGCCATTTAGCGAGGATTTTATTTTTCTCGGTGTTTTTCCTCGCCCAGTTCCTCGATATTTTTCGAGGTATTTCTTCCTTCGAGAAATTCCTTCGGTACATGGGCCAAAATTTGTAATGTAGGTATGAGATTTAAGAACAAAATATAAAATTTATATTTAAACTATATACTTATCATTTCATTAACGGTGATTGAATATAATTCTCACATAGTATGAGAGCTGGTATTCTCACATGTTATCAGCATAATACACTGAAATCCTTCTCTTCTCCTCCCTACTTTTTCGGCGTCTCCGACGGGCTGGTATCCCCCTGTCGCCGCCTTGCCCCTTCCCCTTTCTTCTCAATTTTTTCGGCATTCACGACGAGCAGGTATCCCTCGTCACCGCTTTTTTTTTTATCTCGAACGAGCTGGTCTCCCTCGTTCCCTCTCTCGGCTTCTCACATGGTATTAGAGTTGGTATTCTCACATGGTATCAGCCTAATACACTGAAACCCTTCTCTTCTCCTCCCTATTTTTTCGGCGTCTCCGACGGATTGGTATCCCCTGTCGCCGCCTTGCCCTAAGGCGGCCCCTTCTCCTTTCTTCTCAATTTCATCAGCGACATAGATTCTGGTTTCATCATCTTTAATCAAGTGCTTAATATTTTGCATTTGGGATGCAACCTCCTTACTCACCTCAAATTCACTACCATCTTTGCACTTCAAAATAATCTTAATGCCATCAATCTTAATGTCTGCAACTGTTTGGCACAATAGGTCAACCGACTTCAAGTTATCGTCTTCGTTGTCGAGGGGAATATATGGGAATTAATATTTTCAATAACATATCATAACAGAAAATATATATATGGGAATTAATATTTTCAAAAAATCGGTGAAAATAAAATAACCATTATTTATTATTGGTTGGTTATTCATTTTATGTAAATTTCATATTTTATATAATTACTTCAAAATATTTATTTATAATTCATTTAGATAATTAATCTTTGTGAGAATAGGTATGTGATCACCTTTCTTTAATGATGAGATGATAAGATATAGGGATTACAAGAAATATATAAGGAAATAAATATAAAAAATTGCTACCTATAATATAATATACTATTCCTATAATACATTATATTATTCCTATAATTACATTATTCTCTATTATCCCCGTCAAGCGATGCTGAAGATGAGGACGAACGCAGAGCTTGGATTGTAAAAATTCGAAGTTCGGTCGAGGAAGACTCTTAGTAAAGACATCAGCAAGCTGAAGGTTGGATGGGACGAACTGGGTGAGGAGGCAACCAGAGGAGACCAACTGACGAATAAAATGGCAGTCAATATGACAATATCGATGTGCTTTGCTCACTTATGGGCGACCGGATTTTGACTCCAAAATAAGGCACTTTTGTTGTCGCATAGGAGAGTTGGGGCGGACACGGGGAGTTGGCCAAGCTCCCGAAGAAGGTTGTTGACCCAAACGACCTCCTGAGCAGTGTTAGCAAGCGCACGAGCATAGTTTAAGGGTTTAGAATGCTAATATGTTGGTCATGTGCTCAGATCAGCATGTTTTTTTGTTTATGCCCTAATTTCTGAACATTAAAGCCATATTTATATTCACTTATAAACTTTCTGATGATGGTTTCTGAATTAGGTCGATTGATTATGCCTCAAACTCTGAAGTAACTCTATATTTACTTACAGTCCCTCATTATCAACAAAATCTATTACTATTAATTTATTTTGTATGTTGTTGACTCTGATTATTAGTTATAGCCCAAAATTTTGTTCAATTCATGAACAGGTACATGGTTTGTAATAGAGACAATACCAATTGATTTGAATTAGCTTGATTTTTGTAACTTAATTGATCATATCCTTTCCTTAATTATAGGATATTGTTGTAATACGTGTATATATATATGTGAATACTCTCTCACCAGAACACACGGTGATTTCTCAAATCTTCTCTCAACTCTTAATTATTTGCTGTACACATCCTGTCATGGTATCAGCCTAACTCGTTCCTACATCCTAAATTCTTCCGCCGTCCTCCTCTCTACCTCGCCGGTGTTTGCATCCGGCTCTCCTCTTCTCTTGTTTCGGTGATATTGGTCGGTATCCGCCATCGCCAAATCTCAGTTTCATCATCATCATGTCGAACTCTGCTAATGATCCTCTCCCTGTTACCACAATGATAAATATGATGCAAATTAAACTTGAAGCCTCCACATATTTGATGTGGCGCCGCCAAACAATACACATGGCTGAGTGTTTTGATATTTTGGGCCATCTCGATGGTAAGACTCCAGAGCCGTCTTCCACGATCACGTCGGAGAGCGGCGCAGACACTGAAAACCCGGCTTACACGGCGTGGCGTCTGAAGGATAAACGCCTCCTCAGTGTCTTATATACCTCTCTCTCTGCCGACGCGGCCTCGGAGGTCATCGATTGCACATCCGCTAATCAAGCGTGGGAGGCGCTTGAGTGTGTCTATGCCTCTGCGTCCCGTTCTCATCAACTCCGGGAGGAGTTGTTATCACTTCGCCGAGGAGATCTGTCCATTGAAGAATATGGAAAGAAATTTAAACATCTCTGTGATCAGCTGCAGGCCATCGACCGTCCCATTGACGCTGACGATAAACGACACTGGTTCCTCCGCGGATTGGGGGTTCAATTTGCAGGTTTTGCCCACACTAGGATGGCTATCTCTCCAGTTCCGCCTCTCCGTGATCTCCTCCACCAGGCTGTACAATTTGATATGATGCTCAAATCCATGGAGGGTTCGTCTCCCTCTCCTGCCTTTTCCGCCGTTCGCCAGAATTTTCGGACGGTTGCCCCTAAGCCGTCGCCTCAACCATCGTCTCACACCTCTCAGCAGCAGCACTCTTCTCGCTCAGGAGGTGGGTTTCGTCGTACGCCTAGATGCCAAATATGTCGTGGGGAGCACTACGCTGATAAGTGCTCTAAATACTTGAATGCTCTCAACTCCAACTCAGTCGCCCACCTTGCTCAAGTGTTCACGTCCACTTGCAATGTCTCGGATCAAACTCCTGATTGGTATCTTGATTCAGGCGCCTCGGCTCATATGACGAACCAACTTTCCGCTCTTGACACTCATGAGTCCTATTCTGGTAACGGTTCTGTTATAGTTGGTAATGGCAATGTTTTAAATATCTCGCATATTGGCAATACTAAAATATCTGAGGATGTTAAATTGTTAGATGTCCTTGTCGTCCCTCATATCACAAAGAACCTTCTGTCTATAAGTAAATTAACTGCGGATTATCCTGTGGATGTTATTTTTTCTGATAAGTTCTTTGCGATTCAGAACCGGCTCACAAAGAAAATCCTGGCTCAGGGAAGGTGTAATCAGGGACTTTATTTACTTGATCGAGGTATTCCAGCTTTGGTTGCAGCTATTCGGGTCAAGAGGCTGAAAGCGAGCTTTGATTTGTGGCATTTACGCCTGGGTCATGTCCCATTTTCTGTTATTTCATTATTAAATAAGCAGGGTTGTTTATCTGTTACTTCAGTTTTACCAAACCCTAGCCTCTGCTCTTCTTGCCAGTTGGCCAAGAGCAAGCGTTTACCATTTTCATTGAATGACAAATGTGCTACTGTTGTTCTTGACTTAATTCATTGTGATTTGTGGGGTCCTGCACCCGTTTCCACTTCTGATGGGTTTAAATATTATGTGGCTTTTGTGGATGATTTTTCTCGATTTTCGTGGATATACCCTTTGCGTACTAAGTCCGAGTTTTATGATGTGTTTGTTCGGTTTCATGCTTTCGTATGCAATCAATTTTCTCGAACTATTAAAACATTTCAGTCTGATGGGGGTGCTAAGTTTATAAATGGAAGGGTTCGTGATTTTATGCATCTGCATGGTATACATCACCGGATTTCTTGTGCTTATACACCACAACAAAATGGCAGGGCCGAACGTAAACACCGTCATATCTCTGAAACTGGTTTATCTATGTTATTTCATGCTCAGGCGCCAGCTTCCCTTTGGTTTGATGCATTTGCCACTACCGTTTATGTCATTAATAGGCTACCCTCTGTGAAACTTGATAACATTTCTCCCTTTCAGGTGTTATTTGGTTCTCCGCCTAGTTATGATACTTTTAAGCCCTTTGGTTGTCGTGTCTATCCGTATCTTCGTGACTATGCACCTAATAAATTGGAACCTCGCAGTAGGCCTTGCATCTTTCTGGGTTATAGCAGCACGCATAAGGGTTTTCGTTGTTTTAATCCGGACTCTTCTCGAGTTTTTATCACTCGCCATGCTCAGTTTGATGAGTTCCACTTTCCTTTCTCACGGGTACCGTCTGTTACGAAAGTCACTGACCTAGATATCTCAACGTTCCTTGATATCTCATATGACTCTTCACTGGCTCCTGTCTCGGCTCCTGTTCGTCCTCCACATCGTTTTTCGGTTGATAACGATGCTCGTTCACCATCCTTGGTTCTCGATGAACCTCCTTTGGAGGCACCTACTATTGATCCTGTCGTGCTTCCTGTTCTTGACATTGAGCCTCCAGCTCCAGAACCACCCCAGGACATTGAGCCTCCAGCTCCAGAACCGCCCCAAGCTCCTCAGCCCACTCATCATATGATCACTCGAGCTCGTGCTGGTATTTTCAAGCCCCGCTATCCGGTTGATTTAGCATCTTCTGCCCTTCTATCAGCTCTTGTTGTCACCTCTGAGCCCCGTGGCTTCAAGTCTGCTGTTAAGCTTCCTCAGTGGCTTGCTGCCATGCAAGAAGAGATTGATGCTCTCCGCTCAAACTCGACTTGGGATTTAGTGCCTCGACCTTCTGGCACTAATATTGTTGGCTCCAAGTGGGTCTTTCGTACAAAGTTTCTTGCAGATGGGTCAATCGAACGTCACAAGGCTCGTTTAGTGGCTCAGGGTTTTACTCAGGTTCCTGGTTTGGATTTCCATCATACATTCAGCCCTGTTGTGAAGGCGGCCACAATTAGGGTTGTTCTGGCCTTATCTGTTCAGCGTGGCTGGCCTCTTCACCAGCTTGATGTTAAGAATGCCTTCTTGAATGGGGTTCTTCACAAGCCTGTCTTCATGGCCCAGCCCCCTGGCTTTGTTGATCCTCGGTACCCTGATCATGTCTGTCGACTGAAGAAGGCACTTTATGGTCTTCGCCAGGCTCCCCTTGCCTGGTACCAGCGTTTCAACTCGTTTCTCTTCAGTCTAGGTTTCTCACAGAGTCGTTCTGATTCGTCTCTATTTCATCTGCATCAGGGTAAGACCATTATATATCTTCTCTTGTATGTTGACGATATTATTGTCACAGGCAATGATCTTGCTGCCCTTCGCCGATTCATAGCTGATACTGGAGATGAGTTTGCCATCAAGGATCTAGGCTCCTTGAACTATTTTCTTGGTCTTGAGGTCTCTCACACCGATACTGAGTTGTTTGTTGGTCAGGCCAAATATGCACTTGACATTCTTGAGCGTGCAGACTTGGTTGAGGCAAAACCTGTTTCCACCCCATTGGCGACAGGTGAATCTCTTGTCAGTACAAGTCCTGCTTTCAAGGACCCCACATTATACAGATCTCTGGTTGGTGCTTTGCAGTACCTGACCATCACTAGGCCAGATTTATCCTATGCCGTCAGTTCTGTTAGTCAGTTTCTTCAGTCGCCTACTGAAGATCATTTTCTGGCTGTTAAACGTATCCTTCGCTATGTGAAGGGTACTCTCCATTTTGATCTCTCGTTCACTAAGCGTCCTGACTCTTCCATCTTGGGATACTCTGATGCGGATTGGGCTCGTTGTATTGAGACCCGTCGCTCAACTTATGGGTACTCTATATTTCTTGGGGGTAATCTTGTTTCTTGGAGTGCAAAGAAACAACCAACTGTTGCCCGTTCCAGCTGTGAGTCTGAGTATCGGGCACTGGCCAATGCAGCTGCTGAACTTGTTTGGGTTATCAATCTTCTTCGGGAATTGCGGGCTCTTCCTCCTACTCGGCCCGTTCTGTTGTGTGATAACAAGAGTGCCATTTTCTTAAGTCAGAATCCTGTTGCACACAAGCGAGCTAAACACATTGATCTAGATTATCACTTTGTTCGTGAATTGGTCTCATCTGGGCGCATTTCCACTGAGTACGTTCCCTCTCATCTTCAGCTTGCGGATATTTTCACGAAGAGTCTTCCTCGTCCGGCCTTTGAGTTTCTACGGTCCAAGCTTTGCGTGTGTCTTCACCCCACGCAGCGCTTGACGGGGGGTAATAGAGACAATACCAATTGATTTGAATTAGCTTATTTTTATAACTTAATTGATCATATCCTTTCCTTAATTATAGGATATTGTTGTAATACGTGTATATATATATATGTGAATACTCTCTCACCAGAACACACGGTGATTTCTCAACTCTTAATTATTTGCTGTACACATCCTGTCAGTTTGGACCTCCCTCTTCGTGTGATAATTTTCTCCGACACAACTTTAACGTCCGATTCTTTGTCCACTGCCAATCCGGTGCTTTCATGGACTCTGTTTTCGGCTATCAAAATGAAATGTACCTCTTCGTGTGATACCCGAAGGCTGTTTCTAACTAACTATAGTTTGCAATTGATTAATTATCTCTATCGTGGCCTGTGTCTTTAGTTTTTGGAGATTATCAAATGGTTTTTGTTTCCTCGTTAATGCTTGGTTCGATCACCAAGCTCCTTCATATAAGTAGTAGCCTAAACAAGTTGTTGGGATTCATCAATTTCTTAAATTAACAGTCAATCTTTTAGCTAGTTTGTTATTATCAACGAGTGGAATTTTATTAGAAGCAGAGGCTATGATTGTCATCCATTATTTCTCTGCTTTAACCACAAGAGAAAAGCTAAGGGAGCAGTTAGTTTGTCCACATGCTGATCTTATTTATAATCTGTAATGAAAGAAGAACATTTTATTTCCGATGCTTAAGAAAATTAATTAAATGAGCACCGTCTTCTATTAAAATTCTGGCCAAATTTACAGAAAAAATCGCAATAGTAGAATTTACAGCGGTTACTAAAAATTAACCGCTGTGTAGCGCCCCTCTCGACAAGGGCGGAGCCAGAAATAAAATTTAGGGTGGGCTGAATTATTTTGGTACAAAAAAAATGGGTAAAAATTGTTTACAGAAGTTGCGTCATTCGATTATTTATTCGATATAATTCATCCATAATAGAATTATGATCAACGTTTTCTAACAATTATATTTTAATATAAACAATCATAGAATCAGATAGATTATCATTCTCCATTTTGTTTCGAAGAACACATATATATTGACATGATTTATAGCTGAAAATGTTTGTTCGATTGTTGCAGGGGTAACATTAAGTGTCAAAATAAGGTGAATCAATTTCGTACATTAAGTGTCAAAACAAGGTGAATCAATTTCGTAATCAGATTATACACTTGCATCTTGTCTGTCTCAACTAACTTTTGAGATATTTCAGAAATAGTTAATAAGTTTTATAAACTTTATTAAGAATGCATATCAAATTTGCAACAGGTTGCTATATACTCCCTCGTCTTAGAAAATATCCACTATTTATTTTTTGTTTATTTCAAATTATAATTTACTTTACTTTCCTTTTATTTTAATTTTCCCCCCTAAAATACTCTTATTTTATAACTGTTGAAATTAGTTAATATTATTGTTGTATAATAAGAATGTAAGAACAAATTTTATAAGCTTAAAATATTTGCATTGGGTTGTGTGAAAAAATGAAAATGAACTATCTTTTCAATACAATACGAGGGATTACACGATAGGGAGAGAATGAGTCAAATTGATTTGGATTTTTTTTCGTAAACTATTTTAAATGAATTATATATATAAAATATAAAAAAAAAAAAAAAGTTGGGTGAGCTGCAGCCCACCTTAGCCATAACCAAGGTCCGCCCTTGCCTCTCGAAGTTTTAACAGCGGTCTAATATATAACAGCGGTTTTAGAAGCTTTTATTGCGGTTTTTAATAAAACCGCTGTTATTCAAATGCTGTTAAAAGACAAGTTTGGGATAGTGTTGTGTGAATTTAATTTTGTTTCATGTTTGTAATATACTCTTAGACTTCACATTTGTTAGTTAAATCATGAACTTCAACCACAAAATCAATTTAAAAAACAATTTTATGTTTTTAATTTTTTTTTTCACTAAGACGTACCCTTTTTGAGGGATAAATTGTGTGAATCCTACGGATGGCAATGGGGCAGAGCAGGGCAGATAGTTAAATATTCAAATCTGCCCTGCGTTCATAAGTATCTGCCCTGCCCTGTCATGCGACCTGCTGCGGGGCAACATTTCGTGCCCTGCCCTACCCCATGCACTCCAAAAGTTCAAGTAAAACATGCAGATTAAATTAAATTAAATAATAAAATAAATATTAAAAATCCACAACTAAATTAAACATTAAAATTAAACATTAGAAATTCACTAAATCATATCCAAAATACATTTTTTTTTTTACGGAGAATCATATCCAAAATACTTAATAGCAAACAAATGTGTTTTGTGAAATTGTGATTTGAAGACAGTGAGAGAGTGAGCGCCTGGATGAGTAAGTTAAATTAGGGTTAGTGGAATAGTGGCCATAATTAAATATTATATATATTAATATAATTTTTTTTTTTATATTCAGGGCAGGGCAGGGCAGATTTTTATAATACATGGATCCATGCCTGCCCTGCCCTGCGTGCGGGGCGGGGCAGATTTGCCCTGTTTTAAGGATGGGGCAGGACAGAGCGGATCTAAACCTCTCAGAGCAGGGCGGGTTGACCTCGGGGCAGATCATTTTGCCATCCCTAGTGAATCCGTATCAGGTAGTGTGGACAAAAAATTTTAGTTGGTCTTACAAGGTTTTAGTAATGACTAATGGATAGTTCTCATGTTTACTTTTTGGAATGATAATTCTCAAAACTTTGGTGTGTCTTCATGTATTAGGGTCCGTATTAATTAAGAAGAAGGGCTTTAAAGGATCCTTTTGCCAAGGTGTGGATGTGTACGTTACTTGTTTCTTGATCTCTATGAATTAAAATCATGACATAGTTGAGTCCACTCTCTATTGTAAATTTCATTTTACATGTGAGCTTATTGACTTTCTTTGTAGGAATGACTTGACTTGAGAAATACAAAACAGAAGATGGAAGAGACAATATGCAAATGCAATTATTCGACTAATTTGTGTCATTTGTTGTTACAATGACAGATTAACTATGTGTGGAGTTTCTTATCTTGATGAAAGACGACCAAAATATGGAAGAGACGGTGTTTGAATGATTAGTTTTTTTTTTTTTTTTTGTTAAGATAAATTTACTTGAATGGTAAACATCAAGATCTTGTACTTGACTATTGTATTATGGAGTTTTCTCATATACTATACTATACTATTATTTATTATTCTCATGGGAATTTTTATATTTTATGTTGAAATTTTAAATTACAAAAAATTAATTGTATAATGTAAAAAACAAAATGTACGTAATAAAATTCTAACCACTCGAGCTATTCTATTTTGTCAATTAGAGATGAATTTGGGAGGAGGGGATCTCCCCTTAAATTTATAATTTTTTACACTATGTAGTACATCATGTATTTAAATTTAAATTATTTAATAGTGATATGATAAGAACGCATGCAAGAAATCATGCAAGAATAACTATATATTGAATTGAAAAGTATTGCTTTTTTCTTCGTTTTACAAAATTTCGTAAAATAAATCTTTCATTTCACAAAATCAATAATTGTGCAATTGAATTAATTGTTAAGGGCATAAATCTAAAAAAAAAGTGACTCTGTTAAAAAAAGAGAGATTTTTAAAGGAGATTGAAGTAAGTGACAAATGTTCCAATAATAATGGGACAAGAGTTTTTGACAAATGTTCCATTAATAATGGGACGGAGGGAGGGAAGTATTTTTTTTATATAGAATAAAAATAACCTATTTTATTATGAGATTTGCACCAATTAAAAGATTTTTTTTTTTTTTTTTTGACAATGCACCAAACGATTTTAGCTCAAGTGTAACAATAGATCACTAGTGTCATTCATGCGAATATTACAAAACTAAAATAAAAAAATCCCTCAGTTTTAAGGATTTTTTTTTCGACCAATTATTTGTCAATTTGAATATATTGAAATTAATATTAGATGAAATATTATTATGGGGCCAAATACTTCAATGCACTTGCGTGGACGTGCATACCTTCAATTTTAAATTCAAATTTTATCTCATTAATTAATTCGTTCAATTCTTCCCCGCCAAATACTCTTTTAATTTTTTATTTATATTTTATCTGCACCTGTTCATTTAATGAGTTCTTCCCCAAATTATTTTTACTATGATTATCTACACTACACTCGCTCATTTAATGAGTTCATCCTCAAATCATTTTTTATTACGGTTATCTACACTCGCTCATTTTATGAGTTCACTCCCAAATCATTTTTTTACCATGATTATTTGCACCCGCTTATTTTATGAGTTCACCCCCAAGTTATTGTTTTACCACGATTATCTACACCCGCTCATTTTATAAGATCACCCCAAAATATTTTTTAAAAAATAATCACAATTAAAAAATTATATATCCTTTTATTAATTTACACAAAATATAATAAAATAAACTCTAATTTATATATTTACAATATGCAGCCGAGTCATTGTCGAGTTACCGTCGATTTACCACCAAGTCACCCATATTTAAAAAAAATATCGTAAAAATATAATTAATAAAAAACTATCGAAATTAGCCACAAATCTCGATTTTTTTTCTTTTTAATTTTTCTTCCTC
This sequence comes from Galeopsis tetrahit, assembly GCA_963675135.1. Classification (NCBI taxonomy): domain Eukaryota; kingdom Viridiplantae; phylum Streptophyta; class Magnoliopsida; order Lamiales; family Lamiaceae; genus Galeopsis; species Galeopsis tetrahit. Next base: position 46,768,214 of record OY776121.1, read on the forward strand.
CTCCCCTTTTCCTTTTTTTCTTCCCATTTTCAGTTTTTTTTTCCAAATTTTTTATTTATTCATTTTTTTTCCTTTTACTTTTTTTTTTTTTTCCTGCCTTTCTTTTCCATTATTTTTTATGTGTATTTTTAAATTTCAATACAAAATAATATTATAGGTATGATTTTATTATAGTCGGTTGGCGGTGCACCTGAATTTCAATTTTAATTTGATGAGTAAAGGACCTGTCGGAAATCCATGTCGATCGGCGGGTGACCCAACCACCACCATGCCCGACCACCCCCTCGACGGCGACGACGACGCTTCCGTCCCGGCCACTGAAGCCCGAGACCCCTCCTCAAATCGCAATCACGATTCTTCACTTCCATGACAATTGACATCATATTCCATCTCGGCCACGATCTATGGCGGTCGAAAACCTCTGCTCACTTCGACCATCGACGCGACTGCTTCCATAAATCTCCCTTGTGTTCGCGATTTAGGAGCTTCTCCGGCATCAATGGCGCTCGCCTACAACACTCGGATCGACGTCGCCTCGCTCTCGTCGTTCATCTCTGCCCAAATCAAGCATACATTGCTTCGTCTACTTCACCCTGCTCTTGCGCAGCCACTTCCTCCAGTTGATGACGACCCGACGGAGGACTGTGAGTATGTTGCCGATGGATCTCTGATCGACCGGCACTCGGAGTCGGTGACCTTGCCGATGAAATCTCAGGCGGCGACTGCTGACCTAGGGTGCCCTCCCATTGGGCTAAGGTTCTCTTCAATTGGGCTTGGTAATGTGCACCCCCTATTTTCTTCAGTACACCCTCATCTGCACTCCCTCCACTTTTTATTTTATTTTTATGGTATTATTGTTAGTGGTATTATTGGTTATTGATACTTGTATTACTATTAATACATTATTGAAGTAATATTAATGATTATTGATTACGGTATTGTTTGATTATTAATTGTGGTATTCCTGGTTATTGTTTGTGGTATTACTGATTATGTGAAATTATTTATTATTGCTTAAAGCATTACTAATTATTATTATTGTTTATGGTATTAATTACATATTAGTGTTTTTGGTATTACTGATAATTGTGTTTTGTATTACTGAATATAATTAGATTTGTGGAATTATTTGTTATTGTGTAAGATATTACTGATCAATGTTCATGTTATTACTAATTATTATTAATGGTATTACTGATAATTGTTTTTGGTATTACTGAATATAATTAGATGTGTGGAATTATTTGTTATTGTATAAAATTTTACTAATTAATATTAATGGTATTATCGATTACTGTTCGTGGTATTACTAATAATTGTTTTTGATATTATTGAATATAATTAGATGTGTGTAATTATTTGTTATTGTATAAGATATTACTAATTAGGGTAATTCTTACGGTAGTCAAATTTTACAAAGTGACTACATAGTCACTTTGTCGAATCGCGCCACGTGGCGTCGTATACGTCGTAACGACCTGCTACATGTACGTTATACATGTTTAAGTTATTTATATCATTTTTTAAGCATTTACATACACTCAACACTGCACAAATTGGACTTTCATAGATACATCTCCTAAACTGTGCAAAACAAGATTTGGACAAGTTCCCTGAATTGGATAAACTGTTAAGGTGATTTCAGAACTAAAAGGAGTTTTAAACTAAAGGGCCAACCACTAATTCCACACATATAACTCCCTTAGATAGTTATTCAACTAAGTACTCAATAGTACTTAGTAGCTTGGCTATCAGTAGAGTTGTCCAAGACAACCTTGCTGAAGACTAGGTTGATCAAAGTTTGAAAAGAAATTGAATACAAGTGAATTCCCCCCCCCCCCCATACACTTGTTATATACTCCATTCAGGACCAACAGGTGTTGATTAAATTATAGAATGTAGTCATTTCAAATTGATGTATATTGTAAAATTTTATTTAGGTGAAATTTGATTGTAGATTTTATCTACCTCAAGATATGGTGATAAAATTGATTTTTTCTAAATTATTCTTTTTGCATCAAGATTACTAATAATACTTATTTAAAATATTATGGCCTAAAAACAACATAAAATACATATCTTGAAATTTAGTGAAAAAAAGTAATAATACCTATTTCAAATATTGCGGCCTAAAAACAACATAAAATACATATCTTGAAATTTAGTGAAAAAGAGTAATAATACCTATTTCAAATATTGCGGCCTAAAAACAACATAAAATACATGTTTTAAAATTTAGATAAAAATGACGGAAAAATATTTGAACATGTTAAATTTAGTAAAACCATGTCTTCGTATAACGTGGATATCGACGTATAACGTGTGTTGAATACCCCAATAAATGAGAGAACGAACCCTGTGACTTTATAACGGAACGAAGGCCGTTAACGTAACCGACGACACAATATGTTATATACAAGCTAAAGTGTCGAAAATAACTTCCATGACCATTACTTTAAAGGGTTTAGAGTGATTATTTGCGGTTTGGATGCCACGTTCATTGGACAGTACACAAATTAATAACCGTTCATTTCACTCAATCACTATATTCAATATTTTGAATTATGCATAACGTTATATGCAAAATAATCATCATATTTTAATCAAATTGTAAGAAATGATTTGAATTTTGGAAAATAATACTAATTAACGTGATTTTGGTGATAAAATTAAGCAAATTTCGAGAATCTACATTTGTAAGATGATTAGATGTTAAATGTTGACTAAAATATATGAATTCGAAAATTTTCAAATTAAAAAAGGGCATATTTGTCTTATTAAGTCCAATTTGAACCTATTAGACACAAACAAATAAGCTAGTTTCTATTTGTAAAAAGTAGTGAAATGAACCTAATAACAATTTTCCCTATAAATATTTGTATATGGGCATGGACAACCCCAAACTAACTAGGAACCTTCTACATGTAGTCAGAGTGTCGTATGGTGTCGTATGACTACCGTAGTCAATTAAATCTGTACCATTAAAAATCAAATCTAAAGGCTTAAACATGATGACTGGTTACCTTTTGTACTTTGTGTTGAAAATATTCATCGTATGTGTTGTATGGTGTCGTATTTATAATTAATTAAAATATATAATTTAAAACTTACATTTTTATCCTTAATTTAATTAATAAATATATTTATTAATTAAATTAAAATATATAATGGTCAAAGATGGAAGAAGTGAACTCATTCTCAATCAAGTCAAGGATAGAAAGAGACACTACAAAAAATGTGCGGTTTACCGACGGATCTACCGACGGAATTGTGGTCGGTAGGCGTGGTTTTCGACAGAACTACCGACAGAATAAATCAGTCGGCTCTAGTCTCGTCGGCCCGGTTTACCGACATAATTTTTTTTCCGTCGGTAGTCCCGACGGAATAATTCAGTCGAGTCTGCCGACGGATCTCATTCCGTCGGTAGGCCGAATGACCCATTTTGAAACCGGGTCTGATTTCTGTCGGCAATTCCGTCGGTCGTCCGTCGGTAGTACCGACGGACTTACCGACGGAAATTTATTTTAGAATTTTTTTTAACAAAAATATATCCGTCGGCTTCTATCGGGAATTCCGTCAGTACCTTCCGACGGATCTGCCGACGGAACTCGATTTTATATTTTTTAAATTCGGAATTATATTCAGTCGGTGCCCGTCGGTGGTTCCGTCGGTAGTACCGACAAAATTTTCCGTCGGTAAGTCAACCCAAAAAAAAAATAACTGGGGTGGATCGGACCCGACCCACCCCGACCCGACCCGCGATCTGTTATTAAGGCCACCATTTATTCTGGCCTTGCTAGGAATCGAACCCGTGTGTGTGGGCGCCTAGTGAGGGGCGCCTACCACTCGGACAGGTGTGTTACTTGTTCGTAATTGTAATATTAATTGTATATGTACTCATTTTCGGCCCATTTTTTTTTAAAATTCACAAAATTAATTTCTTTCATATATATCAAATAATTAAATTTGAAATCGATGATTTATATTTTTATAATTTATATATTTTAAAATACTAAAATATTCATATTTTAACTAAAATACTAATATTTTTTAGTAAAATATTCATTTTTTTGCTAATTATTTTTTAAAAAATTTCAAAAAATTAATTTCATTCACATTAATTAAATAATTAAATTTGAAATCTATAATTTATATATTTTTAAATACTAAAATATTCATTTTTTTTTACTAAAATATTCATTTTTTGCTAATTATATTTTAAAAAATTTCAAAAAATTAATTTCTTTTCACAATTTTTAGTTGTAACTTAATGATAAATAAATATTTTTAAATTGTACATCTAATAAAATAATTAGCTTACATTATATAATTTATTATTCATCTTCTTCATCTACATTTTGATTATTTGTCTCATCTTCCTCCTCTTCATCATCCTCCTCCTCCTCTTCATTTTCATCATCTTCCTCATTTCCATTATCGTTTTCAATTTCGATCAATTGTGAATTTCCACCCGTCAAGTCTACGTGGATATTCAAATCTCCCGAAAATACTTCTGTTCTAGCCTCTATTTGTTCCGTTTGAAACGGAGAATCATCTTCATCACTCCTGTCCTTTGTAGGGACTTCTACCATTGATCTTGCCTTTACTTTGCAAACAGCGTGCCATTCAATTTTAATACGTGATCGTACTGGATACTTGCAATAGTATACTTGAGATACTTGATGGACAAATACAAATGGATCATTCTCGATATAGCTCATTTTCGGATTAACATCGACGAGTTTGTACTCCGGATGAATCCTTGTTCCTGAAGGGCCTGAATCAAACCAATGACACTTGAACAACACTACAGTCTTTGCTGGATATCCCGGATATTCTACTTCAACGACTTCGTGCAACACCCCATAGTAGTCACTTGCATCTGCATTGTAGTTTGCACTGCTAATGCAAACACCACTGTTGGTAGTCACTTTTCTTGATGCATACTCGGATGTATGAAATCTGTAGCCCTTCACAATATAACCGTTGTAAGTCTTTACACGACGTAGTGGTCCTTTGCTGAGATCCTTTAAGAATCGATTCTCAAAATCGTTTGACCGTCCCTATACAGTTCAAATAATTAACATTAATTATGAATCATATTTATTTACGTAAAATTTAAGGAAATGGTACTCACACAACGTTGGAACCATCGGGCAAAATCACATTGAAGACGAGCATCTATATCTGTATCTGAGATGTTTTGTTATGTTCGTCTTAGTTCTTGAGTATACATCCTAATTCACAACATCCAATCACAATTAATATTAAATTACATAAATGAAGTAATGATAATAATATGAAATACTTACTCAATATAAGGCTGAACTTCATCACAATTCAATAACACATACGTTTGTGCTATTTCTGCCTCTCTGTTCGACTCCCACTCTCGTTCTGTGAATTTTCCTATTGGTCGTCCCTTAGACTTGAATATAGACAGCATTCCATCGACCTCTTCACCGACATTGTCTGTATCTCTACCACCGTAGTTACGTGGTTCACTTCTCAACCGAGTGTTGACATGGTCTTCAAAATAATAAGAACAAAACATGCCAACCTCTTCATTCAAATATGCATTAACAATCGATGCTTCCACATTTGCCTTTTGTTTAGCATTGCGTTTCAAGTTGTGAAGATATCTGATTTATAATAAAAAAAACATATATTTTAATTCAGTGAACATGCATGTAGTATATATTTAAAAATGAAAAATGTAAGAGTTTACCTTTCAAATGGGTACATCCACATGTACAGCACTGGACCACAAATTCTGGCTTCATACGCTAAATGAACGGGTAAGTGTTCCATGGAGTTGAAGAAGCTAGGTGGAAAAATTTGTTCCAACTTACACAAAATCACTGGAATGTCTTGCTCCAAACGAATCATATCATCGATCTTGATCGTTGAAGATGTTAAATCTCTAAAAAAAAGACTTAATTCAGTGATAGCCCTCCACACATTGAGAGGAACAACGTCTCGGAACGCAATCGGTATCAAGCGCTGCATAAAAACATGACAATCGTGACTCTTCATCCCTGAAACCTTACCCCTGTTTATGTCTGCGCATCGACTCAAGTTTGACACGTAGTTGTCTGGAAAATTCAACTCGTGAATCCAACGACACAGTTGTTGTTTCTGTGGCTTGTCCAGTGTGTAGCAAGCCTTCAGATATTTACCTGTACTGGGATCCATTTTCAACTCTTCGCGACGACAATAAATGTTCAACTCTTCCCGGGACTTTGGAGTATCTTTCGTCTTGCCTTCTGTGTTCATCATTGTGTGGAACACATTATCAAACACATTCTTCTCAATGTGCATCACGTCCAAATTGTGTTGGATCAATAGTGAACTCCAGTATGGCAAATCCCAAAAAATACTCTTTCTATTCCATCCACCTGGGATTCGACCGTTGTGTTCAGCTGCATTTTCCTCAGTAGATTTTTTCAAACCCGTCCACTGAATCTCATGTAACAACGTTTGTCCTGTACGGTAACATTATACTAGAAGAAATTAATAAAACATATACGTATAACATTATACTAGATCAAATAATTGTATAATTAAAATACCGTTTCGAAGGGGCGGTCGATTGTGTGTAACTGTTCTGTTCTTCAAGAAGTTGTTCTTATTCCTTCTAAATGGATGATCTCGAGGTAAGAACTTTCGGTGATTATCGAACCATGTAACTTTCCTACTCTTCTCAAGACTGAAAGCTTCAGAAAAATCCATGCAATACGGACATGCTTGAAACCCAGCCGTTTTCCACCCAGACAACATAGAATATGCAGGAAAGTCGCTAATGGTCCACAATACAGCAGCACGCATCGTGAAATTCTGTTTTCTGAACACATCATACGTTTGGACACCACTTTCCCATAAAAAGATAAGTCTTTTATAAGAGGCTGGAGATAAACGTCAAGTTTATCCTTTGGATTCGACGGACCTGACACCAATACAGTTAGAAACATTGTTTGAGGTTTCAAGCACATCCATGGAGGAAGATTATACGGAGTCAGAATCACCAGCCACAACAAATACTGCTTTCCAAAGCTCCCAAACGGTGCAAAACCATCAGTACACAAACCTAGCCTCACATTCCTCGGTTCAGAAGAAAAATTGGGATACACGTTGTCAAGGTGTTTCCAGGCCTCCGAGTCCGCCAGATGTCGCATCTCCCTAGACTCGGTCGAAGACGAATCTGTTGCTTGCCACGTCATGTGTTGTGCTGTGGCAGTAGATTGATACAATCTCATTAAACGGGGAATGATTGAAAGATAATACATCTTCTTGTGTGCCACTTTCTTTTTCGACGACTTCGATTGACCAGCGGGCCCCTTCCGACGTGGCTCTTTGTAACGAGGATGACCACACATCTTACACATGTTCAGATTGTTATCTTCATCACCCCAATATAACATGCAACCGTTTACACAACAATCAATCTTCTCGACCGGCAATCCCATATTTTTCATCATTTGCTTGCTTTGATGATACGTTGTAGGCACCTTATTCTCAAGAGGGCAGATCTCACTGCATAATTGTGTAATTTGCTCATATGCCCTGTTAGAAAGCTTGTTCTCGGTCTTGATAGCCATAAGTCGGGCATTAAATGACAGTTCAGAGTGAGAATCACAACCCGGATACAAATCTTGATCGCATAATTTGAGCATTTCATAAAACCGAAATGCTTCATCCGTCGGCTGCTCTTCTACATTTGAAAAACCGGCTTCCATTATCATTGTTTGATACATATTGGGTCTCCCTCCCCAAACTGTTCTTCCCCACCAAACTGTTCTTCCCCACCAAACTGTTGTTCCCCACCAAATTGTTGTTCATTACTCGTGCCGGCTTGATTACCATATATTTGTCTTTCATAGATACCAGCAGTGTAATAGTATAAAACTTGATCAAAGTTATAAGGCCAACGTCCTTCGCCGTGAAATGTCCAGTTATAATAATTAACAGTGAAACCATTCTTCAGAACATGTACCAAAACCTCATCAATCGACTTAAATATTTTATTCTGACATTTTTTGGCATTACACGGACACTTGATACAATCCCCATGCATGTAATGTGGGTGGAGCTTTGCAAATTCAACAAATGACACAAGTTCATTGTAAAATTCACTATTCACATTTCCTAAAATGAACCTAGGAGTTTCATACATCCATCGACGATCCGGCAATTCCATCTGTTAAACATTTAACATAAAATTCTTACAAACATATAAAAAAATGCACAACTAATTAAACTACACAACTAAACTACAAATATATAAAATGCACAACTAATTAAACTATAACCATATAAAATGCACAACTAAACTACAAAATTTAACCAAGTAAAAAAGAAAAACGTACCGAAATTTGCTTGCTCTAATACAATTTCCACAATTTTTTTCGACTGAGTGAGAAAGGGGAAAAAAGTTTCTGTAAATATTACGCGCTACCGACGGATTTTGAAATTCCGTCGGTGCGTACATTTTGAATCTACCGACGGATTCTGAAATTTCGTCGGTTGGGTGCCGCCCAAAATTCCGTCGGTAGAGTACGTACTTGGCCGACGGAATTTCCGTCGGCAGACTTAATTTCCGACTGAATGTTTATTTCCGTCGGTAATATTGGCGGGATAAAATAAAAATCGAAAAAAAAATAAAAAATACTTTACTTTATACCAAAATCTAACGAAAAATTATGTATTATGTATAAATTAAAAACAATAAAATAAATAAACAATCCATTGACAAACAAGCATCAACCGAAATAAATATGTCCAACGGAAAATTAAATAGTTTGACAGAAAAAATAAATAGTTCGACAGAAAATTAAATAGTTCGACAGAAAAATAAATAGTTCAAACATCGAAAGACGGAGGGGGAACGCTCATCGCCTGTTCAAAGCATGTATTTATTTGTTTAGAAGACATCCCCAACGATCGACCCATAGTGTCAGTTAGCTGTCGGAAGTAGTGGTTTATCATGTGTACTACGTTCGGGTGCGGAACAGCAGTGGAGGATACAGAGGCCTGCGATGCACGCTGGGACGAACTGGACGACGCAGCTCTCACTAAGCGGCTCATCCGGCCAAGGCCAAGGACCCGTCCTCGATCAGCCGGGGCAACATCCAGGTAAATCCGGTTAAGATCAGGCGGAGCGCTGGGCCCGGCTTCAGCAGAAGCCTGTGTCGTCTCCTCTTCAATCCTCCGGTTCACATCCAACTACATAATTACAAAAAAATTAAATTAATACATAGTTCAATACATTTAATTAATTAAATATTAAAAAAACATCACAATTTAATTAAACTTACGTGAAGCTGGGTAGTGCGTCCATATGTGGACGTCTGCGAATCTGGATCAAACGGATGAAGAACGTTCAACCGATCCACGTGTGTGGGTTCACGCCCAAGTTCCCGCTCCTATTTCGTACCAAATGAGCATATAAAAATTATTTTATATAATATAATATAAATAATTGAAATAAATTTAGTGAACACTTACTAGAGCAATTGAGTGCTCATACGCGGATCGCCCCCCCCCCCCGATGCCTTGACATCCCACCTCCCCCATCACTTATACGGTTGGCTCGAGCAGTTGCACACTTCCTCATGTACTCCAGGCTACTCCAATACGTGGTCAACGTGTTCCACACGTCGACTCCATTTTCGTCCTCCCCCAACGTCTGCACCACGCCACGTCTACGCCAAGCTGACCTCTAGGTGTACATTATCTCATTATACCTAGACTGACATGAAGATTGCCAGTGACTATGGATATCGTTGTCCGAAAAAAACTCCCTATGTCAATAAGCATGTTTCTGCACATATTCGATCAGCATATTTATCAAATAATATATATAATAAATTGTTTATTAATATTTAATTGAATGCACTCAAATACCTGGAATTCCTCCCAGTATTCATCCTTTTTCGTCTGCGGCACCTTCAACCAAGAGTAGGCATTCGCAACAACCTTGCACTTAGTAATCACCACAGTGCAAATCTTTGATATCTCATTACCAGGAAGTAAGCTGTGACATTATATATTAAGAAACAAACACATTATAAATTAAAAAAGTACAAAAATTGATGCTATTAAATATTGTTAAACCTTAAAATTATTTAATTAATTACTTACTGTACACCATCAATCCATATTTTCAGTCTGTTTTCTCGGGCCTGCGTGGGATGTCCACGAGCTGCCGACGACTGAGATGACGGCGGCGAATGCTGTGGAACGGATGCCGACGACGTCAACGTAGCAGGCTCAACAGGCCTATGTGAGCCTCTCCTACGTCGAGATCCTGAGGCCCCACTAGCATCTTGACTCATCTATTTTAATAAATAAAATTTAAAAGTATAATAAATTAATCAATAATTAATATAGTAATGAAATCAATAATTTTCTATTTTAATTAATAACATTTTAGTAATTTAAGTCAACAATTTCCTAATTTAATCAATAACAAAATCACGTTACTATTGAAATCAATAATTTACCAAACTAATTAATAATGACTTAATTTAAACAATAACAATAATTACTATATTAATCAAACCCTACAACACCCCTACTTATAAGAATAATTACTAATTTAATCAACAATAATAACGTAGTTTAATTATAAGAATAATCAACAATAATAACCTAGTTTAATTATCAAAACGAACTAACAAAACTACATTATATATTTGAACTAACATACATTAATTAATTACAATTAACCAATAAAAAACATATAATCCACGTACTAACATATATTTGAATTAATTATACATATATATTCATCTACTACGTACATGAAATTTTATAATAATTAACATGCAATTTATAATACAATAACTTAATTAAAATTAATTAAGAATTTATAAAACGTACCGTTTAAATTGAAGAAAATTGGAGTAGATAATCGTAATGCCCTTTGTCGATCAATCCACGCACCACGCATAAGAAAATCCAATCCACGTGGACAGAACAAGAGACGAACAGGGAGAGGGGGACGAAAGCCAAAAATTTTTTTCCCTTATGGGGAAGAACCGCCTCCTTCGGCAGTTCTTATAAAAAAAAAATTGTGGCTACCGACGGATATTTCCGTCGGTAGCACGTGAATATTAATGCCAGTCAAAGCGGGTCGGCTACCGACGGATATTTTCCGTCGGCAGTCGAAATTTGAACGACCGACGGAAAAAATCCGTCGGGAAGCAAGGCTAAACGACACCGTTTGGCCGCGGAACTGAATTCCGTCGGACGGTCCCGACGGATCTTAATTGGATTCCGTCGGGAGGCAGTCGATTCGAAAATTCCGTCGGCGATCCGTCGGGGCGGCCGACAGAATGGATTCCGTCGGTAGCCTTCCGTTGGCAAACTCCGTCGATAAGAAGAGATGTCCATGTTTGATCAAGTGAATCTTGAAGTCAGACATTGGGAAAAGTGCTGTAGAATGAAGACAAAGTGGTTACAACTGTTTATTTCCCAAAACAAGGACATGTCACCTATCAGAATCTGTCTTCCAGTTTGAAGATTTCAAGGAAGACATTTATAGACTTTTGAGGCTGCCTCTCCAACGGGCAAATCCTCAAATTTTTCTATAAATACAGAAGTGTGAAGACCATTTGAAGCACCTCAACACATCCAACTATCCTACAAGTTCATAAGTGCTTTCAAGCTTTCAAAGAGACTATCTTAGTCTTCAAACACTTTATCTAAGCTGAACCCCATTGTATAATTCATACAAAGCTTAGAGAGATATCCTATCCTTATACACTGACCTTCATTGTAAAGGATGTCTCATTAGTTGGAACCTTACTTCAACCCTTATACCTTTCAAGTGAGAAAGTTAGAAGGTTGTAGTAGTAGAAGTGGAAAGAGCTGACTGTTGAGAGAAGAACAATTCAGTTCTGAGTTGAGAAAGGGTACTAGGACTCTAGACATCCTAGGGATCAAGGCACCAAGGAGTGGTGTGGTTGATCAAGTTCACCTTGGCACTATAAAACAAATTAATTCCAAGAGTAAATGAATTATCCTGTTAAATCAGGGAAAGTGGATGTAGGAGCTTGAGTCTCTGAACCACTATAAACCTTTGTGTTGATTTACTTTAAACATTTACATACACTCAACACTGCACAAATTGGACTTTCATAGATACATCTCCTAAACTGTGCAAAACAAGATTTGGACAAGTTCCCTGAACTGGATAAACTGTTAAGGTGATTTCAGAACTAAAAGGAGTTTTAAACTAAAGGGCCAACCACTAATTCCGCACATATAACTCCCTTAGATAGTTATTCAACTAAGTACTCAATAGTACTTTGTAGCTTGGCTATGTATAAAGAGTTCATCATATCAGTAGAGTTGTCCAAGACAACCTTGCTGAAGACTGGTTTGATCAAAGTTTGAAAAGAAATTGCATACAAGTGTATTCCCCCCCCCCCATACACTTGTTATATACTCCTTTCAGGACCAACAGGTGTTGATTAAATTATAGAATGTAGTCATTTCAAATTGATGTATATTGCAAAATTTTATTTAGGTGAAATTTGATTATAGATTTTATCTACCTCAAGATATGGTGATAAAATTGACTTTTTCTAAATTATTCTTTTTGCATCAAGATTACTAATAATACTTATTTAAAATATTATGACCTAAAAACAACATAAAATACATATCTTGAAATTTAGTGAAAAAAAGTAATAATACCTATTTCAAATATTGCGGCCTAAAAACAACATAAAATACATATCTTGAAATTTAGTGAAAAAGAGTAATAATACCTATTTCAAATATTGCGGCCTAAAAACAACATAAAATACATGTTTTAAAATTTAGATAAAAATGACGGAAAAATATTTGAACATGTTAAATTTAGTAAAACCATGTCTTCGTATAACGTGGATATCGACGTATAACGTGTGTTGAATACCCCAATAAATGAGAGAACGAACCCTGTGACTTTATAACGGAACGAAGGCCGTTAACGTAACCGACGACACAATATGTTATATACAAGCTAAAGTGTCGAAAATAACTTCCATGACCATTACTTTAAAGGGTTTAGAGTGATTATTTGCGTTTTGGATGCCATGTTCATTGGACAGTACACAAATTAATAACCGTTCATTTCACTCAATCACTATATTCAATATTTTGAATTATGCATAACGTTATATGCAAAATAATCATCATATTTTAATCAAATTGTAAGAAATGATTTGAATTTTGGAAAATAATACTAATTAACGTGATTTTGGTGATAAAATTAAGCAAATTTCGAGAATCTACATTTATAAGATGATTAGATGTTAAATGTTGACTAAAATATATGAATTCGAAAATTTTCAAATTAAAAAAGGGCATATTTGTCTTATTAAGTCCAATTTGAACATGTTAGACACAAAAAAATAAGCTAGTTTCTATTTGTAAAAAGTAGGAGTGAAATGAACCTAATAACAATTTTCCCTATAAATATTTGTATATGGGCATGGACAACCCCAAACTAACTAGGAACCTTCTACATGTAGTCAGAGTGTCGTATGGTGTCGTATGACTACCGTAGTCAATTAAATCTGTACCATTAAAAATCAAATCTAAAGGCTTAAACCTGATGACCGGTTACCTTTTGTACTTTGTGTTGAAAATATTAATCGTATGTGTTGTATGGTGTCGTATTTATAATTAATTAAAATATATAATTTAAAACTTACATTTTTATCCTTAATTTAATAAATAAATTTATTATATTTATTAATTAAATTAAAATATATAATGGTCAAAGATGGAAGAAGTGAACTCATTCTCAATCAAGTCAAGGATAGAAAGAGACGTAGAAGAAGAGTTAACAAAGAGGTTTGCAGATGGCATGACATGATCAGTCAAGAACAATTCCTGCAGAGAAGGAAGCTGCAGTACATGTTGTAGCCACTTGGGATCCCTTATTTTGGAACGACTCAAGTCAAGTCGAGTTAGGAATGAGCAACTTAATTATCTAATATTACTAGTTTTGTTTTGTTCTTGATATGATCGAGGAGTGAAACTTTGATGAGAAATAAAGATTGTAATTAAATTAATTAAGGTAATGGATAAATGTTCGTGAAACAATACTTTTTAATTAACGGGTTTATTAAAATGATTTCTCACCTAATAAGATCATTGAAAGTAGTCTTTTTTTTTTTACCAACAATAGTCCCGGACATGAAATTATTATTTCTTTCGCAATTAGAAAACACAACGTGCTATTCATCATTCATTCGATCAAATGCAATGTAATGAGCTCCTCGAAAACCTTCATTGCATCAACGGTCAATGTCACTGATAATACTAGGTTTTTGGTGTCCTTTCCATGGGAAAGCATGATGGTAACATGATTTTCAATATTTGCACCCGGGGCAACTTGTGACGCCACTCCCCATCCAAAATCGATCTCGTAGAAGGGAACCCTAGACCACTTGGAGATGCCTAGTGTGGTATCCCAATTTTGAGGTTTTCTTGTCACTTCAAGGAAGTCTATCACTGATGTGATGTAGTCACTTGTCACTGTTTTGATGGCATCATGTACGGTCCCTACTGCGTAAGATAAGGATTGGCTCGTCAAGTCTAGTGCTCTAGATTGAGCACGAGATACGACGATGCAATTCCCAAAGTAGCCTTTAGGCATGTGAGGTTGTAACTTGTGGTAACCATCTACGGCCATGCCTATCCGACTCGTCTCATTGGGGCCGAGTTTCTTAGCCTTGGTCCAGCATATCCAAGCCAATGCCGATATTAGTTCAAATGTCGTGGGAGCTTCATTTTTGTTGTTGTCGTTAGCTAATTCTCGGAGTCGGAAAAGCATTTTTGGGGTGATAATAAATGACTTGTTTACTATGGTTTTTTCTTGGTTATGGTGAATTGGAGAAGTAAGTGGTTTAATTTCAAATTTAGCTTGTGGGAAATCATGGGATTTTGTTGGAGATAATATGGATCTATCCAAATGTGGTTTAATTGATAAAGGAAGACCTCTAGCAATTTCAGACCAAGATTTCAAGAAATTTGTTAGTCCTCTCCCGTCAAACATCACATGGTTGAATCTCAAGCCTAGGATCATTCCTCCACATCTGAATTTGTTCACCTAGTTTTAAGACACAAGTCAAGGATAAAAGCCAATTTAGTCCCATAACTTTCTAACTTTTTTGAAATAGTCTCAAAAAAGTTGGATGTACCAATTTAGTCAAAAAAAATTAAATGTATCAATTTAGTCCCATTCTTTTACATTTTTTTTTTTTGTTTTAGTCCTAAAAAAATTAAATGTAATTGCAAAAAAAATGAGACTAAATTGATACATTTGACTTTTTTGGGACCATTTCAGAAAAGGTTAAAAGTTATGGGACTAAATTGACTTCTTTCCCACACAAGCCAAGACTCTTGTTAGAGCAATTATTATAATATAAATGAAACGACCACACTGCACTACAAGTTCGAACTTTTAAATGCGATGAAATTCTACCCGAATTGCCAAGGGTGGTTCATCGAGTGCTGTCTCATAAGGTGTTTGATTATGATACACAAGCTTCTTTGCAAGTTTCCAATCAATCATGGTGATGTCCCCTACAGCCGTCGCCATATCCTTGTCGAAAAAAGCCTCCGCAAATGGGACTCCACCGTCGACGTCGCAATCCACCACCATCTTCCCATCAAATCCCACCTTAAATCTACCTGCCAAGGGATAATACACCTCCAAGGCTTTGCTCAAAGACTGCTTCAATATCCGACCAGCATCAACGTTAATTAAGGAGCTGTTTGTTTGGAATGAAAATAAAACATCGGTAGGAATGGAAAGTGTTTGGTCCAAATTTGATAGCATGTATAATCCCTTTGGATTAGTTGGATTAGGAACTACTCGAACGGTGTCGTATTTCTGCTCCTCTGGTTCATGCTCTTTTCTTGTGTATTCCCTTTTGCTGCAATGTTTAATTGGATCACATATTTAAACATTTATATAAACGTACGGGTTTGAGAGATTAAAGCAAGTGGAACACGAAAAGTGGAATAGGGGAATCAAATCGATTTGGTCCAGATGAGATCATCTGTTTCAATTTTGGTGTTCCACATCTTATACCGCTATATGGATAATTGACATGTGTCATATTAAAAATTAATAATCAACGTCCTATAATATTGGGGGCGACATGTGTTAAAAATTCAGCAGGATGGAATACCAGTGGAATAGGAAAATCAAATCGAATTTGGTCCCATAGCTTTTTAACTTTATTGATTTAGTCCCACCATTATTCTTGGAATTATTTAGTCCCACAATGTACTATTTGAATTATTCAATTTTAGTCCCATGTTGCCGGAAATTAGCCAAAACGACGTCGTTTCGTCAGTGTGCCCGTCACGTGGGACTAAATTCGAGCAATTCAAACACTTGTTGGACTAAATAATTTTCAAAAATAGTTGTGGGATTGAATAAAAAAATAAAAAGTTATGAGATCGAATTGACTTTAATTCATCACTACTCATAATAAATATTTTTCTTATTACTCATAGTTAAGTTGAAAGTGCGCCCCCGCCACTTGATTAAATAAGAGATTAAAGTCAATTTGGTTCCATAGCTTTTATATTTAGTCCCATAACTATTTTTTGAATGATTTAGTCCCACAGTTATTTGAATTGCTCAATTTTAATCCCACGTCGTCGTAAAATTGAGCAATTCAAATATTCGAGGAATTAAATTATTCAAAAAAATAATTTTAGAACTAAATCAAGAAAAAGTTAAAAAGTTATGAAATAGTGTTAACTTTAATCTCAACGGTTTGATATGAAATTCAACATCACCATAAACTATCATATCTACCATTAATTATTATTTATGAATTATCTTTTCTCTCGTACGTGGCATCTCACTTTTCTCAGATTCTAATTTTTTAATTTCTCACGATTTACAATTATTTTGTTTTATAGTTTTTTTCAATTCTTCTCTCTCTCATCTCTCCTCTCTCTCTCCCCTTTTCTAGGTTTCTCAATATTTTCTTTTACTGTTTTTTTCAATTTTTCTCTCCCACGTTCATTTTCTCGGTCTTCTAAATTACTTTCTTTTACCATTTTATTTATACAAATTTTTCTCTCCCTCTTTTTTTTTTCTCGATTATTTTTACAATCCCCATGAAATTCATGGGTCTTGCACTAGTACATATATAAATATCATGTTTTATTAGAGTTGCAAACCAATTAGCAATATTATAAAAAAGTTCCATTCTAGAAAAAATTGCAGAATTAAAATGGAAATCTTTTATAAACTCCACCCTCACAATATCCTCTGCCAATTTTACACAAATGTTATTATTTTTTTTCCACACATATATAAAAGTCAACTCATTTCTTACTTTATACATAAAGTTTTATAAAATTATTTCTCAAAACTTCACTCATTATTATACTTTTTTAATATGCATATCCATCTACCTATTAAACTTATTATGGGACGGCGGTTATTTTTTTATTTTATTTTTTTGACATGGGAAAAATTTCAATTAAAATGTAGCAATACAAAATGTACCTCTAATTATTTTAAAAATAATAATAATAACCTGTAGAATTTTGGGATTCCCAAAAATCTTGATAAAGTTGAGGGTTTTATTAGATTTTGGCAAGCTTCTCTTGCTTTCAACCTGAAACATAACGATTGTTTAATTTTAAAATAGAGAATTGTAAAGAAAATAATTGAATTAAAAAATAAAAACAAATTCAATATATATATATATATGCAAAGAAAATAGTAAAATTATATTAAAGCAATTAGCATACCTGAGGCTGGAATTGCAAATAGCCAACATCTCTCTCACACACAAAAATATATGATATGTACGTTTTTAGTTTCTTGGTACATATATATATATATATAGATGTTAGAATTACGTGTGTCAACTGAATTGGTTTAAAGATTATAGATTATGGTGTCTATTATAGATAATTAAAATAAATTAATTGATTTCACACCTATATGTAAGTTCAAAATTTTTAGATGAAACATAATTTTTTTATGGTAGACTGTAAAAATGTCAAGATGAAGGAAAAGGTATATTTGATTGTTATATACTCCCTCCGTCCCGGAAGTGTTTGCACCACAAAGTGGGCACACTTTTTAAGAAAAAAGTGTAATGAGTGGAGTGTTGAGGGGTAATTTTGTAAAGTTATATGAATAAAGTAAAAAGGTGATTAGAAAGAGAGTAAAAGTAATGGCATTTTGTGTAAATATGTGAATATTGTGAGGGTGAGGTTTATGAATAAGTTTCCTTTTATGGGTGTGCAAACAATTGTGGGACGGACAAATAAGGTAAGTGTGCAAACAGTTGTGGGACGGAGGGAGTATGAAAAATAAGGTACACAAAAAGCATGCATACAATGACTAAATGACGTGCATATATATATATATATACTCCCTCGTCCTGATATACTCCCTCGTCCCGAGGAAAGCTCCCCATGAGCTTCGGGCACGGAGGTTTTTAAAAAATACTAATATAATAAGTAGATGTATTAGAGGTGATGTGATTGAAAGAGAGAAGAATATAATGAAATGTGAGTGAATAGTTATCAAAAAAATGAATGGATAACTTTCATTGTGACGGACGAAAAAGGAAAGTTGGGTAGTGGGACGGAGGGAGTATATGATATATCTATAGTAAATCCATTTAATATAAATTAATTTTAAAATTCTTAATAAATCCATGGTAAATCTAAGTTGATTTTAAATCTGTGAAATCCAAAATCCATTTAAATATATTTCAAAATGCCATCACAAAAAAGGTCAACTAATTAAATTAATTGTTTGGCTTGTTGTTACATATCTAAATCACAAGCTAATTTAAATATAAACATTGTCAAACGCACAAGTTGTGAATGCATATGTAGTACTAAAATATGTAATTTTTGTTGTTACAAATAACTCAAAATTCTAATTTAATATAAGACCAGTCTCGTCAATCAAAGGGCGTACGACTGAATATGACCAAACAAAAACTTTCTAAAAAATTCACTAAGTGTTTTTCAATTGAACGGTTTGTGTTACTCTATATGAACTTTTGGCCGAACAGTTGTGATACCCTATATAATTTTTTAGCCAAACTAATGTGTTATCGTGCATGAACGGATGTACAGACCGTACACAACTTTGTGTACGACCGCGATATGGTCGAGCACATCGATCACTTTTAAATTGCATTTTCATCCTCCGAATTCCAAATTTTTTATGCAATTGAAAAAATATATTCTTCTATTGTTATGTATACAATAGAATCACTTCAAATCGTATGAAAATTAAAAAAAATCTAAACCTACTAGAAATGTAGAAATTAAAATTATTTAACATTTTGGAGTGTGCATGAGGGTGACTATCAACATCGATATTAATAATCTAAGGCTAGCTTACTATTACACCCAAGACTTTATTAATTAGAATTAACCCTATAATATATAAATGAATATAATTGAAGACATTATAATCTAAGGCTAATCTAAGGCTAGCTTACTCGTTCAGTTATTGATGTTGACTTTATTGTCACTATTATGAATTAATATACCAAAATTAATTTTCCTTCTCTTTTGCAACTTCGAACTTTTAGATAAAACGGAATTCTTTTAGACACCATTTGGATGAAGGAGTTTAGGTCTATGAATTTTTAAATCCATAATTCACTCCACTTGTTTGGATTAAAAAGTAAATTAATGGATTTCACACACTACAAAAAATGCATCGATTAATGATCGATTAGGGACCGTTTTATGGTGATCTTTATAAACATGGTACCTAATATTCAGAGACCGTATTCATGAAACGGTCTCAAATTAGAGACCATTTTTTTTCGGTCTCTAAATTATAGACCGAAAAGGCGGTCTAAAAACGGTACCAAATTGTGAGTCGACCTTTTTTTCGGGCCCTAAACAGTCTCAAATTGATCCCTAATTTTGAAACCGCATTTTACGGTCACTGAACGAATTCTAATATAGAGACGACTCGTTTAATATTCGGGTAAAAAAACGGTCTCTAAACGGTCTACAATTAGAGATTAAGATTGTCGAACCGACTCAGCCCACCCGAATCGATCCGACTAGCTCGATCCGACCGACCCGACAAGACTTAATTATCCATCTCTCTACAAGTTCGGATTTTTAGATGAGATAAAATTCTTTCACTATGTCATAGTTGATTGTGTTTCTATTGTATTATGTATACATTATACTACTTTGATTATGTGGCATATATAATCGAATGCTCACTACAAAAAATGCGCGTTATAGAGACGGACCATTGCCGACGGATTAAATTCCGTCGGCATTACCGACGGAATTCCGACGGATTCGTGATGTTTGAAAAGTCAACGTAATTGCCGACGGAATTCCGTTCCGTCAGCATGTACCGACGGAATATGCCGACGGACTTTTTAAAATAGGCATGCTGATGGAATATCCGTCGGCAGTTGACCCGTTAAATTCGCACCGCCTCGGTTTCCAAAAAGATAACCGTTGGCATTAAAGTGGGCGGTTACCGACGGAATATCCGTCAGCAAATCCGTCGGTACCCATTTTTTTTATATAAGGAAGCGATATACACAGACGCTCTGTTAGAAAAACAAAACGAAAGGCTTCGATCGAAGGATTCGGGGGGGGGGGGGGGCAGACGAGGACGAGGCTATTGAATCAATTTTCTCCGATTACATTGATACGGTATGTTTTCTTAATTAGTTTTATTACTTAGTTTTAATACTTATATATGTATATGCATGCATATATGTAAATATGAATAAATTTCTATAATTTAATGTTGATTTGCATGTTATTGATTTAGTTAGTTGTTAAAATATTATGATCATGTTAGTATGTTATTTAATTTGTTGATTAAGAATAATTTTGATAGAGTAGTTTTTTTAAGGTTAATTAATTAATTGTTATATGTATAGTTAATTACTAGTTTAATTTAATGATGTAATTTTGATATAGAATATTTTTAATGTAGGTAGTGCATGTTTCAATCAATTGTTTAAATTATTATTTTAGATATTGGTTCGACCGTGGTATCACGTTGTAATTAGGTTATATATTGTTTTGATTTAAATTAGGAATATGTTGATTAAATTAGTAATTATTGATTAAATTAGGAATATGCTATATTAGTAAAAATTTTAAATTAGGAATATGTTCATTAAATTGATAATTATTGACCCAATTAAAAAATTATTATTTTAATTAGGTTTAGGTTTGTTAATTTAGGAACACGTTAAATTTTTTATTATTGATTAAATTAGAAAAATAATAATTATATTAGGTTATTGTTGATTACATTAGGAATATGTTGATTAAATTATTAATTATTGATTAGATTAGAAAATTTAAGGATCAAATTAGATTATTATTAATTAAATTAGGAATATGTTGATTAAATTTTTAATTAATGATTAGATTAGAAAATTATTAATGAAATTAGATTATTGTTGATTAAATTGGTAAATTGTTGATTAAATTAGGAATATGCTATACTTAAAGTAGTGATTATTGATTAAATTAGGTTATTGTAAATTAAATTATGTATTTTTTATTGATTGAAACAGATGAGTGAAGAACCGAATCAGGGTTCTGGTTCACGTAAGCCATCTGGGTCACGTGCAAGGAGGCCTCGAGGTCAACTTAAACCGACACCTGTGATGGCTCCTCTTCCTGTGGTAGTGTCGCGGCCGCCGACTACGATGTCGTCTAGTTCGTCAACAGCCGTAGGATCCTCCTCTCGTCAGCATCCCGTTCCATCCGTAGACCGTAGGCAAGAAGTTTGGATCCATTTAGAAACGTAAGTCAATAATTCTAATGTTTAACAATATTCAATAACGATTAACTTTATTTATTTATTTATAATGTGTTAGTTTATAAATTTGTTAATAATGTTACAGGTTGTTGCCTGGTAATGAGTTGTCCAGGATTTGCACATCATCCTTTCTGAAGTGCAAGATCGCTAAGGGTGCTATCACTTGGAGGATGATGCCGCAAGCTAAAAAGGATGAATACTTCGAGGAGTTGTAGGTATATAATTACAATAATTAAAGTTTATTAAATAATTAATTAATAGATAATTTATTATACATATTATTTGATAAATATGTTGAATATATATTTGTATAGAAAAAGGCCCGTTGGAATACGGCGATCTACTCGGATGACATTATTTACGAGAAGTGGTACGGTGTTTGTTCTACTCGGTACACGAACATGATGTACGACTGGAGATTAGCCTGGCGCAACCGTAACAGGGAGCGTGTTCTGGGGAAAGACGAGGATGGTGTTGACCTGTGGGAGTCGTTGGTTGAGAAGTGGATGGACCCGAATTACCAAGAGAAGTGTGAGAAAGCTCGGGCCAACCGCAGAACCGACGTTGGAGGCGGGATGGCAAGGCATCGGAGGGGAGCCCGGTCCATCCTCGAGCAATCAATTGCTCTCGTAAGTTTTCATTAATTTTAAAAATTAAACAATTATATTTAATTTATTTATATTAGTTATCTAAATTAATTTGTATATGTTCATTTGATACGTAATAAGAGCGGGAGACGGGACGTGCACCCACCCACTTGGATCGGATGAGCATTATTCATCTGTTTGATCCCGAGACACAGACGTCCACCTACGGGCGCACTACTGACCTCCACGTAAGTTTAATTAAATTTATGTATTAAACTATATATATAGATAATTAAATTAATTTTAATTTTTTAATTATGTAGCTGAACGTCCGGCAGAGGATTGAAGAAGTCGAGACGCAAGCCGCGACTACTACTGAATCCGAAAGCAGCGGTCCCCCTCCGGCTGTTGACGTGGACCAGGCTTACCTTGACGTTGCCCCGACCTCCAAGGGAAGGATCCTTGGCCTTGGTCGGATGAGCAACGTCGTCAGGTCATCAAGTGGTCGGTCCCGGAGTGCATCGCAGGCGTCCGTATCCTCCACTGCCGTCCTGGATCCGAACGTTATGGCAACGTTCGAAAACTACTTCCGCCTCTGGAGTGCCAACGCGGGTCGGACGTTGGGGATGTCTACTGAGCAGATCGAGGCCATCTATCAACAGACGATGGTGCAAGTCCCGTCAGGTGCAGCTCCAGATCAAGCTCCAGGTCCAAGTGCAGCGCAGGCCGACGATGACGACGACGTCAATTTGGGTGGCGTTATGGATGAGTTTTTTACCTATCCTTGAACAATTTAATTTTGTGTTGAACTTATTTAATTTTGTGTTGAACTTATTTACTTTTGTGTTGAACTTATTTATCTTTCCGTTGAACTATATATTTTTCTGTTAAACAACTTTTTTTGTGTGAACTTTTATTTTTATGTAGTATATGTGGTACAACGTAAAAATTATATATGTTAGTGTTTTTAGTTTATACCAAACAAATTGAATTAATAAAACAAGAAATTGAATTTTATAAATAAAAAAAATCGCCACATTACCGACGGAATAGATATTCCGTCGGAAAATACAATTTGATAAATGCCGACGGAAAATTCATCGGTTGGATGTCATGCCGACGGAATATTGGGCGGGTAAAATGCTGACGAAATTAGTATTCCGTCAGAAAACACAATTTGATTAAAGCCGACGGAATGATAATTCCGTCGGCATTTCCGTCGGGAAATTTTCACCAAATTACTTTCAATTGACGAATTTTTGTTCACTTTCATATTGCAAATTTGAGGTTTATGCTCTGGTATTCAGAAACATCAAATTACGGTACATTTTCTACCATTTTTACTCTATACATAAAATTCCATATAATGTAATTACATGTGTTATATTATAAGTTTTGGTTGAATTTATTATAAGTTTAGTTTAGTAATGTCTTGCTCCACTTAAATGTTTAATAGATGGATTTGCCTGACCGTCGTTGGATGTACTGTACTCCTAGATTGGTTTTAGGAAATGTGAATGTGGAATTTTATAATGAACTCGTGTTATTTGTTAAATTTGTAAAGCGCCACCCACATTACATGATTGGAGATTGCATTAGGTGTCCGTGTAATGCTAAGAAATGTCAGAATAAGCAATATAAAGAGATTGATGAGGTTCTAGTACATATTGTGAAGAATGGTTTCGTTGATAATTATTATAATTGGACTAGTCATGGTGAAGCACGTTGGCCTTATAGATTTGATGAAGTGTTATACTATTACACTGTTGGAATCTATCAACAAGAAGCAAATTTCGATCATGTTAGCACTAGTAACGAGGTAGAACAACAGTTTGGGGACGAAGAACAACAATTTGGGGCAGAAGAACAACAGTTTGGGGCAGAAGAACAACAGTTTGGGGAAGAAGAACAACATTTTGGGGAAGAAGAACCGAATATGTATCAAACAATGATCAGGGAAGCTGGTTTTTCAAACATGGAAGAGGAGCCGACGAATGAGGCATTTCGATTTTATGAGATGCTCAAATTAGTCGAAGAAGATTTATATCCGGGTTGTGAATCTCACTCACAGTTGTCATTTAATGCACGACTCATGGCCATTAAGACCGAGAACAAGCTTTCTAACAGGGCATATGAGCAAGTGACACAATTATGCAGTGAAATTTGTCCTCAAAATAATAAGGTGCCTACGACGTTTCATCAAAGCAAACAAATGTTGAAGAATGTTGGTTTGCCGGTTGAGAAGATTGATTGTTGTGTGAACGGTTGCATGTTATATTGGGGTGACGAAGATAGCAGTCTGAAGATGTGTAGAATGTGTGGCCATCCCCGGTACAAAGAGGCACGTCGAAAGGGACCTGGTGGTCAATCGAATAAGACAAAGAAGGAAGTGACATATAAGAAGATGTACTACCTTCCTATCATTCCTCATTTGATGAGATTATATCAATCAAGTGCCACAACACAACACATGACGTGGCATGCTACAGATTCCTCTTCGGCTGAGTCGAGGGAGATGCGACATCCGGCAGACTCAGAGGCCTGGAAACACCTTGACAACGTGTTTCCAGATTTTGTTTGTGAACCGAGGAATGTGAGATTAGGTTTGTGTACTGATGGTTTTGCACCGTTTGGGATGCATGGGAAGCAATATTCTTTGTGGCCGGTGATACTGACTCCGTATAATCTTCCTCCGTGGATGTGCATGAAACCTCAAACAATGGTTCTGACTGTATTGGTGCCTGGTCCAACGAATCCAAAGGACAAACTGGATGTTTATCTCCAACCTCTTATAAAAGACTTGATCTTCTTATGGGAGAATGGAGTCCAAACGTACGATGTTTTTAGAAAGCAGAACTTCACGATGCGTGCTGCTATTTTGTGGACCATTAGCGACTTTCCTGCATATGGTATGTTGTCCGGGTGGAGTACGGCCGGCAAGCAAGCATGTCCGTATTATATGGAGAATTCTGAAGCTTTCAGTCTCCCGGTGAGTAGAAAAGTTTCATGGTTCGATAATCACCGTAGGTTCTTACCTCGAGGTCACCCGTTTCGAAGAAATAAGAACTTCTTAAAGAACAGAGCAATCACAAACAATCGACCTCCACTTCAAGATGGTATTTTATACATTTATTTAATGAGTATTAAACGTATATTTATTTATTGCTTTTAGTGTCATTTATAATTTACTCTCCGTACAGGACGTAGGTTGTTATATGAGATTGAGTGGACGGGGTTGAAAAAAAGTACTGAGGAAAATGCAGCGGAACACAACAAATGAATTGAGGGTGGTTGGAAGAAAATGAGTATTTTTTTGGGATTTTCCATACTGGAGTTCAGTATTGATACGACACAATTTGGATGTGATGCACATTGAAAAGAATGTGTTTGACAATGTGTTCCACACAATCATGAACACGGAAGGCAAGACGAAAGACACTCCAAAGTCTCGGGAGGAGTTGAACACTCTTTGTCACCGTGAAGAGTTGAAAAAGGATGTACGTACAGGTAAATTTCCAAAGGCTAGCTACACACTGGATAAGCCACAGAAACAAAGATTGTGTAGGTGGATAAAGGAGTTGAACTTTCCGGATGGCTACGTGTCGAACTTGAGTCGATGCGTAGACACAACAACGGGTAAGGTTGCAATGATGAAGAGTCATGATTGTCATGTATTTATGCAATGCTTGATACCGATTGCGTTCCGAGAACTTCTTCCTCTCAATGTGTGGAGGGCTATCACTGAATTAAGTCACGTTTTTAGAGATTTAACGTCTACAACGATCAAGATCGATGATATGATTCGTTTAGAGGAACACATTCCAGTGATTTTGTGTAAGTTGGAATTTTTTTTTCCACCTAGCTTCTTTGACTCGATGGAACACTTACCCGTTCACTTAGCGTATGAAGCGAGAATTGGTGGTCCGGTGCAATGCAGGTGGATGTACCCATTTGAAAGGTAAAATCTTACTTATTTTATTTCATTACAATTACACATGAATTCTTAGTTTTTTTTTATATATATATATGTATATCAGGTATCTCCACAACTTGAAACGCAATGCTAAACAAAAGGCAAACGTTGAAGCATCGATTGTGAATGCATATTTGAATGAAGAGGTTGGCATGTTTTGTTCTTATTACTTTGAAGACCACGTCAACACAAAGTTAAGAAGTGCTCCACGTAACTTCGGTGGTAGATCTGCTGACAATATCAGTGAAGAGGTCGATGGAATGCTCTCCATATTCAAGTCTAAGGGACGTCCAATAGGAAAACCCACTGAACGATATTGGGAGACGGACTCGGAGGCGGAAATAGCACAAACATATGTGTTATTGAATTGTGATGAAGTTCAGCCATACATTGAGTAAGTATTTCATATATAAATCGTCTATTTAACTACCACTTCATTTATGTCATTTAATATTAACCAAGTTTTTGAATGTTGTGAATTAGGATGTACACTCAAGAACTACGACGAGCAGAACCAAACATCTCAGATACATATATAGATGCTCGTCTTCAGCGTGAATTTTCCCGATGGTTCCAACGTTATGTGAGTACCATTTAATTATGTTTTACGTAAATACATTAATATTTATTTTAATTAATTTTAAATTGAGCCGTATAGGGACGGGATAACGCTCTTGACAGTCGATTCTTACGAGATCTCAGTAAGGGACCACTACGTCGTGTAAAGACTTACAACGGTTATATTGTGAAGGGCTACAGATTTCATACGTCTGGGTATGCATCGAGAAAGGCGACTACCAACAGTGGCGTCTACGTTAGCAGTGCGAATTACAATGCAGATGTAAGTGATTACTTTGGGGTATTACGGGAAGTCATCGAAGTAGAATATCCAGGATATCCAGCAAAGACTGTAGTGTTGTTCAAGTGTCATTGGTTTGATTTAGGACATTTAGGAACAAGAATTCATCCGGAGTACAAGCCCGTTGATGTTAGTTCGAAAAGGACGTATATTGGGGATGATCCATTTGTATTTGCCCATCAAGTATCTCAAGTATACTACTGCACATATCCGGGAGCTCCACGTGTTTATGAATGACACGCTGTTTGCAAAGTAAAGGCAAGGTCAATGGTAGAAGTCCCTAAAAAGGACAAAAATACTGAAGATGAATCTCCATTTCAAACAGAACAAATAGAGACTCCAACTGAAGTCTTTACGGGAGATTTCAATCTTTCTGTAGACTTGACGGCTGCAAATCCCCAATTAATCGAAATTGAAAACGATAGTGGAGGTGAAGAGGAGGGGGATGAAGAAGAGGATGAAGAGGAGAATGAAGATGAGGATGAAGAGGAGAATGAAGATGAGGATGAGAAGGATGATGAGGAGGAGGATGAGGAGGAGGATGAGGAAGATGATGATGAGGAGGATAAGGATGAAGACGATGAAGATGAAAACTAATTCAATTAATGTAATGTATTTATTTATATTTTATAAAAGTTAATTAATTATTTATCATTTAGGTACAAATTATAAAAATTAAATTTACTATAAATATAAGCCACAACCAATATATTTATTAATATATGTGGAAGAAATGAATTTCGTGATTTTTTTTTAAAAAAAAATGAGTAAAAAAAGTTTAAATATGCATATTTCAGAATTTTAATAAAAATGTTAAAATTAAAATTAAAATATATAAATTATAAAATTTTAATTTAATATAAGTATAAGTTATACAATATATGTATTAATATATGTGAAATAAATATAATTTGTGAATTTTTTAAAAAACAAAAATGGGTCGAAAATGAGAACATATACAATTAATATTACAACTATAAACAAAAAACAGACTTGTCCGAGTGGTAGGCGCCCCTCACAAGGCGCCCACACACCCGGGTTCGACTCTCAACAAGGCCGAAATGTTGGCCAATTTATTCCAAAATGCTACAGTGTCGGGCCGGGTCGGGGCCGGGTCGAGGCCTCCCCGGTCCCACCCATATTTTTTTTTAATTATTTTGTTTTACCGACGGAATTTTCGTCACTATAAAGGCGACGGATATTCCGTCGGTATATTCCGTCACTATATTACATTCGAAATAAATTTTGACAAAATTAATTATGTCGGAATTCCGACGGAATATCCGACGGCATTTCCGACGGAAAGTCCGACGGAATTTTCGACGGATTTGCCGACGGAATTTCCAACGGATTTGCCGACGGAATATCCGACGGAAATTCTGACGAAATTTAATTTCTTTTTTAATTATTTTAATTAATTTGTACCGACGGAATATTGACCCGGTTTTTTAAACGGGTTGTCCGGATTACCGACGGAATATGTTCGTCGGAAAACATGACTGGAAATATCCGTCACTATTTTCGTCGGTAGTGGCGACGGAATTAAAAATTCCGTCGATAAAAAATGCAGACGAAAGAAATGGAGACAGACAAAATTTCGTCGGTATTTCCGTCAGCAAGCACACCGGCCGACGGAAATTCCGTCGGTAAATCCGTCTCTAAAACACGTGTTTTTTGTAGTGGCTCCCTCCGTCCAATTTCATTATTTAACTTTTAGGGTCTGTATGTTTTGGGACTATCACGTCCGGACGGGGGACGTTAGTTTGAGATTTCACAGTCGAATTTCACCATCTATTTTTCACATAAACTATTAATATTCCGTGTGTTTGGTAGCTAGATACATAATCTGATTTTTACATAAACTATTAATATTTCGTGCGTTTGGTAGCTAGATACATGCATAATCTGATTTTTAAGCTAGTCATATATAACTTAGGTTTTAGATTAGGATTTATTAAGTTGTTTGGTATTCACACATTGTAGGTGAGATTGTGTGAATGGTTCGGACTTCATTGAATAGTGGAGTAAGTGAATATTACATTATTGTCCTCAGTAAAAATACAAAATACCTTAAAAGAATTTCGCCCCCGAAATTTCACTTACTAGTTCCTCCTAGGCATCGTGGGTATTTGGCTAAAATTTCGTCCTCCCTTTCCCAGGTAGCTTCTTCCCTCCCATGTCTATTCCACTTGAACTAACACTATAGGTATCTCTCGATTCCTCAAGACGTGAATTTTTCTCCCCAAAATGGTCATTGGCACTTCCTCGTAAGTTAACTCACGACCTATCTCTAAGTCTCTAAAGCTGATGACATGATTCGGATCGGTCACGTACTTCCTAATGTTAGAGACGTGGATGATGTTATGTACTTGAGACAGCTCGGGCGGTAGTGCGGTAGTGCTAAGCAATAGGCTACATCTCCAACCTTATCCAAAATATCGAATGGTCCGATATAGCGAGGCTTCAATTTGCCTCTCTTTCCAAAACGAATCAATCCCTTCATCGGTGCAACTCTAAGGAATACTTTCTCGCCAATCTCGAATCGTAAGTCCTTCCGTCGACTGTCGGCATATGATATTTGGCGATCTTGTGCCGTCGTGATCCTCTCCTTGATTTTCGAAACAATTTCCACTGATCTCTCTACGAGTTCTGGTCCAAGAATTTTCCGAACTCCAACTTCATCCCAACAAATAGGCGAGATCTACACTTCTTCCCATAAAGTTCTGATAATTGTTGTTGTAAGCGAATTCTACTAAGGAAAGGCGACTCTCCCAACTTCCTTCGAGATCCACAGCACATGCTCTCAACATGTCTTCCAAGGTCTGAATAGTCCGCTCCGACTGTCCATCCATTTGAGGATGGTACGCCGTACTGAAATTTAGATTAGTTCCCAAGGCTCGTTGTAGGCTCTTCCAAAATTTAGAGGTGAAACGAGGGTCTTTGTCGGAAACTATCGAAACTGGTACTCCATGTAGTCTAACTACCCCTTCGATGTATAGTTGCGTGAGTTTGTCTAATGAGTACGTCATTCGAACGGGAATGAAGTGTGCGGCTTTAGTGAGTCTGTCCACGACAACCCAAATGGCGTCGTGATTTCTTATGGTCTTAGGAAAACCCGTGACGAAATCCATAGTGATATTCTCCCACTTCCACTCCGGCATCTCTAAAGGGTGTAGCAATCCTGAGGGTCGTTGGTGGTCTGCTTTAACTTGTTGACAAGTTAAACATCTTTTGACGAAGTGAGCTATTGTTCGCTTCATACCTCTCCACCAAAAGTTCTCCCTCAGTCCGCGGTACATCTTTGTTTCCCCAGGATGTACTGTGTAAGGGGTGTTGTGTGCTTTATTGAGAATTTCGTTCCTCATGTTTTCGTCTTTAGGCACACAAATCCTATTATTGAACATTAGTGTTCCATCGGTGCCGATGATAAAGCCTGGGATGTTTTCTTTCTCCACTCGTATCCTTATTCCATCGAGGAATTTATCGCCTCGTTGTGCATCCCTGATTCGTTCTCTCAAGGTTGGTTGCAATGTAAGTGCAAAGATCATGGAATTCGCACAACATTGTGTTGAAAATTCCAGATTCATTCGAGAAAGTTCTCCGATTAGCGATTTTTGTGTGGTCGGCACGACGTCGAGTTTTGTGCTTCCTTTCCTACTCAAGGCATCGGCGACCACGTTCGCCTTCCCAGGATGGTAATGGATAGTGCAATCGTAATCCTTCACCAATTCAAGCCATCTCCTCTGACGCATATTTAGTTCTTTCTGTGTGAAGAAGTACTTCAAGATTTTATGGTCTGTATAGATCTCACACTTGCCTCCGTACAAGTAATGTCTCCATATCTTTAGTGCATGAACCACAGCAGCTAACTCTAAATCATGCGTCGGGTAGTTTTGTTCATGTGTCTTGAGTTGTCGAGACGCATATGCAACGACCTTCCCTCGTTGCATAAGGATACATCCTAGTCCGGATAAGGATGCATCTGTGTAAATAACAAATCCCGGCCCTCAGATCCATCTAGAATAGTTATTACTAGTGAGGAGGTTAATCTCTTTTTCAATTCTTGAAAACTTTCCTCACAAGTAGGCGTCCAGAAGAACTTCTCTGTCTTCTTAGTTAACTAAGTTAACAGCTTCGCAATGCGTGAGAAATCTTGTATGAACCTTCGATAATAGCCCGCTAATCCAAGGAAACTCTAAATTTCATTGACATTAGTCGGTGTCTTCCAATCCATTATGGCCTCTAACTTTTCTGGATCCATCTCAATTATCTTTGCCGAGATAATGTGTCCTAAGAACATGACTCGATCAATCCAAAACTCGCACTTGCTGAATTTTGCGTACAACTTTTCACGCTTCATTGTTTCTAGGACAGTTTTGAGATGTCCTTCGTGCTCCTCCTTGCTCTTAGAGTACACGAGTATGTCGTCGATGAATACGATGACAAACTAATCTAAGTACTGATGGAAAACTCTATTCATCAAGTCCATAAAGATTGCTGGAGCATTCGTTACTCCGAAGGGCATTACTGTAAACTCATAATACCCATAGCGTGTTCTAAAAGCTGTTTTCAGAATGTCACTTTCTTTAACCTTTAGTTGATGATACCCATACCTTAAATCGATCTTCGAGAATACACTAGCGTTCTTCAACTGGTCGAACAAGTTCTCAATTCACGGTAAATGATACTTATTTTTTATGGTCAGATCGTTGAGCCCTCGGTAATCATTGCACATACAGAAAGATACGTCCTTTTATTTCACAAACAAAATTGGCGCTCCCCAAGGGGACACACTAGGCCTAATGAACTTCCTTTTCAACAAGTCCTCTATTTGTTCCTTCAACTCCTCTAATTCTCTTGGCGCCATTCGGTACGGTGCCTTTGATAGTGGCGTGGCTCCAGGTATCAAGTCAATGGTGAATTCTATCTACCGATTAGGGGGCATCCCGATTAGTTCTTCGGGAAATATGTCGAGATAGTTTCTCACTATTGGAACTTCAGTCAGCGATTCCTTGTCCTTCTCTGCTGTAATGTGGAGTAAGTACCCTTGACATATTCCCTTCCGTAATAATTTCATAGCCTTGATTGCGGATATCACTTGTGCTCCCGTCCTAGCCTTGATTCCGCGAAAGGTGAAACGTTGGTCGTCGTCTGTTTCAAAATCAATTTCATGTTCCGAGCACTTTATCACGGCTTTGTTTCTCGTCAACCAATCTATTCCCAAAATTATATCAAAATCTTTCATGTCAAGTATGTGAAAGTCAGTTTTAATTTGGTGATCATCCAATGCTATGTCCAACCCTCTCACTTGGGTTTCTATTTTTATCGTATCTCTAGATGGAATACTTACGCTTAAGGCATTTCCTCTCACCCCCACGATTCCTACTTTCTTTCTAAACCTTTCAGACATAAAGGAGTGAGATGCTCCTGTATCAAATAATACAGACGCGGGCACCTCAAGCACAAGTAATGTACATGCTAGGGTTTCATGCTGCTCGGGTTGTTCCTGGTGCTCGATCATCGGCCCTTCGCCATCTCCTTCACTTTCGAGAATAACATTTACTTGGGCACGTCCCCTCTGGCCTTGGTTGGGTGGACCCCTTCTCGGTGGTCCAGGCAGGCGGTTGTTCGCTAAGAGTTGTTGTTGGGTCTGATAGTTACCCGTAGGCGGGGGTCGGTACTGATTGTTTCCCATAGGCTGGTAGTTCGGGTTATTCATCATTGGAGATTGACTCTTCAGTGGTATGGGACATTCAGTAATCTTGTGTCCCACTTGATGGCATCGGTAACAAGTCCCAGTTCCTTGGAGACAAGTTCCAGCATGTTTCTTTCCACATTTGGAACAGTTTGGTATGAATGTCGGGGCTTTGAAATTATTTCCTCTTGGTGGTGAGTACGGGTTCCTTTTGAAGTTCGGTTGCCAGTTGCGGTTAACAGATGTAGTTGTCGGGGTCTTTTTGAACTCCAAACCCAAACTGATTGAAATAATCAGTGCTCGGTCAAAGACTTCATTGTAGCTTGGTAGTTTCAGTCCTGCTACTACTCCTCCGACTTCGGGCCTTAAACCCCGTTCAAACCTTCTTGCCTTCTTTTCATCAATCTCCAACAGATGTGGAGCGTACCTCGACAGTTGGTTAAACCTCATCTCATATTCAGTTACTGAGAGAGTCCCTTGTCGTAGGTTGACAAATTCATGTTCCTTCTGATCACATAAAACTTATGGAAAATATCTTTTCATAACTGCTCGTTTAAACTCTTCCCATGTCAGAGCCTGCTGCCCTTCGATATTTAGAGTCCTTTCATATGATTCCCACCACTGGGCTGCATCTTCCATCAACTGGAACTGTGCACAAGATAATTTATGTGCATCTGTCAAAGTCATGTGTCGATAGATGCGTTCCAGTCCTGCAATCCATTCCTCTGTGTTCATGGGACCTTCTCTTCCATTCAACTTAGGTGGTTGTAGTCGTCGAAACTGTTCGACGTAGTCATTGGCCCTGGGCACCATATGTGGCATTAGTGCGTTTGGTGGTGGTGGTGGTGGTGGCAGTTGCGTTTGTTGTAGCATGTAGTTCTGTAGAGAATTAAAGAATTCTCTTGCTATGTCAGCCCCAGATGCTGCATTAGGTGGTTGTTCTTGTTCAGCGTTTGGTGGTTGCTCTTATCCAATAGAACCCTCTGATGGTTCTCGGGCTGCATGTCGATCGATACGAGGTCGTCCGCGTCCACGTCCGCGTCCACGTCCATTGGGTGGTGCCATACTAAAAAGTAGTAAAAGTCTGAAGAGGAATATCATATATTTACATTATATAGGTATGAGAAAATTAAAAAACAGAACCCAATATCATTAATTTACATGGTACTAGCACCAGTTATTCATTAGGAGTACACATAACATCGGAACATACTGTCATCAATCAGCTGCACAATGATGGTACTCAACTTTTGTAAGGTCGGGAACCATTGTCCCATGAAATTTTAAGTGATAATCAGGTAAAAAAAATAACACGTAGAAATAAGCAACCCACATAATGTGAGAGCAGTAGATACATATACATCAAAGTAGTCGGAGAGTTAGACTCCTTACATCATATCATAGACTACAAAAGGCATCGCATAATATAATGCTAACACAACGCATCCTCACATCAAAACGGTATGCGTGCGACAAAAGGAGCGGGAAAGCTAGGGCTGCTATAGAATGTATGCCATACTTATGACTAGTACTATAGGTCAGGTTATGTGTAGGTTAGGTTTTCTATACTATATAGGCATATATATATATATATATATATAAAAGGGTGGTCATCTAGAAACTGGAAGGGTGGCTGGGTCCCGCTCCGTCAGAAGGAGCATAAAAGTCAAGGACAAGAAAGGCATCGTCACTGTCGCTCTCATCATCTGGTGGCATCTCGATATCCGGTATCTCATCCTGAACATGTCCATGAGGGTCTCCAATCGGTCCTGTGGCAACAAGTCCTCCAGCTAATCCAGTAGCTTCCTAGTGGGCGACAACACTAATGTGGTTGAGTCTGGCTGACTCAAAGTGCCTATCCGCGCGCTCATCTGAGACGATGGATATATACTCCTACGTAATGACGCCGTTCCTATGAACATCTGCACCCATACGACCTAGTACTACATCCTCACGAAACACTCTCCCCATGGCTACATCGGCATGGGCGACAGCTGTGGCCTCCTCTGACAGTCGTCGGCTTTCGCTGGAAGCCGTGATCCCTCGAATGACCTCTATAAAGAAGGCCTCTATGTGGATGTGTCCCTCTGGGATTGGGTCATACATCGTCATGCAGTGAAGAATACCCTGTGCTATAAGGAGATAGGGTTCGCTAACCCCGTTAGCAAAACGTGTAGCTGCGACGAGGTCCGAATCAAAGAAATCTACGGCAGCGGCGTTTGCACGCAACTCACGGAAACGAATGACGTATGCCATAATCAACTCCAGGGCATACTGAACTACGTTACGGTAGCGATCAACGATGGTCATGGCTGTCCTAGGCAAAATGGGAAGGGCTAAAGTCAGTATCATATGGGGGGATTTAACACAGTTTTTGTATGGAAAGCTTTTTAACACCTTGGGCACGTAAGCACATAATTTTCACACATAGTTCAAATATCTCAAATAATCAGGTTAAACAAATTTTTTTAGTATATTCTTTGTATTTTATAAACTTTTCTTATCAAAGTGCAACTTATAATATCCCATTCTCGTAACTTTCGTATGTTAGGCTTAGCCGAGCCCTCGTAAGTTCTTTGTATACTTGTTGGTTAAAAATCTACCCTTAAAAGTACTAACGTGCCTTGAGGTGCTTCGACTGCGACGAGGTGACACATTTTCCCACTAGTAACCAAGTTTATGTAGTTTTAAATATGCATGTAATATGAAAGTTTTGAAAAATAATTTATACATAAAAGGGTTTACTTGTTTTACTTAAAAGTTTTAGTAAGAAGGTAATATTTTAAATTTACTAAAAGATTTTTTTTTTGAAGGTTTGGAACTTACGCTCTGATACGACCTGTAACGCCCCGAATCTGAAATGCAGCCCTTGTGGCTCGAACACTCTAAATTCGAGTCGTTACTTAGTGACCGAAAAACTGAGCTTGAAAATTTCTTTAAAGTATATAATAACACAAGTGAAATAATAAGAGTTTTGCAGCGGAAAATAATTAAAAGGCGGATTTAAGATGCAATAGAAGTAGTGTGGGCCCATTTATTTAAAAACTTAGAATCTATAAGATAAGTAGTAAATGTTTTATGGAAAACATACATATAAATCATCGAGCAACTTTTTAGGAAAGTCTGTTACTCGGCATACGAATAAAACCGTCCTTATGCAAGCGGCATCATTTATTTTAATGAGCATGAATAGTATAAAGTTTCATAGCATTTTATTTATCGGGAAACTCCGTGTCATCCTCGCTACAGCTCTGGCCCCTCAAAGTTGAAACCTGAAAATGTTAAGTTGGAGGGGTGTGAGATACAAATCTCAGTGGATATCATGCACGCTGTTATACGGATTGACAGTACGCCGAAGTAATTAGTATTAGTATTTTATCGTAAATAACTATTATCCTTTGAATAGTGAATTTGTTATTCACTGAGGATTCATTGTATATTCTTATTTAATCATCATATATCATACTTATCATAAATCATATGTCATACTTATCATATATCATGTGGGACACTGGTAGCGACTCTACCACATGCTACCCCCTAAACGCTTCCACCTCATCCTGGGACACTGGTAGCGACTCTACCACATGCAATCCCCATAAACACTTTCCCACCTCCTTTGTGAAACTCATATTTGGGACACTGGTAGCGACTCTACCACATGCAATCCCCATAAACACTTTCCCACTACCTCCGTGAAATCGTAATTCATATATCATAATATTATAACATCATATAATAATTATTTATTGTATTCTTGTGTTCTTAGTTTTATGTTTATGTTTGCATAGTTTAGTTCAGAATACACCAACAGTCCATATAACATTTACATCGGCAATACAGTAGTGACACCCACCTCGTTAACTTTTAAAGGAAAGTTACAAACTCCTTGATTATATTTTAGCAACCACGACGCAGGGACCGTCCGAGCTCTTATTCGGGCCGCACTTCACCTAGCACAATTTCCTTATTTTAATGATCCTTTTCCATTCTCGATTATTTATAATTTTTTTAAGGGTTGTCGTAATAATGCATGTAATCATTTTTGAAGCAAAACATTCTTTAAAATATTGGAATAATATGTATAAATATATTTAAATATTTGTTTGGTCACTTGAGAATTTAGCGAGGACGTTAAATCTCGTTCTTTAGGCTTTATAATAAAAAGAGGTGTTATTCTTCGCATTTTATCAATTCTGGTCCTAGCCGTCCACGTGGAACGTCGTGATTTTTGTAACACATCGTCACAGGCTGTTTGGTCAAGGAAATTACTAGCAAACGTATGGCGATTAAACAGAAAGTGTATTTTATGCAAAATTTTGAAACTGGTCCTTGTTAGTTGGTAAAAGGGCATAGAATAGTTGAATTTTTTTCCTATGTTCGTGAGTTTATTTCCGCCAAACGGATAACCCAAAAAAAAATTTCTTCGTGGTAATTAAACTACGTTTCTTCTAGTTTACTGGCAATAAAACTTTTCGTGAAAATTGTGTCTCGAAGTCGGGTAAAAACGGCCTTAAAGTTTGGACATGGAACACAACTGTCCTATTTCTGATTTTTCCTAGATTGCTGTCACGTTTTCAAAAACTAATATCTCCTTTACTCGATCAATTTGAGTCATTTTTTGTATATGGACTCCCCGCTGTATGAAGATTATTTCCCCTTTGGTTTTATGTCAAAATCACTTTTATCTTAAAAGATATAGGCTCCTAAAGTTGATGTTTCCAACATAAAAAATTTAGTTTGTTTGTTGGGTTTCAAAACGTTTTATGTACATTAAGTTCGTGTTTCCAGCCAGTTAACATGCCGAACACATATCCTTATCACCATAACACATATATAACACAAATCCCACTGGATTCAAACACCGAAAGTCATGATCGTAAATCGAAATTTCGCAATTAGCACATAAAAGGTTTGTGTGTTAAAACCTGTGTAGTTTCTGGCTTAGACCGTGGCCTTGGAGTTGGAAACGTGTGGGAACTTGGAGGATTGATTGAGGATGGAGTCAACAAGATCTCCTTCATTATTATTGCAAGGAAAATGACGGAGAGTTAGAGGCGGATTTGAAATAATGAAACAGAGGAGGAAAATAAAAGAAAGGGGTGGTGCTTTTTTCTTACTTTTGTCTGAGTGTATGAACTGGGCCTTGCGATTTCTTTACCCTGAACGCAACTGGAAGGGGGGAAAGGTACAGCTTTCCGGAGCTTGACGAGGACGGATGGAAGGTTGAGGAAGAATTAGACAAGGACGAAGAGTTGTTTCTTACGGTAATGGAGGCTTGATTCTGAATGTTGGGATTCCATTTTTGCAGCGTTTGGGCAAGCTTGGAGAGGGGTATGTTAGTGAGTTTGCTCTGATGGAGGGGTCTATTTATAGAACAGTTTGAGGGAGAGGATTGAAACAGTAATTGGCGACGTGGGTAACCCCTGTCCATGCGTGGTTATGTGACCTTTCAGAGATTGAAAAGGGATATTTTCCAATTCCTCCTACATTAGTAAATTCTGGGTATTTTACTTATACTTTTTGCATCCCCATATGTGTCTTTCATTTTGTAGTTTTCGTTAAATAATAAAATTTTCGGAATAATTAGAATTAATTGTTTAGAATTTCTAGCAATTTGACCGTCGCATTTTGAGACAAAATTATTTTATTTCTTTAACTTGATTCCTCATTTAAATGGTATTCCAAATTCGTCGAAATATTCGATTTCTTTCTACGAATGGAATTTAAAATTTCCTCTAAATGTTTTATGATTTAAAATATTCTTTTAAAGTGCTAGAAGTGCGCTCGACTCAAAATGCTCATCCGATTCCTGTAAAATTCAAAATCTCGAAACATATATATCCAAAATTTGTCAAGTAAAATATGCTAAGAATAAAATTCTCTTTTATTTAATTTATTTAAGTATTGTTCATTATTATATTTGGGACGGAGTGTTACAGTCATGGTGCACTGATCAAGGGCACCTCTTCTAAGTGTTTAATCCCTAGAAATTTTTGAGTCTCAGTACTCAATCTTCTTCTTGAGCTTTAGGCTGAAGTAACTCTTCATAGCTTAATTGCTCTCTTCTACAACTCTCCTCACTTGCAACATTTTCAACACAATTGAGTTTGGAGTTGGTCCCAATTGGATGATATATTATTTACAATAAAATACAATTGAAAGGATATGATATCTCTCTGAGCTAGGATATGGCTTTTGCTTAATTTCTGTGTACAAAAGATTTTTAAGCTCTATGAAACACAAGGGAAACAATGATAGTTGTGTTTCTAAATGCATGCTTGAATGTAAGTTTTTGAATTCTTGATAGCTAGAGCTTGATTGCTTGAGTTTTCCGTACTTGTGAGAGCTTGATTACTTCTGTATTTATAGAGAAGTTTGAACATTTGTCCGTTAGAGAGACATAATACAAACTTTTTATTTTGCAACTTCCACTTTATAAAATTGACTTTATTTTCATCAATGAACAATAAAAAGTGTTGATTGACGTGGCGGCTTGTCAGAATGTGTTGTGTTCTTAGTCAGCTTTTGCACTGATCTCAATGATTTTGTACATGTGTCTCCATGGATAGTTGGAACATAATTTCTAAACATTCTCTGCTACATATAAGAGAGTATTCTTATGTCTTTCTGAGCTTTATAGTCAGGCTAGATGTACTCGGGCTAGGTAGCTAGTTGCTCTTTGATGCTCTTATGTCCTGATCATTAGTCTCTTAATGTTGATCCGTTGAGTAACCTTTGAGGAATTATATCTGACTTTCTTGTATATCATTTGAGTTGACCTTATATATATATTAGCATTTATTACTTAAGTAAAAGATAGACGTAACTATAATTTGGGGCATTCAGAAAATGAAAACTACATAGAAGGACACGCATGGACGTTCGAATTGGGGTTGAAATCATTTTTCGTCCCGTATCTTTTCACCTTTTTCAAAATGGTCCCAAAAAAAGATAAACATATGTGCAAACACAAATTCGTGAATTAAATATAAAAACGCGAAAATGCGGAAAATTTTTATTTCTTTCGGATTAAAACCGAGTATTTGTGGGTTACAATCTCTAATTTCTCCTCTGATTCTCTCTTCTTGAACTTCTTGAATTTCTTGAGCACTTTTGAAACTTCAGGAGTTGGATCCGCAGCCGAATCCTATCCGATCTTGTATTTGGGGCTTTTATAACGTTAATCCAAAGGCTTAGCACCGTATTTTGGATTAAACGCCGAATTTAGGGACTTTTTGGATGAACGTCGTTTGAAGATCGTTCTTGAATTTGGGACTTTGTAACCTTAATCCAAGGGCTTGACGCCGTATTTTGGATTAAACGTTGATTTTCGGGACTTATTGGGACTTTTCCGTTGAAGATCCACGAAGAACTTTGAAGAAATGCCGAATCGAAGAGGCTTAGCACCTTGATCTCCACTCGAACACTGCTTCTTGCTGCTTTGCACGAAGAACGCCTTGAAGAAATGCCGAATCGAAAAGGCTTAGCACCTTGATCTCCACTCGAACGCTGCTTCTCGCCGCTTTGCACGAAGAACGCCTTTAAAGCTCCTCCGCTTGCTGAAGAACACTCTAAAATCTCTGCAGAGAATTTTAGAGCCTTGAATGCTTCTGATTTTTGTTGATGATAAAATGAATGAAATGAGGCCTCTATTTATAGGTGTAGAACCTAGGGTTTTTTTATGGGCCAATGAGATATTTGTGCAAGTGGTTAGGCCTTAATTCAAATTTTGAATTACTTGATGGGCTAAGAATACCCTATTTGGGCTTGATTTGGTTTGTTAGACTTTAGAGGTCCATCTTCATTTATAGGACTTTAGAGGCCCGTCTTCATTTATCGGACTTTAGAGGCCCGTCTTCATTTATCGGACTTTAGAGGCCCATCTTCGTTTATCGGACTTTAGAGGCCCGTCTTGATTTGTTGGACTTTGTAGGCCCAAATTAATTTAATTTTGCTTGTCTACAAATTGCCCCCTCGCATTTCGTTCACGAGAACGTTTGTCTTTGATGTGGACGAATTGCGAATTACTTTCAAATGATTTCCCACATGCGGGCCAGGAGTGACTATTCTTTAACTACTTTTGACAAAGTACGGATTTAATTATTTAACCACTTAAAATGCCTTTAGTGGAGTAAGTTAACAGTTTAACCACATGTATTTACCTTTGGTGGTTGTCGTACACAGTTTAGACTCATGCGGACCAGGAGTAATAAGCAGTTTAAACTCGTGTATTATGGAGCAACACGCAGTTTAGGCTCATGCGTTCTTGGAGCAATAAGCAGTTTAGACTCGTGCATTATAGAGCATACTTGTTTTCTTTACGCGTAGTAGCGTTTCAAAAACATTTCGTTCATGGGACAAATGTATATGTCGTCTTCAGAAATCAATTTGTAGGCACCATTTGCATAAACTTCCTTAATTTGATTGTCTTCAACTGTGATGTGATTCGCCGTTGTTTTAGTTTCTTCTAGCAAGATCTTCCCTTCTTTGGCTAGCCGCATAATTTTTTCTTTAAGTATAAAACAGTCTTAGGTTGGATGTCCTACCAATCGATGGTACTTGCAATATTTGGGGTCGTTCTTTCGCCCAGCCTCATCGGGTCGTTTCATTTGTGGTAGTTCAATGAGATCATTCTTGATCAAGTCATCGAAAATTTCGGGGATGTCTGGGTCTAGAAATGGATATTGCTTTCGTTGCAACTCCTTCAAACTCGTTTTCCTTTGCCCCCATTCTTGATATAGCGACCCTTCAAATCCACTTTTAGACATGCTCAACTCCATGTCATGAGCCTTAGTAGCCAAATCCTCGAATGATCTTGGTTGAATTGCTTGAAGGATATATCGAAGACCCCACTGCATTCCTTGGATGCACATCTCGATAGCTGAAGCTTCAGTCAATCTGTCCTTGCAATTTAGACTTAGATTTCTCCATCGATTTATGTAATCGATCACCGGCTCTTCCTTTGATTGACAAGTGTTCGTCAATTCAAGCATGCTAACCGTTCTTCGAGTGTTGTAAAACCGGTTGAGAAATTTATGCTCCATTTCCTCCCAACTATCTATCGAACTGGCCTCCAAATCAATATAACAATCGAATGCATTTCTCTTTAAAGAGCGCACGAATTGCTTCACCAAATGATCTCCGTAAGTGCCGGCATTGTTGCAAGTCTCCACGAAGTGAGCGATATGCTGATTTGGATTACCCTTACCATCGAACTGCAGTAACTTTGGAGGTTGATAACCAATTGGCATCTTCAAACCGTCAATCCTCTTAGTGTAAGGCTTGTTGTAGGTGAAGGAAGACTTAGGATTTTCCTCGAACTTATCTTTTATTGCTCCGAGTATGATTTCTTTTAACCGGTCAATAGGCACCAAACCATCGGGAGAGACTTGTAACTCCTTAAGAGTCGGGTTAATTTCCACCTGATGACGTTCACCGGACATCTCAACATCATGCCTTTCGACTTGCTTTCCTTTAGCACGACTTGACTCCCCTTTGTCTGCATTGCTCACCAGTTTAGCAATCTGGACATCTTGTTCTTTGACGTGTTTTGTGAGTCCTTCTATAGCTCGAGTTAAGCTTGCCAGTTGCTCCTCAACAGTCGTAGTGTCTGTCGCCATTGCTGAGGCTGTGCTTGAATCTGATGAGCTCGTTATGGAACGAGTAGGGGAACATGCTGGATTGTTCTCCTCATTCGCAGTGTTGGGTGGTGGACCCTCTACAGTAGCCTTCTCTGAAGAAGACGATGACTTAGAGCTTCTTGACATACTCCTCGTGACTACGTTCACGTCTTCAAAGTCAAAGTCAAAACCAGCTGATCCGGATGCGACACCTCTCTTGATCTTAATCTTGATTGGCGCCATCGTTTGTCTTGATTTATTTGAAGAGCAGAGATGAGAGGTAGAGATTGTCCCACCGGGCGTGCCAATTTGTAAACACAAATTCGTGAATTAAATATAAAAACGCGAAAATGCGGAATAATTTTATTTCTTTCGGATTAAAACCGAGTATTTGTGAGTTACAATCTCTAATTTCTCCTCTGATTCTCTCTTCTTGAACTTCTTGAATTTCTTGAGCACTTTTGAAACTTCTTGAGTTAGATCCGCAGCCGAATCCTATTCGATCTTGTATTTGAGGCTTTTATAACGTTAATCCAAAGGCTTAGCACCGTATTTTGGATTAAACGCCGAATTTAGGGACTTTTTGGATGAACGTCGTTTGAAGATCGTTCTTGAATTTGGGACTTTGTAACGTTAATCCAAGGGCTTGACGCCGTATTTTGGATTAAACGTTGATTTTCGGGACTTATTGGGACTTTTCCGTTGAAGATCCACAAAAAACTTTGAAGAAACGCTGAATCGAAGAGGCTTAACACCTTGATCTCCACTCGAACACTGCTTCTTGCTGCTTTGCACGAAGAACGCCTTGAAGAAACGCCGAATCGAAGAGGCTTAGCACCTTGATCTCCACTCGAACGTTGCTTCTCGCCGCTTCGTGCACCTTGATCTCCACTCGAATGTTGCTTCTCGCCGCTTTGCACGAAGAACGCCTTTGAAGCTCCTCCGCTTGCTGAAGAACACTCTAA
The DNA here is from genome assembly GCA_963675135.1 of Galeopsis tetrahit. Taxonomy (NCBI): domain Eukaryota; kingdom Viridiplantae; phylum Streptophyta; class Magnoliopsida; order Lamiales; family Lamiaceae; genus Galeopsis; species Galeopsis tetrahit. The sequence goes on from OY776121.1 coordinate 46,811,745, forward strand.
AATCTCTGCAGAGAATTTTAGAGCCTTGAATGCTTCTGATTTTTGTTGATGATAAAATGAATGAAATGAGGCCTCTATTTATAGGTGTAGAACCTAGGGTTTTTTAATGGGCCAAGGAGATATTTGTGCAAGTGGTTAGGCCTTAATTCAAATTTTGAATTACTTGATGGGCTAAGAATACCCTATTTGGGCTTGATTTGGTTTGTTGGACTTTAGAGGTCCATCTTCATTTATAGGACTTTAGAGGCCCGTCTTCATTTATCGGACTTTAGAGGCCCGTCTTCATTTATCGGACTTTAGAGGCCCGTCTTCGTTTATCGGACTTTAGAGGCCCGTCTTGATTTGTTGGACTTTGTGGGCCCAAGTAAAATGAAGGAGGGTAATATTGGTAAAATATATGTGAGTTATTTCCTTTTTTTTTTTTTTTAGAGTGTGCAAATAATATTGAACGCCCATTAAGGAAAGTGTGCAAATAATCACGACGGAGTGAGTATATATTAAAAATTTATTATTAAATTCTCATAATTTTAAAATTTAACCTGCATTTTCACAAATAGGTTCAATATTCAATTATTTTATTAACAATGAAACCCTTCAATATCCTACAATACAATACACTGAAGGCAATTATTTTATTAACAATGAAACCCTTCAATATCCTACAATACAATACACTAAAGGCAATTATTTTATTAACAATGAAACCCTTCAATATCCTACAACAGACTAATAGAAAAAATATCATGTACGTATAGAAAAAATAGGGTTACCAAGATGAGATCAAAGAGCGTGAGCTGATCGACCTTGACGAAATTTTCGTCAAAAGTCTTCAGACTCGAGGTTGTCAAATCCGGCGACTTGCCGTCGGCGGATGCCTTTTCCTTTTGGGCAGCGACATGGCGTGTGCAGTATTCAATAACCTTCGCAAGGATGGGGCCGTTCACGTTAGGAACAGGGATTCTTTCAGCGGTGTTATCCTCAATAAAATTCTTTATTGTTTCCGATTGCAGTGCAACATCCTCATCAATCTCAAATTTCTCCCCGTCACTCGCCAACAAAACTATCTTTTTACCCGAATCCATTATTCCTATCAACAATCTTAAACAAAACGAAATTGTGTGAGATAGAAAAACCCTCAACAATTTTAAACAAAATGAATTTGTGTGAGATGAAAAAACCCTAAAGCCCAAGTGATGTTATTTATAGGAGTTAATTAGATTAATTAAAAAATAAAATATTATAATTAAGATAAAAAATATATATATAGAATTAAAAAAATAAAATATTGAAAATTAGAAGATATATATTAAGGGAAAAATAAAATAAAATATATATATAGATTTCGGTTCAATGATTTGATTATCAATTTGGTCTATGGTCGTTTCGATTTTCAAGTTTCGTGATGAAAAATTAATGGGGCTTTACAATTTCCCTTCGCCATTTTCAAGTTTCGTTTACTAGATATATGTACTTAGTACGTACCTATATATATTACTCTAGGACTAAATAAATAAATGACAAAAAAAAATTCATAAAAAAAAGTTATATATGTAAACACTAATTAAACAGAAGGCAAATAAAGTTTCTATTAAAAAGAAAATACTCACGGTATGATTGGTACGAAGGAATGAAGTAGAAATGAAATGTGCATTCTTAATTATATTTCTAATCATTTAATTGGTAAGTTTTATTGTATTGAATTAATACTCATTCCATATGGAATGATTATTCCCAAAAAAATTTAAGAATAGTGATTCTTTCTCTCCCCTAGTTTTATCTATTTCATTCTTTGATGAAAGGTTATTTAAGGATATTTTTAATTATTTTAACTAATTTATATTCATTAATTTTTCAAGTTTACATAATTATCCTCATTCCTAATTATTTTAATGATTTACTTTACTTGTTATAAAAAAATTGTAGTTGATTTATTTATTAATTGAAATTATTTAACAACTAATTATAATTTGAAGCTAAAAAATAACTTTATAATAAAATATAAAATAATTTACATAGAAGAATATTTAAAAAAATAATATTCCGTAGGAATTTTAAGTTTTGCGAAATTATTAAAAATTTACATAGTTTTTAATTAATTTATATGTTTTTAAAAATAATACAAGTTCAAGGATAATTTAGTCATTTAACATAAATTTTAAAAATTCCTTACATTTCATTGTAGCATACCAATCATGAGATTAGAATCACATAAGTAATATCTTTTTCATTCCTTCTCAATACCAATCATTTGTATCTAACATCAAGAATCATATCTCCATCACTCTTGAATTGGAGAGTGTCCACTATGCGACTTGGGCCGAATTGTTCAAAATTCATGTATGATCTCATTGTGTCATCAACCATATCATCCCTTCGGACCCCCCCCCCCCCCCCACTCGAAGGCACCGACGACATATGAGGAAAAAGAATTGTGGACAACTCTTGATGCTACAGTTCTTCAATGGATATACTTCACCATATCTACTGATCTATTGCATACCATTCTTGAACCGGACTTCGCTACTTTTGCGGCTTGGACAAGATTGCGGGATATTTTTCAGGTCAATAAACATTCCCGACCAGTAACGCTTGAACAAGATTTCTCCAACACTACCATGGCTGATTTTCCCAATGTCTTGCCCTATTACCAGCGTCTCAAGGTATTGTCGAATCAACTCAAGAATGTTGGGGCTCTCGTCTCCAATGATCGTCTTGTTCTTCAATTGGTTGCGGGCCTGAAAGATGTATATAGCGGTGTGGGCACACTGCTTCGACAAAGCAATCCTCTTCCCTTTTTTTTTTATCAAGCTCGGTACATGCTTGTACTCGAGGAGGCTAGATTGGCTAAAAGGGTTGCTTCTAGATCGGCGATGGTGACAACCTCTCATGCCTCTGAATTTCCGACCATTCCCTATTCTAATGTTGGAGGACGGAAACAACAGAAATGTAAGAGACTCAAAGGTGGAAAGGGAGCAGAATCAAATTCTTAACAAACCCAGTGGCAACATCCATGGGCTGAAAATTCTCAGAATTTGTCGTGGTAGTGGTCGACCCCCTCATGCACGTTTCCTTCAGCACCATGGGCTCGTCCTACTACATGCCCTCGCCCTCCGCCTCTGCCACATGAACCTGGTCTTCTTGGCCCTCATCCGCAAGCCTACTCGGCACATGCCCCTCCGACCACGACTGACATTGAAGTTGCAATGTACATGTTTGGGATCACACCTCCGGATGCGAATTGGTACATGGATATGAGTGTCACCTCTCATATGACATCTGCACAAGGTGCTCTCTCGTCTTATTTTAATTTGAGTAAATCAAATGGCATTGTGGTTGGTAATGGTCAAACTATTCCAATTTCTGGTTATGGGCATGCATGCACGCACAATTATCTCCCCCAAACCCCCCATTATCTCTGAACAATGTCCTTCATGTCCCAAATATTATAAAAAATCTGATTTCTGCGCGAAAATTCACCGTCGATAATTCAGTTTCTGTAGAATTTGATCCATTTGAGTTTTTTGTTAAGGATTTTCAGACGGGGGCATGTCTAATGAGATCTGAGAGTCAAGAGGAGCTCTATCCTATTACCACAACTCAACCCCATTCACCATCAACATTTTCGGCTTTGGCTTCTTCTTTTTGACATAATCGTCTAGGTCATCCTAGAGAGCTTGTATTCACATCTCTTTGGACTATTAAATTTATTGAGTGTACTCGACCACGATATCAGCACGTGTGTCATTCTTGTGTTCTTGGAAAACATATTACACTTCCATTTGTTGGTTCTAATTTTGTAAATTATGTCGACATTTGATATTGTTCATTATGATTTGTGAACATCTCCAGTTGTGAGTACAATAATTCAAATCCTCCAGCGCAACGTTTGTGAAATTCATTAATTGCATCTTCAAAAGATTTAAAATATATGGAAATACATAATTAATGAATTTCTATAACATAATTAATTTTTTTTTAAATATATCATGTATGGTTAATATTTTGAGACATTTAAAAAAATTGAAATTTGTAAATGCATATTGAGGTGTTATAAACCGTTAACATTACCTTCTTTGTTGATTTATGTGGTTAGGAGAACAGATGTTTTAAACAGGAATTATGTGTGCACTACACAAGATTAACAAGTGAAAGGGCCTGAATTTTTTAACAACGAATCTAATATCTAGTACTCCTTCCATCATGTTTGTTTTGGGAATCACACGTTCGGACGTGGGACGTATCGTCCCCCTTCTTATTCTAGTTCGGAATTTCACATCCGGATTTCAACATCCAATTACATTCATCCCTAAAAATACACATATATTTTACTATTATAATAATACAACATCACTTATTCTTACTAATTGATTTGACATAAAGTTATATCATATAATACAACATCACACACTCTTACACAATTGATTTGACATAAAGTTACATCCTCTCCTACTTAACATCCCAAAACAAACATACACAATCACTATTTATCAAGATTTCCCCATCCAAGATTTCTCCATCCGGATTTCCCTCATCCTACATAATCTCAAAATAAACACCCCCTCAATTACTTTCACACTTTCCTTTTCGAGACGTCCCACAATTAATTTCATACCCTTAAAATGGAAAGTCATTTATAAACTTCACCTTCACAATATCGTTAAATTTACACAAATGTCATTACTTTTTCTCCACACATACACAAAAGTCAATTCATTTTGTTACTTAATATATAGAAGTTTACAAAATTACCCCTCAAAATCCCCACTAAGTTCACTTTTCTTATTCCACGTGTCATTTCACATGTGAAAATAATTATGGGACAGATGGAGTAATAGTTATTTTTCGACCGATACAATCTTTAGTTTTTACAATATGTTCTTACAATGATATTAAACAGAAAAATATTATACAAAATAGTTTCAGGTAGAGAAATATAGGCATATGTATGTAAATGCTAGTTTGCTACACACAATTTTTTTTTTTTTTTTGAGAGGGAATCCCAAAAAATTTATTCCAAGGAAATAGATGCCATCAGCATCGACAATATGTTCGAGAGTGTTCGGGACAAGCCCCGTCACCTCAGTAGGGAAAGAAAAAGAAAATCTAGCCAAACCATTGGCCAGATAGTTGCCCTCTCTTCTGATAAGGCTGGGAGTCCAGTTGGGGAAAGAAGCCACCAACCTTTTAATCTCCTGAATCCAGTCGCCAAAGGCCGAGAAGTCCACTTGTGTGCGACGGAGACCATAGTAAACTTTTGTGTTGTCAACCTGACTCACATCATGCAAGAGGTCCAAGCTTTGCGCCAGGTTAACACCCTCCCAAGCAGCCCGAGCCTCCACCACAACAATAGGCAATACCTCGGGTAGTAATTTAGACATTGATGTGACTACCCGACCATTGCAATCCCAAATAACCACCCCCAGGCACGTGCCCACTCCTTTCAAGATGGAAGCATCTGAGTTGAGCTTCAGCATGTTCCCATCTGGTGCCTTCCAGCCCACCCTCTCAACTTGGATAAGGAGTCGAATTTGGGTGGCGATCGCCGCTTTGTAGTCGCTTTCCATGATGACAGCCATTTCCAAACTTTTCCCAATCGTTATGATCTTATTTTGGAAGTATGCCTAGTTTCGAGCATTCCATGTCGTTCAAATCAAAAAGCCAAAACTATTGTGATTTTCTTTATGTTGGATTCGTGAAATCCGTTCCAGCCAGTCAGCTAGACATGCGCAAAACCGAACCGCCAAACCGGCTAACCGGCCAAACCGTCGGTTACGGTTTAAAAACTGAACCGTAACCGAAAAATGGCGGTTCGGTTACGGTTTGACATTTTATTAAACCGCAAACCGCCGGTTTGGCCGGTTTTAGCGGTTAACCGGCGGTTTTAATAATTTTTTTTATTTTTTTTTAATATCATCAACGCAGCATCACATATTCACATCACATTTTTAGAGTTTGACTAGCCCTACCTACCATTTCTTTTTCACTTTTCCAGCTAACTAACTAGTTTAGGGACTAGGGAGTACTCCGTCAAAATAAAAAACTAGCCTAGGGAGTAACAAAGGGAGTGTGTGTGTAAGGTGTAAAGCATTAACTCCAGCTGTAAAAGCATTTATAATTTGTACTCCTATAGCCAAAACACTGAACAATCTCACATACATACATGATATAACTCTCGAATTTTAATTTTCTTCAGCAACTGAACTTTTTTTTTTTGAAAAAAACCACCGTCAATTGCAACCGGAAAATTAACGGTGGAGATGTGCAACGCCAAAAACGAGATGCCGACATTGCCGAGTAGCAAAAGTCCCGAACACGGCCAAAATTTTCGGGATCTCAATCCATTGTCGCCGGAAAGCTTGAATTAATAGTGCAAGCACCATCTTCTTCACTTATTCAGTTTCCATGGCCGGCGAAATTCTAGAACTCAACGACAAGAAAACCGGTAAGAGGAAAATAATTAAAAAAAGGAGAAAACCGTCAAAACCGTAGGTTAAAAAACCGAACCGGCGGTTAAAAAACTGAACCGTAATCGGCTGGTTACGGTTCGGTTACAAAATTTTGAAAACCGTAACCGCCGGTTTCTAACCGAAATCGGCGGTTTGCAACCGTTGAGCATGTCTACAGTCAGCGAAAGATGCGTCCGGCCCCATTAAATCAGCTCTCCCTATTTCCGTCGAGCCCCAGAACTCTGTCGCCCATCTGTAGTCCCGAAGGGCGTGTTCGATAGTTTCCTTATGTAAACCACATCTTTTGCAGATTGGATCAATTTCCATTTTGCGTCTGATCAGGTTCTTACACACGGGTTAAATGTTTTGTACTCCTTTCCACAACAGATATTTGATTTTTGGCAACACATCCAGTCCCCATATCCATCTCCAAAGCCTTTTCATACCACCCACATGTGATGACGAGCCTTCAAATCTTGTGTTGTGTTTAACAATTGAGTGGTAGCCCGTTTTCACCGTGTATCTCCCATCTTTCGAGAGGCTCCATGTTAGTTTGTCCGGTCATCTCTCCCGAAGTTCCGAATAAGGGTTTTTAGGATTGGCTCAGCTTCGTCCTCATTTAACATATCACAGATTTTATGTTCGTTCTATCTTCTCTCCCCTTCCATCTTCTGTTACACATTGTTGGTTGAAAGGAATATGACACAAGTGTATGGGGGGGGGGGAATGCACTTGTGTATGCAAATTCTTTTCTTTTTCAAACAATCAGACTATTAGGAGAGTTGTCTAGCTAACTTCTCTGAGTATGTATAACTTTGATTAGATAATTAAACTACTGAGAACTATGAAGTAATTAGTTGAATAACTATCTAAGTAAGTTATATGTGCGGAATTATGGTTGGCGCTTTATATTTAAACTCCTTTAAGTTCTGAAAACCTTTCTTAAAACTTAACAGTTATCAGGGGACTTGTCCCAAATCTGTTTTGCACAGTTTGTATTGAATATCTTTTGAAGATCAGTTTGTGTGCAGTGTATGAATGTGTTACTTGTATGAAATGGCTTGGAAGTAAATAACACAATGGTTTATAGTGGTTCAGAGACTCAAGCTCCTACATCCACTTCCCTGATTTAATAGGATAATTATTTCACTTGGAATTAACTTGTTTTATAGTGCCAAGGTGCACTGATCAACCACACTACTCCTTAGTACCTTGATCCCTAGGAATTCTGAGTCCTAGTACTCACTCAACTCGAACTAAACTGTTCTTCTCTTGACATTTCTAGTTCTCACACTTTTACAACAACACTTCTAATTTTCCTTGAAAGGTTTAAGGGTTGAGGTTGGTTCCAACTAGGTTGAGATATCCTTTACAATGAAGTACTGTATAAGGATAGGATATCTCTTCTAAGCTTTGAATGATTTACAATAGGTTCAGCTTAGTTGGTAACTAGAAGTGTATGGAAACTTAAGAATGATGTATTCTTTTGAAAACTTTTAGACTTGTGTGCTTTTAATGCTTGTAGTTTCCACACCTTGAATGGTTTCCATACTCCAGTATTTATATAGCAAAGTGAGGTTATGTCCGTTGGAGAGACATCTTCAAATTGTCTATTTTCATCTTCCTTGAACTCTGCATCTTGAGGACAGATTCCTTGAAAGTGACATGTCTTCAACTTGAGAAGTAAATGGCTAGAGCTTCTTGTCTTGACTTATTTGCACTCTTCCCAATGTCTAATTTGTAGATTCAACAGTCAATCTTGGAGACATTCTTCCTAATCATTGATCCATTATTAAGGACAACTTTCCTTATCATCAGAACAAATATGTGCTCAAGCTTATCTCATCAGCTGACTTGGCTATCAGCAGTGTTGGCTAGCTTCTTCAGTTGAGTTGGCTTCTCATCTTCACTGAATCAATCTTGGGATTACTTCTAAGTGCATATCCTCCATATCAGTGAAGTTGACCTCATCAGCATAGTTGTCTCTTGACTTAAACTCTTTTTGAACATTTCTGATTTAGTATGCTGATCTTCTCTTCTGATATTGATAGAGTTCTCGTCATTAGGCTTGGTCCAATTGATGTGTTCTTCAAGCTTTTGACTATTAGAGAGATTGACTCTTCTGATCTTACACTTCTGAATTTACTATTAGCAGTGTTGAACTCTTCTAACTTTATCTTATCAGTAGGGTTGAAGTCTTCTGATTTTGAGCCTTGAGGAACTTGATTCTTGTAATCTTCCAAGCTTGTGTTCCCCCTCAACTTATGTATCTAAACATCTATAAGCTGTCTAACATGTCAGCTTGTTCAACTAGCCTGAACTATATGTTCTAACATTCCTGAAACATACTTAGTAAAATTTGACTTATCTATTTTACCATGTCATAAGGGGTTTTGGTATCTTAATCAAAATCTCATTTTATTCCCAACACACACATATAACAATAGCATAAATTGCAAAAAATGAGATCCAAATCAATGCAACTTCCACAATTTTTCTATATGGGTCTATTATTCACTAAGGATGAGTTTGCAACATGTCTTTGAAATGAATAAAAAATAAACACATTATTATAAACAACACATTAAAGAAAAAGAACAAACTAAACTAATACGACTAGAGATGTTTATCGGGCTACCCCTAGTTCGACCAACCCTGCAGGAACACAGACTAAACGGATTAAGACCTTAATGAGTTCGTTTTTAATCGATCATCAATAGTTGAAACCTAACTCTAACCCTAGCGGGTCACGGGTTAAATGGGCTACAATTTTTTATTTTTTATTTTTAAAAAAATTGAATTTTAAAATTAAAAATCACATGTGTCATGTCCAACAATCAAATAATATTGAGTGGATTGATGTTGTTGCTGATATTGGATTATGATATAATGTCTTATCAAGTTAGGGTTGCTGATATTGGATTATGACATAATGTCTTACCAAATTAGGGTATCTAAGTATTTAACTAATGACATTGAATGGGTATGACAAAGTGGGATAGCTCAAGTGGTTAGAGCACCACTACCTAGGCCTTAGGTCCTGGGTTCGAGTCATGGGGAGGGGAAAAAAGGGATGGGTATTTAACTTTCCATTAATGACATTGAATGGGTTGGTGATTCATTGGAACAAAATTTAAATGTATACAGACATTATAATAAAATAAAAATATATAGCAACTCGGGCTGACCCGTTTAGCCCAACGTTGTACTAAACGGTCCAAGTAAAAAAAAACCCCCGAATTTAAACGAGTCTACAATCTATCGACCATAACCCTGCATATTTTAAGGTTAATCGGATCAATATGTTCAACCCGAGCTCGAATAAATATCTCTAAATATGAGTGTGAATAGAATTTTAGAATAAGCATACCTATACATGGATTTAAAAGTAGTAGACCCAAGTTTTGAAAATGCTTTCAAAATGATGTGTGAAACATGAAAATTAACTACAATTTAAAAACAAATGAAAAAATGTTATCTATTCCTTAAATTTACAAAATCGACTTAAATAAACTTCTTCTATGTTAATTATAAGTTGGCAACTGAAATGTCATCAATAAGTTCAATCTAACCGCTTCCTATTTGTTCTGGTACAAATCATTAATTATAAGAGCACTTTTAATACCTCAGTTAGAATAGACCCAACTACAGTATGTCACTCAGTTAGAATAGACCCAACTACAGTATGTCAGCAAAATTCTTCATCGCAAATGACAGATAGGGGCAAATTCAAAGCTTTATGGAAGGGGAGGGTCTGGCTCAAAGGCTCGTTGTGGGGATGTAAGGGCAGATTCAAAGATTGTTTGGGGGTCTGGCTCAAATGCTTGTTGTGGGGGATGTGGGAGAAGGGGTCTGGCTCAAATGCTTGTTGTGGGGGATGTGGGAGAGGGGGTCTGGCTCAAATGCTTGTTGCGGGGGATGTGGGAGAGGGGGTCTGGCTCAAATGCTTGTTGTGGGGGATGTGGGAGAGGGGGTCTGGCTCAAATGCTTGTTGTGGGGGATGTGGGAGAGGGGGTCTGGCTCAAATGCTTGTTGTGGGGGATGTGGGAGAGGGGGTCTGGCTCAAATGCTTGTTGTGGGGGATGTGGGAGAGGGGGTCTGGCTCAAATGCTTGTTGTGGGGGATGTGGGAGAGGGGGTCTGGCTCAAATGCTTGTTGCGGGGGATGTGGGAGAGGGGGTCTGGCTCAAATGCTTGTTGTGGGGGATGTGGGAGAGGGGGTCTGGCTCAAATGCTTGTTGTGGGGGATGTGGGAGAGGGGGTCTGGCTCAAATGCTTGTTGTGGGGGATGTGGGAGAGGGGGTCTGGCTCAAATGCTTGTTGCGGGGGATGTGGGAGAGGGGGTCTGGCTCAAATGCTTGTTGTGGGGGATGTGGGAGAGGGGGTCTGGCTCAAATGCTTGTTGTGGGGGATGTGGGAGAAGATTCAAGGCTTGCTGCAAGGATGTGGAGGCAGATTAAACCCTTGCTGGAAGGGATGTGGGGGCAGATTCAAATCTTGCTTGGGGGTCTAGCTCAAAGGTTTGTTGTTGGGGATGTGGGGACAGATGTAATGCTTGCTGGCAAAGGTCTGGCTCAAAGGATTGTTGTGGGGGCTGGGGGGATTGCTCGAAAGAATAGTAGTGATGCACCGGTGTATAACTCAAGTCACTCCAAAGCTTCACTTATTCGGACGGAGGAAGTATTAATATAATTTAAATATATACAAGTACATTGTTGACAAAAATCCCAAAATATAAAAAGTACACAAAATTACAGATGGTGCAGCCCAAAACAAGTACCAAAATTAGAGATTCATGCGGACCCAGCGCAATTTATAGATCCAGAGCAGTGGAGGCATGGACTGGAGCCTGCTGGTGGAGAAGTGGAGGCTACTAGCCAGCTCCCAGTGAGCTGCTCGTGGTGGGTGTGGCCGGCAGCCGTATGGTGTTTTCAAGGAGAAAGGGGGCGGCAATATTTTAGGGTTTCTGTTAAATTCTTGAATTTGGGAAATGAGATATTGTATTCAGTTTAGAATTTAAGTTTTAAATTAAAATAATTATTTAAAAAAAATAGCTATGTCTATTATCAATATCCATAGTTTATTTCTCTAAAGAATTAAATATCTATTATCATTTTGACTTAGCAAAATATTACTCCCTCCTCCGTCCAATTTTATTATGCCCCGGACACGGGTTTTAATGAATATTGATTAGTTTATTCATCCGTCCAATTTTATTATGCCCATTTCTACGGACACAGATTTTAATGAATATTGATTAGTTTATTCATAAAGTATATAAATTGAGGGTATGCTGGGGTATTGTGGGTCCATTTATAAATAAATGATTATTTATGAATAAAGTGAATGGTAAAGTGGGTAAATAAGTGATGGTAGGAAATGTATGGGCATAATAAAATTGAACAAACAAAAAGGAAAGTGAGAATAATGAAATTGGACGGAAGGAGTATCACTTAGCAACTAATGTAGACCTTAAAAAAATCAATTGTTAAGATAAGTCAAAATATTATCACTTAGCAACTGATGTAGACCTTAAAAAAAATCAATTGTTAAGAGAGTTTTATGCGAGGTAATCTCATATATATGAAACAAATCTTTATCTTATTTCTGAGTCCTGTCTTTCTTTAAAAACAACATCATTGAACTTGAGATATACTCCTTCCGTTCAATTTTATTATGCCCATTTCTCTGGGTACGAATTTTAATGAATATTGATTAGTTTATGTATAAAGTAACTAAGTTGGGGTATGATTGGAATGTTGTGGGCTCCATTTATATGTAAAGTGACGGTTTATGAATAAAGTTAGTGAAAATTTAAGTAAATAAGTGATGGTTGGAGGATGAAGACAAAGTAGTGTGAATAGTATTATTTCCAAAAAGGGAATGGACATAATAAAATTGAACAACAAAAAAAAAGGATGGGAATAATGAAATTTAACGAAAGGATGGAGTATATACCTAGTAGGTGACGGTCAACACATAGTAGTAATAATTATATTATAATTCATACATTAAAGACTTGCAAATGATCAGCTCATATATGCAGAGTGCTGAAGCCTAAAATAAAGAATACACGAATAGGAATAACCAAAAAAAAAAAAAGCATATTGTACTGAAAATTAATTATCAACAAAACTGAAATATACCTTGAATCCACCTGGATTTATGATTAGGTCAAAAGCTTGAATAGAAGTATAAGTTGGCACTGTCAACCCCTACAAAACAAAAATAAGATGAAATGCAATTAGATTAACCAATCCACAACTACAACTAAAGAACCGTTAACATTAGATTACATTCCCAAAATTCTCTACAAAATTTCATCACTCTTAAGTCTCTTTCTTCTCTAATAAAGGCATTAACGGCCTCCACTCCATTCATCCCCTCAAAGAGAAGAATCTTACAAAAATCAATGTTCCACATTGCCGTTTGAATATGGTTTTGCCACGCCCAAAGAGTTGGCAATCCTTTCTCCCCATGTATTCTCGTTCTTTCAACTTTTCCTCTCCAAATCCTCTTCACTACTTTGGAAAAGTCGAGCCTTTCAACCTCACCTCCTCTCAAATTACTCACTCTACACTCCACAGCCGCCTCATAGTAGGCTTGCTCCATTTTGTCCGGAACCCTTTCGTTAAAAAACTGAATTGCCTCTACCAAAAGCTCTAATAATTCTAGGGTTTGTTTCCAAAACTGAGTTGCTCAATACATCATACTCGAGTTTCTTCAACCAAAACAATTTTATCAATTTGGGGGGAAGCACAGCTCGAAGCAGGGATACCAATGCCTGGTCATCAAGTGATTGTGAAGATTAAAAAAAAAACTCAAGAAAGAAATTCACAAACATAAATCTGCAAATTTGTTTCCAAAATTTTTGGGAGTAGAATTTTAATCTTCTAGCACATCTAAATCTACATGATAGGACATAATGATGTCATATCTTCTACAGCTAATTCACCCGTAAAATGAGCTTAGGAGAAACCTCAGAAGGATTCAGACCTCAGAGGAGATAATCTTGAGATCTGACTCAAACCTGACCTACCATTCCGATGAACAGCCTGCTGAAATTCAGTTCTGAAACCTACCTCATGTGCTTATATCACAGTTCTGAAAACGACTCTAGTGATGAGTTTCTTTTAGAGACTTTTCTTTGTCTTTGACAGCTCATCTAAATGGTCCCCTTGTACTAATGTACCTTCTCTGCAAAATATGCAAAATATCTCCTGAAAAATCATATTTCTTTCACTCAAAATAACAGGATGTCAGTAAAGGACGATGAGGTGGCATGGTCCCCTCTAAAAAAACCCTAGTTCCTGCAATTACCACATTACCCTTGAGTCTTGGAGGTATAAATAGTGTCATTTTCACATTTATGAAGGTTAACTCACTTTTTCTTAAAAAAAAAACTCTCTCTCTCTCTCTTTATTATTCACACACAATCCATTCATCAAATATTCACTGACTTGAGCGTCGGAGGGCCGTCGCCAGAATCCTCTCCAGCCCGGTTTTGTTGCAGGTCCGTAATTTCCAGACCTCCACCCGATTATTCAAGCAAGCATTAAAGGATTTCCAAAGGATCAAACTAGGTATTGTCACATTCTATTCACTCTAAGAACAGTTCATATCCGAACTCATTTTTATTTCATCAAATGGCGCCGTCTGTGGGAAACCGAGCTAAGGCGTGAGGTTTCTCTATATATCTATCTTCTCAAAAGGAAAAATGAAGTTCTCCTAAGGAACTTGTATGATGTGAATATATCTAGTTTGAATGTTTGGTTGTTTTCTTCTTATCAAACTAGTCATGGATGATCAAGTGTCTAAAAATCTGAATGAGGCATTCGAGAAAGTTGCCATCGCTACCGATGAGGGCGTGGCAGAGAAGGCTCTAGCACCAGAAGGAGTGTCCACAGTCCCATCCTCCTCTAGGAGCCCTGTTATCACGATGACGGTGGAAAGCTTGAGAGAGTTAATCAATTTAGAAGTGGCGCGAGCTTTAGCTAATAGAGAAGCACCTACAGCTGTCACACCAGTAACCCCAGCAACTGTTAATGTCACGGAAGATCCGCTCAATCCGAAGAAAACTGCTCCTACTCCAGGTTTGAAAATTGTCTCCCCTGGAGAAGAATCAACAGAGGTGGTATCTATCCCACCTCCTGGAGCTCCGAGTCCGAGAAAGAGGAAGGAGAGAACGGCACCTCCTGTGGTGAGAGAAGAGGAAGACAGTTCAGAGGAAGAATATGTTCAGTCCTCTACTCAAGATATCGTGAATACTGAGATCATTGCTCTGAGGAAGGAGATGGAAGGGATGAAAAAGATGTGTGGTAAAACTGCTACCTCTGGAGACAGAGGAATCCGTTCACCCTTCTCATCAGAGATTCTTGTAGATCCCTTGCCAAGAAATTTCAAGACATTATCATATGAGTACGATGGCACCTCTGACCCTCAGGAACATCTCCTATGGTTCCAGAATGGTGCTATACTCCACCAATATACTGATGGAGTCATGTGTCGTGTATTTCTGACGACTCTGATGAAAGCAGCTCAACAGTGGTTCGCCCAGCTACTACCTAATTCCATCCGCTCATTTGAAGAGATGAGCTCATTGTTTTTGCACCGGTTCGCAAGTGCTCGCAGACAAGTAAAAACTTCCTTGTCTTTGATGAGCTTGAAGCAGAGGACGGCCGAAGGATTAAGAACTTATTTGAGTAGGTTTAATAAAGTAGCCCTGGAGGTCCCCAACGCTACGGAGGAAGTAAAAATCAATGCTCTCACCCAGGGATTGATAGAAGGAGATTTATTCAAATCATTGGCTAAACGTCCGCCACTGACGTTTGATGAACTATTAGCCAGAGCTGAGAAATATATCAATTTGGAGGAGATCCAGAACACTAAAAGAGGAGAGGATAAGTCCTCTAGTGTGAAGAGAGAGACTGGAGGAGAGAAGAGAAGGAGGTATGAAGATAAGGGATTCAGATCCGAATCTAGATCCTTCAGTCGATACACCCCTCTGACCAAACCACATTCACAATTGTTAGAGGTAGTGCAGAACCAGCCCGGGTTCGAATTCCCTTACTCTACTAAGGGAGGTCCGAAGAATCCCAGATCTGACAAATTCTGTAAGTATCATAATGATTATGGTCACGACACAGATCAGTGTTGTCACCTAAAGGATGCCATTGAGAGGATGATCAGAGAAGGGCAGTTAGCTGAGTACGTGAGGACAGAAAGAGACAAACAATATGGGAGAAGAGATGATAGAGGAAAAGGCAAGGAGCCAACTGGTCTAGCTCTCAAAGATGTTCCTCCTCCCAAGAAAGGTAACATAACAATGATCACTGGTGGTCCGGCCAGTGGGGATTCTAACAGAGCTCAAAAAGCTTTCGTTAGAGAAGCAATCAACTGGGGAGCAGAAGTGCATAAGGTGACGGAAGTAAGTGGAATGCCCGAAATTTATTTTGGACCTGCAGATATGGGAAATATTATGCAGCCCCATAGTGATGCCCTTGTGATCACAGCAGAGATTGGGGGTTATGATGTGGCTCGTGTGTTCATCGACACTGGTAGTTCGTGTGATATAATATTCAAAGAGTTCTTTGAAAAAATGGAGCTGAATGTCAAAGTGGTCCCAGTCAAGATGGCCTTATATGGATTTGTGGGAGGAGCGATCCAGCCTCTGGGGCAGGTTACTCTGCAGTTGAGAATTGGAAAATACCCAATACAGAAAGTTAGAATGGTGGATTTTCTGATTGTTGACGTTCCCTCGTCATATAATGTTATCATCGGAAGACCTCCACTCAATTCATTACAAGCGGTAGTATCTACATATCATATGAAGATGAAATTCCCTGTAGGAGAAGACGTAGGAGAAGTTTCTGGAGATCAGACCAGTTCCAGGAGATGTTATGTAGATACCATCGTCAAAGCGGATAGAGCATTCAAAGGAGATCAAAGTCGTGGAGATGACCCCAATGGCAAAAGGATGAAAGCTGAGGAGATGATGGAAGAGGATCCACACATGCAGATCCGGCCAGAGGAGGAGACCATAGTAGTAGAACTCCTGCCTCATAAGATTGGATGTTCCACGAAAATTGGAACTCAAATGAACCATGAGATATCACAGAACTTGATCCACTGTTTGAGAAACAATGCAGACATTTTTGCATTCCACTCTGCAGATCTTACGGGAATTGACACTGCATTGGCTATGCACAACCTCAACGTAAACCCAGAAGAGAAGCCAATAAAGCAAAAATTGAGGAGATTTGGAGCTGAGAAGGACAAGATCATAATGGAAGAGGTAGAAAAGCTGTTGATGGCCAAACACATAGTGGAGATCCAGTTCCCGGAGTGGTTATCTAATGCGGTTATGGTCTCTAAATGAGCTGGAAAATGGAGGATGTGTATTGATTTTCGAGATCTTAATAAGGCTTGTCCTAAAGATCACTATCCCCTTCCTCGAATCGATCAACTAGTCGATTCCACATCTGGTTGTGAATTGCTCTCTATGATGGATGCTTATCAAGGATATCATCAAATACGCATGGATCCAAAGGACGTACCCAAAACAAGCTTTGTGGTATGTTGTGGCACATATGGACATGTGGATATGCCTTTTGAGCTAAAGAATGCTGGAGCCACTTATCAGAGGATGGTGGATCTAGTTTTCAAAGAGCAAATTGGTAGGAGTATGGAGGTGTATGTGGATGATATGCTGGTCAAAACTTTGAAAGAAACAGATCACATTCGAGACCTGGAGGAGATTTTCCAGGTAATACGAAAAAGTGGAATTAAGCTTAATCCGACGAAGTGTACCTTTGGAGTGCAGTCCGGTAAGTTCTTGGGTTACATGGTAACTCCGCGGGGAATTGAAGTAAACAAGGAGAAGGTGAGAGCAGTTCTGGAGATGCAAGAACCTCGAAACATAAGAGAAATTCAGAGGTTAAATGGTCATATTGCGGCGCTGATCCGCTTCATCTCTCGATCAGCGGAGAGAAGCCTCGCTTTCTTTAAAATTTTGAGGAAAGGAGCTCAATTTAAATGGACCGAGGAATGTGGAAAGGCCTTTGAGGAACTAAAGATCCATCTCTCTACATTACCTCTACTGACTAAGCCTGTTAGAGGAGAGAGCTTATTCTTATATTTCTCTGTGGGTGAACAGTCTTTGAGCTCTGTCCTCCTTAGGGAAGAAGAAGGTTATCAAAAACCTATATATTATGTGAGCAAAATGTTACAAGGTCCAGAAGAGAGGTACACAGAACTGGAGAAATCAGCATTAGCAGTGATGGTAACGGCTAGGAGGCTTAGGCCTTACTTCTTAGCACACAAGGTGGTGGTGAGAACCAATCTTCAACTGAGGCAGACAATGGGGCGACCAGATCTTTCGGGCCGAATGGTGAAATGGGCTGTGGAGATAGGAGAATATGACATAGAGTTCGAACCCAAAACTGCCATTAAGGCGCAAGCCTTAGTGGATTTCATCCAAGAAACTACTCGCCCCTTAAGATTGAAAGAATGGAGAGCATATGTGGATGGTTCATCCACCATATCTGGAAGTGGTGCAGGGATTGTAATTATCTCTCCGTCAGAGGAGGAATTACAATTTGCTGTCAGATTATGTTTTAAAGCCTATAACAACGAATCAGAATATGAAGCCTTGGCTAGAGGAATGAAGATACTAACTGATTTGGGAGCCCAAAAGGTGAGAATTTTCTCTGATTCTCAGTTGGTGACTCAACAAGTTGCTGGATCATATGAAGTGAAAGATGAGAAAATGGTCAAGTATGCCAGGGTAATAGAAGGCATGAAGTCCAAGTTCACGGAGTTCATCTTGGAGCAGATCCCTAGAACTGAAAATATGAAAGCTGATTATTTGGCTAAGTTGGCCAGTTCTACAGAAGAAGGAGTTAAGGGATCAATTACTCTGCTGGCAGCATAAGATAGAATGACAGATTTGGAGGTTCTCTCTATTGCGCAAGAAATAGAGAAAGAAGATTGGAGGGTTCCCATCGAACATTATTTAAAAACAGGAGAGAGGCTAGAAGGTCCAGAAGTGCCTAAAAGAGCTATATATGCTAGGTAATGTTTAATTGGAGGAGATCTATATAAGAGGTCATTTTCACACCCGTATCTGAAATGCATTTCAGATGAAGAGGGAGACTATATTATCCGAGAAATACATGAAGGATGTGGAGGGAGTCATATAGGATTTAGAGATGTGGTGCGACGCATTCTCAGAGCTGGATACTACTGGCCAAAAATGTTGAGGGATGCTAAAGAATTGATCCGAAAATGTGATAAGTGTAAGAAGCATGGACCATTTATCCATGTTCCAGGAGAAGAGTTGGGGGTTATGTATTCTCCTTGCCCTTTTGATAAATGGGGGGTAGACATCGTTGGGAAATTTCCAGAAGCATCAGGAAAGAGAGCATTCTTGATTGTAGCCATTGATTACTTTAGCAAGTGGGTCGAGGCCAAGGCACTGACTAAGATAGACGAAAGCAATATTCAAAAATTTCTATGGAAAAACATTTACTGCAGATTCGGAGCACCTCGAGTGTTGGTCTCTGACAATGGTACTCAATTTTGTGGAAGACAGATACGAGAATGGTGCACGAAGATGAAGATAGAACATAGGTTTACGTCAGTAGCTCATCCTCAAGCCAATGGACAAGTGGAGGTCACTAACCGAACCATTGTGGAGGGGATTAGAACAAGGTTGGAAAAGAAAAAAGGAGCATGGTCAAAGGAGTTGAATTCAGTTTTATGGTCCTACAGAACTAGTCCCAGAACTGCTACAAGAGAAACACCCTTCAATTTAGTGTATGGTGCAGCAGCTGTAATCCCCGTAGAGATTGGATCTGAATCTCACCGCATTCAGAACTATGATGAAGTACAGAACTCAGTTCTGATGAAAGAAAACTTGGATCTACTAGAAGAGGAAAGAGAGATGGCTCGCCTCAGAACTGAAATTTATAAGAGTAAAGTGCGAGCTGGATATAACAAACGAGTCAAGGTTAAAAATTTCGAAGCCAACAAAAAAACTAGATCCAAACTAGGAAGGACCATACATAGTAAGCAAAGTACTGAAAGGAGGAGCATATAAGCTCATGAATGAAGAAGGAAAGAAAGTGGCTCGTCCGTGGAACATCAGCAATCTGAAAAAATATTACTACTAGAAGAGTAAAGAAGGGCAGAACTGGGAATTTTCTTTGCTTTACCTAAATGAGATTCAGTCGAATCATGTAATAGTTTACATTTTGAAATATTTCAATGAAATAGAGAACTAGTGAGATGCAGTTCTCTTCTACGAACATCTCTACACAATCTAAACTCTTCGGAGTATAAATAACTCTCCGGAGTATAAAAATGCAGAATCTAAACTCCTCGGAGTATAAATAACTCTCCGGAGTATAAAAAGCGCAGAATCTAAACTCTTTGGAGTATAAATAACTCTCCGGAGTATAAAAACGCAGAACTTAAACTCTTTGGAGTATAAATAACTCTCCGGAGTATAAAAATACATGATCTAAACTCCTCGGAGTATAATTTTCCTCAGACCCGAAATTATATCTTGAAATAATTTTCCTTAGAAAATTTTTGAAGAGGAATGAATACGAGTTAAGAGAAGACTCTCAACTCAAATCTGAAATTATATCTTGAAATAATTTTTCTTAGAAAATTTTTCAAGAGGGATGAATACGAGTTGAGAGAAGACTCTCAACTCAAGATCTGAAATTATATCTTGAAATAATCTTCCTTAGAAAATTATTTCAAAAGGAATGAATACGAGTTAAGAGAAGACTCTCAACTCAAGATCAGAAATTATATCTTGAAATAATTTTCCTTAGAAAATTTTTCAAGAGGGATGAATACGAGTTGAGAGAAGACTCTCAACTCAGATCTGAAATTATATCTTGAAATAATTTTTCTTAGAATTTTTTTTCAAAAGGAATGAATACGAGTTGAGAGAAGACTCTCAACTCAGATCTGAAATTATATCTTGAAATAATTTTCCTTAGAAATGTTTTTCAAAAGGAATGAATACGAGTTGAGAGAAGACTCTCAACTCAAGATCTGAAATTATATCTTGAAATAATTTTCCTTAGAAAATTTTTCAAGAGGGATGAATACGAGTTGAGAGAAGACTCTCAACTCAGATCTGAAATTATATCTTGAAATAATTTTCCTTAGAAATTTTTTCAAGAGGGATGAACACGAGTTTAGAGAAGACTCTCAACTCAGATCTGAAATTATATCTTGAAATAATTTTCCTTAGAAAATTTTTCAAGAGGGATGAATACGAGTTGAGAGAAGACTCTCAACTCAGATCTGAAATTATATCTTGAAATAATTTTCCTTATAAAACATTTCAAGAGGGATGAATACGAGTTGAGAGAAGACTCTCAACTCAAATCTGAAATTATATCTTGAAATAATTTTCCTTAGAAATTTTTTTCAAAAGGAATGAATACGAGTTGAGAGAAGACTCTCAACTCAAGATCTGAAATTATATCTTGAAATAATTTTCCTAAGAATTTTTTTTCAAAAGGAATGAATACGAGTTGAGAGAAGACTCTCAACTCAGATCTGAAATTATATCTTGAAATAATTTTCCTTAGAAAATTTTTCAAGAGGGATGAATACGAGTTGAGAGAAGACTCTAAACTCAGATCTGAAATTATATCTTGAAATAATTTTCCTTAGAAAAATTTTCAAGAGGGATGAATACGAGTTGAGAGAAGACTCTCAACTCAGACCTGAAATTATATCTTGAAATAATTTTCTAAGGAAAATTTTTCAAGAGGGATGAATACGAGTTAAGAGAAGACTCTCAACTCAAATCTGAAATTATATCTTGAAATAAATTTCCTTAGAAATTTTTTTCAAAAGGAATGAATACGAGTTGAGAGAAGACTCTCAACTCAAGATCTGAAATTATATCTTGAAATAATGTTCCTTAGAAAAAAAATTTCAAAAGGAATGAATACGAGTTGAGAGAAGATTCTCAACTTAGATCTGAAATTATATCTTGAAATAATTTTCCTTAGAAAAATTTTCAAGAGGGATGAATACGAGTTGAGAGAAGACTCTCAACTTAGATCTGAAATTATATCTTGAAATAATTTTCCTTAGAAAAATTTTCGAGAGGGATGAATACGAGTTGAGAGAAGACTCTCAACTCAGATCTGAAATTATATCTTGAAATAATTTTCCTTAGAAATTTTTTAAAAAAGGAATGAATACGAGTTGAGAGAAGACTCTCAACTCAAGATCTGAAATTATATCTTGAAATAATTTTCCTTAGAAAATTTTTCAAGAGGGATGAATACGAGTTGAGAGAAGACTCTCAACTCAGATCTGAAATTATATCCTGAAATAATTTTCCTTAAAAAAATTTTCAAGAGGGATGAATACGAGTTGAGAGAAGACTCTCAACTCAAATCTGAAATTATATCTTGAAATAATTTTTCTTAGAAAATTTTTCAAGAGGGATGAATACGAGTTGAGAGAAGACTCTCAACTCAAGATCTGAAATTATATCTTGAAATAATCTTCCTTAGAAATTTTTTTCAAAAGGAATGAATACGAGTTGAGAGAAGACTCTCAACTCAAGATCTGAAATTATATCTTGAAATAATTTTCCTTAGAAATTTTTCAAGAGGGATGAATACGAGTTGAGAGAAGACTCTCAACTCAGATCTGAAATTATATCTTGAAATAATTTTCCTTAGAAAATGAGCGATTCCAGAGCTGGCTCAAAGAGTTTATGAAGGCAGAAAATGAAGAATGATGAGGCGCTTGTTTCTTGACTAATTTCTGTTGAGTAATGAAGACAGCTCTACTGTGTCCGTGGAGTTAAAATTCTAGTAAGAGAAAATTGTGTAGGAGAAAAAGAAAGGAGCATTAATTAGAATGAATTAAATGGCTCATAATATAAGTAGGGGAGTGAATATATAAAATGAAAATGACATCTGTCAAATAATTCTTGTTGACTTCGTCTACATCAATAGAGATGGGGAGCATATGTAATCTTGATGTTGTATTAATTTCCTGGAACACTTTAATAATCTTGATTTTGTAATGATAGTATTTTTTAAGTTGTGATGGGTTAGAGTACCATGCTACTCAGCTAGTATTAATGAAATTTTTTTAAGTTGTGATGGGTTGATGAATAATTGAATACAGAGGGTGAAAATCCGAACAAAAAATATCATTTTTTGAAAAAAAAATTCCCGGACAATTGATTTTGGGAATGATAATGGATTTTTATTTTATCATACTATGTCATACTCATCTATTATTTTCTCTTTCACCATTACATCACTTGAAATGTATCATCAATAATCATGTCTTAAAAGTATATAAGAATTGAAGAACTAAAGTTCCAGTAATAACCACTTTCACAATGTCTTCCTTAACAATCTCATAAAATTGTAAAATGAAATTAAAATTTAAACTCTAAACTCTAAATTGAATTTGAAAATTAGAAAGATTAAAACTCAACTTCAATTAATTTTCTAGTAATTTAGGTAATATTCAATTTTTAATTTAGTGTAACTTATGTAATATTCAAACTCAATTTAGATTTAAGGTTTATATTTAGTACTACAATATCATTCAAGTTTAATAACTTATCTAATATTTAAATTTAATTTCAATTTTTAAGTTACTAAAAGTTAAATTGAAATTAAATTTGAATAATATTAAATAAGTTACTAAACTTATATGTTTTATAAGGTACCAAACATAAACCATAAATGTAAATTGAGTTTGAATATTAATAAATTACTAAACTTAAATTGAAATACATACTCCCTCCATCCCAGGAAAAGCTCCCCATGAGCTCTAAACATGAATGTTAAGAAATACTAATATAACAAGTAAATCTATTAGAGATGATGTGATGGAGAAAGAAAATAATATAATGAATTGTGTGAGAGAATATTTACCCAATAAATTTACTTATTATATTAGTATTTCTTATTATATTAGTATTTCTTAACATTCGTGTCTGAAGCTCATGGGGAGCTTTCCCTGGGACAGAGGGAGTATAAGGTAATAAAATCTAAACCTTAAATCTTAAATAAAATTTAAATATTACATATATAAGTTACTAAACTTAAATGTAAAATTGAAATTGATTCATTCATTCATTAAATTTTCATATATAAACTGAATGTCCATGAGTTACCAAAACTTAAATTGAATTTGGTTAATATTACATAAGTTAATTACTAAACTTATATGTTATACAAGTTACCTAATATAAATCTTAAACCTTAATTTTTTTTTTTTTTGATGGAAAGTTAAATACCCATCCCTTTTTTCCTCTCCCCATGACTCGAACCCAGGACCTAAGGCCTAGGTAGTGGTGCTCTAACCACTTGAGCTATCCCACTTTGTCACCTTAAACCTTAATTGAGTTTGAATATTACATAATTGAATTTGAATATAACATAAGTTACTAAACTTAAGTGGTATACAAGGTACTAAACATAAACCTTAAACCGAAGGCAAATATTTGAGCACAAATGGTTAATTTTATGAATAAGGATAGTATTTTTTTTAATTTTTCTCCTGATAATGAATTTAAGTAGAGAAAAATTGAAAAAAAAAAATGTTAAGTTGTTTTATTTTCCTAACATATGTAGGTGTATTGAGTTAAAGCTAACAATTGAAGAAATATACTCAAAGTTGAGTTTGAATGTTACATAAGTTACTAAAATTGAAATAGAAATTGAGATTGAATCATTGCACGTTCTCAACTTGTCACATAAAATCACTCTCTATTTTAAATTGATTTTGGATATTACATAATTTATTAAAAGTTAAATTGAAATAATATTACATAAGTTACTAAACTTATATGGTATATAAGATATCAAACATAAACCTTAAATCTAAATTGAATTGAAATATTACCTAAGTTGCTAAACTTAAATTGTATATAAGGTACTAAATATAAAACTTAAATCTAAATTTAGTTTGAATATTAGTAAGTTACTATAAGATACTAAACATATAAGGTACTAAACTCTAAACCTTAAATTTTAAATTAAATTTAAATATTACATAAGATACTAAACTTAAATTCAAATTTAAATTGAAATTGATTCATTCATTAAATTTACATATATACATTGAATTTAAAATATAAGGTACTAAACTTAAATGAAAAATTGAAATTGATTGATTGATTCATTTATTACTAAACTTAAATTTAAACTTAAAATTGATTGATTTATTCATTAAATTTACATATATAAATTGAATTTAAAACATAAGGTACTAAACTTAAATGAAAAATTGAAATTAATTCATTCATTAAATTTACATATATAAATTGAATTTAAAACACAAGGTACTAAACTTAAATGAAAATTTGAAATTGATTCATTAAATTTTCATATATAAAGTGAATGTCCATGAGTTATCAAAACTTAAATTAAAATATTACGTGAGCTGATGACTTGGATCGAATTTTTGCACTTTTACAACTATACGATCCCCACAAGTGTATGGGTTCGTTAGTAGTAAGATAAGTATACCAAGTAAAATTTCGTTCCAAGAACTTAATTAAGTGAGAATGAGTCCCTAAAGTTGCAAGTTATCATGCTATTGTAGTAACTAAATGATGTTGTTTGGATTTTTCGGGAATAAGCACAAAAGTATTAAACTAGATTAACTAACGTAATTAGAACTAATGACAAGAAATAACAATCTATCTAACTTTCGTTGGAAAGTGCAAGAGAAGTGTATTGCCTCGGGTGTTTCCGTTTTGTGAGCAATTAAGTGAACTAGTGAACCAATTACATGATTTTACTACAAATTTTGGTTAAGCTAAAGGCTATCACATAAGTGTGCAAACCCCCTCGAAAGGCATAGGTAAACATCGTGCATTGATTAGCAATTATAGGATCTAACCAAATACCATAAGCCCCTAAGATAGTATTTCATAAGCACTTTCAACACGGTTACTAATGCTTATGAAACACCCTCTCACCAAACTTCTAGACGACCTCTACTCGTTTAGTGTCTAAGGTTGTCGGTCTAGCCATTAACACCCCTCTCGGGTGAGCTAATTACTAATTAACTTCTATTCAATTGATCAAAGCTTACACTCACACTACCAATCATGCTACCCAACTCTCGTTGCAATAAACATAATCGAACATGCTTGCTAATAGGGTTAATCAACCAAATGAATCATCCAAAATACAACCCTAGAAACCTAAATACCAAAATTATAAGCTTATCATGCAATTAATCCACAATTTACACTAAATTCTCATCAAAACATCCACATCCAAGACAATTGAGGATCAGCCCATGGTTTCTTGAGAGAATCCCATGGCTATAACAACAAATAACATCAAATTCATGGTGAAATAGAAATGAGAATTTGCGAAAATACCAAATTGAATTGCAAAATAGAGTAATATCACCTTGATCATGAAATTGTAGCTACAATATGATGGAATAAGCAAAGCCCACTTACAATCCTTGATTGAAAACACCCAATTAACTAAATTCTAGCTAATATATGGAAAACAAGAAGAAAACTATCTCAAAAACCTATCACTATGTGAAACTATGTGTAGAGACTTCTCAATGTGTGGAATCCCCCTTTCAAAAACGAACTTTGGACCTTATATACTCTTCCAAAAGTGCTGAACACGTGCCCTTAAGTCGAAACACGTTTTTAGGCAAAAATAGGATGTAACTCGGCCGGATCGGACAGCTCGGCCGAGTCGGGCTCTAGTAAAAGCGCATTCCACGCTTTGTTCACTCAGTAGCTCAGCCGAGTGCTGTAGCTCGGCCGAGTCGGGCCGTAGAATCCCTTTCCCCTTTTTTCAGGCAACTCGGCCGGATAGAGTAGCTCGGCCGAGTTACCAATCATTCCAGATTCTGGAATGAAATTCCACTCGGCCGAGTTACGGAGCTCGACCGAGTCATGCCTTAACCAATTCTTGAGATTTTTCAGTGCACTCGGCCGGATTGTATAGCTCGGCCGGATCACCCCGACTTCCAGATTCTGCCTTCGACCTTCCATTCGGCCGAGTTGTGGGGCTCGGTCGAGTTGTGCACCCTTCCCACTCGGCCGGATAGCGTAGCTCGACCGAGCTGCTGGACTTCCAGAATCCACCTTCAATATTTCACTCGGCCGAGTTGTCCAACCTTCCAGATTCTGGATTCAATTCTCACTCGGCCGAATTGTGTAGCTCGGCCGAATTGTCTCTTCCATGTTCTTTTGTGCACCAATTCCAATCTGTGGCTCCGATTAGCTCGATTCTTCTTGCATATGCACTCTCTCTTCATCTTCTTTCATCTGACATTTTCTTCAGATTGATTCCTTCATGTGATTTGCTTCAAAACTCATCGTTTTTCCCTAAAAACAATGCAAAACAATCATGTATCAATAATTCGATAAACAAACTATTTTTACATAACTTTTGCACTCTTAATACGACAATTCAAGCATATTCACACTATAAATTCATGCAATCTCACCACAAATCAGCTGATAAACTTAAATTGTATATAAGGTATTAAACATAAACCTTAAACCTAAATTGAATTTGAATATTATATAAGTTACTAAAACTTAAATTGAATTTGAATAATATTACATAAGTTACTAAGCTTATATGCTATACAAGGTAACAAATATAAAACTTAAATCTTAATTGAGTTTGAATATTACATAATTGAATTTGAATTTAACAAATAGTATACAGGGTACTAAACATAAACCTTAAACTTAAGACAAATATTTAAACACAGAAGGTAAATATCTGAACAAAGAGAGTCATTTTTTTAATTTTAGATTTAAATTTTATGTTTGATACCTTATATTCAAATATTCGCTTTATGTAATATTCAAACTCAAATCCAATTTATGTTTTATTAATTTATGAAATATTCAATTTTCAATTTAAGTTTTAGTAACTTATGTAATATTCAAACTCAATTTAGGTTTAAAGTTTATGTTTGGTACATTTTTAGTAAATTATGTAATATTCAAATTTAATTTTAATTTAAGATTTTGTAGGTTTATGTTTGTTACTAACTTGGGTAATGTTCAAATTTAATTTCAATTTAAATTTTAATAATTTACAAAAACTCTAAATTAAATTTGAGATACACTCTAAATTAAATTAAATTTGAAATATACTCTAAATTAAATTAAATTTGAAATGTAAATAACTGTGGTCAATTGTTTATATAACTTGTGGGGGTGACGTCAACAAAAGTGGGGGTGTAAATAACTGTGGTGAATTGTTTATATAATTTGTGGGGGTGTAGTGAATTATAAGATTGAAATTTAAATTAGGTATGTACGGTGTATACGAGTGTACGGGAGAATTTGACTACAATTAATATTACAACTATGAACAAGAAACAGACGTGTCCGAGTCCCAGCAAGGCCAAATAAATATTGGCCAATGTTAATATCTCACGGGTCGGGTCCAGCCCGGGTCAGGTTCTTTTTTTTTTCTGTTTACATTGTCGACTGATAATTCCGTCGGTAGTACCGACGGATATCGAAGAAAATTAATTTCGAAATAAAAAATAATAAAATTATATTCCGTCGGTAGTTCCCGACGGATACCGACGGAAATTAATTTTGGCAAAAAAAAATTGGAAATTACATTTCGTTACCGACGAAATATTGACCCAGTTAGAAAACGGGTCATGGATATTACCGACGAACAGTATTCCGTCAGAAGCGCCGACCCTTTTTTTCCCTTGGGATTCCGTCGGTAGTACCAACGGAATAAAAATTTCCGTCGATAATCCTTACCGACGAGGTTGGCACCAATCGAATTTTTCGGTCGGTATTTTCGTCGGTAACCACGGTTCTCGACCAAAATTCCGTCGGTATTTCCGTCGGCAAAACACGTGTTTTTTGTAGTGTGATTCAACTATTGTGCGGAGCAATTGTAGACATGAAGAAATCCTTAAAACTTTCAACATAATTAGAACGATAACCCGCCAAATAGTCGAAGCGCAGATTCATGTGAAACTTTTCTTCTTGTATGTTTTTCAATAATAAATAGTACTCCATCCGTCTAATTTTATTATGTCCACTTCTTCGGCACGGGTTTTAATGAATATTGATTAGTTTATTTATAAAGTAGATAAGTTGAGGGTATGATAGGGTATTGTAGGGTCCATTTGTAAATAAATGATTGTTTATAAATAAAGTGAATGACAAATTAGGTAAATAAGTGAGAGTAGGAGGGTGGAGATAAATTAGTATGAATAGTATTATTTTCAAAGGGTATAAGCATAATAAAATTGGAAAAAAAAAAGTGAGAATAATGAAATAAGACGTAGGGAATACTAGCTATATGAGTTTTCTTGTAATGTCGACATTTTTTCGATTTTATCGTTACTTCACTTCTCTCTTCCCAGTTTGCATGTTGTTTCAATTTAATTAATTGATTGCATCTTAATTAAGTAAATAAAATATTTTCAAGTTTTCTCTAATGAAAATACTCAAGAAATCGAATAGAGCCTAATTAATATAATATAATTAAATAAAAATTTAACTATGAATACTCAGTCAGCATGGTTCTACAAGCCTCCTTAAGAGTTCTGTTCCTTCGTTCTGCTACTCCGTTTTGTTGAGGTGTCCTTGCTGCACTAGTAAGGTGTTGGATACCACGTTTAGAACAAAAATCTTTGATATAACAGTTAATGAATTCAGTACCCTTGTCACTACGAATTTTGACAATGGACTGATGCTTCTCAACTTGAATCCTCTTCAACAGATCAGGTAGGAGTGTTTGTGTATCACTCTTCTTGTGTAAGAAGACTACCCAAGTGAACTTAGAATAGTCGTCTACCACAACAAGCGTGTACCTTCTACCGTTCAAGGTTGGAGGAGTGATTGGGCCATGTAGGTCCATATGTAGAAGTTCAAGAACTCTACTTGTTGAGAGAGTTAGAATAGATTTAAAGGAACCTTTTACCTGTTTACCTTTCTGACAAGCATCGCATACATGTGACTTGTAATAGATTTCGTTGGGTATACCTTCAAGAAGGTAGTCTCTTGCAATCTTATTAATCACCCTAAAGTTCATGTGACAAAGGCGTCTATGCCAAAGCCAACTGATCTCTTTAGGATTTTTGCTAAGAAGGCAAGTGTCCCGCGGACAACTATTCCAATTCACAATATACACGTTGCCTTGTCTTATGCCGACGAGTAGTACGGTATGAGTCCTCTTGTCTATGATCTCGCACTTTCGGCTTTTAAACTGCACTTTGTAACCTCGATCACAGAATTGAGAAACAGATAATAGATTGTATTTCAAACCTTCATTTCGGATATAACCAAAGCCTTTTGTAATGGACATAGAACTATCACCGAATATAACCCTGGGTCCTTCTTGCTCGCAGTAACTCGATAGAAGAGCCTTAGTACCAGTCATGTGGTGCGAACAACCACTGTGCATGTACCAAGTTTCTCCTACTGAGCCACCCTTCTTGTACAAGTCGAGTCGACCCTGCAATGATGATATTTAATAACTTAGGTACCCACCTTGTCTATTGGGGTCTTGGGGGGTTAGTAGAGTTTAGAGGAATCCAAATATACATAGGAGTTTTGAATAAGTTGGACCTCTTAAGTTTTCTACCATGCTTGTTACAGAATAAGACCCTGTTGTTCTTGTCTGGCCTATCTTCAGACCTTGGGTCTACTCGTCTGAGGTAGCCTTTTGACTTAACCTCTACTTGAGTAGGCATGGGTCTTTGATAGTCAGAGTAGGGCTTGTAAGCATTTGGGACATACGGTTTATAGACATGTTTAGGTCTTTCCTTTCCTTGAATGTCATAAGATAAAGGTAGAGGATATAAGACAGGTTGAATACGATATTTGGGAGCCACATTCTTAGGCCTAGACGAGTAGAGCTGAGACTGCCTTATAAAAGGAGGTCTAGGCTCTTTCCGTCTAGTCTGTACTTGTCTAGAACTCGTCTCTTCAGGATACCGATCCTCGTATCTGACCTGGTTTGATCGTCCACGACTAGTGGTTCTTTTTCGACTTGTTCTAAACGGAACAGGTCTGTTGTTAACATTCCTTTTACCTCCTTTAGCAATTGGAGTGTTAACTCTAGTCTGTTTAGGTACAGTGCCTTTGGATGTCGTTCTAGTATCGTACTCCATTGGTCTTTTGCCTTTATTGGGTGTCAAAGAACTTGAGCCAACATCAATAGGTTTCTCAATGACCTGAGTAGGCGAGTCAGGTGTATATGCACCCAACCCTGTCTTGTCATCTGGAGCCCTATACTTGTCTGACAGTTTTTGATTAATCACTGAGGATTTAACCAAGTCAGTAAGTTTAAGGTCCAGATTTACGACCTCAGTCTCCAGGAACTTATTGCGTTCTTCAAGCTTTTTGCACTTGCTCTTTAAAACATTGAATTCATTCGTCTCAGTGGCATGTGTCTTAAGTAGGTCTTGATACAACTTGTCTGTCAACGCACACTTGTCTTTGAGTTGTCTCAACTCTTTTGTCAAGCGTTCGTTTAGGACTATTATATTAGGATCTACTTTAGACTGAGCTTCCTTAAGATCAATGATTTCTTGTTTTAAAGCGATGTTCTCGTCGCTGACTTCAATGAATGCCTTGTTAGCAAGTAGGAGGTCTTCTTCAGTCACACTAGTAGAGTGACGAAGACTACTCCCTACTCCACTATCGGCAGTATCACTTTCATCAGAATTCGATTCATCACATGATTGAAAAGAAGTTGCAAATGATACCTCTTGCTTGATTTTAGCCATACATCATAGGCCATCATTCACTATGAAAGCTTCTTCTTCATCTTGATCAGATGGGTAACTAGATGAAGACGAAGGCAACTCGTCTGAATCCGTCTCAGAGTCATCATTAGCTATCATTGCCTTCTTACCTCGGTTATATCTTCGTTCATGCCTTGCTTTACGTTCTTCACGGTCATCAGTGCTCAGGTCCGGACATTCGTAGATGTAGTGACCTGGTTTCTCACAGTTATAGCAAAGTGGATCGTTAGTAGACTTTTTCTCAGGAGAGTTATCCCTTCTCTTATCTCGTCTATCTAGTAATACCATAAATATTAATCAGTAATACTATTAACAGTAATTAATAATATCTTATATAATAACAAATAATTCCACATATCTAATTATATTTAGTAATACCAAAAATAATTATTAGTAATACGACAAACAATAATCAATAATACCATGAACATTAATCAGTAACATTTTATTCAATAACAAATAATTTCACACATCTAATTATATTCAGTAATACCAAAAACAATTATCCGTTATACAATGAACAATAATCAGTAATACCATGAACAATATATACAATAACAAATAATTCCACACAATCTAATTATATTCAGTAATACAAAAAACAATTATTAGTAATACCATAAACAATAATCAATAATACAATTAACAGTAAGCAGTAATACCATGAACAATAATTAGTAATCAATAGTCGGTTATACGCACACACGAGATTTTAGCACACACCTCATACGATTAAGACATACCCCATGAAAGACCGAACATACCCTTCTTTTACATAACCATAATTCTCCCCTTATTCTCTCAAACCATATAGCGTGAAAAACAAAATACGCTTCTTGGGACATCCACACCTCTCCTAGCCTTGTCGATCGTCGCTCAAAGCTTCGTTGCCACAAACTTTCTTCGTTGCCACACAAAGTCTCACCGTCATAGGCTCGTTCATCATCGCCGCATTTGTTTCGTCGATTTCACGTGCGTTTGCTTCGCCGTTCGTCCAAGCCTCACTGTCCGTCTAATTATGTTGCATCCCAAGTCGCCGTCGTCCGTGGCTACGTCCTAAGCCCTCGCGGCTTCCTCCTCCTTCCGTCGCGTCCCAAGCCGTTTGTCCCACTTTCGATTGTAAGTTATAAAAATAGATTTGTCACCTCTTTCTCGTTTGTACCGCCCCTCCATTATCAATTTTCTTCTAAATCTCTCGACCTTAAAATCCAGATATGTAAATATTTTTTTTAACTTTCTTCTAGGCCTCTCAATCTCAAAATCATTGATTTGTAAAAAAAAATTGGTGGGTGTCCACCTCAATCTTGTGTGTGCATGTAATCATGACCTTTCATTAGATTTGTGCGACCCTGTTGGTCCTGAAAGGAGTATATAACAAGTGTATTGGGGGGGGGGAATACACTTGTATGCAATTCTTTTCAACTTTTGATCAAACCAGAGCTCAACAAGGTTGTCTTGGACAACTCTGCTGAAGATGAATAACTCAACTAAGATAATCAAACTACTAAGTACTATTGAGTACTTAGTTGAACAACTATCTAGGGGAGTTATATGTGCGGAATAGTGGTTGACCCTTTATGTTTAGACTCCTTTAGTTTCTGAAATCACTTGGTCAATTCAATACAGTCCAGTTTTCAAGGAACTTGTCCAAAACAGTTTTTGCACAATCTTTGAGTATGTATCTTTGAAAGATCAGTTTTGTGTGCAGTGTTGAATGAATGTAAGTACTTATAAAGCAAATCAACACAAGAGGTTATAGTGGTTCAGAGACTCAAGCCCCTACATCCACTTTCCCTGATTTAACAGGATAATTCCTTCACTCTTGGAATTAACTTGTTTTATAGTGCCAAGGTGCACTTGATCAAGAACACCACTCCTTGGTGAATTGATCCCTAAGATGTCTAGAGTCCTAGTACCCTCTTCTCAACTCAGAACTGAACCGTTCTTCTCTCAACAGTCAGCTCCTACCACTTCTACTACTACAACCTTCTCACTTTCTCACTTGAAAGAGGTAAGGGTTGAAGTAAGGTTCCAACTAATGAGATATCCTTTACAATGAAGATCAGTGTATAAGGATAGGATATCTCTCTAAGCTTTGTATGGATATACAAATAGGTTCAGCTTAGAAGAAGTGTTTGAAGACTAAGATAGTCTTTGACAGCTTTGAAAGCACTTTGACTTGTAGGATAGTTGAATATTCTTGTCAAGGTTGAGGTGCCTCAATGGTCTTCACACTTCTTGTATTTATAGACAAAATGAGGATTTGCCCGTTGGAGAGGCAGCCCCAAATTGCTATAAATGTCTTCCTTGAGTTCTTCAAGCTGGAAGACAGATTCTTGATAGTGACATGTCCTTAATTGGGTAATAAACGGCTTGTAAGACTTTGTCTTCATTCTGTAGCACTTTTCCCAATGTTTGACTTCTTGTTAGGACTTGGACATGGCTTCTGAAGATTGATCCAATGATAGGACAACATTCCTTATCAAATGGACAACTCTCCTTATTACTATCAGCAGATTTGCTTATCAGCAAAGTTGGCTTGCTCTTTTTCAGATGACTTGGCTCTTTCCCTTTCCTTCACTTCAAGGTGATCCTAGCATGTTGTATTGAGATTCTTTAGGGTATGGTTGTCTCTAACTCTTCAGCATGGTTGACCTTCAAACATTAGAATCTTTGTTCTGGTTCAAACTTGCTGAGACAACTCTTCTGGGACAACTCTCCTGATCAGTATGTTTGGCCTTTTAGCTTCAGAGTTGTTGTTTTTACAGAGTTAACTTCTCTGGACAACTCTCCTGATCAGAGCTTTTGACTAATCTTGTCCTTTTGAGCTTTGCAATCTTGTTCTTGCATAGAAGTAACTCTTCTGGACAACTCTCCTGATCAGAGCATTTGGTTTTCTATGGAGTATGCTTGTCCTTAGTGTTTGTTCCAGATTTTGAGCCTTGAGGGGACTTGATCTTGATCATTTTCTAAGCATAGGTTCCCCCTAACAATGTGCATCTAATCATCTAAGAGCTGCCTAACATATCAGCTTCTCATCTAGCCTTATGCTATGTGTTCTAACACGTTTTGAACACAATCATCTTGACTTAGGCATGTCTCAGGGGGTTTTGGTATTTAATCAAAACATGTATCATTTTATTCCCAACAAGACCCATTAATTGTTTGCACCGAAAAAAGTAAATTAGACTTAAACTTTTAATGAAATTGAAAAGTGTATATACACGTGAGTGTATATAAGAATTTACCTATATAAATTATGATTGATTGAATTATATTTTGTTTAAATTGATAGAAGTGCACTATATTAATTTTAGGTGTAATTGTTTTTAAAAAATAATTTGGGGGTGAAGTCAAAAAAAGCGTGGTGTAAATAACCGTGGTCAATTGTTTACATATAAATTATGATTGATAGTATTATATTTTGTGTAAATTAATAAAAGGGCATTATAGTAATTTTAGATGTAATTTTTAAAAATAATAATTATTGGGGGGTGAAGTCAACAAAAGTGGAGGTGTAATTAACCGTGGTCAATTGTTCATACAGTATATAAATTAGGATTGATTGTATTATATTTGTTTAAATTAATAGAAGGGTACTATAGTAATTTTAGGTATAATTTTTAAAAAAATAATAATTTAGGCGGTGAAGTCAACAAAAGTGGGGTGTAAATAACTGTGGTCAGTTGTTTATATAATTTGTGGGGGTGAAGTCAACAAAAGTGGGGGTGTAAATAACTGTGGTAAATTGTTTATATAATTTGTGGGGGTGACGTCAACAAAAGTGGGGGTGTAAATAATTGTGGCGTATTGTTTATATAATTTGTGGGGGTGTACTCAATTATAAGATTGAAATTGAAATTTAAATTAGGTATGTACGATGCATACGAGTGTACGGGAGAATTTGACTACAATTAATATTGCAACTATGAACAAGAAATAGACTTGTCCGAGTGGTAGGCGCCCACACACCCGGGTTCGAGTCCGAGCAGGGCCAAATAAATATTGAGATTATTAACTCCATGGTTCAAAATTTGCCCCCTTAGTATTAGAAGATACACGCAAAAAATTGTGAAAAATTGTTCCACTTGTCAATACAAAATTCAAGGTAAAAGGTCTCTTCTACCCTTGAATTTTCTTTTTGCAAGCATTATAATATTTCATCTGTCATCTCTCTCTTCCCTCACTCATTAATTTCCTCTCTCTTCTCTCTCTTCTCTCTCTTCTCCCCTCCCAGAAATTGGAGTGGTCGTTCAACACGCCTCTTCATTTCCGGCAGCCCTCCAACGATGACGGTGACACGGGTGGTGGGTTCACGATCTCCATCTTCCTCGGCCCGCTCCCGGCTTCGTCTTCTAACAGCGGCGACCATAGCGATGTGGCTTCGTAACGTTTGTTCGAAACCCTCCTCCACGTCGTTGCAGAACCTGAATGCTCCGTCAAGGGGCTCGTCTTCTCCGATCGCGTGGTGGCGGCGTAGATCTAGGGTTTTGTGGGTGGTGTTGACACACTGAGTTGACTCAGTAAGTTTTTATTTTGGCGTCTCTCTCTCTAAAAATCCCTCTACTTTTTTACTTTTGGAAATATCGTTAAAATTCAACTTCTGATTTGGGGCTTTTGTTTTAGTTACTCTTCTTTTTGTTTATTCTAGATAAAATTGTGTTCCTGGGTGGATGTGTATATGAACTGTGATATAAACTGGGTGGATGTGTATATATATATGAACTGTTCAACATAATTGTAAAACATGTCTTTGGAGGATTAACTGCTTGATTGTGTCTATAAATAGGGGCTTAGACCCTTAATTTCATTTTGAGCTGAAATAAACAAAATTTGAGCTGAAATAAACAAAATTTGGTTTTTGCACTAGATTAATCCCATCTCTCTCTCTTTTTTTCTTGTCTGCAAGAATCTTTGTATATATATTTGCGTTATTTAGCTGTGAGCGGCTTTTTTTCTTTTTCTTCATCTGTTTGAAAAAAGAAACTGTGTGCATTTCTGGGTTTTGAGTATTTCTTAGGTGCTGTGGAATTTTTCGACATATTGCTTCGTATTTCTTGTCCTTTGAGGTAATAGATCTCTGATCTCATTTCCTTCTCCTTGAAATTTCAATTTTTCGTAGTAAAGATGAAATAAACAAAATTTGATTGTGTCTATAAATAGTGGTTTAGACCCTTAATTTCATTTAGAGCTGAAATAAATAAAATTTGAACCTACTTGTTCTTTGTCTTCTTATTTTCTTCATACAATGCAATATATTTAGATTAAATACAATTTAATTGTAAACTGTCACATTGAACAGTCAGCTCCCAGCAAACATTGTGTTTTATCTATTCGATCTACCTTTGAGATGCTTAACCAAAGACTATGCTAACTTCCCATTTTTGCAATTTGATTGCTTGTTTCTCCGTGTGTAACGGGGCAGAGCGTCGATCCTTGAACTTAATTTTGAAGTTCCTTTCAGATTAGAAATCTAATTTTGGAACTAAATCACATTTATCTGCCAGCTATTATGGATTTCAATAAATTGAGACACTTCTTATCTGGGTCTAATTATCCTCGACTGTCTCGAAATTCTTGATTTTCTTTGACTTATTGTTCTTGATATTCTTTCAAGTTTTCAACTATGGTGGAATTGGGAAGTGGATTCGACTAGGTATTCGGGCTGGAAACAATTGATTAAAGATCTTACATAACCAAGCCTTTCTATATTCTCAATCTTTTATTCGGTTCGGTTTTGGGTCGCTATGTTTCTTATCTTCTTGTTTTACAAAGGGTGTTAACTTTAGGTATGTTCTTCTCAAATGTTTTCTAGTATAGGTTTACTAGACATTTTTCTTGAAATTTGCTTAAATAACATTGGTTAAAATGATTTTGCAACATTTTCTCATTCCTAGTTGAAAGAGGGAATTCAAGTTGAAAGAAGATGATTGTTCCTGCAAATAGAACAAACTATAACGTGCTGCATTTGGTGTTGATTTACAGTCTAATGGGTTAATTATTGAGGATATATTACTCAGCTGATGAAAATTAGAGGTAAGAGTTTGCTGGTATTTGGTGTTGGAACTCTATCTGATTGAATGTGGTTAAGATACAAATCACGGCTTGAAATAAGACGTGCACCATTTGATATTGAAGGTACGGGTGAAATGAAGTACGGAGTATATGCAATTGTTTTCTGCAGAACATGCATTATAATTATAGCATTTCTTGAACATCAAATGAAAGTGCATCAGATATAATGTAATTGCTTATTTGCTACTTGCTTTTGCAATTTGAATCCAACTTGGGGGTTTTGCTATGTTGCTTTCAATAAATAGTTTGTGTGATATTCAATATAGATGTTGATATCCAATATTGTGTGATATTCAATACTGTATTATATTCAATATTGTATTATATTCAATATATACCAGTGTTCAATATATATGTCGATATTCAATTTATATATATACATATATATTTTGATGTTCAATAAATATATATATATATATATATATTTATATTGATATTCAATATTTAATTATATTCAATGTATATATCGATGTTTAATATAATTTGACATAGTGATTATTTATGAGTTATACATATTATTTTCTAAATCAAATAAATATTTTTATATAAAAAAATTGAATAAAGAAAATTGAACTAAATATTTTTTACTTAAAATTTCAAAAAAAAAAAAAATCAATAAAAATCAGAATTAAAAAAAATTGAATAAAATTTTTAAGTAAAAACTGAATAAAATATAAATAAAAAATTGAATAAAAATAATTCGTCTAGTGAGGGAGAAACAAAATTTAAAACCAATTTTGAATAAAAAAAATTTAATAAAATATAAATTAAAAACTAAATTAAAAAAACTTGGTAATAGTGGGAATTGATAATGTGGAAAATGAATTGGAATTGAAAGGGTGGAGCGAGAGGGATCTAGTTGCAGATTGATATGACTGATTTTTTACATTTGAAAATTTTCTTTATAAAGTGGGATAGCTCAAGTGGTTAGAGCACCACTACCTAGGCCTTAGGTCCTGGGTTCGAGTCATGGGGAGGAAAAAAAAAAGGGGATGGGTATTTAACTTTCATAAAAAAAAAATGAGCGAGAAAAATATAAATTAAAATGTGTGGACTAAATTTTTAAAAAAATATGTAATAATTTTAAAATAAAAAATTGGAGTAAAAACAGAATAAAACATAAATAAA
This sequence comes from Galeopsis tetrahit, assembly GCA_963675135.1. Taxonomy (NCBI): domain Eukaryota; kingdom Viridiplantae; phylum Streptophyta; class Magnoliopsida; order Lamiales; family Lamiaceae; genus Galeopsis; species Galeopsis tetrahit. The sequence goes on from OY776121.1 coordinate 46,850,197, forward strand.
AAAATTGAATAAATCTAATTTGAACACAAAATCGGTTGATTTGACAACCAAAGATTTTGTGTCAATGAGAGAAACCAACCCCATTTGTATTATTTGTAGGGCATAAGAGTCTTTTTACAATAGCATTTTGTATCTCCTCACACTTTATTAATCACATGTATCAGCACACACTTAAAGACTCCCAATTGTACTAGAGAAAACTTTGCCCATAAATATTGGCCAATGTTAATATCTCACGGGTCGGGTGGTCAGGTTCTTTTTTTTTTTTTTTCCGTTTACATTGTCGACGGATAATTCCGTCGGTAGTTCCGACGGCTATTGACGAAAATTAATTTCGAAATAAAAAATAATATATTCCGTCGGTAGTTCCCGACGGAAATTAATTTTCGCAAAAAATAAAATTGGAAATTACATTCCGTTACCGACGGAATATTGACCCGGTTAGAAAACGGGTCATGGATATTACCGACGGACAGTATTCCGTCGGAAGCGCAGACCCTTTTTTTCCGTCGGGAATCCGTCGGTAGTACCAACGGAATAAAAAATTTCGTCGGTAATCCTTACCAACGAAGTTGGCACCAACTGAATTTTTCGGTCGGTAACCACGGTTCCCGACCAAAATTCCGTCGGTATTTTCGTCGGTAAAACGCGTGTTTTTTGTAGTGTGATTCAGCTATTGTGCGGAGCAATTGTAGACATGAAGAAATCCTTAAAACTTTCAATATAATTAGAACGATATCACCCGCCAAACAGACGAAGCGTAGATTCATGTGAAACTTTTCTTCTTGTATGTTTTTCAATAATAAATAGTACTCCCTCCGTCCAATTTTATTATGTCCACTTCTCCGACACGAGTTTTAATGAATATTGATTAGTTTATTTATAAAGTAGATAAATTGAGGGTATGATGGGGTATTGTGAGGTCCATTTGTAAATAAATGATTGTTTATAAATAAAGTGAATGACAAATTAGGTAAATAAGTGAGGGTAGGAGGGTGGAGATAAAGTAGTATGAATAATATTGTTTTCAAAAAGGGTGTGCATAATAAAATTAGACAACCAAAAAAGAAAAGTGGAAATAATGAAATTAGACGGTGGGAGTACTAGTTATATGAGTTTTCTTGTAATGTCGACATTTTTTCGATTTTATCGTTACTTCACTTCTCTCTTCCCAGTTTGCATGTTGTTTCAATTTAATTAATTGATTGCATCTTAATTAAGTAGATAAAATATTTTCAAGTTTTCTCTAATGAAAATACTCAAGAAATCGAATAGAGCCTAATTAATATAATATAATTAAATAGAAATTTAACGATGAATACACTTTTTATTAGCTAGGGGTGTGCTGAAAATTAGTTTTTTTTTTCCAATTTGGTTTTCAGTTTTCTATAATTAATAAAAAAAACCGTAAAGGCCGAATTAATAATATATATAGTTTAAATATAAATTTTATATTTTGTTCCTAAATCTCATACCTAAAAAATTCTTACAATATTTTTATTTTAATTTATTCATAAGTGTATGAATGATAAAGTACTGAAAGTAAAGAAAATAACACACATTATAGTGGTTCAAAGACTCAAGCTAATGCATCCACTTTTCTGATTGAACAAAATAATTCATCATCTCTTTGAATTACTTGTTTTATATAGTGTCATGGTGCTCTGTTCAAGAGCACCTCTTCTAAGTGTTTAATCCCTAGAAATTTTTGAGTCTCAGTAATCAATCTTCTTCTTGAGCTTTAGGCTGAAGTAACTGTTCATAGCTTAATTGCTCTCTTCTACAACTCTCCTCACTTGCAACATTTTCAACACGATTGAGTTTGGAGTTGGTTCCAATTGGATGTGATATTATTTACAATAAAGTACAATTGAAAAGATATAATATTTCTCTGAACTAGGATATGGCTTTTGTGTACAAAAGATTTTTAAGCTCTATGAAACACAAGGGAAACAATGATAGTTGTGTTTCTGAATGCATGCTTGAATGTAAGTTTTTGAATTCTTGATAGCTAGAGCTTGATTGCTTAAGTTTTCCGTACTTGTGAGAGCTTGATTAGTTCTGTATTTATAGAGAAGTTTGAACATTTGTCCGTTAGAGAGACATAATACAAACTTTTTATTTTGCAACCTTCCACTTTATAAAATTGACTTTATTTTCATCAATGAACAATATAAAGTGTTGATTGACGTGGCGGCTTGTCAGAATGTGTTGTGTTCTTAGTCAGCTTTTGCACTGATCTCAATGATCTTGTACATGTGTCTCCATGGATAGTTGGAACATAATTTCTAAACATTCTCAACTACATATAAGAGAGCATTCTTTATGTCTTTCTTAAATGCTTTGAGGTCTTCCGTCTTTATGAGCTTTATAGTCAGGCTAGATGTACTCGGGCTAGCTAGCTAGTTGCTCTTTGATGCTCTTATGTCCTGATCATTAGTCTCTTAATGTTGATCCGTTGAGTAACCTTTGAGGAATATATTATATATGACTTTCTTGTATATCATTTGAGTTGACCTTATATATATATTAGCATTTATTACTTAAGTAAAAGATAAACGTAACTATAATTTGGGACATTCAAAAAATGAAAACTACATAGAAGGACACGCATGGACGTTCGAATTGGGGATGAAATCTTTTTTCGTCCCGTATCTTTCCACCTTTTTCAAAATAGTCCCAAAAAAGATAAACATATGAATTTATAAGTCTCAATTATTTTTTATATGTGCCGCATTTAATTCCAAAGTATATAGATAGAATCCTTAGAACAACTTCATTTTTTATTAGCAACTTTGCATGAATCAATCGGGTCACATGCTGAGCACATGACCAAAAACTAATTGTTCTGGAGATTCAAAAAACTAAATAATGGTTATTTTGACCGACTTTTTGAAAATATTAATTCCCCTATAGTATATATTTTCTGTTATGAACTGTTATTGAAACAAACTAATTAACTGTCTCTTTAAATGATTAAATATTCCAGCTAACCAATATAATAACTATATACTCATAACTGCTAAACCTCCCCCCCCCCCCCCCCCGTCTTCCTCTACAAATAATGGTTATTTTATTTTCACCGATTTTTTGAAAATATTAATTCCCATATATATATTTTCTGTTATGATATGTTATTGAAACAAACTAATTAACTGCCTCTTTATTTTTAAAACCCTCCCAAATTAGCTATTAAATGATTAAAGGTAACCAATATAACTACTTATAACTGCTAAACCTCCCCCTCCCTCTCCCTCTATAAATTGGCAGTTTGAAGCCTTAATTTCTATTTTCTCTGTGTCTCTTGTTTAGATATCTGGGGGGATTGATGGGTTCATTGCCGATGCCTAAGATTGTTTTGATGTGCAAGGATGGTAGTGAGTTTGAGGTGAGTAAGGAGGTTGCATCCCAAATGCAAAATATTAAGCACTTGATCACTAGAGATGTTGATTGCATCATCCGTGTGTCTGAACAAGTCAGAGGCCCTGTCCTCGCCAAGTTGATCCAATACTGCGACCGCCACGCCAAGGACGACGACGAAGACGAGGATAAATTGAAGTCGTTTGATGATGAATATTTCAAGGTCCCTCAGGGCGTGATCTTTGATCTCCTTTTGGTATGTATGTTCCTATCTTTTCATGAATTTCCTTATATGTGTCTTTTTACATGAATTTATTATTTAATTTTATGTAGGGTGCACATATTTTGGGCTTGGGGGCCCTGGTTGAGCTATTGTGCCAAGCAGTTGCAGGCATGTTAAAGGACAAGAAGATTGTTTTGAAGTGCAATGATGGTAGTGAATATGAGGTGAGTAAGGAAGTGGCATTCCAAATGCAAAATATTAAGCACTTGATGATTAAAGATGATGATGAAGTCATCATCCCTATGCCTGATGAAGTCAGAGGCCCTTTCCTTGCCAAATTGCTTGAATACTGCAACCGCCACACCAAGGCATCCCTCAACGACAACGAAGACGATAACTTGAAGTCGTTTGATGTTGATTTTTTCAAGCAGCATCAGCATCAGGCCCTGCTCTCTGATCTCCTTTTGGTATATATGTTCCTTTTCCATGTGTATACTTCTTTTTACATGAATTAATTTAATTTGATTTGATTTAGGGTGCACATATATTGGGCGTGGGGGGCCTGGTTGACCTATTGTGCCAAACAGTTGCAGACATGTCGATGAAGGACAAGAGTGATGGCATTAACATTGTTCTCAAGTGCAATGATGGTAGGGAATTTGAGGTGAGTAAGGCGGTTGCATTCCAAATGCAAAATATTAAGCACATGATTAGTGATGATGAAACCAGCAATATCCCTATGCATGATGAAATCAGAGGCCATGTCCTCGCCAAGTTGATTCAATACTGCAACAGCCACGCCAAGGACGACCAAGACTTGAACTTGTTCTATGATGAATTTGTCAAGAAGCATCAGAATCAGGCCCTGCTCTCTGATATCCTCTGGGTATGTATGCATATGAATTAATTAATTGCATTTTAATTCGTTTATAAGTAGTGTGTTTTTTACAAATTAATTATAGGGTGCAAATAAATTGGGCACTGTGGGCCTGGTTGAGCTACTGTGCAAAGCAGTTGCAGACATGATAAAGAACAAGAGTCCAGAAGAAATTCGTAAAGTGTTCAACATAAACAACGATTTCACCCCCAAAGACCAAGAGCGGTTTCGCAATGACCACTCGTGGATATTCCAGTGATCCATCCAATTTCTTGTACTATGTTTTTCAATAATAAATAGTACTGTAGTAGCTTTGTCATGACATTTTTCGATTTTATCCAGCTTCTAAACAAAATTCTCAGATACTTTGTATTTTAGCCATAAATCCTCTAAATTCTTTTGAAGTTTACTCCTAATTTGTCTATGTTATTGCATGTGCTCTTCCAATTACTGGGAATGATCGGAAAAAAAGGAAAAATATTTTCGTTTGATTAAAATTGAAAACCGGCCACAATATTTATTATTTAGGCTAACCAACCAAACTGTTTTTACCTATATGGTTCCATTTTATTTATTTTTTGCATAATAAAAAACGGTTCGTATTTCGATTTTACTAATTATTAACCAATTTAAACCTATCAATTCAACCTTGAAGTTTGTAGGGATTAATAACTTTGTTTGTAGGTTTGGAAGAGGGAACTGGAATAAAATCAAAGTTAAATGGTTTGGTTGAGAGGTGTATTTAAAAAAAAAAAAAATCAGACTATATAGGTAAAAATAATATTTGCCATATAATAGAAAAATATAATTTGTTGTACATTTATCTACAAAAATATTATTTATACTTAATTCACAACCATTAAATTAAGATGAAATACAATGAGCTTCCATTTGATAAAGTAGATTAGTGCAAGTTTGATGTTGTTGAAGTATACCCAGATCATTGACATACACAGCCGTAAAGCATGCAACCCATGCAAGCAAACACACTCAATACATACATACAAAATACATATAGGATAAGATGGTAGTTACATATTTAACTAATAGTTGTTAGATATAAGACTCTAGAATATTGAGTCATCTATATATAATGTACAATACACACATTATACTCTCGAGTTGAAAATATACAATTTAAATATGGTATCATGAGATCCAATCTTTTCTCTTGATTTTGCTTTGTATTTTGCAAGTTTTACCCTTCTTCTATCCTCCTTCACATCTTCAAACTCCGTTCATATCTTCAAACTTTGTAACCGTTTTGTTCTTCTCATAACTACCTTCATCTTCATCTTTTTCGACTCCTCGATCCAACATTCCGCTCGCACTCTTCAGTTTTCTCTGTTCTTCGTCTGATCTTCATCCATGACTGCTCAATCTACTCCTACTACACTTCCCTGATTCATCACACTCTCAATCCGCCTTGATAATGACAACTATCATTTTTGGCGCAATCAAGTGCTTGCATATGTTCATGCAAACTGTTTTGAAGATGTGCTTCTCTGCACAGCTGTTCCGACGGATTCAACTGCCTCATTGACTTGTCTCGTTTTTCAACATTTTTTAAAGCACTTTACAATACGAGCTCCACAAGCGTATGAGTCCGATTGTAGTACGTAAGTACGACCAAGTAGTTTGTTCGTTCCAAGGATTAATTAATTGAGTGCAAGCGAATCCCTAAAGTTACGAGTATGCATGCTATTGTAGTAACTACACATGTTTGTTTGGATTTTTGGAAATAAGAACAAAAGTATTAAACTAGATTAACTAAAGTAATGAGAAATAGTGACAAGAAATAACAAGCTATCTAACTTTCGTTGGAAAGTGCAAGAGAATGGTATTACCCCTGGTGTTTCCGTTTTGTGAGTAATTAATGAACTAGTGAACCAATTTCATGAATTAGCTATGAATTCGGATTAAGCTAAAGGCTAACACATATGTGTGCAAACCCCCTCGAAAGGCATAGGCTAACAACGTGCATTGATTAGCAATTATAGGATCTAACCAAATACCATAAACGCTTAAGATAGTGTTTTATAAATACTTTCAACACGGTTACTAATATTCATAAAACGCCCTCTCACCAAACTCCTAGACGACCTCTATTCGTTTAGTGTCTAAAGTTGTCGGCCTAGCAATTAATTCTCTCTCGGTTAAGCTAATTACTACTTAACTTCTATTCAATTGACCAAAGTTCACACTCACACCCCAATCATTCAAACCCAACTCTCGTTGCAATTAACATAATCGAAAATGCTTTCTAATAGGGTTGATCAATCAAATGAATCAATAGAAACACAACTCTAGAAACATATACCCCAAATTCCAAGCTAATCATGCAATTACTTCACAATTACACTAAACACCCATCAAAACATCCACACTCAAGGCAATTGGAGATTAGCCCATATCTAAATTAACAACTAGAATAAAACTCATGTAAATTAAACTACAAGACATGAATGAAAATGAAATTACCAACTAAATATTGAAATAAAGGAAAAAAAGCACCTCTAGTCTTCAAATCTTCCAAGGCTTACAATAAAATGAAATACTAAATTAAATCTATCTAAAAAAATAAATAACAAGCTAAACTAATCTATTGAGTTGAGTGTGGAAGGAGGGGGAGTCTCCCCAATGGAGTCGTGACTCTGTTTTTCGTGTCCTGCGCGTATTGACTACTGTATCCCCCTACGAATTGGTTGCTCTGCTCCGATTAAACAATGAGATGGGCTACTCTCTCTCTTTTCTTTATGAAAAGGGATGGGGTATATATCCCTCCAGCTTTGTTTAATAAACTCTCCCTAATTTTTATTAATTCAAAATATATATATGAAATACCAATTTTATCCCTTTTACTAAATCATGTTAGATACATACACTCCCCTCTAAAACCCTAATTTTGCAACCTAGCCGCTGCTCCTCTGGCAACCACCATCACCTTCGATCAACCATCTTCTCTTACATCCACAAAAAAAAAAAAATTAAAAAAAAAAATTCAATAACAAAACTTAGAAATAAACTTCCATTAATCCACAAAACTTAACAAAACTCAACAACAAACTCTAAACCAAAAACTTAAAAATTCAAACAAAACAAAAACTTATTTTCAACAAATCAGAGTCGACCGAAAATTCTCCCATTGACAATGGATCGTCGACCAAAAACAATTCGGTCGACTCTGGTTTCACTACTACACATTTAAGCTTGGAGAGCTTTGAAAAGAGTTCTCCAAGTGGGAGCTGTCCAAGCTTAAGGGCTCTCCAAGTGCAATTTAGCTTGGAGAGCTCCCACTTGGAGAGCTCTTCTAAAAGCTCTCCAAGCTTAAATGTGTAGTAGTGTTTATCGACCAATTTTGTTTTTAAAAAAAAATTAAATTTTCGTTAATATTGAGTCGACCAAAAATAATCTCGTCGACAACCATTTGTCGATGATAGTGTTTTTGGTCGATTCAATATTATCGAAAAAAAGAAAAAAAAAACCTGGAGAAACGGATGGGCGGCGCGACCAACGAGAGGGTGGGGATGGGGTACGGCGGGTGGGCGGCGCGGGCTCAACGGCGGCGGCGGATTTGGGGGTGTTAGTTGCAGAAAATGAAAAAAAAGAAAAGAAAAAGAAGAAGATACGGGGGCATCTTGCTGCGTACGGCGGTGGGGCAGATCTGTTGCGAGGTTTGTCGGCGGCGGTGCGGTGAGGGGCTGGGCGGCGCAGGCACTGGGGAAGAAGATGAGGGTGGCGACGAGAAGAAGATGAGGCGGTGAGGGGCTGTGCTAGACGAGAAACGAGGGAGGAGGGCGGCGGCGCTTGACGATGGGCGGCGGCGGTGAATGGGAAGAAAGAAAGAGAGGTATGGGAGAGAAAGAGAAGAATGGGAAGAAGATAAGAAAAATTAGGGTTAGGATTATAAGGGGTAAAATTGGTATTTCATATATATTTTGAATTAATAAAAAGGAAGGGGGAGTGTATTAAACAAAGCTGGAGGGGTATATACCCCATCCCTTATGAAAAATATGATTAATTGATAAAATATGGGCTTCGGCCCATTAAAATTCCAGCTTTGAATCTCCCAGTTCATACCCCTGATTCCTTTACGTGTGGTTCCCCTTTCTCCAAATGAGTCTGGGCCCCTTAGGCTTCAATTCACTTGAGCCCCAAAAGAATGGATGGAATTAAAATGGGTTGCTGCATGCTTCCCTTTGATTTTCTAATGGGATGAGATGGCTCATGATCTGGGCCTAAACATTATAAATTAATTGCTAAGCTCAAATAATTTCAACTTTCAATCTTTTCTCGTTTCGACTCCTTCTCGATTTCTTCCTTCGATTGACTCCACAATATAAACGAGGCGTGTTTTGCACAAAAAATGCTCTTTTTCCTATAAAAATAGTAAACAACCCCCTTTCTCCAAATCAAGTGTAATTAGTCAATTTAATGTAAATAATGCAAGAAATCCTATCAAATTAAGCAAAATAAATCCATGAATTTCAAGCAATTTTCACACTAATCAACTCCCCCAAACTTAAGGTGTTGCTCGTCCCCGAGCAACGAAAGAAAAATAGAACAAGTGGGAGAATTGTGAAGGAATTCATTCAAGCCAAAATAGATCAAGTAATTGTAAGTTATCTCAATCTAGTCAAGGCAAGAGGTAGAAAAATCAACAAGCAAGTTCACAAATTATGCTCAAATCCATGCAAGACAAGTTCTCAATTCACAATTTCCTCACAAGTAAGCGTATCACTCATCACTCAAAGTGTATATCAAGGAAGTGTATGCTCTCAACATCAAATCACACAAGTGCACTCCCATATGCTTGCCAAATGTCTAAGTTCTCCACCACATGAAAGCTTTCAATCAATGAATCAATAAGGACTTCACATTTGGTTAATGTAATGTAGGCTCTTTGGTTAGGGTGTGGAAGATTTGGATAAAGTAACTCATAAACTAGTGGAGTGAAAATGAAAGTTACAATTGATCAAGTTGCAACTCAAAGTTCCCAATATCACACAATTTACTTTGCTTCTTTTATTTTTAAGCACATTCTTCACCACCAAATTTTTTTGAACACTTTTGAACTTCAAGCTCTACCAAATTCTTGTGCACAAGAGATTGTTTTTTTTTTTTATTTTCCCATCAACTCAATCTTTTTTATGCACAACTCACAATTCATCTTTTTTTCTTTTCAATCTTTCACTTTCCAACCAAACAAATCCACCAAATTCATATTTCACCTCAATTCAACCACATTTGTCAACATTCAAACTCCACTAGTTCATAGGAAAATTAGGCTCATAAAAGATGGACAATGGGCTAAATTTGCAGGTTGCCAAAGAATATAGGTCAATAGGCTCAAAGTGACTAACTACGAAAAAATTTCATTTGGTATGGAAAAATTGGTTAAGTGACTATTCAAAACAAAGATGGTCTTATATCACTTTCACAAATCTCACACAAAAAGTAGCCTCAAACAAGACAATTGACAATTCTACGGTACACAAGCATGAATGATACTTACGTGAAGGAAAATAGACCATAAAATAGGCTTCAATTCACTTGAGCCCCAAAAGAATGGGTGGAATTAAAATGGGTTGCTGCATGCTTCCCTTTGATTTTCCAATGGGATGAGATGGGCTCATGATCTGGGCCTAAACAATTTAAATTAATTGCTAAGCCCAAATAATTTCAACTTTTAATCTTTTCTCGTTTCGACTCCTTCTCGATTTCTTCCTTCGATTGACACCACAATATAAATGAGGCTTGTTTTGCACAAAAAATGCTCTTTTTCTTATAAAAATAGTAAACAACCCCCTTTCTCAAATCAAGTGTAATTAGTCAATTTAATGTAAATAATGCAAGAAATCCTATCAAATTAAGCAAAATAAATCCATGAATTTCAAGCAATTTTCACACTAATCACTCATCATCGGATTCGATCTCTTGGCAGAGGAAGGATCAGTTTCTACTCATCTGGCTTCTAAGCTTGGTGTCTGATTCCATGCTCGGCTATGTTAGTAGATGTGAGCACTCATTTCAATTGTGGTTGGTGTTTGAATTGTTGTTCCAATCGCAATCTAGTGCCAAGGTTATGATCCTCCGCTTGCAGCTTCAGACTATGAAGAAAGATGATTTGAGCATTGATGCGTTTATTCTAAAGATGAGATCCATTGCAGATGGACTATTTCATGCTGGCCAATCCATCACAGATGCAAAATTGGTATTGTATATCCTTGGAGGCCTAGGAGCCACTACAAAAAAACTGAGATTTAGAGACGGATTAAATACCATAAACATTGTATCTAAATAGGTTAGAAACGGATTTTGGAACCATTTTCTATCTGTTCCTAATCGCATGGTATCTAATGTTAGGAACGGTTTTCTAAATTCCGTTTCTAATAATAGACGGATTTGAGACCATTTTTTTCGGTTTATAATGAGAGACGGATTTTGACACCGTATATTCTCGTATCTAAACGATGAACGACCCGTTTTATATCCGGGTCAAAATTCAGTTTCAAATGTCGTTTCGTCTCTAAATCCGTATCTAAACGATAAACGACCCGTTTTACACCCGGGTCAAAAATCCGTCTATAATTTCGTTCTTAATTAGAAACGACGTTTTGTCATCTCTAAATTCGTATCACAAGGCAAAAATTCGTTTCCAAGCCTTTAATCCCCATTCCAAGCCCGAACCCGACCCGACACCCATCCCACCCTACCATGCAACCACCCCCCTCTCCAATTATTTAATCCCCATTCCAAGCCTTAATCCCAATCCCACCAAGCCCGAACCCGACCCGAACCCACACCGTCCCAGCCCGAACCCAACCCGACACCCATCCCACCATCCCAGCCCGAACCCAAACCTACACCCATCCCACCCTGAAACCACCCCCTCCAACTATTTAATTGACCTTTTTTTGGTCTATATGGGAATTGAACTCAGGTGGGCAAGTGTCTATTATTGAGCATTTGCCACTAGGACAGATAACTCTTTTGTTTTATCTTTTAATATTAATTGTATATGTATATTAATTTATTTATTTTACATGTATTCAAATTGTAACTGTTGGTCCTGAAAGGAGTATATAACAAGTGTATGGGGGGGGGGGAATACACTTGTATGCAAATCTTTTCAACTTATGATCAAACCAGAGCTCAGCAAGGTTGTCTTGGACAACTCTGCTGAAGATGATAAACTTCTTCTAAGATAATCAAACTACTAAGTACTATTAAGTACTTAGTTGAATAACTATCTAGGGGAGTTTATAGGTGCGGAATAGTGGTTGGCCCTTTAAGTTTAGACTCCTTAAGTTTCTGAAATCACTTTGTCAATCCAATGCAGTCCAGTTTAGTTTCAGGGAACTTGTCCAAATCAGTTTTGCACAGTCTTTGAATATGTATCTTTTGAAAGATCAGTTTTGTGTGCAGTGTTGAATGAATGTAAGTATTTTGTAAGGTAAATCAACACAAGAGTTTATAGTGGTTCAGAGACTCAAGCTCCTACATCCACTTTCCCTGATTTAACAGGATAATTCCTTCACTCTTGGAATTAACTTGTTTTATAGTGCCAAGGTGCACTTGATCAATAACACCACTCCTTGGTGAATTGATCCCTAGGATGTCTAGAGTCCTAGTACCCTCTTCTCAACTCAGAACTGAACTGTTCTTCTCTCAGCAGTCAGCTCCTACCACTTCTACTACTACAACCTTCTCACTTTCTCACTTGAAAGGGGTAAGGATTGAAGTAAGAGTCCAACTAATGAGATATCCTTTACAATGGAGATCAAGGTATAAGGATAGGATATCTCTCTAAGCTTATGTATGGATATACAATTGGGTTCAGCTTAGAAGAAGTGTTTGAAGACTAAGATAGTCTTTGACAGCTTTGAAAGCACTTTGACTTGTAGGATAGTTGGATATTCTTGTCAAGGTTGAGGTGCTTCAATGGTCTTCACACTCCTTGTATTTATAGACAAAATGGAGATTTGCCCGTTGGAGAGGCAGCCCCAAATTGCTATAAATGTCTTCCTTGAGTTCTTCAAACTGGAAAACAGATTCTTGATAGTGACATGTCCTTATTTGGGTAATAAACGGCTTGTAAGACTTTGTCTTCTTTCTGCAGCACTTTTCCCAATGTTTGACTTCTTGTTAGGACTTGGACATGGCTTCTGAAGGTTGATCCAATGATAGGACAACATTCATTATCAACTGGACAACTCTTCTTATCACTATCAGCATTTTTGCTTTTCAGCAAAGTTGGCTTGCTCATTTTCAGATGACTTGGCTCTTTCCCTTACTTTCACTTTAAGTTGATCTTAACATGTTTCAATGAGGTTCTTTAGGGTATGGTTGTCTCTAGCTTCTTCAGCATGGTTGACCTTTTGTTCTGGTTCAAGTTTGCAGAGACAACTCTCCTGGGACAACTCTCCTGATCAACATGTTTGGCCTTTTAGCTTCAGAGCTGTTGCTTGTACAGAGTTTACTTCTCTGGACAACTCTCCTGATCAGAGTTTTTGGCTAATTTTGTCCTTTTGAGCTTTGCAATCTTCTTCTTGCATAGAAATAACTCTTCTAGACAACTCTCCTGATCAAGGCCTTAGGTTTCATATGGAGTTTTCTTGAACTTAGAGTTTGTTCCAGACTTTGAGCCTTGAGGGGACTTGATCTTGATCATTTTGAAGTTATAAGTTCCCCCTCACAGTGTGCATCTAATCATCTAAGAGCTGCCTAACATATCAGCTTCTCATCTAGCCTTATGCTATGTGTTCTATCATATTTTGAACACAATCATCTTGACTTAGGCATGTCTCAGGGGGTTTTGGTATTTAATCAAAACATGTATCATTTTATTCCCAACAATTTCCCCCTTTTTGATGATGCCAAAACCTACACATTCTATGCAAAAGTGACTTGTCTACACCTATTACATATATCTTCAGAAGACATGACTAAGGTCAATATTCCAGAAAGGACAATGTGTTAGTGTATTCACTGTTTTTGTTGCAAGTAGGTTTCAAGGATAGGCATAGAGAGACTTTTGCAATAATGTATCTTGATTCAAAGATGGTTCAACTATCATTCATATAAAAATCATTACAGGCATGTTGATAGTTGAAGATAACTTATCAGAGCATGAATTCAAGATGACATTTCACTACAAATACATACTAAACATAGGATCAGAGCAAAACAAACTACTTCAAGTATCAGAGCTAGTACAAAATATTCCAGATATCAAAGTAGAACACATCTATTCTTGTATCAGAGCAATCCAAAACATGTTAGAGCAATCAGCATATCAATGCACATCACATCAGCAGTCTTGTCCAAACTTCAGTAGATTTGACCACTTAGCAAAAATATCTTCAGATAAGATAGTTTTCTATCCAGAAAGAGTCAGAAGACTTAGCCATTTAAAGATCATCCTCAGGAGGTGGGTTCATCCCATATTGTGCCCACACTCTCTTCTTGAGTTCCATGGCTTCCTGGTTGGTTCCTTTGGGTCCAAGGGTCATCTTGTTCAGCTTCAGAATTTCTGTGAACTCCCTTAGGATCCTTGCTTGGTCAATCCATACATCAAGCTTTGGAGGCATGTAGATGATAGGCTTGGGAGCATTGAGTTCAATTCTTGCAATGTCAGCAGCTGCAAGTAGTTGTTGATACAACTCTCTGTAGTATTCTATCATGAACTCAGCAAAGGCAGAGTTTGCATCTCCACCATTCCATCTGTCAATGACATAGTAGTCATAGACAAACTCCCTTTTAGCCTCTTCCCATGTATCATTCAGCTGAATTGGCACCCATTTATCCAAGTGTGGATATTTAGTGTCCATTGGGACCAAAAGCTGAGGCTTCATCTTGCTGTAGGTTGCTCTCCTTCTTCTTGGTTTCTGAAAGTTAGCTCTTCTCTTGTCTCTTGCTCTTTGTGCTTCCTCTAACAGATCCATTTTCTCTTGGGCCTTCATCATGGCCAATTTCTGTTGTGTTTCAGGGTCTTTGCCGTACCCTTCATGAAACAGCTTTGATGGATCATTCAGTACTACAATCTTTGTCTTCTTGGGTCCAGGTCCAAAACCTTCTTCATATAAGGCTTCCACATCTTCAGTAGCTTTGGTACCTTCAGCAATGTTGACCATTTTAGAAGATTTGTCTTTTCCAGCAGTTTTGGGCTCTTCAGAAGTTTTGGCTTTCTTTGATGTAGGCTCATCTTCATCAATTCTGAATTCAGGTGGAAGATCAAGGCTGTTAGGAAAGTCAGTGAATGTCTCAACTTGCCTTTTCTTTCCTTTTGCCCTCTTGATCTTTCCTCTAGTTTGGACACCTTCATCACCTTTGTCCAAACCAGACACCTCACCACCTGGTCTTTGTTGTAACCTCATCCTTTCTTCTTGTGCTGATGCCATTGAATTCTTCAATGCAAGTGCTAATTGCTCTTCTTCATCCAATTCTTCCAAGTTTAGCACTGCAGGCTCTTTTCCTTTTCCTTCAGCAGCTTTGTCTTTTCCTTGAACTGGGCTTCCAATTACCAAGGCACCTTTTGCTCTAGCTCTTTCCCTTTCCCCCTTTTTGGCAGCATCAAAACACTGGGGTTTTAGCTCACTCATAGTTGTGGCCATTAGGGATTGGGCCTGGTTTAGGGACTTCATCTCCTCCAACAAATATACATTTTCATCATGTATATTCTGCATCCTATCACTGCTCAAGCTAAGGAAAGCTAGAACAGGCTTCATCTTTTGTTGGACAACCTCCTCCAAGGTTGCTTTCAGGGATGCATCCAGTTGGGCTTTGAGAAGCTCAGTGAGGTTGGCCACTGCACCTTCAGCAATGTTGGCCAATACCTCTTGGGAAAATTTTTCTGAGGCTGCTTTCACCATAGCTAGCCTTTGCTCTTCAGCTCTTTTCTTTTGTAATGCAGTCTTCTTTCCAAGAGCTTGCTTGACAGTTAGCCTGAGAGCCTTGACATTGGCATTATGATTGTCTCTCAGCAGCTTTTGCTCTTTCTTGACCTCCTCTGAGATGGCTTCCATGGTGGATTTGGCATTTTGTACTTCAGTGGAAATGGTTTGGAGGCCAGTTTCCACACTACTAATCCTTGCTTCCAGAGTTGGTAGCACAACATCTTCAGAGCCAGTGAGCCTCATTTCTACAGATGCTAGAGTCCTTCCTTGCTCATTCAATGCTCCTGAAGTTTTAGCATGAGCAGATTGGACTTGATGAGCCAAGGAGTCCAATTTCTCTGATTGCATTCCAAGTAAGGCTTGAGCTGAGCCTGTATCTACTTGGATAGGTGCATCTGTTAAGAACTCATCTGCAAAAATTTGGTCAAGGGAAATACCTGCAACATTAGACAGATCAAACAGGTTAGGAAATAGACACTCATCACCCTCAATTTCTTTTATATAAGACTCTGATACATCAGCAGCCTTCTTCTCATTTTCAACTCTTTCTTTTCTCCCTTCTTTAATAATTTCCTTACTTAAAGGAACATGCCTCCTCTCATCAAGGGATTCCTGAAGTTCAGATTTGACTTCAAGAATAGCCTGCCCTTCCTCACTTATATCACCCTCATTTGGTGGTACACTCACTATTCTAGTGATCACCACATCTCTCTCATCTACTACTCCCTCTGATTTTTCCACTATCTTCTCCTTTTCAACTCCTTCTCCTAAACCTGCAACATCTCCACCTTCAATAAGGTTCAAAGATGGCAGTTGTGGGGAGATCACAGTGCTTATTTCAACAGCCACTGAGTCATCCTGAATGATTAAGGGCTGATCAGTGTCCAACTCTTCTGACACTGAATAGGCCTTAATCAAACCAGTCTCTAGCATAGGAACCTCAACATCTTTAGGCTGTGCCTTGGGTTCAGAAGAACCTTCATTGGCAGATGTGTCTTTGGTTGTGTTACCACCCTTGGTCAACACCTCTGAAGATACAGAGCCTTTCCTATGATAGGTTTTAGGAGGTTTTGAAAGTCTATCTGCTATAGAAGACTTGGGTTGAGAAGGTTCAGGGAGGTTGGCTTGAGGGGTTTCAGGAGGATTGGGGTTTGAAGGGTTTGAGGGATCATCAGGGGAATCATCATCATTGGAGCTACTGTCAGGGTGTTTGATTCCCTTAGCCTTCCTTTCTTTCTCCTCCTCAATTTTATCAGCTACCAGCTTTGCAAAAATTTCCTCATCAATGAGAAATCTTGTCTTTGAAACTCCAGCAAAGTTCAGCAATCTGTTTTCCTCTATTTGCCACCAGTTTGCACCCTTATCTTGGATGACTTGTGATATCTCCATCATAGACTTGTCTTTTACATCAACAAGCATCCTTAGATCATGAAATGTTTTCTGAATTCTTGGAAATTCAGCAAGCTGTGGGTACAGACTGTCCATAGTAGCCTTTGCTCCTCCTCTGAGCATACTTTCATAAGTATACTCCTCCTCATCTCCACTTGAATGGGGACTTTGGGTTATAGGGGAGTTGGCTCTGGGTTCACCTAAAGTGGCTTCAGGGAGATTTAATTCAGGGATGTTGGCTTCAGAAAGGTTTGGTGCAGTAGAAGGTGCTTTAGTTGCTTTTGAGAGCAATGAATCTGAAGGGGCTTTACTCAGTGGAGTTGGCTCACTGAGTGCATGTTCTAAAAGCTTTGAATAATTGAGCATGGATGAGTCAAGGGGAGACAGGAGTCTTGTCTCATCTACTGCTAAATCTGCAAGCACATCAATGCCACTTATTTGCACACACCCTTCTGGAGAGTATCTCTTAGTGAGATCTACAGGGGTAATGGGTTGGTTGGAAGGGGTAACATGGGTTTCAGGGGAGTTGGGCTCAGGATTCTGAAACTCAGGGATGTTGGCCTCTATAGATTGACCTTCAGGGACCTTGGATTCTGGAGTTCTAGAACCAGATGAGTTGGTCCTTGACCTAGATTTGGTCCTGCTTTCAGCTCTGCTCTCTCTTAGAGCCAATTGAAGTGACCTTTCTTCTTGCATCTCCAACACCTTTTCAGGAGGTTTGACCCTTCTCTTGCTAGCCCTACTGCTCCCACTTCCTTCACCTTCATTTTCAGGGACAACTTCCCTGATCCTCTTATCTCCTTTCTTCTTTTGCCTTGTCTCATTATACTTCAGCCTCAACTCTTCTGAGTGGTCAGAAGGCACACTTACTCCCTCTTCTGCCACTTCATCAACTTCAACTGATGCTCCTGAGGTTTCTCCTGAAGACAATTGAGACATTTTCCTTGTTTTGACAGCTCTGGCCTTGGTTCTCTTCTTCATCTTAGGTTTTTCTTCAACCTGTTCTTCAGCAGGTTTGGCCATAAGCATCCTCCTTTGCTCAGTTTTCTTGCTGAGCTTCCTAAAAAAGATCTTTTGGGCTGGGAGAGGCTTTGCAAATGTTTGCATCTGAGAGTAATGGGAGAATCTTTCAATTAACAAGCTTGCCCTGGTGCAATACTTGAGTTTCCCTTCTAGCACAACCTTGTTGTGAGCTCTCACTTTAAATTTAGCCTTTTCCTTCATCATCTCAGACATAATGAAGGTCCTCCAATCAAATTTGATGCCTTTGTCACTAGCATCAATAATAGCAGTCATGATTCTGATTCTTGGATGGCTGACCTGCTCCAAGCTTCCAGTGTTGCTCAAGAGACTCTTAGCAACTACCTCAAAGAGGTTTAGAAATTCTGGCTTGAGAGTCTTCTTGTTTTGTGTTGAAGAGAGGGGACCTGGTACTAATAGCCATTCTTGAGCTATTTCATCTTCATGGCCAGTACCATAAACTTCTGGATTCCTTCCCTCATAAGGCAATCCAAAAGCTCCTTCCAGATCTTCTGAGGAGAATGTCACTCTATGAAATCTCTCTTCTTCCTCTCCTTCTGCACTATATGACAAACTTGTGGAAACTTCACCATCTGCAGGTTGACCTCTCCACTTGAGAAAGGCAAAGAATTCAGCCATGTAACCTTCCAAGCATGAACTTGGTCTTTCTTCCATGAACTTTTGCAACCCAGCTCTTCTCAGCCATCTTAGAGTTGGTGTAATTTCAGGATCTTCACTCTCAAAAGATACTATGGGCTCAAAATGAAGATTGTTTTTGTTGCTCAAGTAACCAAAATCAAGGTCTAGAGCCTTGTTGGAGAAATCAATGAGCATCTCTGGTCTAACTTTGGGGGCCATTTGAAAGTTACAGAGAAAAGTTTGGGGAAGATTGAGAGTGTTTGAAGAAAATTTGAGTTAGGGTTTCGAATACTTGGGGAAGAAGTGTTTGTGGGGGATCTTAAGACTTGTGAATATTCTAAAAAGAATGTTTGTCAATGAGTTGGTGAAGTCTTGATGCAATTCAAAGGAGAACAAAAATGGAAATCCAAAATGAACGACTAGGATTGATTTCAGGGGAGTTGGCCAGTTTTGATCCAGTGGTCAAAAACCAATGTAACAGTGAAAGAACTGTTTTATTCAAAACGTGGGTGGTTTTTAATGTTTGTTTAAGGCTGGGGGTTTTTCGAGATAGATCATGTCCCAAAAAGTTTAATGCAAACAAGAGTTAAATCTTAGCATTTAATGCATGGAAAGTGACATTTTGGGTGGGAGACAAATTAAATCCCAGAAAGGTGAAAACTGTATTTCAATGGGACAGATTTCGAAATAGACATTGATCACCTAAAATAGGTGCTTATCAGACCAAGATTTGGTTTGATAGCCAAGACAACTTATCTGACCCTACATGGACAAGTGTCCTGAAGAGCTGTGGACAAGTATCCTGAATTTCAAGGGACAAGTGTCCTGAAGAAGTAAGGTCATCTTTTCTGAGTTTCAGTAGAGTTGACCAAGTCTGCTGAAGTTTGAGTTTATTTCCCCCTTAATGAATGAACTTTTTTTTGGACTCATTTGTCCAACTTCCCTGGATCAAGAAGACCCAACTCTGCTGATAATTCCAGGAACCTTGCCTCTGCAAGTGGCTTAGTTAGTATATCAGCTTTTTGATGATCTGTGTGGATCTTCACTAACTTAATATCCTTCTTCTCCACATGATCTCTAATGAAGTGATGTTTGATGTCCACATGTTTGCATCTTGTGTGCAAGACAGGATTTTGTGATATAGCAATGGCACTATTGTTATCACAGAATATTGGCACTTCAGTAGAGTTGACTTTGTAGTCTCTGAGCTGTTGTCTCAGCCAAAGGATTTGAGCACAACAACTTCCAGCAGCAACATATTCAGCTTCAGTGATGGAGGTAGCCACTGTGTTTTGCTTCTTGGAAAACCAAGATATGAGTTTGTTGCCTAAGAATTGACAAGTTCCTGAAGTGGATTTTCTGTCAATTCTGCATCCTCCATAATCAGCATCTGAGTAGCCAGTTAACTCAATATTGTCATCAGCAGGGTACCAAAGGCCTAGATTTTCAGTGCCTTTGAGATACCTCAAGATCCTCTTTGCAGCCTCAAGGTGGCTTTTCTTAGGATTTGCTTGAAACCTTGCACAAACACCTACTGCAAAGGTGATGTCAGGCCTGCTGGCAGTGAGATAGATGAGTGATCCAATTATTCCTCTATACTCAGTGGAGTTGGTTGGAGCACCACTCTCATCAGGATCCATTTTCCAATTTGTGTTCATAGGAATCCTTACTGGCTTGCTTGTTGTACATCCAAACTTCTTGATCATTTCTCTGGTGTACTTGGCTTGGTTGATGAAGATTCCTTCTTTAGATTGCTTGACTTGTAGACCCAAAAAGAAGTTCATCAACCCCATCATGGACATCTCAAACTTGCTTTGCATGAGCTTGGAGAATTTCTCACACAGCTTCTCATTAGGGGATCCAAAAATTATGTCATCTACATAAATTTGGACAAGCAAGACGTCCTCTCCTTCAGAGATTCTGAAGAGAGTTCTGTCCACAGTTCCCTTAGTGAATCCATGATCCAATAGGAACTGTGACAATGTATCATACCAAGCCCTAGGAGCTTGTTTGAGTCCATATAGAGCTTTCTTCAGTCTGTATACTTGGTCTCCAACCTCAAAACCTGGTGGTTGCTCTACATAGACTTCTTCTTTCAAGACTCCATTCAGAAAGGCACTCTTGACATCCATTTGATACACTTTGAACCTCTTGTGGGCTGCATAGGCTAAGAAGAGACTTATTGCTTCTAGCCTTGCCACAGGTGCAAAGGTCTCATCATAGTCAATGCCTTCATGCTGGCAGTAACCTTTTGCCACTAGTCTTGCTTTGTTTCTGACAATCATATCATTTTCATTCTTTTTGTTCTTGAACACCCACTTGGTTCCAATAACATCTTGATGTGAAGGTTGTTGGGAATAAAATGATACATGTTTTGATTAAATACCAAAACCCCCCTGAGACATGCCTAAGTCAAGATAATTGTGTTCAAAATGTGTTAGAACACATAGCATAAGGCTAGATGAAAAGCTGGTATGTTAGGCAGCTCTTAAATGATTAAGATGCACAATGTGAGGGGGAACCTAACTTCAAAATGCTCAAGATCAAGTCCCCTCAAGGCTCAAAGTCTGGAACAAACTCTAAGGACAAGAAAACTCCATATGAAACCTAAAACCTTGATCAGGAGAGTTGTCCAGAGAAGTTTCTTCTATGCAAGAAGAAGATTGCAAAGCTCAAAAGGACAAGATTAATCAAATATTATGATCAGGAGAGTTGTCCAGAGAAGTCAACTCTATGTGAAAAAGCTCTGATGCTAAAAGACCAAGTTATGCTGATCAGGAGAGTTGTCCAGAAGAGTTGTCTCAGCAAGATTGAATCAGAACAGATGCTTTAAAGGTTGAAGGTCAACTATGCTAAAAAAAGCTAGAGACAACCATACCCTGATGAACTTCACTAAGACATGTCCAGTTGTCCAGTTGATAAGGAAAACTGCTGATAGTGATAAGGAGAGTTGTCCAGTTGTCCAGTTTTCTTGGCCAACCTTGCTGAAAAGCAAAACTGCTGATAGTGATAAGGAGAGTTGTCCAGTTGATAAGGAATGTTGTCCTATCATTGGAACAACCTTCAGAAGCCATGTCCTAGTCCTAACAAGAAGTTAAACATTGGGAAAAGTGCTACAGAAAGAAGACAAAGTCTTACAAGCCGTTTATTACCCAAATAAGGACATGTCACTATCAATAATCTGTCTTCCTGTTTAAAGAACTCAAGGAAGACATTTATAGCAATTTGGGGCTGCCTCTCCAACGGACAAATCTCCATTTTGTCTATAAATACAAGGAGTGTGAAGACCATTGAAGCACCTCAACCTTGACAAGAATATCCAACTATCCTACAAGTCAAAGTGCTTTCAAAGCTATCAAAGACTATCTTAGTCTTTAAACACTTCTTCTAAGCTAATCCCAATTGTATATCCATACACAAGCTTAGAGAGATATCCTATCCTTATACCTTGATCTCCATTGTAAAGGATATCTCATTAGTTGGAACCATTACTTCAACCCTTACCCCTTTCAAGTGAGAAAGTGAGAAGGTTGTAGTAGTAGAAGTGGTAGGAGCTGACTGTTGAGAGAAGAACAATTCAGTTCGGAGTTGAGAAGAGGGTACTAGGACTCTAGACATCCTAGGGATCAATTCACTAAGGAGTGGTGTTATTGATCAAGTGCACCTTGGCACTATAAAACAAGTTAATTCCAAGAGTGAAGGAATTATCCTGTTAAATCAGGGAAAGTGGATGTAGGAGCTTGAGTCTCTGAACCACTATAAACTCTTGTGTTGATTTACCTTACAAAGTACTTACATTCATTCAACACTGCACACAAAACTGATCTTTCAAAAGATACATATTCAAAGACTGTGCAAAACTGATTTGGACAAGTTCCCTGAAACTAAACTGGACTGCATTGGATTGACAAAGTGATTTCAGAAACTTAAGGAGTCTAAAATTAAAGGGCCAACCACTATTCCGCACATATAACTCCCCTAGATAGTTATTCAACTAAGTACTCAATAGTACTTAGTGGTTTGATTATCTTAGAAGAGTTAATCATCTTCAGCAGAGTTGTCCAAGAAAACCTTGCTGAGCTCTGGTTTGATCAAAGTTGAAAAGAATTGCATACAAGTGTATTCCCCCCATACACTTGTTATATACTCCTTTCAGGACCAACAAAGGTCTATCAACCAGCTCCCATACTTCATTTCTGGTGAATTGGTTGAGCTCTTCCTGCATTGCTGTGATCCAATTGGCATCCTGAAGTGCTTCATCAATGTCTTTTGGTTCCTGTTCTGACAAGAAACAACAGAACATAGCACTTTCACCATGAAACTTTCTGGTTCTGACTCCTATACTTGGGTCACCAAGTATCAGATCAGTAGGATGGTCATACAACCAAGTCCTTCTTTTTCTGATCCCTTCAGTAGAGTTGTCCTCTACTGAGGTTGAGTCATTTTGATCATAAAATTCAGGATAATTTAGTGCAGGATCTAATTCAGGATCATAATCAGGGGTGTTGTCCTCAATGTCAGGAACATTGGCATTTTCAACAGTTTGAGTTCCCCCTTGATTATTTGACCCATTAACTACCTCAGCAGGAATTGCTTCTTCATTGGTAGTTGTTACCTGGATGTGAACTGGGATTGGCTCATTCAGTTCACCATTTCCATCAGTGGGGTTTGTCTCAGGAAGATTGCCTTCAGGATTGTTGTCCAATGTGGTATGTTCAGGTAGATTGGCTTGGACAACATCTATGAATTCAGTGTCTTTGTCTTTTGGGCTCAATCTGGTTGTCCTCTGTGTGATTTCTTCAGGTTCCAAACTATCATTCCTGATCTCAAAGATAGACTCATCAAACATAACATGAGGTGTTTCTTCCACAATAAGGGTTCTCTTGTTGTAGACTCTGAAAGCTCTACTGATTTGAGAATATCCAAGGAATACTCCCTCATCAGCTTTACTATCAAAGGCTTTCAATTGTTCTTTCCCATTATTGTGTATGAAACACTTACAACCAAAAATGTGAAAGTATGACACTTTAGGTATTCTTCCTTTCCAGAGCTCATAGGGGGTTTTGCCTTGCCCCTTAGTGATCAAACATCTATTTTGAGTATGACATGCTGTGTTTATGGCTTCAGCCCAAAACCTCTTAGGTAAATTTGAATCAGCAATTAAAGTTCTAGCAGCCTCCTTTAATGTTCTATTCCTTCTTTCTGCAACCCCATTTTGCTGAGAAGTTCTAGCTGCTGAGGTTTCATGAGCTATCCCATTAGATGTGCAATACTCATTGATGTATGAATTTATGAACTCAGTGCCTTTATCAGATCTTATCTTGATAATGTTAAGGCTTTTCTCATTTGACAGTCTCTTGAGAAGTTCAGGTAGTTTAACTTGTGTTTCCTTCTTGCTAAGGAGAAATACTATCCATGTGAACCTAGAGAAGTCATCTACTACAACCAATGTGTATTTTCTACCATTTATGCTTGAAGGAGTGATTGGTCCAAAGAGATCCATATGTAGAAGTTCAAGTACCCTTTCAGTAGAAATGACTGGTTTACCTTTGAATGAGGCTTTAATCTGTTTTCCCTCTTGACATGGCTTACACACATGTTCTTTTATGAAAACCTCATTAGGTAGTCCTTTAACTAATGCATTTCTAGCAAGTTTGTTCATTGATTTGAAGTTCAGATGGTTTAGCCTCTTATGCCATAACCAGCTTTGTTCACTAGTGCTCTTAGCAATGAAGCATGCAGCATCAGTAGACTTGTCCCAGTCTGCAAAATACACATTTCCCTTTCTAGTTCCAGTCAATAGAGTTTGTTGAGTTTGATCCTTAATTAAGCATTTTCCACTTGAGAACTCAACTTTAAAATCTTTATCACAGAATTGACTGATACTTAGGAGATTATATTTGAGACCAGCTACATAAGATACATTGGTTACTTTGATGTTACCAATCATCAAAGTACCATAACCTTTTGTTGTTGCTTGTGAGCTATCTCCAAAAGTGACATTTGGGCCTTCTTTTTCAATGAAATCAGTGAGGAGTTCTTTGTTTCCAGTCATGTGCCTTGAGCATCCACTGTCAAGGTACCATGCTGTCTTTTTGTTCATGCTCCTCTTTCTGTGGCCCAATGGTACCTGTAATTAGATAGGTTTAGGTACCCTTTGAGTTTTGGGTCCTGAGAGGTTAGCTGTACCTTTAGGAACCCAAACTTGCCTAATCACCCTGACTGATTCAAGGTGGCTAAGTTGTTTTCCTTGTGCATCAACATACACTGTCTTTCCCTTGAATGCCTTGGGGAAAATATGTGTAAATGTGTTGACTCTCATCATCCTCAAGAGCCATGTTGCACACATCATCATCATCATCATCACTGTTTGAGAACAGTCCATCAGAAGAGTTGAAGCTTTCAGCACTATCAGATTCTTCACCAGCCATCATGGCTTTTCTATTGGTGAATTTTCTGTCTCTTTTAGCTTGTCTTTCTCTTCTTTCTTTAGAGCTCAGTTCAGGGCAGTCATACTGGAAGTGCCCTTTCTTTTTGCAATTGTAGCACAGGTCTTCATCATCATCCTTCTTGGATTCATCTCTTCCTTTTGATGATGAGGGATCAGCTCTACTGGACCTTCTCCTATCAGAGTACTTATCCTCTGATCTTTTCTCTTCAGGCTTTTTGTCCTTGGCCTGATCTTCAGGGGAGTTGTATCTTCTCCTGAATTTGTTGTCTTGGTAGAATTTCTTGTATCTACCAAACCTTGTGTTCAGCTTGTCAAACCTTCTAGCCATCAAGGCTAGTTCTTCCTTCATTTCAGTCTTTGAGACTGACTTTGATGATCTGGGAGTGGGTTGCATTTCAGGTTCAACATCTTTGGCTTTGAATGCCACTCCCTTAGTAGGATTTGAAGGTTCCTCAACAGGTTTTCTTCTATTGAGGTCGAACTCACAGGCTTTGAGTTCTGAGAAGATTTGTTGCATGGGCATGGAGGAGAGATCCTTGGTATTCTGCATCATCACAGCATAGACATCCCACTTTTGAGTGAGACTTCTCAAGATCTTTAATCCAACTTCTCTCCTGGAGTACACCTTGCCCAATGAGTTGATTTCATTCATCACATCAGTGAATCTACCAACAAATTTGTCAATGGATTCATCAGCTTCCATTGTGAATTGCTCAAACTTTTGCACAGCAACTTGGAGCTTGTTCTCCTTGATCTTTTCTGTACCCTCACACATCTCAGCAAGAGTATCCCAGATTTCTTTGGCTGTGGTGCAATGGTAGACTCTTCCCATGATTGCATCTGGAATTGTTTGATAGAGGGTATTCATGGCAAGATAATTTAGATTATCTTTCCTCTTTTCATCAGCAGTGAAGTCATCCTCATCCTTGGGAATCAGTTCCCTTACATCTGCTTTTTGCTCATCTGTTACCCTGGGGTTAGTTTGGGTAAACACAAAAGGTCCTCTTGTGATTACTCTTAACATGTCAGTATGAAGAGATGCAAGATGAGCCCTCATTCTAATTTTCCAGAAATCATAGTTGTCTATTGAGAACATGGGCAATTTATGATGTGAAATGTGATTGACTGGATTTGTGGCCATGTTGTCCAATCCTTGAACAGCAGGTGGAGGAACAGCATTGTTGTTGGCCATATCTCAAGAATAATCAGTTAGTCAACAAGTAATAGATTTCAGATAGAGATCAGTCCAGTGACCACACAAATATGTGAATTTTTTAAAATCAAGATGGATTTTCAGAGGCAGTGGTCTTTGAACCCCTGCTCTGATACCACTTGTTGGTCCTGAAAGGAGTATATAATAAGTGTATGGGGGGGGGAGGAATACACTTGTATGCAAATCTTTTCAACTTATGATCAAACCAGAGCTCAGCAAGGTTGTCTTGGACAACTCTGCTGAAGATGATAAACTTCTTCTAAGATAATCAAACTACTAAGTACTATTGAGTACTTAGTTGAATAACTATCTAGGGGAGTTTATAGGTGCGGAATAGTGGTTGGCCCTTTAAGTTTAGACTCCTTAAGTTTCTGAAATCACTTTGTCAATCCAATGCAGTCCAGTTTAGTTTCAGGGAACTTGTCCAAATCAGTTTTGCACAGTCTTTGAATATGTATCTTTTGAAAGATCAGTTTTGTGTGCAGTGTTG
The DNA here is from genome assembly GCA_963675135.1 of Galeopsis tetrahit. Classification (NCBI taxonomy): domain Eukaryota; kingdom Viridiplantae; phylum Streptophyta; class Magnoliopsida; order Lamiales; family Lamiaceae; genus Galeopsis; species Galeopsis tetrahit. The sequence continues at coordinate 46,876,757 of OY776121.1, forward strand.
AATGAATGTAAGTATTTTGTAAGGTAAATCAACACAAGAGTTTATAGTGGTTCAGAGACTCAAGCTCCTACATCCACTTTCCCTGATTTAACAGGATAATTCCTTCACTCTTGGAATTAACTTGTTTTATAGTGCCAAGGTGCACTTGATCAATAACACCACTCCTTGGTGAATTGATCCCTAGGATGTCTAGAGTCCTAGTACCCTCTTCTCAACTCAGAACTGAACTGTTCTTCTCTCAACAGTCAGCTCCTACCACTTCTACTACTACAACCTTCTCACTTTCTCACTTGAAAGGGGTAAGGATTGAAGTAAGAGTCCAACTAATGAGATATCCTTTACAATGGAGATCAAGGTATAAGGATAGGATATCTCTCTAAGCTTATGTATGGATATACAATTGGGTTCAGCTTAGAAGAAGTGTTTGAAGACTAAGATAGTCTTTGACAGCTTTGAAAGCACTTTGACTTGTAGGATAGTTGGATATTCTTGTCAAGGTTGAGGTGCTTCAATGGTCTTCACACTCCTTGTATTTATAGACAAAATGGAGATTTGCCCGTTGGAGAGGCAGCCCCAAATTGCTATAAATGTCTTCCTTGAGTTCTTCAAACTGGAAGACAGATTCTTGATAGTGACATGTCCTTATTTGGGTAATAAACGGCTTGTAAGACTTTGTCTTCTTTCTGCAACACTTTTCCCAATGTTTGACTTCTTGTTAGGACTTGGACACGGCTTCTGAAGGTTGATCCAATGATAGGACAACATTCCTTATCAACTGGACAACTCTCCTTATCACTATCAGCATTTTTGCTTTTCAGCAAGGTTGGCTTGCTCATTTTCAGATGACTTGGCTCTTTCCCTTTTTTCACTTTAAGTTGATCTTAGCATGTTTCAATGAGGTTCTTTAGGGTATGGTTGTCTCTAGCTTCTTCAGCATGGTTGACCTTTTGTTCTGGTTCAAGTTTGCAGAGACAACTCTCCTGGGACAACTCTCCTGATCAACATGTTTGGCCTTTTAGCTTCAGAGTTGTTGCTTGTACAGAGTTTACTTCCCTGGAGATCTCTCCTGATCAGAGTTTTTGGCTAATTTTGTCCTTTTGAGCTTTGCAATCTTTTTCTTGCATAGAATAACTCTTCTAGACAACTCTCCTGATCAAGGCCTTAGGTTTCATATGGAGTTTTCTTGTCCTTAGAGTTTGTTCCAGACTTTGAGCCTTGAGGGGACTTGATCTTGATCATTTTGAAGTTATAGGTTCCCCCTCACAGTGTGCATCTAATCATCTAAGAGCTGCCTAACATATCAGCTTCTCATCTAGCCTTATGCTATGTGTTCTATCATATTTTGAACACAATCATCTTGACTTAGGCATGTCTCAGGGGGTTTTGGTATTTAATCAAAACATGTATCATTTTATTCCCAACAGTAACTTTTAAATTTATAAATGTAATTTTTTTTATTAATTTCTAAAAATTGTAATTACTCACTGCCGTCAATAAGTTGTAAAATACTAAGAACTATGCATAGTTTACACACTTTATTTTATTATATTAGTTTAACATATATAATTAATTGATTAATTTGTAACTTTAAATAAAATAAAAAATTGTTATTGAATAATTTCAATTGTAAAAGTCGATCTTACTTTATAAATTCAAATAAATTAATTAAATTACATTTAATCTTTTGCTAATTTTTTTTAAAATATTGTTATTAATTTTACAAATTTTATTATTTAAAATTTGCACTTTTATTAGGTGCTAAAATTAAATTAAATTTTAAAAATTGGGTTCGAACATGTGAGTTGTAACGATTTTTATTAAATTATGCGTTTATACTATATAGCACTAGGCTGTAACGATTTTTATTAAATTATGCGTTTACCCTATATAACTCGACTCAATTACACACTGTTTTTATTAAATTATGCATTTATCAAGTACACCGTGTACTTGAGTACACAACAGCTCTACCCCTGAATAGGTGCAGTAGTATACTTGACACACTTAAATGACAAATACAAACGGATCATACCTTTATATCTTTTGGCAAATACAAACGGTTCATGAGTTATATGGGTTGGGTTTTTAAACAAGACCCATCTATTTGACCCCCATTTTTTACGAGTTCACCACCAAATTCTACTTACTACTTGAATGGAAATTTTCATTTTAAAAAATTATCTTAAAAATAATTAGAAAAAAATAAATAAAAGGGTTGGATTTTTAAACAAGACCCATTTATTTGACTCCCATTTTTTGCGAGTTCACCACAAAATTCTACTTACTACTTGAATGGAAAATTTCATTTAAAAAAATTATCTTAAAAATAATTAGAAAAAAATAAATAAAATTTTTGTTGAAGGGAATCGAACCCCCTCCAGTTAAAGAAAATTTAACAAAGTTAACCAACATGCTAGCGTCCTTACACATGGTATACTTTCGAAATATATATATTAACCCACTTTTAAGAGGCATACTTTCGAGATAAATATATTAACCCACTTTTAAGATCTATATTTTAAATGGATTCAGTTGCAAATAATTGTAATTTATAGTGTTGCAAATAATTGTAATTTATAGTAGACGAATTGATAAGTAAATTGATATATTATAATAAAGGCTTGAGATGCACAACTTACCTTGTCAATCTTGATGGTTTGTGTCACTCACTTTCGATTCACAGACGTTCTTCCATTACCGAGATTGAAAGAAATTTATAGTAGGCGAATTGATAAGTAAATTGATATATTATAATAAAGGCTTGAGATGCACAACTTACCTCGTCAATCTTGATGGTAGAGACAATATTATTATTGTATAGTAGGCAAATTGATAATAGTAGGCCAATTGATGATAAGTAAATTGATATATTATAATAAAGGCTTGAGATGCACAACTTACCTGACAGACGTTCTTCAGTTACCAAGATTGAAATAAATTTATAGTAGGCAAATTATATTATAATAAAGGCTTGAGATGCATAACTTACCTGGTCAATTTGGATGGTAGAGACAATATTATTATTATTGACAGACGTTCTTTAGTTACCGATATTGAAAGAAATTCATGAATTATGGTCATTAGTCCATATATTATATATATTGTCATATAAAATATATTTTCATATAAAAGATATGAAATATATAACATAATATTATTATAATATCTATATTTATTATATAAACTTATTTTCAAGAATGGACAAAAATTGACATATTATTAGATAGGGATTAGGCCATATTTTCAAGAATGGAAAAAAATTGACATATTTAGAATTTAGGTTTAATTTCCCTTAAAATATATTTTTAAAAAATTTAGTAAAATTAAATAAAATTAATTTCTATAAATTAGATTTAACTTAATTTGTATCTCTAACCCCTTCATTGATTTTCAATTTTTATTTCAAGTTCATTTTGACACAAAAATGATTTTTTATTTTTATCTCAATTGATCTTATTCCCTTTGTTATGGAGACTATTTTACAATTAACAATGCTTCACGTATTTATACTTTTTCTAAGTGGATGATAGAATTCTTTTTTAATCTAAAACTTTTTAAAAAATACTATACAAGTTTCTTGATAAGTCTTAATAGTAATTTTATAAAGATTTATAAACTTTTAAAAATTAATGAATGACTCTTTTTTTTAATCTAATACGTACGTTGATTAGAGAATCAATTCTTAGAATATTTTCACTAGTTTATACTTTTTCTAAATTGATGATAAAATTATTTTTTAATCTAATTTTTTGTTGGGATATGAATCCTAAAACAAGTCCTAAATGATGATGGAAATATAAAAGATAAAGTTTTGATAAGCCAAAAGAAGTTTGAATTTTTCTAAGTGTTGACTAATCTAGTCTAGTTAAGTTGAAATCATCTTGAACTAGATCAGTAGAGTTCACATGAGCTAACGTATGAAAAGATAAGTACTTATAATTGATATCGTATTATTACTTCATATATGCTTATATTTACTGTTTAGATTATTATTGAGCTATGAATAATTGTTGTATAGAGCTCATGTTTTTTAATGTAATAGATAGATTCTTTGTATAGCTTTCTAAGTTGACTAAGCTTTATAACAAGAGCTTAATGTAATGTAATAGTCTTGTAGGATTAGATGATAGGACTAGATTAGTTCTATATTGTAATCTAAAGAAGTCTACTGCACAAGACAAGTAGAAGACGCAGTCTATTACTAGACAAGACAGGTGCGACTCAACAAGACAAGACAAGACAAGAAGACTGAAGTTAGTTACAGAAACGCGTATTAAAGATAAAGATTGAAGGAGTTAGTTAGAAATAACTACTTAAACAAGAAACGCGTGGAAGGATAAGAAGATTCAGTTAGAAGTTAGTTTTCAAGAAAAGTTGGTTACAACTAACTGAATTCTTGATTTCTAGAGTCTATAAATACCTCAAGATGTTTATCATTCAAGGACTACTGAATACACATATACTGAAGCTACATACAAAAGCATTATTGAAGAAATTACTCTCAGAGATTAAAGTTCAGAAAGTGAAGCTACACAAGACAAGTGAAGATCGAAGAAGGCTACTACTGAACGAAGAGAAGTTTTATTTTCGTTTATTGTTTCAAGTTGCTAGTTACTTGTAAAATAGCTAGTTAGATCGAAGAGGCACTTGGAAGTGTTGTCGAGAAGATCTAAGTCTTATTTCTTGGGACTTAAAGCTACAAGAACATATTACTCCATTGGACGAGTTAATAAGAATATCACAACTGGGTTGTGAGAGTGGATGTAGACAAGTTGTCGAACTACTATAAATCGTTTGTGTTGTTTACTTTACTATTTTGTTGGTATTAATTGCTTAATTGTTTAATTGTCTAAATACACGTCTAAACTAGATTAGTTGAGTATAGAACAGAGTTCTTTGTTTCTAAAGGATTGAGTATAAACTTAATTGGGCTCTCTGTTAATTTCGTATTCCGCACATTGCAATTCTGATATATCGAAAGATTTTAGAAAAGTCTATTCACCCCCCTCTAGACATTTTCTTTAGCTTCCCTCGATATTAACTCAATCTTTGGGACCTACAAGTGGTATCAGAGCAGTAGTTTACGAACTGCTGTTTCTTGATAACCAATTCAAGACTTGGGTGAAGTCTTGGACTGAGACTATACGTGCTCTTATGTGTTCTTGATCACTATACTTGAAAAATATCTGTTTCTTGATACTATACTGTGTCATACGTATTTTCTTGAATCATGTCACTCGAAATCAGCGCTAACAAGTTACCTAAGTTCCAGGTTCAAGATTATGACTATTGGAAGCTAAGGATGGAAGCCATCTTCAGTTCCACTCACGACTTAATGATCTCCGTCATCACTGAAGGTCCGATAGTGACCATGATCCCTAATACTGCTGCCCTTGACACAAATCAACCCGTGGGTACACTCGTCAAGAAACCAAGGTCAGAACTAACCTCAGAAGAAATGAGACAGAATAATTTGGATAGCTTGGCCAAGAATTACATCTTACGCACTCTTCCTAACGAGTATCTGGGAAAAGTGTTAAAATGTAAAACTGCCAAAGAAATGTGGGATCGCTTAGCTATCATTTGTGAAGGGACATCCCTAATCAAAGAAAGCAAGCTTTCTACAGCAGTCCAAAGATTTGAATCATTTCATATGAAAGCTGGTGAAACAATAGACCAGTTGGATACTCTTTTTACCAAAATCATGAATGACTTGAAAGTCCTTGGTAAATCTTATACTCCACGTGAAATCAATCTTAGGATTCTCAAAAGCCTTGATAGTAGATGGAAAATGGTAAAAATGCTTGTTAAGAATACCCAAGATATAGACGTGTGGACAGCAGAGACCATGTTTCAAACTCTAAAGGCCCATGAGTTTGATTTAGACGGAGATGAACCTATGGTAAGTAGTGACAGAGAACATGCTGTATCTAAGAACGTTGCTTTTAAGACTAGTTCGTCTAAGGTAGACAGGTCGAAGTCTAAGACTAGGTCTACTTCTGTAAAAGACGAGTTAGATACTGATCTTAGTCTGAAGGATCAGGTAAGCCTCATGGTTAGAAAGTTTGATAGGCTGAATAAACGTTTCGGAAGATATAAGAAGTTTTATAGAGATCATAGAGGGTCTGTTTCTAAGAATTCGTCTGAGACCAGACGAGACCGAAACTCGTCCGAAAGGAGAGACGAAGTCTCGAAAGGTAACAGACAAGATAGAGAGTCTGATGGTAAGAAGATTACTCGTTCTGATAGACGTGATAAACGAAGGAATAACTCTCCTATTAAAAAGGCTACTAATGATCTCTTGTGTTATAACTGTGAGAAACCAGGTCATTACATATATGAATGTCCAGACCTAAGCACTGATGATCGAGAAGAACGCAAAGCACGAAGGGAAAGTAGATACAACCGTGGCAAGAAGGCAATGATGGCCAATGATGACTCAGATTCTGACTCAGACGAGTTGCCATCATCCTCATCCAGCTACCCGTCTGAACCAGATCACGATGAAGCTTTCATAGTAGATGATGGTCTATGCTGCATGGCTAAAATCGACCAAGAGGTATCATCTGCTACTTCTTTTCAATCTTGTGATGAATCTGATTCTGATGAAAGTGATACTGCCAGTAGCAAAGTAGGGAGTAGCCTTCAGCACTCTACTAGTGCAGTTGAAGACGACCTCCTACTTGCCAACAAAGCAATCGTTGAAGTCAGTGACGAAAACATCATTTTAAGACAAGAAATCATTGATCTTAAGGAAGCTCAATCTAAAGTAGATCCTAATATAACAGTCCTAAATGAACACTTGCAAGAAGAGTTGAGATAACTCAAAGTCAAGTGTGCATTAACAGACAAGTTGTATCAAGACCTACTTAAGACACATGCTACTGAGAAACATGAATTCAATGTTTTAAAAAACAAGTGCAAAAAGCTTGAAGAACGTAATAAGTTCTTAGAAACTGAGGTTGTCACTCTAGACCTTAAACTTACTGACCTGGTTAACTCTTCAAAGGTTAACCTTGAACTGTCAGATAGGTATAGGGCTCCTGCTGACAAGACAGGCATAGGTGCTGAGACATCAAGCTCGTCTACTCAAGCTCCTAAGAACCCTACTATTTTCATCTCAAACTCTTTGACTAATGATAAAGGAAAAGGACCAATTACATACGATGTTGATACTCCATCTAAAGGTACTGTACCAAAACAAGCTCGAGTTAACATTCCAATTACCAAAGGAGGTAAAAAGAATGGTAACAACAAGCCTGTTCAACCTAGAACTAATCTTCTAAGGACCACTAATCATAGACAAGTGCCTGCTCAAGTAGAGATCAAGTCGAAAGGCTATCTCCAAAGAGTAGACCCGAACTCGACTGATAGGCCAGATAAGGACAACAAGGTCTTATTTTGCAACAAATATGGTCGAAAGCTCAGAAGATCAAACTTGTTCAGGACTCCAATGTACATTTGGATTCCATTGAACTCGACTAACCCCCCAGGACCCCAATAAACAAGGAGGGTACCTAAATTATGAAATATCATCTAATGCAGGGTCGACTCGATCTATACAAGAAGGGTGGCTCAGTGGGAGAAACCTGGTACATAGACAGTGGTTGTTCGCACCACATGACTGGTACCAAGGCCCTCTTATCAAGCTACCATGAGCAAGAAGGACCAAAGGATTCAGTTACATTCGGAATGGAGACATAGAGATCCAAGATGTCACATATGTTGAAGGCTTGAAATACAATTTATTCTCTGTTTCACAATTCTGTGATCGTGGATACAAGGTGCAGTTCAAGAGTCGCAAATGTGAAATCATTGACAAGAGGACACATACAGTCTTACTGGTCGGCATAAGACAAGGAAGTGTGTACATAGTGAACTGGAACAGTTGTCCGAGGGACACCTGTCTACTTACTAAGAATCCTAAAGAACTTGGCTGGCTCTGGCATAGACGCCTCTGTCATCTAAACTTTAAGGTTCTTAATAAGATAGCCAGAGACTACCTTGTGGAAGGTATTCCCAATGAAGTCTACTACAAGTCACATGTATGCACGTCCTGTCAGAAAGGTAAACAGGTAAAAGGTTCCTTTAAATCTATTCTATCCCTCTCAACAAGTAGAGTTCTCGAACTCCTACATATGGACCTACATGGCCCAATAACTCCTCCAACTTTGAACGGTAGAAGGTACACACTTGTTGTGGTAGACGACTATTCTAAGTTCACTTGGGTAGTCTTCTTACACAAGAAGAGTGATACACAAATACTTTTGCCTGATCTGTTGAAGAAATTACAAGTTGAGAAGAATCAGTCCATTGTCAAGATCCGTAGTGACAATGGTACTGAATTCATTAACTGCTATATTAAAGAATTTTGTTCTAAGCGTGGCATCCAGCACCTTACTAGTGCAGCAAGGACACCACAACAAAATGGAGTAGCAGAACGAAGGAACAGAACTCTTAAGGAGGCCTGCAGGACCATGCTGACAGAGTATAATACTCCTCAGAAGTTTTGGGCAGAAGCTATCAATACTGCATGCCATTCCCAAAACAGAAGTGCCATCAATAAAACACTAGGTAAGACGCCCTATGAGGTATGGAAAAGTCGAAAACCCAGAGTTTCATATTTTCATATATTTGGCTGTAAGTGTTTTATCCATAACAATGGGAAAAGCAAGTTGAATGCATTCGATGCTAAAGCAGACGAGGGGATATTCTTAGGATACTCCTCAAATAGCAAAGCATTCAGAGTATTCAACTACTCTACCCTATGTGTGGAAGAAACACCACATGTGGTTTTCGATGAATCTCAACAGGACTCGTCTGCCAACAAGATCAGTGAGAAAGTTACTGAGCTAACTATCGAATCTGACAAAGATTCAGAGGTATATGAATCCGTTCAAGCATACAATCCATTCATGAAAGCTCTCGAATCTGATGACAAGGAAAAGGCAAGTGCTCAAGGTAAGTCTACTAGACCAGTAGACATGCCTGCTCTAGTTGACTCATCTACTCCAGGTAAATCTGTTGATGATGTTGACATGCATGATGCTGTACATGATATAGATGATAATGCTACTGTTAAGAATAGAAATACATGGAAATCTGCACATAATACTGAAAATATCATTGGTGACTCTACTGTTGGTGTAAAGACTAGACGACAACTCTTTGAGTCGCAAGAACAACCTAGTCTATCTCTGTTTTGCTGGTGTTGTTTCCTCTCATCTATCGAGCCTAAAACCATCAAAGAGGCTTTGGCTGATAGTAATTGGATCATCGCTATGCAAGACGAGTTGAACCAGTTTGTTCGAAATGACGTCTGGGAACTTGTCGATAGACCTAAACATCATAACATAGTTGGAACTCGATGGATTTTCAAGAATAAGAAAGATGAGAATGATTTAGTCGTTAGAAATAAGGCTAGACTAGTCGCCCAAGGCTATTCACAAGCTGAAGGCATAGACTATGATGAAACCTATGCTCCTGTTGCTAGACTAGAAGCCATTCGATTGTTCCTTGCATATGCTGCTCACATGAAATTTACCGTATATAAAATGGATGTTAAAAGTGCATTTCTCAATGGTATTCTTGCGGAAGAAGTGTATGTTGAACAACCTCCAGGTTTCGAAGTCAAAGGTGACCAAGTTTACATATTAAAGAAGGCCTTATATGGACTAAAGCAAGCTCCAAGAGCCTGGTATGATACTCTCTCTCTCTTTCTATTAGAAAATGGTTTTACTAAGGGCAAGGTCGATAGAACCTTGTTCAGAAGACAAGAAGGGAAAGACATTTTACTCGTCCAAATTTACGTAGATGACATCATTTTTGGTTCACCTAACAAAAAGCTGAGTGAAAGTTTTTCAACACTCATGCAAAGTAAATTTGAGATGTCTATGATGGGTGAAATGAACTACTTTCTTGGACTTCAAGTAAAACAGACCCCAGAAGGGATTTTCATAAATCAAGCAAAGTATACTCGTAATCTACTAGACAAGTATGGTATTAAGACATGTAAATCTTCTGGAGTACCTATGCAACCCACCTACAGGATGGATCCAGACGAGAATTGTAAGTGTGCTGATCAAACTCATTACCGTGGTCTTATTGGTTCATTACTGTACTTGACTGCTAGTAGACCTGATATTGCATTCTCTGTTGGTGTATGTGCTCGTTTTCAAGCTAATCCAAAAGAGAGTCATATGGAAACCACTAAAAGGATATTGAAATATTTGAAAGGAACCATCAATCGTGGTATATGGTATCCCTCAAATGATGATCTATCTCTAAGTGGCTACTCTGATTCTGATTTTGGTGGTTGTAGAATAGATAGGAAATCTACATCTGGTTCTTGTCAATTCTTAGGCACAAAACTCATTTCATGGTTTTCGAAAAAGCAGACAAGTGTTGCTACCTCTACTACTGAAGCCGAGTACATGGCTGCTGGTAGTTGTTGTAGTCAATTATTGTGGCTTATTCAACAGCTTAGAGATTATAATATTTGTGAATCAAATGTTCCTATATTTTGTGATAGTAATAGTGCAATTGCCATTACACAAAATCTTGTTCTGCACACACGTTGTAAGCATGTCGATGTAAAACACCATTTCATACGTGATCATGTAGAAAAGAAGGATATTCGCATGGAAAAGATTCATACTGATTTTCAAAGAGCTGATATTTTCACAAAACCATTAGCTGAAGCTCGTTTTCGTGAATTATGCATTAGTCTAGGACTAATTGATCTTGACCCTACTAGTATGTAGCAATGTACTAACCAGACAGGTACATTTCTAAGAAGAAAGGGGAAACAGACAAGTTACCACTAAAGAACAGAGCACTCGTCTACTCACTCATAAGACAGGTATACAAGGTCAGACAAGATGACCAAACAACCCGATGAGGAAGCTGGTAAAGCTGAGGGTAATACTAAGGGAATAAACATTTGAGGGGGAATCTTTGATTTCTTAAAAAGCCTTGTGTTGACTCTTAAGTTTGTTAAAAGTCATTTTGCTCAAAACCTTGTTCATTACTTTAAAAGTTGATATTCGTTTTGATTGTTCCAATCTACTACCTGTATTGCATCTAATCTGTCGCACAAGATAAGACAGGTTTGTATAAGCGTTCGATGTTCAAAATAGACAAGCACAGCCGTAGGGGGAACTCGTCTTTTGTGCTTAAGTCTACTCGTCTGTTCTGAATAGACTCGAACAGACAAGATAAGTGCTCACTTGAACCTGAAATACTCTAAGTGTTTAATAAAATGTGAATTAAGAATATTATAGTATTTTGATATTTTTTTGGAAAACCCTAGAACTCGATTTATACACTCCTATTTTAATGAGGTGTATACACCCAGTTCGCGCCAAATCCTACTATCCTATGTCAGATGAGTTCACTCTTTTGTCTTAACCAATAAGAAAGGTGGATTCCAAATTTTACAATATTAAAACACATTATTGTCTTGATTCTGTAACTGAATACCAAAAGTCCCAACCGTTGGATCATTTGGTTTCAATCTTCACCATTGATTCAAAAATTCGAGTGTTAACAAAACTCAACACTTACACACTACTCATCCCACGTTTTCTTAATTCTCCAATTCTAGCTTTCACAATTCCTTGTGATTCTCAATCTTTGATTCTTACTCAAACTATCACCATGACGATCATCTCAATTTTTGATGTAAGGACTAACATGCAAGCTAGGTTCGACCTCGGCAGATACATATCAGAAAACAAAGTGCATGTTGAACCTTCAGTGTTCTTCAAAGGCAAACACACTGATGAAAATTTGGAGATCTTGACCAAATGCAGTAGATGTGGCTTGAAACCTTACTTGGAGGTGTTTCCTCAAGTCGTCTTGGAGGAAGAGGTTCTTGAGTTCTTTGCCAACGCCACCAGACAAGGAGATGTGATTGAATCGTTTCTTGGAAGAAATCGGGTGGAAATCACTCGAGAAGCCATGTTTGAGCATCTGAAGTTGCCCATTGGAACTATTGATGTGGAAAATTACGCAGCTGGTCAAGAAGCAAGATATCTAGGTATATTTTGTGGAAGGAAGTTGAGGTTAAAACCGGATGGCAAGCTCCCCGCTGTCAAGAAGATGGATCTTCTGGAAAAGTATCGAACTCTACTGGACATAGCCAGCAAAATTCTGCTATGTGCCACTGGTTCTCATGATTCTGTTACTCTTGTTAAAGCAAGGGTGATGGCTGCTATTTTTGATGGAATAACGGAAGGAAATAGGTTCAAACTGATTGCAGATCGAATCATGTACTTTGAGAAAAGTGTTCGAGTTGATACTGATACTCGAAATTGGGTGGTGTCAAATGTTGTTGGATATGGAAACAAGTTAAGCATTCTACTTCCCTTGTTAATGCCAAACAAAACGGAATGGAGTAAAGGAAAACCATTTCATCCCTTGAAGTTCTATTTGAAGAAGGAGGCCATGAGGAAGCAAGTCACCGCTAGACCAGCTGCTCCTAGGCAAGTTGAGATGAATCCGATGGATTTGATGTCGTATGCTGTTTCGTCTGGTTCTTCAGGAGACGAGTCAAATGATGAAGAATCGGAAGAGGTTGTGAAAGCAGAGTCCAGTGCATATGACTCAGAAAAGACTCAGTCAGATGAAGAGTCGCAACAAGAGAAGGAGTCAAGTGAACAAATTCCTGAAATGTACACTCTTGTAAGAGTTGGATCGCCTACTCATCCAGTCGAGTTGAGTTCACAGGTTGGTACCTCTACTCAATCTGTTTCAATTCCTCTCTCTCTTCCTTCTATTCGAACCAAGGCTAGGTCACATCGATCTAGGCCTCGACCTGTACCCCCAACCTCACAAGTACTGGCAGCACGACCGCTGAGAGCCAGTCATCCCCTAAACACTCCCATAATTGACACAACTGATACTCCGACAGTTGTCACACCAAACCAAGATACATCAAAGCCCACAGAAACCACAGTCCATATTCCTTCTACCTCAACAGAAAATGTTGAACCCCCCAACCCATCTACTTCAGACAAGACGCCAGTTGCCACTGCAACAACTGAGATAAGGACCCCACCTGCTCAGACCCCGTCTGATGTTAGATTTAATTCCCTGGTATATTATCCGACGTGTCTGAGGGAAAAGCGAATTCGTGCCCGGATGACCCAGAATTTGAAGAGAACGCTCTCAACTCTCGAAGTAGACTACGAGTCAGAGCAATTTGAGATTCTTCTTAGGATATGCACCTGGTTTGCACTTAAGAAATCCTCAACTGACGATCTTTTCGAGGTTATTCAAGGCATGGGAGGAATCTCCAACTTTATGGATTGGGAGATGGAACAGAAAGAAAATAGTGGTGTAAAAGATCATTCCGAACTATTTCCGCCAAAAGCCTTGGTTGATCTTGTAAAAAGGCTATTAAATATTCCTGATGGAATTCTGGTTGAAGAGTTCTCGTCTGATATTGGAACTCAGACTGAGCAAGTGGAAGAAGAGAAGGCAGAACTTGTTGATGTTGCTGTTCAAACCTCGGAACCTTCTGAAGATGAGGCTGACAGCTCAAAAGAAGTTGATTCTTTTGAATTTGGGAAAGAAGATGATGAATTCCTGGATGCTGTTATGTTTAATGAAGAGGAACTTATAGAGAAAGTTCAGGAAGATGTGGTTGTTGAAGCCCAGTCATCTACTCAAGGATTCCCTATAGGCTATCTTGCCGAGCTGAAGTCAGACTTGAAAGAAGTTGTTCATTCTGCGATAGAAGAGTTCTTGCACTCGAAAGTGAAGGATGTGTTGGTAGAACAGAATCAATCACTTGTTGACAGCTCAAGAGAATTGATTGTTGGAGAAGTCAACAAGATGGACTCAACTTTTCGAACAGAGATGTATGTAGAAGTTAAAAGGTTCTTACAGAAACAAGTTGAAGTTTCTGAGAAAAGGTCTATCTCGTTTGCTAGATCGTTGGCTGAAGAATCTGGCAAAATGGAACGTCTTTACCGAGTTAAGAATGAGATAGCAGATGAGCAGAGGAGGGAGGCACAAGCTCAGTTGGTACGCTCTCAAGCTATTCTCTCCGAGCTAACAAAGCAGAACACTCTTCTACGTCAGACATCTACTCATTTCAAAGACGAGTTGGCCATTAACTCAAAGAAATTGGAATCTACTGCTGATCGACTAGATAAGATGAGTCGTGATCAAACCCATCAACGACAGATAGAGCTAGCTGCTGAAGCAATGAAGGAAGCAGTAAAGGAAGAAATGACTCGCTTTACAAGTTTTTTCACTCTTAAGGCCCATGATGAAGCCAAAAAGGGGGAAGAGGCAAGTAGAGTGGGGCAAGTCAGCTTATCTAAGCTGAGTGCTGAACCAGAAGAGAAGGATGCTGCTACTGCTATGCAAGAGCTAAGGAGGCCTAAAAGGAGGCTAGTTAAAACTGCAGAGCTGGAGCAAGCTGAAGCTGATGAACTCAAAAGATTGGAGAAGGGCAAGAATGTTGCATCTCCAGAAGCTGAGATTCAGACCAGACGGTCTAAGAGGAAGATAGTTTTTGAAGAAACTGAAGAGATTGCTGCAGTTGAGAAGAAGCAGAAGATTGTTGATCCTAATGATGAAAGTCATTATGCAAGTGATGAGTTGGGATTATTGTATATTTTTATGCTTTAATTGAATATTATTTTAGAATTGATTTGAGATTTTATTGCATTTTCCCGACTTATTATTTATTTGGCTTTAAATAATGTGATGTGGATTTTTGTATAATTTCAGGATATTTGCAAAGAAATGACCCAACACTAAGGGGCTCAGTGTCAGATTGCAGTAAAGAATAACGCATTAGTCGTATCAGCCTAATGATTTGTGGCCCATGAGTTATTATTATTTGTAAATGGCCCAGCCCAAGATTCACTTATTACATGGGCCATGAAACCATTTGATAAAATTTCTGTTTGAAGCCTAAGCCCATAATTTTCTAATTGTTGGTGTAACCCAATTACTTCACTTAACCTAACATTGAAGTAATGCCATACGTGAGAAGCAAGGCCAATTGGGGGCAGCCATATATATTACTTTCAAGCCGCCATTCGGGAAGGCTGAAAAGCAAGCAGAAGGCTGAAAAGCAAGCAGCAGGCGGAAACCGAGCAGCCGTGAGTTTTGAGAAGAGAGTTCCTATGAGAGTCTACCGTGAGAATTTTGTAGCCATGTTTGGCTAATTTTGTTTTCTAGTTCGAGGAGGCGCGAAACCTTGTTATGATTTGACTACCCATTTATTAGTAACAGATTTCTCAACTTTTTATCTTTAATTTCTTCGTTATTTGTTTTAAGCTATGCATGTGATATTTATTGATTTTGTGAGTTTGATCACCTTGCACGATTAAATATTTATTTCTAGCTAAATTGCACGTTATAATCCGTAATTGTTATAATTGTGTAATTGAAGTAGCAAATAGGGCAGAACACTCTAGGGATAGCGAAGTCTAGGTTGTATGAAACGAGCGTCTCGTATTCATAGTCTAGTTTGCTCTATTATTTTGGTTCGTTAATGCATTCTATGAGTTGAATCTCGAATACATGTGTTGGGGTTATTCATTAGAATAGGTTAATTAGGGGTCGTACCATCTAATTAATTAAACTTAAGAAATAATTCGAACTAGTTTGGTCGTACCACTGGTTTAGGGGCAAGATTTAAAGAAGATAGTTGAGATATTTGTGAACTTTAAATGTGTATAAGAATCATTCAAGGGGATGCAAATCCGAGAACTAGAATCTCTCTCGAATCTCCTTTTATTTATTTACATCTTATTTTTACTGCTTTTTAGTAGAATTAGGAACCATCCATCCAACCCCCCCCCCCCCTTAATTGTTTTATAACACGAATTGTCCAATAAAATTGCTACTCTCTGTGGGATCGACCCTTACTTCCCTACTACATAGTGGGTATTTAAGGTATTTATTTTTGGGTGCCGGCGACAGCACACCAGCAAGCAAGAAGAAAGTGGAAAAACATATTGAAAGATTGCAGAAGCTGAAGGCTGATGAAGAAGAAATGGAAGATCAGTTCATTGACTACTTCATTGACAAAGAGCATCGTCAAGAATGGCTCAAAGTGAAGAGGCAATGGGAACTGGATCATTGGATTATTCGAAAATATGGTGAGTCTGAAAGTCCAGATGAGTTGTATGCCATGTTTGACAAATTCATGGAAGGTCAGAACAAATTGCTTTGGAATTTGGTTATGAGGATATCAGCCGCCGCAAATTTCAACATTCTGATACCGACCTTTCCGAAATGGAAGACTCCTATGACCAGCTCAGGAAAAAGAGTTGATCTTAACCAGATCAAGAAATTCGAAGAGGAGCTGCTAGATAAAGAGAAGATTGATGATGAAGACCATATCAGAGTTATTCACATGAGACTCCTTGATGCATTCTGTGTTCCAAACCCAGAAGGAGGTACTCTTTCAGATTATTTTATCTGCTCTGATTAAGTTTTTTTTGATTTAGTATGTGTAATATCTACTGATCATATTTTGAATGAATGAAAAGATAAAGTACTATTTGATGTTTAAATACAAGATAACTACTTAACTAGTCTACTGTTGAGAAAAGATTCAAGTAGTTTTGGCTTCATCAAAAATGGGGAAATTGTTGGGATATGAATCCTAAAACAAGTCCTAAATGATGATGGAAATATAAAAGATAAAGTTTTGATAAGCCAAAAGAAGTTTGAATTTTTCTAAGTGTTGACTAATCTAGTCTAGTTAAGTTGAAATCATCTTGAACTAGATCAGTAGAGTTCACATGAGCTAACGTATGAAAAGATAAGTACTTATAATTGATATCGTATTATTACTTCATATATGCTTATATTTACTGTTTAGATTATTATTGAGCTATGAATAATTGTTGTATAGAGCTCATGTTTTTTAATGTAATAGATAGATTCTTTGTATAGCTTTCTAAGTTGACTAAGCTTTATAACAAGAGCTTAATGTAATGTAATAGTCTTGTAGGATTAGATGATAGGAGTAGATTAGTTCTATATTGTAATCTAAAGAAGTCTACTGCACAAGACAAGTAGAAGACGCAGTCTACTACTAGACAAGACAGGTGCGACTCAACAAGACAAGACAAGACAAGAAGACTGAAGTTAGTTATAAAAACGCGTATTAAAGATAAAGATTGAAGGAGTTAGTTAGAAATAACTACTTAAACAAGAAACGCGTGGAAGGATAAGAAGATTCAGTTAGAAGTTAGTTTTCAAGAAAAGTTGGTTACAACTAACTGAATTCTTGATTTCTAGAGTCTATAAATACCTCAAGATGTTTATCATTCAAGGACTACTGAATACACATATACTGAAGCTACATACAAAAGCATTATTGAAGAAATTACTCTCAGAGATTAAAGTTCAGAAAGTGAAGCTACACAAGACAAGTGAAGATCGAAGAAGGCTACTACTGAACGAAGAGAAGTTTTATTTTCGTTTATTGTTTCAAGTTGCTAGTTACTTGTAAAATAGCTAGTTAGATCGAAGAGGCACTTGGAAGTGTTGTCGCGAAGATCTAAGTCTTATTTCTTGGGACTTAAAGCTACAAGAACATATTACTCCATTGGACGAGTTAATAAGAATATCACAACTGGGTTGTGAGAGTGGATGTAGACAAGTTGTCGAACCACTATAAATCGTTTGTGTTGTTTACTTTACTATTTTGTTGGTATTAATTGCTTAATTGTTTAATTGTCTAAATACACGTCTAAACTAGATTAGTTGAGTATAGAACAGAGTTCTTTGTTTCTAAAGGATTGAGTATAAACTTAATTGGGCTCTTTGTTAATTTCGTATTCCGCACATTGCAATTCTGATATATCGAAAGATTTTAGAAAAGTCTATTCACCCCCCTCTAGACATTTTCTTTAGCTTCCCTCGATATTAACTCAATCTTTGGGACCTACATTTTTTTTTTAAAAATACTATACAAATTAAAAAAATTATTTAATAACATCTCTTTTTTTAATCTAAAATTTATATATACATTGTCATATGGAATTGAAGATATTATATAATATTATTATTATTATAATACTGTATATATATCTAACCTAAAATATATTTACATCAATTTTTAGAATATTTTCATTAGAGAATCAATTGATATATATATTGTCATATGGAATTGAAGATATAATATAATATTATTATTATTATAATATATATATATATATATATATATCCTAAAATATATCTACATAGTATTATTCTAACATTTATATTTATTCGATACATAGACGATATATTAATTAATTTTTTTTATTTTTACTATTTATTAATTAAATAAAAAAGTAAATAAATTAATATAACTCAATTCACCCATCCATATTCTCTCATTCTCAATTCTCTCTATATATAAGGTTTTGATTTATTTTTTTATTTAATTTTATCATTTGACTAATTAGATACAGATTAGAAATGGTTAGATTCCGTAACGCAAATTTCGTGTTCCACCTTATCTCGTTTTATATCGGGGAGAAAAAATTGATTGTTTAGAGACGGTGATATATGTATCTAATCCGTATCTAAAACTTTCGAAATTGAAAGTCGTGTATCTAATCCGTATCTAAAACTTTCGAAACTAAAAGTCGTATCTAATCTGTTTATAATGAGAGACGGTTTTATTTTCGGTTTCAAATCTCGATTTTTTAACAAATTCGTATCTAATCCGTATCTATTAGAAACGGATTAGGTGTCCGTCTCAAAATTTCGGTATCAAAATCAGGCTTTTTTTGTAGTGAGCTGATTTTGATGCGGTGGTTGTCTCCCTTACTACTCGAGGCATCATTCCTTCACTGCTTGAAGTTAAATTCATTTTGCAAGCTTATGAGGTGCGCTTACTCAATCATATAGCTCACATTCCATCCAGATTCAAGGAGGTAACATTTCTTCCATACCTCCTTCTGTTCATGTTGTTTCTAGAGATAATAGAGATAATATAAACAATGGAAAAGGCAGGGTGTACCCTAAACCTAAGGTGGTTTGTCAATTGTGTGGTCGCAAGTTTCATGTTTCAGCTAAGTGCTATAAGCGTTTTGATCAGTCATTCTCTGGTCTTGAGAACTCTATGTCCAGATCATTCAATCCCAATTCATCTCACTCAACATCATCTCCTCGTCCACCTCTTACTACCCCATTCCAAGCTCATCTCACTCAACATAAACCTACATACTCAATTTATCCCTCTGCTCCCAACCTTGCTCTTACTGGTCATATGGATCAAGGAGCTTCCACCTCTGGCACAAATCTTGCTCCCTCTCATTCTCCCTGGTATGTTGATAGTGGAGCTACACACCATGTAACTTCACAGCTTGCCAATCTTCAAATCAACTCTCCATACCAAGGTATGGATTCTTTAATTGTTGGAAATGGTAACTCTTCTCCTATATTGCATAGTGGCACATTTATTCTCCCAGTGCATGATGGATCTAGCTCTGTTGCAATGAACAATGTATTACATGTCCCTGCAATCACTAAAAATCTCATGAGCATATCTCAGTTTCTTAAAGACAATGATGATGTTATTGAATTCTATGTTGATTGTTGCCTTGTCAAGGACATGAAGTCTCACAAGATTCTATTGAGAGGGGTGCTTAAAGATGGCTTATATATGCTGGATTTTGGATGCTTGAAGTCATGTAGAGCTGCTAGGTGAGCCCTAATGACTAATTGTCAAATCTAAATCAGGTTCGAGCAAGCGGCGGCACGCGCGTGTGTGGTGCATGAGTTGGGTACCCACTTACCACACTTTGGCAACCTTGAACACATTCCTACTTATAAGGAGCTTAAACTCCTTACACGTCTCCTATGTAGGACAAATATCTCTTCACCTTCCTAAAAACCCATCATCATTCTTCTCACTAGAAGTGTGACATCCCATATTTGCGTATTAATTTCCTACTCATCGAAATTCAGTTTTGAGACTCTATATATAACATGTTCATCTACTTCGCGAGTAGAACAACTTTATTATGTTCAATTCCTCAGAAATTAACATTTAGTTCATCAACATTTGAGTCAAACATGAGTGTTAGAAACATATCAAAACCAAAATTTTCAACAATTCCCCATATGAGTGAAAATTGAATCTATAATACTGCAGACTTATCGTTAAACTCATTTGAGACTTCAATGCATCCAGAAAAGTAGCTTATGGCTTTAAGCTTTTCGTAGTCGAACACCATCGGATAAATTGATGAGTTAGTGGACATAGTGCCTTGAATTAATCTCATGTATACATAATCAACAGTACATGCACAATTCAGTTTCGACTTCGTTTCGTTCTCACGTTTTTTATCCGTTTTGGCCATGAACTTCCTTTATTATCATAAATGTTTGGTCGAAGCGACCCTCATTTCTCATTTACATATGTGATCTCCTTTTGAGTATCTCGTTATACCTAGTCTCTTCCAGACCTTAGGAATCATTAAGAGTCTAATCTAAGACTCAACCTTCACCACACTTTACGAGTTTTCAACACTTGATACAGTGTTGTCGGGAATGATCATGATTTTCAAGTGTTGTATCACTAACATCCATAATTTAGTTTTTCCATTGCACCAAGTTCTTGGGTCTCCAGTCATCATGGTTGGGTTTTCACTATTTCAGTTTTTCTTTGTGGGTTTTAGACCCATTCCTTCTGTTAGTTTATTCATTTGATATTGGTTTATGCTCTTCGTGAGCGGATCCGCTATGTTGTCTTTTGATCTCACATAGTCAATAGACATTACTCTAGTTGAGATCAAATGTCTAACGGAGTTGTGTTGTCGACAACCTTTGTGTCTCGACTGTCCGTTATACATACTGTTCAGTGCTCTACCAATAACAGCTTAACAATTACAAACTCACAATGTACCATTACAGAGGGTACTGGTTCATTCCTATAAGAAATATCTTCCAAAAATTTACGTAACCATTTAGCTTTTTTACCAGTTAGATCTAAAACGATGAATTTTGATTCCATTGTGGAACAGGCAATGTACGTCTGTTTTGTGGATCTCCATGACACTGCCGCTCCTCCAATGGTGAATACAAATTCACCAGTGAAAAACGATTCTTTAGTGTCAAATATCTAGTTAGCATCATTGTATTCTTTAAGTATGTTTCTATTTTATTTACTTGTTGTTGAGACCATTTGTGACCTTTAATTTTAAAAGAAAAAAATGTTAAAAAATTTATTGTAGCACGTTAGTGGCTTGTGGCCCGCTATGGTTAGGGTTAAGTCTCAACAATTGTAGAACCATTAAGAATGAACTGGTTAAAGCTCTATCCTGATCTACATCTCTGCTTAAAACCCTTTTGAGAGCCTTATAGTGCTCATGACTTTAATTTCTCGTGAACCTACTCAACTTGTTCACCGAGCACACAATATTAGGACGTGTACAATTTATAATGTACATCGCACATCCGATGATTCTGGCATATTCCAGCTGAGCCACTGGTTCTCCTATATTCTTCTTCAAATGAACATTAAGTTCTAGGGTTGTTTTAGCAAGTGGATCATCAAATGCATTAAATTTCTCCAATACTTTCTCAACGTAATAAGATTGTGTCAAAACGATTTCATTTGACGTTTTCCTAATCTTGATTCCTAGAATCACATATGCTAATCTCATGTCTTTCATGTCAAAGTTTTTACTTAACATATTTTTCGTATTAACTATGACATTATGACTGTTGCCCACAATTAACATGTCATCGATATATAAGCACACGATGATAAAATCATTTAGTGTATTCTTCACATACACACACTTGTCACATTCGTTAATACGAAACCTATTTGACAAAATGGCATTGTCAAATTTCAAACGACACTGATTCAGAATCACTACTGATCAATTTAGAAATAAAATCAGTAAACATAGCAAATTCAATTAATCCTCTGAGTAACATTATATAAAAAATATAGTTGACTCAATCAATTTAGCCCTCATTTAGTAGATATGTTGAGATATCTATGGCCAGACCGAATATCTCAACTAGTCAGATTGAATTGCAAATGGTGTATTTTTCGATCGTTTGAATAAATATAATTGAGTATATTTTTACATGTTGAATATAATGTTTTTTAGGTCTAATTAGATATTTATCTTGGACCAGATTACACATCTGTTTAAATTGTATATTTTCAACTTGAGAGTATAATGTGTGTGTTACACATTATATATAGACGACTCAACATTCTAGAGTCTTCTATCTAACAATTATTAGTTAAATATGTAACTACCATTCTATATGTATTTTGTATGTATGTATTGAGTGTGTTTGCTTGAATGCATGCTTTACGGCTGTGTATGTCAATGATCTGTGTATACTTCAACATGGCCCGGAAGAACATAAACCACCATTGCTACGTAAGTTTGAACCAGGACAGAAGATGAGCAAACCGTGTTGGAGCAATGGGTTTTGTAAGGAGATCAGCAGGTTGATCTTCTGAGGTGATGAACTGAATGTCGATGATACTAGTTTGGACCTTCTCTCGTAGAAAATGAATCAACTTCAATATGTTTGGTGCGTGAATGAATGGCTGGGCTGAAAGCCAATGTGATGGCCCTTTGATTGTCACACCAAAGAAAGCTGGGAGTAGAGATCGGAACATGAAGCTCTTTGCAAAGGCTTGAAATCCACATAAGGTATGTAGTAGCAAGAGCAAGAGTTCTATACTCAGCCTCAGCACTGCTGCGAGCAACTACAACTTGCTTTCTTCAGCTCCATGAGGTTAGATTGTGGCCAAGAGTGATACAAAATACAGAAGTGTTGTGCTTGTCATCAATGCTTGAGGCATAATCCGCATCCACAAAACCTTGCAACCTGAAATCAGAAATATGAGAAAAAGAGATTCCATGAGACAGAGAGCCTTTAAGATATCTAAGTACTCTCTTACAAACTTTCCAATGATTTTGTGTTGGACTTTGCAAGAACTGGGATAGTTTGTTCACAAAGAAGGATATATTTGGTCTGGTTAGGGTAAGGTATTGGAGAGCTCCTATTATGCTGCGATATAAAGTGGGATTTTCAAATAACGGGGTGTCAGCAAGTGAGATTTTGGATGATGGACAGATGGGAGTTGGACACAGTTTGGATTCAGTGAGATGAGCTTTAGAATTGATGTCACTGGCATACTTAGATTTAGTAAGTTTGATGAGAGAGTGTGTAGAGTGAGCTTCAATGCCCAAGAAGTAGTTGATTCCCCCAAGTATTTGAGAGAAAACTGGGAGTGAAGTGCATCAATGAGTTGCTGTATAAGAGTGGAGTCATCACCAGATCAAGATGTCATCCACATAGACCAAAAGTAATGTGAGCTTTCCTTGTAGAAGTCTATGGAAGAGGCAGTGATCAAAATTGGAGTGAGTGAAGCCCTGCTGAATTAAGAAGGTCTTGAGGGTGTCATACCAAGCCTTTGGTGCTTGCTTCAATCCATAAAGAGCCTTGCGAAGTTTACATACATAGTTAGGGTGATGAGAGTTAATAAAACCCTCAGGCTGAGCAATGTAAACTGTTTCATGAAGCACCCCTTTGAGAAAAGCATTGTTGATATCAACCTGTTGAATAGACCATCATTTTAATACAACAAGAGTGAACACAATGCGAAGAGTCACTGGTTTAATCACTGGGCTGAAGGTGCTGAAGAATTCAACCCCATCTTGTTGCTGAAAACCTCTTGCCACCAATCGTGCTTTATATCTTTCAATAGTGTTATCCTTGTTATATTTTACCCTGAACAACCATTTAGTAGTGATAGGGTGAATGTCAGATGATGGGGGAACAAGAGTTCAGGTACCATTCTGTATCAAGGCATCATACTCAAGTTTCATAGCTTGTCTCCACTCTGAACTTTTGTTGGCTTCAGTGACAGAAGTTGGTTCATGAATAGGAGTGATGGAGAGAAGAGCTTTGGGTTTATAAATTTCAGATTTTGATCTTGTTTGCATGGGATGAGAAGTGGGAATGGGAGGAATAGTGGAAGTGATGGATAATTGAGGAGAGGAGGGAGGAGCTGGAGCAGGTGGAAGCATATATCTGGAGGAGCTAAATGTAGATTGAGTGGGAGTGTGATGAGAGGGCTCATGATCAGAAGAGGAGGGAGTGTATGGAGATGGTGGTGTGTTGGGAGTGGTGATGAGTGGATCAGGTAGTTGAGCTGAGAAAAGAGGAGGGGAACATAATGAAGATGTTTTGGAGAAGGTCTAAGAAAAGGGAAGCAAGCACACCCGAAAACCCTAAGTGATAGATAGTCAGGTAGTCTGCTATGGAGTAGCTGAAATGGGGATGTGTTGTTTGTGACAGGAGATGGAAGCATGTTGATAACATGCTCTGTAGTGGAAAAAACATGCCACCAAAAAGCCACTTAGTTTTGAACGAGCAAGCATATCCAAGCCAAATTCTGTGATATGTTGATGCTTTCTATCAACCGAGCCATTCTGAGGATGAGTGTAAGCACAATACATCCTCACCTGAATCCCAAGTGGTTTAACCAATCTTGCCACAAGTAGAAACTCAGACCCCATATCATGTTGAATTACCTTAATGAGCATACCAAACAATCTTTCAATAGATCTCATAAACTGAGTGAAAACTGAAACTACTTCAGATTTGGCCATTAAAGGAAAGATCCACAAAAATCTTGTATAATCATCAACTATAGACATGTGGTATTTGTAGCCCTCTACAGAAACACAAGATACAGGTCCCCAAACATCCATATGAAGCAATTCAAAATGAGACATAGTATGATGCACAGCAAAAGAGAAGTGTTTTAAGTGCATCTTCCTAATCTTACATTCATCACAGAAACTAGATTGAGACTTCATTCAAGGAATGTTCAAGCTTCTCAAAATAGTGGAGAGAGCTGAATCACCAGGGTGCCCCAACCTACAATGCCCAACTTCCATTTATTCTCATATAAGGCAGTATTATTAGCACTAATATTGGACTGAGCTTTATTTACAACAGCAGTCAAATGACTAGATTTATTGACAGTACTAGCAGCTCTACATGACTTCAAGCATCCAAAATCCAGCATATATAAGCCATCTTTAAGCACCCCTCTCAATAGAATCTTGTGAGACTTCATGTCCTTGACAAGGCAACAATCAACATAGAATTCAATAACATCATCATTGTCTTTAAGAAACTGAGATATGCTCATGAGATTTTTAGTGATTGCAGGGACATGTAATACATTATTCATTGCAACAGAGCTAGATCCATCATGCACTAGGAGAATAAATGAGCCACTATGCAATATAGGAGAAGAGTTACCATTTCCAACAATTAAAGAATCCATACCTTGGTATGGAGAGTTGATTTGAAGATTGGCAAGCTGTGAAGTTACATGGTGTGTAGCTCCACTATCAACATACCAGGGAGAATGAGAGGGAGCAAGATTTGTGCCAGAGGTGGAAGCTCCTTGATCCATATGACCAGTAAGAGCAAGGTTGGGAGCAGAGGGATAAATTGAGTATGTAGGTTTATGTTGAGTGAGATGAGCTTGGAATGGGGTAGTAAGAGGTGGACGAGGAGATGATGTTGAGTGAGATGAATTGGCATTGAATGATCTGGACATAGAGTTCTCAAGACCAGAGAATGACTGATCAAAACGCTTATAGCACTTAGCTGAAACATGAAACTTGCGACCACACAATTGACAAACCACCTTAGGTTTAGGGTACACCCTGCCTTTTCCATTGTTTATATTATCTCTATTATCTCTAGAAACAACATGAGCAGAAGGAGGTATGGAAGAAATGTTACCTCCTTGAATCTGGATGGAATGTAAGCTATATGATTGAGTAAGCGCACCTCATAAGCTTACAAAATGAATTTAACTTCAAGCAGTGAAGGAATGATGCCTCGAGTAGTGAGGGAGACAACCACCGCATCAAAATCAGCTCCTAGGCCTCCAAGGATATACAATACCAATTTTGCATCTGTGATGGATTGGCCAGCATGAAATAGTCCATCTGCAATGGATCTCATCTTTAGAATAAACGCATCAATGCTCAAATCATCTTTCTTCATAGTCTGAAGCTGAAAGCGGAGGATCATAACCTTGGCACTAGATTGCGATTGGAACAACAATTCAAACACCAACCACAATTGAAATGAGTGCTCACATCTACTAACATAGCCGAGCATGGACTCAGACACCAAGCTTAGAAGCCAGATGAGTAGAAACTGATCCTTCCTCTGCCAAGAGATCGAATCCGATGATGAGTGATTAGTGTGAAAATTGCTTGAAATTCATGGATTTATTTTGCTTAATTTGATAGGATTTCTTGCATTATTTACATTAAATTGACTAATTACACTTGATTTGAGAAAGGGGGTTGTTTACTATTTTTATAAGAAAAAGAGCATTTTTTGTGCAAAACAAGCCTCGTTTATATTGTGGTGTCAATCGAAGGAAGAAATCGAGAAGGAGTCGAAACGAGAAAAGATTGAAAGTTGAAATTATTTGGGCTTAGCAATTAATTTAAATTGTTTAGGCCCAGATCATGAGCCCATCTCATCCCATTAGAAAATCAAAGGGAAGCATGCAGCAACCCATTTTAATTCCACCCATTCTTTTGGGGCTCAAGTGAATTGAAGCCTATTTTATGGTCTATTTTCCTTCACGTAAGTATAATTCATGCTTGTGTACTGTAGAATTGCCAATTGTCTTGTTTGAGACTACTTTTTGTGTGAGATTTGTGAAAGTGATATAAGACCATCTTTGTTTTGAATAGTCACTTAACTAATTTTTCCATACCAAATGAAATTTTTCCGTAGTTAGTCACTTTGAGCCTATTGACCTATATTCTTTGGCAACCTGCAAATTTAGTCCATTGTCCATCTTTTATGAGCCTAATTTTCCTATGAACTAGTGGAGTTTGAATGTTGACAAATGTGGTTGAATTGAGGTGAAATATGAATTTGATGGATTTGTTTGGTTGGAAAGTGAAAGATTGAAAAGAAAAAAAGATGAATTGTGAGTTGTGCATAAAAAAGATTGAGTTGATGGGAAAAGAAAAAAAAAATCTCTTGTGCACAAGAATTTGGTAGAGCTTGAAGTTCAAAAGTGTTCAAAAAATTTTGGTGGTGAAGAATGTGCTTAAAAATAAAAGAAGCAAAGTAAATTGTGTGATATTGGGAAGTTTGAGTTGCAACTTGATCAATTGTAACTTTCATTTTCACTCCACTAGTTTATGAGTTACTTTATCCAAATCTTCCACACCCTAACCAAAGAGCCTACATTACATTAACCAAATGTGAAGTCCTTATTGATTCATTGATTGAAAGCTTTCATGTGGTGGAGAACTTAGACATTTGGCAAGCATATGGGAGTGCACTTGTGTGATTTGATGTTGAGAGCATACACTTCCTTGATATACACTTTGAGTGATGAGTGATACGCTTACTTGTGAGGAAATTGTGAATTGAGAACTTGTCTTGCATGGATTTGAGCATAATTTGTGAACTTGCTTGTTGATTTTTCTACCTCTTGTCTTGACTAGATTGAGATAACTTACAATTACTTGATCTATTTTGGCTTGAATGAATTCCTTCACAATTCTCCCACTTGTTCTATTTTTCTTTCGTTGCTCGGGGACGAGCAACACCTTAAGTTTGGGGGAGTTGATTAGTGTGAAAATTGCTTGAAATTCATGGATTTATTTTGCTTAATTTGATAGGATTTCTTGCATTATTTACATTAAATTGACTAATTACACTTGATTTGGAGAAAGGGGGTTGTTTAATATTTTTATAGGAAAAAGAGCATTTTTTGTGTAAAACACGCCTCGTTTATATTGTGGAGTCAATCGAAGGAAGAAATCGAGAAGGAGTCGAAACGAGAAAAGATTGAAAGTTGAAATTATTTGAGCTTAGCAATTAATTTATAATGTTTAGGCCCAGATCATGAGCCATCTCATCCCATTAGAAAATCAAAGGGAAGCATGCAGCAACCCATTTTAATTCCATCCATTCTTTTGGGGCTCAAGTGAATTGAAGCCTAAGGGGCCCAGACTCATTTGGAGAAAGGGGAACCACACGTAAAGGAATCAGGGGTATGAACTGGGAGATTCAAAGCTGGAATTTTAATGGGCCGAAGCCCATATTTTATCAATTAATCATATTTTTCATAAGGGATGGGGTATATACCCCTCCAGCTTTGTTTAATACACTCCCCCTTCCTTTTTATTAATTCAAAATATATATGAAATACCAATTTTACCCCTTATAATCCTAACCCTAATTTTTCTTATCTTCTTCCCATTCTTCTCTTTCTCTCCCATACCTCTCTTTCTTTCTTCCCATTCACCGCCGCCGCCCATCGTCAAGCGCCGCCGCCCTCCTCCCTCGTTTCTCGTCTAGCACAGCCCCTCACCGCCTCATCTTCTTCTCGTCGCCACCCTCATCTTCTTCCCCAGTGCCTGCGCCGCCCAGCCCCTCACCGCACCGCCGCCGACAAACCTCGCAACAGATCTGCCCCACCGCCGTACGCAGCAAGATGCCCCCGTATCTTCTTCTTTTTCTTTTCTTTTTTTTCATTTTCTGCAACTAACACCCCCAAATCCGCCGCCGCCGTTGAGCCCGCGCCGCCCACCCGCCGTGCCCCATCCCCACCCTCTCGTTGGTCGCGCCGCCCATCCGTTTCTCCAGGTTTTTTTTTTCTTTTTTTCGATAATATTGAATCGACCAAAAACACTATCATCGACAAATGGTTGTCGACGAGATTATTTTTGGTCGACTCAATATTAACGAAAATTTAATTTTTTTTTTAAAACAAAATTGGTCGATAAACACTACTACACATTTAAGCTTGGAGAGCTTTTAGAAGAGCTCTCCAAGTGGGAGCTCTCCAAGCTAAATTGCACTTGGAGAGCCCTTAAGCTTGGACAGCTCCCACTTGGAGAACTCTTTTCAAAGCTCTCCAAGCTTAAATGTGTAGTAGTGAAACCAGAGTCGACCGAATTGTTTTTGGTCGACGATCCATTGTCGATGGGAGAATTTTCGGTCGACTCTGATTTGTTGAAAATAAGTTTTTGTTTTGTTTGAATTTTTAAGTTTTTGGTTTAGAGTTTGTTGTTGAGTTTTGTTAAGTTTTGTGGATTAGTGGAAGTTTATTTCTAAGTTTTGTTATTGAATTTTTATTTTTAAAATTTTTTTTTGTGGATGTAATAGAAGATGGTTGATCGAAGGTGATGGTGGTTGCCGGAGGAGCAGCGGCTAGGTTGCAAAATTAGGGTTTTAGAGGGGAGTGTATGTATCTAACATGATTTAGTAAAAGGGATAAAATTGGTATTTCATATATATATTTTGAATTAATAAAAATTAGGGAGAGTTTATTAAACAAAGCTGGAGGGATATATACCCCATCCCTTTTCATAAAGAAAAGAGAGAGAGTAGCCCATCTCATTGTTTAATCGGAGCAGAGCAACCAATTCGTAGGGGGATACAGTAGTCAATACGCGCAGGACACGAAAAACAGAGTCACGACTCCATTGGGGAGACTCCCCCTCCTTCCACACTCAACTCAATAGATTAGTTTAGCTTGTTATTTATTTTTTTAGATAGATTTAATTTAGTATTTCATTTTATTGTAAGCCTTGGAAGATTTGAAGACTAGAGGTGCTTTTTTTCCTTTATTTCAATATTTAGTTGGTAATTTCATTTTCATTCATGTCTTGTAGTTTAATTTACATGAGTTTTATTCTAGTTGTTAATTTAGATATGGGCTAATCTCCAATTGCCTTGAGTGTGGATGTTTTGATGGGTGTTTAGTGTAATTGTGAAGTAATTGCATGATTAGCTTGGAATTTGGGGTATATGTTTCTAGAGTTGTGTTTCTATTGATTCATTTGATTGATCAACCCTATTAGAAAGCATTTTTGATTATGTTAATTGCAACGAGAGTTGGGTTTGAATGATTGGGGTGTGAGTGTGAACTTTGGTCAATTGAATAGAAGTTAAGTAGTAATTAGCTTAACCGAGAGAGAATTAATTGCTAGGCCGACAACTTTAGACACTAAACGAATAGAGGTCGTCTAGGAGTTTGGTGAGAGGGCGTTTTATGAATATTAGTAACCGTGTTGAAAGTATTTATAAAACACTATTTTAAGCGTTTATGGTATTTGGTTAGATCCTATAATTGCTAATCAATGCACGTTGTTAGCCTATGCCTTTCGAGGGGGTTTGCACACATATGTGTTAGCCTTTAGCTTAATCCGAATTCATAGCTAATTCATGAAATTGGTTCACTAGTTCATTAATTACTCACAAAACGGAAACACCAGGGGTAATACCATTCTCTTGCACTTTCCAACGAAAGTTAGATAGCTTGTTATTTCTTGTCACTATTTCTCATTACTTTAGTTAATCTAGTTTAATACTTTTGTTCTTATTTCCAAAAATCCAAACAAACATGTGTAGTTACTACAATAGCATGCATACTCGTAACTTTAGGGATTCGCTTGCACTCAATTAATTAATCCTTGGAACGAACAAACTACTTGGTCGTACTTACGTACTACAATCGGACTCATACGCTTGTGGAGCTCGTATTGTAAAGTGCTTTAAAAAATGTTGAAAAACGAGACAAGTCAATGAGGCAGTTGAATCCGTCGGAACAGCTGTGCAGAGAAGCACATCTTCAAAACAGTTTGCATGAACATATGCAAGCACTTGATTGCGCCAAAAATGATAGTTGTCATTATCAAGGCGGATTGAGAGTGTGATGAATCAGGGAAGTGTAGTAGGAGTAGATTGAGCAGTCATGGATGAAGATCAGACGAAGAACAGAGAAAACTGAAGAGTGCGAGCGGAATGTTGGATCGAGGAGTCGAAAAAGATGAAGATGAAGGTAGTTATGAGAAGAACAAAACGGTTACAAAGTTTGAAGATATGAACGGAGTTTGAAGATGTGAAGGAGGATAGAAGAAGGGTAAAACTTGCAAAATACAAAGCAAAATCAAGAGAAAAGATTGGATCTCATGATACCATATTTAAATTGTATATTTTCAACTCGAGAGTATAATGTGTGTATTGTACATTATATATAGATGACTCAATATTCTAGAGTCTTATATCTAACAACTATTAGTTAAATATGTAACTACCATCTTATCCTATATGTATTTTGTATGTATGTATTGAGTGTGTTTGCTTGCATGGGTTGCATGCTTTACGGCTGTGTATGTCAATGATCTGGGTATACTTCAACAACATCAAACTTGCACTAATCTACTTTATCAAATGGAAGCTCATTGTATTTCATCTTAATTTAATGGTTGTGAATTAAGTATAAATAAT
This sequence comes from Galeopsis tetrahit, assembly GCA_963675135.1. Classification (NCBI taxonomy): domain Eukaryota; kingdom Viridiplantae; phylum Streptophyta; class Magnoliopsida; order Lamiales; family Lamiaceae; genus Galeopsis; species Galeopsis tetrahit. The sequence continues at coordinate 46,908,077 of OY776121.1, forward strand.
ATTTTTGTAGATAAATGTACAACAAATTATATTTTTCTATTATATGGCAAATATTATTTTTACCTATATAGTCTGATTTTTTTTTTTTTTAAATACACCTCTCAACCAAACCATTTAACTTTGATTTTATTCCAGTTCCCTCTTCCAAACCTACAAACAAAGTTATTAATCCCTACAAACTTCAAGGTTGAATTGATAGGTTTAAATTGGTTAATAATTAGTAAAATCGAAATACGAACCGTTTTTTATTATGCAAAAAATAAATAAAATGGAACCATATAGGTAAAAACAGTTTGGTTGGTTAGCCTAAATAATAAATATTGTGGCCGGTTTTCAATTTTAATCAAACGAAAATATTTTTCCTTTTTTTCCGATCATTCCCAGTAATTGGAAGAGCACATGCAATAACATAGACAAATTAGGAGTAAACTTCAAAAGAATTTAGAGGATTTATGGCTAAAATACAAAGTATCTGAGAATTTTGTTTAGAAGCTGGATAAAATCGAAAAATGTCATGACAAAGCTACTACAGTACTATTTATTATTGAAAAACATAGTACAAGAAATTGGATGGATCACTGGAATATCCACGAGTGGTCATTGCGAAACCGCTCTTGGTCTTTGGGGGTGAAATCGTTGTTTATGTTGAACACTTTACGAATTTCTTCTGGACTCTTGTTCTTTATCATGTCTGCAACTGCTTTGCACAGTAGCTCAACCAGGCCCACAGTGCCCAATTTATTTGCACCCTATAATTAATTTGTAAAAAACACACTACTTATAAACGAATTAAAATGCAATTAATTAATTCATATGCATACATACCCAGAGGATATCAGAGAGCAGGGCCTGATTCTGATGCTTCTTGACAAATTCATCATAGAACAAGTTCAAGTCTTGGTCGTCCTTGGCGTGGCTGTTGCAGTATTGAATCAACTTGGCGAGGACATGGCCTCTGATTTCATCATGCATAGGGATATTGCTGGTTTCATCATCACTAATCATGTGCTTAATATTTTGCATTTGGAATGCAACCGCCTTACTCACCTCAAATTCCCTACCATCATTGCACTTGAGAACAATGTTAATGCCATCACTCTTGTCCTTCATCGACATGTCTGCAACTGTTTGGCACAATAGGTCAACCAGGCCCCCCACGCCCAATATATGTGCACCCTAAATCAAATCAAATTAAATTAATTCATGTAAAAAGAAGTATACACATGGAAAAGGAACATATATACCAAAAGGAGATCAGAGAGCAGGGCCTGATGCTGATGCTGCTTGAAAAAATCAACATCAAACGACTTCAAGTTATCGTCTTCGTTGTCGTTGAGGGATGCCTTGGTGTGGCGGTTGCAGTATTCAAGCAATTTGGCAAGGAAAGGGCCTCTGACTTCATCAGGCATAGGGATGATGACTTCATCATCATCTTTAATCATCAAGTGCTTAATATTTTGCATTTGGAATGCCACTTCCTTACTCACCTCATATTCACTACCATCATTGCACTTCAAAACAATCTTCTTGTCCTTTAACATGCCTGCAACTGCTTGGCACAATAGCTCAACCAGGGCCCCCAAGCCCAAAATATGTGCACCCTACATAAAATTAAATAATAAATTCATGTAAAAAGACACATATAAGGAAATTCATGAAAAGATAGGAACATACATACCAAAAGGAGATCAAAGATCACGCCCTGAGGGACCTTGAAATATTCATCATCAAACGACTTCAATTTATCCTCGTCTTCGTCGTCGTCCTTGGCGTGGCGGTCGCAGTATTGGATCAACTTGGCGAGGACAGGGCCTCTGACTTGTTCAGACACACGGATGATGCAATCAACATCTCTAGTGATCAAGTGCTTAATATTTTGCATTTGGGATGCAACCTCCTTACTCACCTCAAACTCACTACCATCCTTGCACATCAAAACAATCTTAGGCATCGGCAATGAACCCATCAATCCCCCCAGATATCTAAACAAGAGACACAGAGAAAATAGAAATTAAGGCTTCAAACTGCCAATTTATAGAGGGAGAGGGAGGGGGAGGTTTAGCAGTTATAAGTAGTTATATTGGTTACCTTTAATCATTTAATAGCTAATTTGGGAGGGTTTTAAAAATAAAGAGGCAGTTAATTAGTTTGTTTCAATAACATATCATAACAGAAAATATATATATGGGAATTAATATTTTCAAAAAATCGGTGAAAATAAAATAACCATTATTTGTAGAGGAAGACGGGGGGGGGGGGGGGGAGGTTTAGCAGTTATGAGTATATAGTTATTATATTGGTTAGCTGGAATATTTAATCATTTAAAGAGACAGTTAATTAGTTTGTTTCAATAACAGTTCATAACAGAAAATATATACTATAGGGGAATTAATATTTTCAAAAAGTCGGTCAAAATAACCATTATTTAGTTTTTAGAATCTCCAGAACAATTAGTTTTTGGTCATGTGCTCAGCATGTGACCCGATTGATTCATGCAAAGTTGCTAATAAAAAATGAAGTTGTTCTAAGGATTCTATCTATATACTTTGGAATTAAATGCGGCACATATAAAAAATAATTGAGACTTATAAATTCATATGTTTATCTTTTTTGGGACTATTTTGAAAAAGGTGGAAAGATACGGGACGAAAAAAGATTTCATCCCCAATTCGAACGTCCATGCGTGTCCTTCTATGTAGTTTTCATTTTTTGAATGTCCCAAATTATAGTTACGTTTATCTTTTACTTAAGTAATAAATGCTAATATATATATAAGGTCAACTCAAATGATATACAAGAAAGTCATATATAATATATTCCTCAAAGGTTACTCAACGGATCAACATTAAGAGACTAATGATCAGGACATAAGAGCATCAAAGAGCAACTAGCTAGCTAGCCCGAGTACATCTAGCCTGACTATAAAGCTCATAAAGACGGAAGACCTCAAAGCATTTAAGAAAGACATAAAGAATGCTCTCTTATATGTAGTTGAGAATGTTTAGAAATTATGTTCCAACTATCCATGGAGACACATGTACAAGATCATTGAGATCAGTGCAAAAGCTGACTAAGAACACAACACATTCTGACAAGCCGCCACGTCAATCAACACTTTATATTGTTCATTGATGAAAATAAAGTCAATTTTATAAAGTGGAAGGTTGCAAAATAAAAAGTTTGTATTATGTCTCTCTAACGGACAAATGTTCAAACTTCTCTATAAATACAGAACTAATCAAGCTCTCACAAGTACGGAAAACTTAAGCAATCAAGCTCTAGCTATCAAGAATTCAAAAACTTACATTCAAGCATGCATTCAGAAACACAACTATCATTGTTTCCCTTGTGTTTCATAGAGCTTAAAAATCTTTTGTACACAAAAGCCATATCCTAGTTCAGAGAAATATTATATCTTTTCAATTGTACTTTATTGTAAATAATATCACATCCAATTGGAACCAACTCCAAACTCAATCGTGTTGAAAATGTTGCAAGTGAGGAGAGTTGTAGAAGAGAGCAATTAAGCTATGAACAGTTACTTCAGCCTAAAGCTCAAGAAGAAGATTGATTACTGAGACTCAAAAATTTCTAGGGATTAAACACTTAGAAGAGGTGCTCTTGAACAGAGCACCATGACACTATATAAAACAAGTAATTCAAAGAGATGATGAATTATTTTGTTCAATCAGAAAAGTGGATGCATTAGCTTGAGTCTTTGAACCACTATAATGTGTGTGTTATTTTCTTTACTTTCAGTACTTTATCATTCATACACTTATGAATAAATTAAAATAAAAATATTGTAAGAATTTTTTAGGTATGAGATTTAGGAACAAAATATAAAATTTATATTTAAACTATATATATTATTAATTCGGCCTTTACGGTTTTTTTTATTAATTATAGAAAACTGAAAACCAAATTGGAAAAAAAAAACTAATTTTCAGCACACCCCTAGCTAATAAAAAGTGTATTCATCGTTAAATTTCTATTTAATTATATTATATTAATTAGGCTCTATTCGATTTCTTGAGTATTTTCATTAGAGAAAACTTGAAAATATTTTATCTACTTAATTAAGATGCAATCAATTAATTAAATTGAAACAACATGCAAACTGGGAAGAGAGAAGTGAAGTAACGATAAAATCGAAAAAATGTCGACATTACAAGAAAACTCATATAACTAGTACTCCCACCGTCTAATTTCATTATTTCCACTTTTCTTTTTTGGTTGTCTAATTTTATTATGCACATACCCTTTTTGAAAACAATATTATTCATACTATTTTATCTCCACCCTCCTACCCTCACTTATTTACCTAATTTGTCATTCACTTTATTTATAAACAATCATTTATTTACAAATGGACCTCACAATACCCCATCATACCCTCAATTTATCTACTTTATAAATAAACTAATCAATATTCATTAAAATTCGTGTCGGAGAAGTGGACATAATAAAATTGGACGGAGGGAGTACTATTTATTATTGAAAAACATACAAGAAGAAAAGTTTCACATGAATCTACGCTTCGTCTGTTTGGCGGGTGATATCGTTCTAATTATATTGAAAGTTTTAAGGATTTCTTCATGTCTACAATTGCTCCGCACAATAGCTGAATCACACTACAAAAAACACGCGTTTTACCGACGAAAATACCGACGGAATTTTGGTCGGGAACCGTGGTTACCGACCGAAAAATTCAGTTGGTGCCAACTTCGTTGGTAAGGATTACCGACGAATTTTTTTATTCCGTTGGTACTACCGACGGATTCCCGACGGAAAAAAAGGGTCTGCGCTTCCGACGGAATACTGTCCGTCGGTAATATCCATGACCCGTTTTCTAACCGGGTCAATATTCCGTCGGTAACGGAATGTAATTTCCAATTTTATTTTTTGCGAAAATTAATTTCCGTCGGGAACTACCGACGGAATATATTATTTTTTATTTCGAAATTAATTTTCGTCAATAGCCGTCGGAACTACCGACGGAATTATCCGTCGACAATGTAAACGGAAAAAAAAAAAAAAAAGAACCTGACCACCCGACCCGTGAGATATTAACATTGGCCAATATTTATGGGCAAAGTTTTCTCTAGTACAATTGGGAGTCTTTAAGTGTGTGCTGATACATGTGATTAATAAAGTGTGAGGAGATACAAAATGCTATTGTAAAAAGACTCTTATGCCCTACAAATAATACAAATGGGGTTGGTTTCTCTCATTGACACAAAATCTTTGGTTGTCAAATCAACCGATTTTGTGTTCAAATTAGATTTATTCAATTTTTTTATTTATGTTTTATTCTGTTTTTACTCCAATTTTTTATTTTAAAATTATTACATATTTTTTTAAAAATTTAGTCCACACATTTTAATTTATATTTTTCTCGCTCATTTTTTTTTTATGAAAGTTAAATACCCATCCCCTTTTTTTTTTCCTCCCCATGACTCGAACCCAGGACCTAAGGCCTAGGTAGTGGTGCTCTAACCACTTGAGCTATCCCACTTTATAAAGAAAATTTTCAAATGTAAAAAATCAGTCATATCAATCTGCAACTAGATCCCTCTCGCTCCACCCTTTCAATTCCAATTCATTTTCCACATTATCAATTCCCACTATTACCAAGTTTTTTTAATTTAGTTTTTAATTTATATTTTATTAAATTTTTTTTATTCAAAATTGGTTTTAAATTTTGTTTCTCCCTCACTAGACGAATTATTTTTATTCAATTTTTTATTTATATTTTATTCAGTTTTTACTTAAAAATTTTATTCAATTTTTTTTAATTCTGATTTTTATTGATTTTTTTTTTTTTTGAAATTTTAAGTAAAAAATATTTAGTTCAATTTTCTTTATTCAATTTTTTTATATAAAAATATTTATTTGATTTAGAAAATAATATGTATAACTCATAAATAATCACTATGTCAAATTATATTAAACATCGATATATACATTGAATATAATTAAATATTGAATATCAATATAAATATATATATATATATATATATATTTATTGAACATCAAAATATATATGTATATATATAAATTGAATATCGACATATATATTGAACACTGGTATATATTGAATATAATACAATATTGAATATAATACAGTATTGAATATCACACAATATTGGATATCAACATCTATATTGAATATCACACAAACTATTTATTGAAAGCAACATAGCAAAACCCCCAAGTTGGATTCAAATTGCAAAAGCAAGTAGCAAATAAGCAATTACATTATATCTGATGCACTTTCATTTGATGTTCAAGAAATGCTATAATTATAATGCATGTTCTGCAGAAAACAATTGCATATACTCCGTACTTCATTTCACCCGTACCTTCAATATCAAATGGTGCACGTCTTATTTCAAGCCGTGATTTGTATCTTAACCACATTCAATCAGATAGAGTTCCAACACCAAATACCAGCAAACTCTTACCTCTAATTTTCATCAGCTGAGTAATATATCCTCAATAATTAACCCATTAGACTGTAAATCAACACCAAATGCAGCACGTTATAGTTTGTTCTATTTGCAGGAACAATCATCTTCTTTCAACTTGAATTCCCTCTTTCAACTAGGAATGAGAAAATGTTGCAAAATCATTTTAACCAATGTTATTTAAGCAAATTTCAAGAAAAATGTCTAGTAAACCTATACTAGAAAACATTTGAGAAGAACATACCTAAAGTTAACACCCTTTGTAAAACAAGAAGATAAGAAACATAGCGACCCAAAACCGAACCGAATAAAAGATTGAGAATATAGAAAGGCTTGGTTATGTAAGATCTTTAATCAATTGTTTCCAGCCCGAATACCTAGTCGAATCCACTTCCCAATTCCACCATAGTTGAAAACTTGAAAGAATATCAAGAACAATAAGTCAAAGAAAATCAAGAATTTCGAGACAGTCGAGGATAATTAGACCCAGATAAGAAGTGTCTCAATTTATTGAAATCCATAATAGCTGGCAGATAAATGTGATTTAGTTCCAAAATTAGATTTCTAATCTGAAAGGAACTTCAAAATTAAGTTCAAGGATCGACGCTCTGCCCCGTTACACACGGAGAAACAAGCAATCAAATTGCAAAAATGGGAAGTTAGCATAGTCTTTGGTTAAGCATCTCAAAGGTAGATCGAATAGATAAAACACAATGTTTGCTGGGAGCTGACTGTTCAATGTGACAGTTTACAATTAAATTGTATTTAATCTAAATATATTGCATTGTATGAAGAAAATAAGAAGACAAAGAACAAGTAGGTTCAAATTTTATTTATTTCAGCTCTAAATGAAATTAAGGGTCTAAACCACTATTTATAGACACAATCAAATTTTGTTTATTTCATCTTTACTACGAAAAATTGAAATTTCAAGGAGAAGGAAATGAGATCAGAGATCTATTACCTCAAAGGACAAGAAATACGAAGCAATATGTCGAAAAATTCCACAGCACCTAAGAAATACTCAAAACCCAGAAATGCACACAGTTTCTTTTTTCAAACAGATGAAGAAAAAGAAAAAAAGCCGCTCACAGCTAAATAACGCAAATATATATACAAAGATTCTTGCAGACAAGAAAAAAAGAGAGAGAGATGGGATTAATCTAGTGCAAAAACCAAATTTTGTTTATTTCAGCTCAAATTTTGTTTATTTCAGCTCAAAATGAAATTAAGGGTCTAAGCCCCTATTTATAGACACAATCAAGCAGTTAATCCTCCAAAGACATGTTTTACAATTATGTTGAACAGTTCATATATATATACACATCCACCCAGTTTATATCACAGTTCATATACACATCCACCCAGGAACACAATTTTATCTAGAATAAACAAAAAGAAGAGTAACTAAAACAAAAGCCCCAAATCAGAAGTTGAATTTTAACGATATTTCCAAAAGTAAAAAAGTAGAGGGATTTTTAGAGAGAGAGACGCCAAAATAAAAACTTACTGAGTCAACTCAGTGTGTCAACACCACCCACAAAACCCTAGATCTACGCCGCCACCACGCGATCGGAGAAGACGAGCCCCTTGACGGAGCATTCAGGTTCTGCAACGACGTGGAGGAGGGTTTCGAACAAACGTTACGAAGCCACATCGCTATGGTCGCCGCTGTTAGAAGACGAAGCCGGGAGCGGGCCGAGGAAGATGGAGATCGTGAACCCACCACCCGTGTCACCGTCATCGTTGGAGGGCTGCCGGAAATGAAGAGGCGTGTTGAACGACCACTCCAATTTCTGGGAGGGGAGAAGAGAGAGAAGAGAGAGAAGAGAGAGGAAATTAATGAGTGAGGGAAGAGAGAGATGACAGATGAAATATTATAATGCTTGCAAAAAGAAAAATCAAGGGTAGAAGAGACCTTTTACCTTGAATTTTGTATTGACAAGTGGAACAATTTTTCACAATTTTTTGCGTGTATCTTCTAATACTAAGGGGGCAAATTTTGAACCATGGAGTTAATAATCTCAATATTTATTTGGCCCTGCTCGGACTCGAACCCGGGTGTGTGGGCGCCTACCACTCGGACAAGTCTATTTCTTGTTCATAGTTGCAATATTAATTGTAGTCAAATTCTCCCGTACACTCGTATGCATCGTACATACCTAATTTAAATTTCAATTTCAATCTTATAATTGAGTACACCCCCACAAATTATATAAACAATACGCCACAATTATTTACACCCCCACTTTTGTTGACGTCACCCCCACAAATTATATAAACAATTTACCACAGTTATTTACACCCCCACTTTTGTTGACTTCACCCCCACAAATTATATAAACAACTGACCACAGTTATTTACACCCCACTTTTGTTGACTTCACCGCCTAAATTATTATTTTTTTAAAAATTATACCTAAAATTACTATAGTACCCTTCTATTAATTTAAACAAATATAATACAATCAATCCTAATTTATATACTATATGAACAATTGACCACGGTTAATTACACCTCCACTTTTGTTGACTTCACCCCCCAATAATTATTATTTTTAAAAATTACATCTAAAATTACTATAATGCCCTTTTATTAATTTACACAAAATATAATACTATCAATCATAATTTATATGTAAACAATTGACCACGGTTATTTACACCACGCTTTTTTTGACTTCACCCCCAAATTATTTTTTAAAAACAATTACACCTAAAATTAATATAGTGCACTTCTATCAATTTAAACAAAATATAATTCAATCAATCATAATTTATATAGGTAAATTCTTATATACACTCACGTGTATATACACTTTTCAATTTCATTAAAAGTTTAAGTCTAATTTACTTTTTTCGGTGCAAACAATTAATGGGTCTTGTTGGGAATAAAATGATACATGTTTTGATTAAATACCAAAACCCCCTGAGACATGCCTAAGTCAAGATGATTGTGTTCAAAATGTGTTAGAACACATAGCATAAGGCTAGATGAGAAGCTGATATGTTAGGCAGCTCTTAGATGATTAGATGCACATTGTTAGGGGGAACCTATGCTTAGAAAATGATCAAGATCAAGTCCCCTCAAGGCTCAAAATCTGGAACAAACACTAAGGACAAGCATACTCCATAGAAAACCAAATGCTCTGATCAGGAGAGTTGTCCAGAAGAGTTACTTCTATGCAAGAACAAGATTGCAAAGCTCAAAAGGACAAGATTAGTCAAAAGCTCTGATCAGGAGAGTTGTCCAGAGAAGTTAACTCTGTAAAAACAACAACTCTGAAGCTAAAAGGCCAAACATACTGATCAGGAGAGTTGTCCCAGAAGAGTTGTCTCAGCAAGTTTGAACCAGAACAAAGATTCTAATGTTTGAAGGTCAACCATGCTGAAGAGTTAGAGACAACCATACCCTAAAGAATCTCAATACAACATGCTAGGATCACCTTGAAGTGAAGGAAAGGGAAAGAGCCAAGTCATCTGAAAAAGAGCAAGCCAACTTTGCTGATAAGCAAATCTGCTGATAGTAATAAGGAGAGTTGTCCATTTGATAAGGAATGTTGTCCTATCATTGGATCAATCTTCAGAAGCCATGTCCAAGTCCTAACAAGAAGTCAAACATTGGGAAAAGTGCTGCAGAATGAAGACAAAGTCTTACAAGCCGTTTATTACCCAATTAAGGACATGTCACTATCAAGAATCTGTCTTCCAGCTTGAAGAACTCAAGGAAGACATTTATAGCAATTTGGGGCTGCCTCTCCAACGGGCAAATCCTCATTTTGTCTATAAATACAAGAAGTGTGAAGACCATTGAGGCACCTCAACCTTGACAAGAATATTCAACTATCCTACAAGTCAAAGTGCTTTCAAAGCTGTCAAAGACTATCTTAGTCTTCAAACACTTCTTCTAAGCTGAACCTATTTGTATATCCATACAAAGCTTAGAGAGATATCCTATCCTTATACACTGATCTTCATTGTAAAGGATATCTCATTAGTTGGAACCTTACTTCAACCCTTACCTCTTTCAAGTGAGAAAGTGAGAAGGTTGTAGTAGTAGAAGTGGTAGGAGCTGACTGTTGAGAGAAGAACAGTTCAGTTCTGAGTTGAGAAGAGGGTACTAGGACTCTAGACATCTTAGGGATCAATTCACCAAGGAGTGGTGTTCTTGATCAAGTGCACCTTGGCACTATAAAACAAGTTAATTCCAAGAGTGAAGGAATTATCCTGTTAAATCAGGGAAAGTGGATGTAGGGGCTTGAGTCTCTGAACCACTATAACCTCTTGTGTTGATTTGCTTTATAAGTACTTACATTCATTCAACACTGCACACAAAACTGATCTTTCAAAGATACATACTCAAAGATTGTGCAAAAACTGTTTTGGACAAGTTCCCTGAAAACTGGACTGTATTGAATTGACCAAGTGATTTCAGAAACTAAAGGAGTCTAAACATAAAGGGTCAACCACTATTCCGCACATATAACTCCCCTAGATAGTTGTTCAACTAAGTACTCAATAGTACTTAGTAGTTTGATTATCTTAGTTGAGTTATTCATCTTCAGCAGAGTTGTCCAAGACAACCTTGTTGAGCTCTGGTTTGATCAAAAGTTGAAAAGAATTGCATACAAGTGTATTCCCCCCCCCCAATACACTTGTTATATACTCCTTTCAGGACCAACAGGGTCGCACAAATCTAATGAAAGGTCATGATTACATGCACACACAAGATTGAGGTGGACACCCACCAATTTTTTTTTACAAATCAATGATTTTGAGATTGAGAGGCCTAGAAGAAAGTTAAAAAAAATATTTACATATCTGGATTTTAAGGTCGAGAGATTTAGAAGAAAATTGATAATGGAGGGGCGGTACAAACGAGAAAGAGGTGACAAATCTATTTTTATAACTTACAATCGAAAGTGGGACAAACGGCTTGGGACGCGACGGAAGGAGGAGGAAGCCGCGAGGGCTTAGGACGTAGCCACGGACGACGGCGACTTGGGATGCAACATAATTAGACGGACAGTGAGGCTTGGACGAACGGCGAAGCAAACGCACGTGAAATCGACGAAACAAATGCGGCGATGATGAACGAGCCTATGACGGTGAGACTTTGTGTGGCAACGAAGAAAGTTTGTGGCAACGAAGCTTTGAGCGACGATCGACGAGGCTAGGAGAGGTGTGGATGTCCCAAGAAGCGTATTTTGTTTTTCACGCTATATGGTTTGAGAGAATAAGGGGAGAATTATGGTTATGTAAAAGAAGGGTATCTTCGGTCTTTCATGGGGTATGTCTTAATCGTATGAGGTGTGTGCTAAAATCTCGTGTGTGCGTATAACCGACTATTGATTACTAATTATTGTTCATGGTATTACTGCTTACTGTTAATTGTATTATTGATTATTGTTTATGGTATTACTAATAATTGTTTTTTGTATTACTGAATATAATTAGATTGTGTGGAATTATTTGTTATTGTATATATTGTTCATGGTATTACTGATTATTGTTCATTGTATAACGGATAATTGTTTTTGGTATTACTGAATATAATTAGATGTGTGAAATTATTTGTTATTGAATAAAATGTTACTGATTAATGTTCATGGTATTATTGATTATTGTTTGTCGTATTACTAATAATTATTTTTGGTATTACTAAATATAATTAGATATGTGGAATTATTTGTTATTATATAAGATATTATTAATTACTGTTAATAGTATTACTGATTAATATTTATGGTATTACTAGATAGACGAGATAAGAGAAGGGATAACTCTCCTGAGAAAAAGTCTACTAACGATCCACTTTGCTATAACTGTGAGAAACCAGGTCACTACATCTACGAATGTCCGGACCTGAGCACTGATGACCGTGAAGAACGTAAAGCAAGGCATGAACGAAGATATAACCGAGGTAAGAAGGCAATGATAGCTAATGATGACTCTGAGACGGATTCAGACGAGTTGCCTTCGTCTTCATCTAGTTACCCATCTGATCAAGATGAAGAAGAAGCTTTCATAGTGAATGATGGCCTATGATGTATGGCTAAAATCAAGCAAGAGGTATCATTTGCAACTTCTTTTCAATCATGTGATGAATCGAATTCTGATGAAAGTGATACTGCCGATAGTGGAGTAGGGAGTAGTCTTCGTCACTCTACTAGTGTGACTGAAGAAGACCTCCTACTTGCTAACAAGGCATTCATTGAAGTCAGCGATGAGAACATCGCTTTAAAACAAGAAATCATTGATCTTAAGGAAGCTCAGTCTAAAGTAGATCCTAATATAATAGTCCTAAACGAACGCTTGACAAAAGAGTTGAGACAACTCAAAGACAAGTGTGCGTTGACAGACAAGTTGTATCAAGACCTACTTAAGACACATGCCACTGAGACGAATGAATTCAATGTTTTAAAGAGCAAGTGCAAAAAGCTTGAAGAACGCAATAAGTTCCTGGAGACTGAGGTCGTAAATCTGGACCTTAAACTTACTGACTTGGTTAAATCCTCAGTGATTAATCAAAAACTGTCAGACAAGTATAGGGCTCCAGATGACAAGACAGGGTTGGGTGCATATACACCTGACTCGCCTACTCAGGTCATTGAGAAACCTATTGATGTTGGCTCAAGTTCTTTGACACCCGATAAAGGCAAAAGACCAATGGAGTACGATACTAGAACGACATCCAAAGGCACTGTACCTAAACAGACTAGAGTTAACACTCCAATTGCTAAAGGAGGTAAAAGGAATGTTAACAACAGACCTGTTCCGTTTAGAACAAGTCGAAAAAGAACCACTAGTCGTGGACGATCAAACCAGGTCAGATACGAGGATCGGTATCCTGAAGAGACGAGTTCTAGACAAGTACAGACTAGACGGAAAGAGCCTAGACCTCCTTTTATAAGGCAGTCTCAGCTCTACTCGTCTAGGCCTAGGAATGTGGCTCCCAAATATCGTATTCAACCTGTCTTATATCCTCTACCTTTATCTTATGACATTCAAGGAAAGGAAAGACCTAAACATGTCTATAAACCGTATGTCCCAAATGCTTACAAGCCCTACTCTGACTATCAAAGACCCATGCCTACTCAAGTAGAGGTTAAGTCAAAAGGGTACCTCAGACGAGTAGACCCAAGGTCTGAAGATAGGCCAGACAAGAACAACAGGGTCTTATTCTGTAACAAGCATGGTAGAAAACTTAAGAGGTCCAACTTATTCAAAACTCCTATGTATATTTGGATTCCTCTAAACTCTACTAACCCCCCAAGACCCCAATAGACAAGGTGGGTACCTAAGTTATTAAATATCATCATTGCAGGGTCGACTCGACTTGTACAAGAAGGGTGGCTCAGTAGGAGAAACTTGGTACATGCACAGTGGTTGTTCGCACCACATGACTGGTACTAAGGCTCTTCTATCGAGTTACTGCGAGCAAGAAGGACCCAGGGTTATATTCGGTGATAGTTCTATGTCCATTACAAAAGGCTTTGGTTATATCCGAAATGAAGGTTTGAAATACAATCTATTATCTGTTTCTCAATTCTGTGATCGAGGTTACAAAGTGCAGTTTAAAAGCCGAAAGTGCGAGATCATAGACAAGAGGACTCATACCGTACTACTCGTCGGCATAAGACAAGGCAACGTGTATATTGTGAATTGGAATAGTTGTCCGCGGGACACTTGCCTTCTTAGCAAAAATCCTAAAGAGATCAGTTGGCTTTGGCATAGACGCCTTTGTCACATGAACTTTAGGGTGATTAATAAGATTGCAAGAGACTACCTTCTTGAAGGTATACCCAACGAAATCTATTACAAGTCACATGTATGCGATGCTTGTCAGAAAGGTAAACAGGTAAAAGGTTCCTTTAAATCTATTCTAACTCTCTCAACAAGTAGAGTTCTTGAACTTCTACATATGGACCTACATGGCCCAATCACTCCTCCAACCTTGAACGGTAGAAGGTACACGCTTGTTGTGGTAGACGACTATTCTAAGTTCACTTGGGTAGTCTTCTTACACAAGAAGAGTGATACACAAACACTCCTACCTGATCTGTTGAAGAGGATTCAAGTTGAGAAGCATCAGTCCATTGTCAAAATTCGTAGTGACAAGGGTACTGAATTCATTAACTGTTATATCAAAGATTTTTGTTCTAAACGTGGTATCCAACACCTTACTAGTGCAGCAAGGACACCTCAACAAAACGGAGTAGCAGAACGAAGGAACAGAACTCTTAAGGAGGCTTGTAGAACCATGCTGACTGAGTATTCATAGTTAAATTTTTATTTAATTATATTATATTAATTAGGCTCTATTCGATTTCTTGAGTATTTTCATTAGAGAAAACTTGAAAATATTTTATTTACTTAATTAAGATGCAATCAATTAATTAAATTGAAACAACATGCAAACTGGGAAGAGAGAAGTGAAGTAACGATAAAATCGAAAAAATGTCGACATTACAAGAAAACTCATATAGCTAGTATTCCCTACGTCTTATTTCATTATTCTCACTTTTTTTTTTTCCAATTTTATTATGCTTATACCCTTTTGAAAATAATACTATTCATACTAATTTATCTCCACCCTCCTACTCTCACTTATTTACCTAATTTGTCATTCACTTTGGGCTAGTTTGGTTTGTTAGATAGGATAAATATATTAGGATTAAATTGAGTGGGATTGCACTGTTCACAAATTAAAATATTAAAATAATTTGTATGTTTGGATTGATGGAAAAATAAACTCACCCTCCCACCTAAGATTAATAATCATGCAAATGTGGGAAAAAATGGGAAAATTGACTCGGGCCCAAATAAATTATCGGGCTTTAATTTAGAAAACCAAACAATGGAAAAAGTGGGATAAAAAAGTATTTCCCACATTTTCCATCAAACCAAACATACCCTTTATTTATAAACAATCATTTATTTACAAATGGACCCTACAATACCCTATCATACCCTCAACTTATCTACTTTATAAATAAACTAATCAATATTCATTAAAATCCGTGCCGAAGAAGTGGACATAATAAAATTAGACGGATGGAGTACTATTTATTATTGAAAAACATACAAGAAGAAAAGTTTCACATGAATCTGTGCTTCGACTATTTGGCGGGTTATCGTTCTAATTATGTTGAAAGTTTTAAGGATTTCTTCATGTCTACAATTGCTCCGCACAATAGTTGAATCACACTACAAAAAACACGTGTTTTGCCGACGGAAATACCGACGGAATTTTGGTCGAGAACCGTGGTTACCGACGAAAATACCGACCGAAAAATTCGATTGGTGCCAACCTCGTCGGTAAGGATTATCGACGGAAATTTTTATTCCGTTGGTACTACCGACGGAATCCCAAGGGAAAAAAAGGGTCGGCGCTTCTGACGGAATACTGTTCGTCGGTAATATCCATGACCCGTTTTCTAACTGGGTCAATATTTCGTCGGTAACGAAATGTAATTTCCAATTTTTTTTTGCCAAAATTAATTTCCGTCGGTATCCGTCGGGAACTACCGACGGAATATAATTTTATTATTTTTTATTTCGAAATTAATTTTCTTCGATATCCGTCGGTACTACCGACGGAATTATCAGTCGACAATGTAAACAGAAAAAAAAAAAGAACCTGACCCGGGCTGGACCCGACCCGTGAGATATTAACATTGGCCAATATTTATTTGGCCTTGCTGGGACTCGGACACGTCTGTTTCTTGTTCATAGTTGTAATATTAATTGTAGTCAAATTCTCCCGTACACTCGTATACACCGTACATACCTAATTTAAATTTCAATCTTATAATTCACTACACCCCCACAAATTATATAAACAATTCACCACAGTTATTTACACCCCCACTTTTGTTGACGTCACCCCCACAAATTATATAAACAATTGACCACAGTTATTTACATTTCAAATTTAATTTAATTTAGAGTATATTTCAAATTTAATTTAATTTAGAGTGTATCTCAAATTTAATTTAGAGTTTTTGTAAATTATTAAAATTTAAATTGAAATTAAATTTGAACATTACCCAAGTTAGTAACAAACATAAACCTACAAAATCTTAAATTAAAATTAAATTTGAATATTACATAATTTACTAAAAATGTACCAAACATAAACTTTAAACCTAAATTGAGTTTGAATATTACATAAGTTACTAAAACTTAAATTGAAAATTGAATATTTCATAAATTAATAAAACATAAATTGGATTTGAGTTTGAATATTACATAAAGCGAATATTTGAATATAAGGTATCAAACATAAAATTTAAATCTAAAATTAAAAAAATGACTCTCTTTGTTCAGATATTTACCTTCTGTGTTTAAATATTTGTCTTAAGTTTAAGGTTTATGTTTAGTACCCTGTATACTATTTGTTAAATTCAAATTCAATTATGTAATATTCAAACTCAATTAAGATTTAAGTTTTATATTTGTTACCTTGTATAGCATATAAGCTTAGTAACTTATGTAATATTATTCAAATTCAATTTAAGTTTTAGTAACTTATATAATATTCAAATTCAATTTAGGTTTAAGGTTTATGTTTAATACCTTATATACAATTTAAGTTTATCAGCTGATTTGTGGTGAGATTGCATGAATTTATAGTGTGAATATGCTTGAATTGTCGTATTAAGAGTGCAAAAGTTATGTAAAAATAGTTTGTTTATCGAATTATTGATACATGATTGTTTTGCATTGTTTTTAGGGAAAAACGATGAGTTTTGAAGCAAATCACATGAAGGAATCAATCTGAAGAAAATGTCAGATGAAAGAAGATGAAGAGAGAGTGCATATGCAAGAAGAATCGAGCTAATCGGAGCCACAGATTGGAATTGGTGCACAAAAGAACATGGAAGAGACAATTCGGCCGAGCTACACAATTCGGCCGAGTGAGAATTGAATCCAGAATCTGGAAGGTTAGACAACTCGGCCGAGTGAAATATTGAAGGTGGATTCTGGAAGTCCAGCAGCTCGGTCGAGCTACGCTATCCGGCCGAGTGGGAAGGGTGCACAACTCGACCGAGCCCCACAACTCGGCCGAATGGAAGGTCGAAGGCAGAATCTAGAAGTCGGGGTGATCCGGCCGAGCTATACAATCCGGCCGAGTGCACTGAAAAGTCTCAAGAATTGGTTAAGGCATGACTCGGTCGAGCTCCGTAACTCGACCGAGTGGAATTTCATTCCAGAATCTGGAATGATTGGTAACTCGGCCGAGCTACTCTATCCGGCCGAGTTGCCTGAAAAAAGGGGAAAGGGATTCTACGGCCCGACTCGGCCGAGCTACAGCACTCGGCTGAGCTACTGAGTGAACAAAGCGTGGAATGCGCTTTTACTAGAGCCCGACTCGGCCGAGCTGTCCGATCCGGCCGAGTTACATCCTATTTTTGCCTAAAAACGTATTTCGACTTAAGGGCACGTGTTCAGCACTTTTGGAAGAGTATATAAGGTCCAAAGTTCGTTTTTGAAAGGGGGATTCCACACATTGAGAAGTCTCTACACATAGTTTCACATAGTGATAGGTTTTTGAGATAGTTTTCTTCTTGTTTTCCATATATTAGCTAGAATTTAGTTAATTGGGTGTTTTCAATCAAGGATTGTAAGTGGGATTTGCTTATTCCATCATATTGTAGCTACAATTTCATGATCAAGGTGATATTACTCTATTTTGCAATTCAATTTGGTATTTTCGCAAATTCTCATTTCTATTTCACCATGAATTTGATGTTATTTGTTGTTATAGCCATGGGATTCTCTCAAGAAACCATGGGCTGATCCTCAATTGTCTTGGATGTGGATGTTTTGATGAGAATTTAGTGTAAATTGTGGATTAATTGCATGATAAGCTTATAATTTTGGTATTTAGGTTTCTAGGGTTGTATTTTGGATGATTCATTTGGTTGATTAACCCTATTAGCAAGCATGTTCGATTATGTTTATTGCAAAGAGAGTTGGGTAGCATGATTGGTAGTGTGAGTGTAAGCTTTGATCAATTGAATAGAAGTTAATTAGTAATTAGCTCACCCGAGAGGGGTGTTAATGGCTAGACCGACAACCTTAGACACTAAACGAGTAGAGGTCGTCTAGAAGTTTGGTGAGAGGGTGTTTCATAAGCATTAGTAACCGTGTTGAAAGTGCTTATGAAATACTATCTTAGGGGCTTATGGTATTTGGTTAGATCCTATAATTGCTAATCAATGCACGATGTTTACCTATGCCTTTCGAGGGGGTTTGCACACTTATGTGATAGCCTTTAGCTTAACCAAAATTTGTAGTAAAATCATGTAATTGGTTCACTAGTTCACTTAATTGCTCACAAAACGGAAACACCCGAGGCAATACACTTCTCTTGCACTTTCCAACGAAAGTTAGATAGATTGTTATTTCTTGTCATTAGTTCTAATTACGTTAGTTAATCTAGTTTAATACTTTTGTGCTTATTCCCGAAAAATCCAAACAACATCATTTAGTTACTACAATAGCATGATAACTTGCAACTTTAGGGACTCATTCTCACTTAATTAAGTTCTTGGAACGAAATTTTACTTGGTATACTTATCTTACTACTAACGAACCCATACACTTGTGGGGATCGTATAGTTGTAAAAGTGCAAAAATTCGATCCAAGTCATCAGCTCACGTAATATTTTAATTTAAGTTTTGATAACTCATGGACATTCACTTTATATATGAAAATTTAATGAATCAATTTCAAATTTTTATTTAAGTTTAGTACCTTGTGTTTTAAATTCAATTTATATATGTAAATTTAATGAATGAATTAATTTCAATTTTTCATTTAAGTTTAGTACCTTATGTTTTAAATTCAATTTATATATGTAAATTTAATGAATAAATCAATCAATTTTAAGTTTAAATTTAAGTTTAGTAATAAATGAATCAATCAATCAATTTCAATTTTTCATTTAAGTTTAGTACCTTATATTTTAAATTCAATGTATATATGTAAATTTAATGAATGAATCAATTTCAATTTAAATTTGAATTTAAGTTTAGTATCTTATGTAATATTTAAATTTAATTTAAAATTTAAGGTTTAGAGTTTAGTACCTTATATGTTTAGTATCTTATAGTAACTTACTAATATTCAAACTAAATTTAGATTTAAGTTTTATATTTAGTACCTTATATACAATTTAAGTTTAGCAACTTAGGTAATATTTCAATTCAATTTAGATTTAAGGTTTATGTTTGATATCTTATATACCATATAAGTTTAGTAACTTATGTAATATTATTTCAATTTAACTTTTAATAAATTATGTAATATCCAAAATCAATTTAAAATAGAGAGTGATTTTATGTGACAAGTTGAGAACGTGCAATGATTCAATCTCAATTTCTATTTCAATTTTAGTAACTTATGTAACATTCAAACTCAACTTTGAGTATATTTCTTCAATTGTTAGCTTTAACTCAATACACCTACATATGTTAGGAAAATAAAACAACTTAACATTTTTTTTTTTCAATTTTTCTCTACTTAAATTAATTATCAGGAGAAAAATTAAAAAAAATACTATCCTTATTCATAAAATTAACCATTTGTGCTCAAATATTTGCCTTCGGTTTAAGGTTTATGTTTAGTACCTTGTATACCACTTAAGTTTAGTAACTTATGTTATATTCAAATTCAATTATGTAATATTCAAACTCAATTAAGGTTTAAGGTGACAAAGTGGGATAGCTCAAGTGGTTAGAGCACCACTACCTAGGCCTTAGGTCCTGGGTTCGAGTCATGGGGAGAGGAAAAAAGGGATGGGTATTTAACTTTCCATCAAAAAAAAAAAAAAATTAAGGTTTAAGGTTTATATTAGGTAACTTGTATAACATATAAGTTTAGTAATTAACTTATGTAATATTAACCAAATTCAATTTAAGTTTTGGTAACTCATGGACATTCAGTTTATATATGAAAATTTAATGAATGAATGAATCAATTTCAATTTTACATTTAAGTTTAGTAACTTATATATGTAATATTTAAATTTTATTTAAGATTTAAGGTTTAGATTTTATTACCTTATACTCCCTCTGTCCCAGGGAAAGCTCCCCATGAGCTTCAGACACGAATGTTAAGAAATACTAATATAATAAGAAATACTAATATAATAAGTAAATTTATTGGGTAAATATTCTCTCACACAATTCATTATATTATTTTCTTTCTCCATCACATCATCTCTAATAGATTTACTTGTTATATTAGTATTTCTTAACATTCATGTTTAGAGCTCATGGGGAGCTTTCCCTGGGATGGAGGGAGTATGTATTTCAATTTAAGTTTAGTAATTTATTAATATTCAAACTCAATTTACATTTATGGTTTATGTTTGGTACCTTATAAAACATATAAGTTTAGTAACTTATTTAATATTATTCAAATTTAATTTCAATTTAACTTTTAGTAACTTAAAAATTGAAATTAAATTTAAATATTAGATAAGTTATTAAACTTGAATGATATATGTAGTACTAAATATAAACTTTAAATCTAAATTGAGTTTGAATATTACATAAGTTACACTAAATTAAAAATTGAATATTACCTAAATTACTAGAAAATTAATTGAAGTTGAGTTTTAATCTTTCTAATTTTCAAATTCAATTTAGAGTTTAGAGTTTAAATTTTAATTTCATTTTACAATTTTATGAGATTGTTAAGGAAGACATTGTGAAAGTGGTTATTACTGGAACTTTAGTTCTTCAATTCTTATATACTTTTAAGACATGATTATTGATGATACATTTCAAGTGATGTAATGGTGAAAGAGAAAATAATAGATGAGTATGACATAGTATGATAAAATAAAAATCCATTATCATTCCCAAAATCAATTGTCCGGGAATTTTTTTTTCAAAAAATGATATTTTTTGTTCAGATTTTCACCCTCTGTATTCAATTATTCATCAACCCATCACAACTTAAAAAAATTTCATTAATACTAGCTGAGTAGCATGGTACTCTAACCCATCACAACTTAAAAAATACTATCATTACAAAATCAAGATTATTAAAGTGTTCCAGGAAATTAATACAACATCAAGATTACATATGCTCCCCATCTCTATTGATGTAGACGAAGTCAACAAGAATTATTTGACAGATGTCATTTTCATTTTATATATTCACTCCCCTACTTATATTATGAGCCATTTAATTCATTCTAATTAATGCTCCTTTCTTTTTCTCCTACACAATTTTCTCTTACTAGAATTTTAACTCCACGGACACAGTAGAGCTGTCTTCATTACTCAACAGAAATTAGTCAAGAAACAAGCGCCTCATCATTCTTCATTTTTTGCCTTCATAAACTCTTTGAGCCAGCTCTGGAATCGCTCATTTTCTAAGGAAAATTATTTCAAGATATAATTTCAGATCTGAGTTGAGAGTCTTCTCTCAACTCGTATTCATCCCTCTTGAAAAATTTCTAAGGAAAATTATTTCAAGATATAATTTCAGATCTTGAGTTGAGAGTCTTCTCTCAACTCGTATTCATTCCTTTTGAAAAAATTTTCTAAGGAAGATTATTTCAAGATATAATTTCAGATCTTGAGTTGAGAGTCTTCTCTCAACTCGTATTCATCCCTCTTGAAAAATTTTCTAAGAAAAATTATTTCAAGATATAATTTCAGATTTGAGTTGAGAGTCTTCTCTCAACTCGTATTCATCCCTCTTGAAATTTTTTTTAAGGAAAATTATTTCAGGATATAATTTCAGATCTGAGTTGAGAGTCTTCTCTCAACTCGTATTCATCCCTCTTGAAAAATTTTCTAAGGAAAATTATTTCAAGATATAATTTCAGATCTTGAGTTGAGAGTCTTCTCTCAACTCGTATTCATTCCTTTTTTAAAAAATTTCTAAGGAAAATTATTTCAAGATATAATTTCAGATCTGAGTTGAGAGTCTTCTCTCAACTCGTATTCATCCCTCTCGAAAAATTTTCTAAGGAAAATTATTTCAAGATATAATTTCAGATCTAAGTTGAGAGTCTTCTCTCAACTCGTATTCATCCCTCTTGAAAATTTTTCTAAGGAAAATTATTTCAAGATATAATTTCAGATCTAAGTTGAGAGTCTTCTCTCAACTCGTATTCATTCCTTTTGAATTTTTTTTTCTAAGGAACATTATTTCAAGATATAATTTCAGATCTTGAGTTGAGAGTCTTCTCTCAACTCGTATTCATTCCTTTTGAAAAAAATTTCTAAGGAAATTTATTTCAAGATATAATTTCAGATCTGAGTTGAGAGTCTTCTCTTAACTCGTATTCATCCCTCTTGAAAAATTTTCCTTAGAAAATTATTTCAAGATATAATTTCAGGTCTGAGTTGAGAGTCTTCTCTCAACTCGTATTCATCCCTCTTGAAAATTTTTCTAAGGAAAATTATTTCAAGATATAATTTCAGATCTGAGTTTAGAGTCTTCTCTCAACTCGTATTCATCCCTCTTGAAAAATTTTCTAAGGAAAATTATTTCAAGATATAATTTCAGATCTGAGTTGAGAGTCTTCTCTCAACTCGTATTCATTCCTTTTGAAAAAAAATTCTTAGGAAAATTATTTCAAGATATAATTTCAGATCTTGAGTTGAGAGTCTTCTCTCAACTCGTATTCATTCCTTTTGAAAAAAATTTCTAAGGAAAATTATTTCAAGATATAATTTCAGATTTGAGTTGAGAGTCTTCTCTCAACTCGTATTCATCCCTCTTGAAATGTTTTATAAGGAAAATTATTTCAAGATATAATTTCAGATCTGAGTTGAGAGTCTTCTCTCAACTCGTATTCATCCCTCTTGAAAAATTTTCTAAGGAAAATTATTTCAAGATATAATTTCAGATCTGAGTTGAGAGTCTTCTCTAAACTCGTGTTCATCCCTCTTGAAAAAATTTCTAAGGAAAATTATTTCAAGATATAATTTCAGATCTGAGTTGAGAGTCTTCTCTCAACTCGTATTCATCCCTCTTGAAAAATTTTCTAAGGAAAATTATTTCAAGATATAATTTCAGATCTTGAGTTGAGAGTCTTCTCTCAACTCGTATTCATTCCTTTTGAAAAACATTTCTAAGGAAAATTATTTCAAGATATAATTTCAGATCTGAGTTGAGAGTCTTCTCTCAACTCGTATTCATTCCTTTTGAAAAAAAATTCTAAGAAAAATTATTTCAAGATATAATTTCAGATCTGAGTTGAGAGTCTTCTCTCAACTCGTATTCATCCCTCTTGAAAAATTTTCTAAGGAAAATTATTTCAAGATATAATTTCTGATCTTGAGTTGAGAGTCTTCTCTTAACTCGTATTCATTCCTTTTGAAATAATTTTCTAAGGAAGATTATTTCAAGATATAATTTCAGATCTTGAGTTGAGAGTCTTCTCTCAACTCGTATTCATCCCTCTTGAAAAATTTTCTAAGAAAAATTATTTCAAGATATAATTTCAGATTTGAGTTGAGAGTCTTCTCTTAACTCGTATTCATTCCTCTTGAAAAATTTTCTAAGGAAAATTATTTCAAGATATAATTTCGGGTCTGAGGAAAATTATACTCCGAGGAGTTTAGATCATGTATTTTTATACTCCGGAGAGTTATTTATACTCCAAAGAGTTTAAGTTCTGCGTTTTTATACTCCGGAGAGTTATTTATACTCCAAAGAGTTTAGATTCTGCGCTTTTTATACTCCAGAGAGTTATTTATACTCCGAGGAGTTTAGATTCTGCATTTTTATACTCCGGAGAGTTATTTATACTCCGAAGAGTTTAGATTGTGTAGAGATGTTCGTAGAAGAGAACTGCATCTCACTAGTTCTCTATTTCATTGAAATATTTCAAAATGTAAACTATTACATGATTCGACTGAATCTCATTTAGGTAAAGCAAAGAAAATTCCCAGTTCTGCCCTTCTTTACTCTTCTAGTAGTAATATTTTTTCAGATTGCTGATGTTCCACGGACGAGCCACTTTCTTTCCTTCTTCATTCATGAGCTTATATGCTCCTCCTTTCAGTACTTTGCTTACTATGTATGGTCCTTCCTAGTTTGGATCTAGTTTTTTTGTTGGCTTCGAACTTTTTAACCTTGACTCGTTTGTTATATCCAGCTCGCACTTTACTCTTATAAATTTCAGTTCTGAGGCGAGCCATCTCTCTTTCCTCTTCTAGTAGATCCAAGTTTTCTTTCATCAGAACTGAGTTCTGTACTTCATCATAGTTCTGAATGCGGTGAGATTCAGATCCAATCTCTACGGGGATTACAGCTGCTGCACCATACACTAAATTGAAGGGTGTTTCTCTTGTAGCAGTTCTGGGACTAGTTCTGTAGGACCATAAAACTGAATTCAACTCCTTTGACCATGCTCCTTTTTTCTTTTCCAACCTTGTTCTAATCCCCTCCACAATGGTTCGGTTAGTGACCTCCACTTGTCCATTGGCTTGAGGATGAGCTACTGACGTAAACCTATGTTCTATCTTCATCTTCGCGCACCATTCTCGTATCTGTCTTCCACAAAATTGAGTACCATTGTCAGAGACCAACACTCGAGGTGCTCCGAATCTGCAGTAAATGTTTTTCCATAGAAATTTTTGAATATTGCTTTCGTCTATCTTAGTCAGTGCCTTGGCCTCGACCCACTTGCTAAAGTAATCAATGGCTACAATCAAGAATGCTCTCTTTCCTGATGCTTCTGGAAATTTCCCAACGATGTCTACCCCCCATTTATCAAAAGGGCAAGGAGAATACATAACCCCCAACTCTTCTCCTGGAACATGGATAAATGGTCCATGCTTCTTACACTTATCACATTTTCGGATCAATTCTTTAGCATCCCTCAACATTTTTGGCCAGTAGTATCCAGCTCTGAGAATGCGTCGCACCACATCTCTAAATCCTATATGACTCCCTCCACATCCTTCATGTATTTCTCGGATAATATAGTCTCCCTCTTCATCTGAAATGCATTTCAGATACGGGTGTGAAAATGACCTCTTATATAGATCTCCTCCAATTAAACATTACCTAGCATATATAGCTCTTTTAGGCACTTCTGGACCTTCTAGCCTCTCTCCTGTTTTTAAATAATGTTCGATGGGAACCCTCCAATCTTCTTTCTCTATTTCTTGCGCAATAGAGAGAACCTCCAGATCTGTCATTCTATCTTCTGCTGCCAGCAGAGTAATTGATCCCTTAACTCCTTCTTCTGTAGAACTGGCCAACTTAGCCAAATAATCAGCTTTCATATTTTCAGTTCTAGGGATCTGCTCCAAGATGAACTCCGTGAACTTGGACTTCATGCCTTCTATTACCCTGGCATACTTGACCATTTTCTCATCTTTCACTTCATATGATCCAGCAACTTGTTGAGTCACCAACTGAGAATCAGAGAAAATTCTCACCTTTTGGGCTCCCAAATCAGTTAGTATCTTCATTCCTCTAGCCAAGGCTTCATATTCTGATTCGTTGTTATAGGCTTTAAAACATAATCTGACAGCAAATTGTAATTCCTCCTCTGACGGAGAGATAATTACAATCCCTGCACCACTTCCAGATATGGTGGATGAACCATCCACATATGCTCTCCATTCTTTCAATCTTAAGGGGCGAGTAGTTTCTTGGATGAAATCCACTAAGGCTTGCGCCTTAATGGCAGTTTTGGGTTCGAACTCTATGTCATATTCTCCTATCTCCACAGCCCATTTCACCATTCGGCCCGAAAGATCTGGTCGCCCCATTGTCTGCCTCAGTTGAAGATTGGTTCTCACCACCACCTTGTGTGCTAAGAAGTAAGGCCTAAGCCTCCTAGCCGTTACCATCACTGCTAATGCTGATTTCTCCAGTTCTGTGTACCTCTCTTCTGGACCTTGTAACATTTTGCTCACATAATATATAGGTTTTTGATAACCTTCTTCTTCCCTAAGGAGGACAGAGCTCAAAGACTGTTCACCCACAGAGAAATATAAGAATAAGCTCTCTCCTCTAACAGGCTTAGTCAGTAGAGGTAATGTAGAGAGATGGATCTTTAGTTCCTCAAAGGCCTTTCCACATTCCTCGGTCCATTTAAATTGAGCTCCTTTCCTCAAAATTTTAAAGAAAGCGAGGCTTCTCTCCGCTGATCGAGAGATGAAGCGGATCAGCGCCGCAATATGACCATTTAACCTCTGAATTTCTCTTATGTTTCGAGGTTCTTGCATCTCCAGAACTGCTCTCACCTTCTCCTTGTTTACTTCAATTCCCCGCGGAGTTACCATGTAACCCAAGAACTTACCGGACTGCACTCCAAAGGTACACTTCGTCGGATTAAGCTTAATTCCACTTTTTCGTATTACCTGGAAAATCTCCTCCAGGTCTCGAATGTGATCTGTTTCTTTCAAAGTTTTGACCAGCATATCATCCACATACACCTCCATACTCCTACCAATTTGCTCTTTGAAAACTAGATCCACCATCCTCTAATAAGTGGCTCCAGCATTCTTTAGCTCAAAAGGCATATCCACATGTCCATATGTGCCACAACATACCACAAAGCTTGTTTTGGGTACGTCCTTTGGATCCATGCGTATTTGATGATATCCTTGATAAGCATCCATCATAGAGAGCAATTCACAACCAGATGTGGAATCGACTAGTTGATCGATTCGAGGAAGGGGATAGTGATCTTTAGGACAAGCCTTATTAAGATCTCGAAAATCAATACACATCCTCCATTTTCCAGCTCATTTAGAGACCATAACCGCATTAGATAACCACTCCGGGAACTGGATCTCCACTATGTGTTTGGCCATCAACAGCTTTTCTACCTCTTCCATTATGATCTTGTCCTTCTCAGCTCCAAATCTCCTCAATTTTTGCTTTATTGGCTTCTCTTCTGGGTTTACGTTGAGGTTGTGCATAGCCAATGCAGTGTCAATTCCCGTAAGATCTGCAGAGTGGAATGCAAAAATGTCTGCATTGTTTCTCAAACAGTGGATCAAGTTCTGTGATATCTCATGGTTCATTTGAGTTCCAATTTTCGTGGAACATCCAATCTTATGAGGCAGGAGTTCTACTACTATGGTCTCCTCCTCTGGCCGGATCTGCATGTGTGGATCCTCTTCCATCATCTCCTCAGCTTTCATCCTTTTGCCATTGGGGTTATCTCCACGACTTTGATCTCCTTTGAATGCTCTATCCGCTTTGACGATGGTATCTACATAACATCTCCTGGAACTGGTCTGATCTCCAGAAACTTCTCCTACGTCTTCTCCTACAGGGAATTTCATCTTCATATGATATGTAGATACTACCGCTTGTAATGAATTGAGTGGAGGTCTTCCGATGATAACATTATATGACGAGGGAACGTCAACAATCAGAAAATCCACCATTCTAACTTTCTGTATTGGGTATTTTCCAATTCTCAACTGCAGAGTAACCTGCCCCAGAGGCTGGATCGCTCCTCCCACAAATCCATATAAGGCCATCTTGACTGGGACCACTTTGACATTCAGCTCCATTTTTTCAAAGAACTATTTGAATATTATATCACACGAACTACCAGTGTCGATGAACACACGAGCCACATCATAACCCCCAATCTCTGCTGTGATCACAAGGGCATCACTATGGGGCTGCATAATATTTCCCATATCTGCAGGTCCAAAATAAATTTCGGGCATTCCACTTACTTCCGTCACCTTATGCACTTCTGCTCCCCAGTTGATTGCTTCTCTAACGAAAGCTTTTTGAGCTCTGTTAGAATCCCCACTGGCCGGACCACCAGTGATTATTGTTATGTTACCTTTCTTGGGAGGAGGAACATCTTTGAGAGCTAGACCAGTTGGCTCCTTGCCTTTTCCTCTATCATCTCTTCTCCCATATTGTTTGTCTCTTTCTGTCCTCACGTACTCAGCTAACTGCCCTTCTCTGATCATCCTCTCAATGGCATCCTTTAGGTGACAACACTGATCTGTGTCGTGACCATAATCATTATGATACTTACAGAATTTGTCAGATCTGGGATTCTTCGGACCTCCCTTAGTAGAGTAAGGGAATTCGAACCCGGGCTGGTTCTGCACTACCTCTAACAATTGTGAATGTGGTTTGGTCAGAGGGGTGTATCGACTGAAGGATCTAGATTCGGATCTGAATCCCTTATCTTCATACCTCCTTCTCTTCTCTCCTCCAGTCTCTCTCTTCACACTAGAGGACTTATCCTCTCCTCTTTTAGTGTTCTGGATCTCCTCCAAATTGATATATTTCTCAGCTCTGGCTAATAGTTCATCAAACGTCAGTGGCGGACGTTTAGCCAATGATTTGAATAAATCTCCTTCTATCAATCCCTGGGTGAGAGCATTGATTTTTACTTCCTCCGTAGCGTTGGGGACCTCCAGGGCTACTTTATTAAACCTACTCAAATAAGTTCTTAATCCTTCGGCCGTCCTCTGCTTCAAGCTCATCAAAGACAAGGAAGTTTTTACTTGTCTGCGAGCACTTGCGAACCGGTGCAAAAACAATGAGCTCATCTCTTCAAATGAGCGGATGGAATTAGGTAGTAGCTGGGCGAACCACTGTTGAGCTGCTTTCATCAGAGTCGTCAGAAATACACGACACATGACTCCATCAGTATATTGGTGGAGTATAGCACCATTCTGGAACCGTAGGAGATGTTCCTGAGGGTCAGAGGTGCCATCGTACTCATATGATAATGTCTTGAAATTTCTTGGCAAGGGATCTACAAGAATCTCTGATGAGAAGGGTGAACGGATTCCTCTGTCTCCAGAGGTAGCAGTTTTACCACACATCTTTTTCATCCCTTCCATCTCCTTCCTCAGAGCAATGATCTCAGTATTCACGATATCTTGAGTAGAGGACTGAACATATTCTTCCTCTGAACTGTCTTCCTCTTCTCTCACCACAGGAGGTGCCGTTCTCTCCTTCCTCTTTCTCGGACTCGGAGCTCCAGGAGGTGGGATAGATACCACCTCTGTTGATTCTTCTCCAGGGGAGACAATTTTCAAACCTGGAGTAGGAGCAGTTTTCTTCGGATTGAGCGGATCTTCCGTGACATTAACAGTTGCTGGGGTTACTGGTGTGACAGCTGTAGGTGCTTCTCTATTAGCTAAAGCTCGCGCCACTTCTAAATTGATTAACTCTCTCAAGCTTTCCACCGTCATCGTGATAACAGGGCTCCTAGAGGAGGATGGGACTGTGGACACTCCTTCTGGTGCTAGAGCCTTCTCTGCCACGCCCTCATCGGTAGCGATGGCAACTTTCTCGAATGCCTCATTCAGATTTTTAGACACTTGATCATCCATGACTAGTTTGATAAGAAGAAAACAACCAAACATTCAAACTAGATATATTCACATCATACAAGTTCCTTAGGAGAACTTCATTTTTCCTTTTGAGAAGATAGATATATAGAGAAACCTCACGCCTTAGCTCGGTTTCCCACAGACGGCGCCATTTGATGAAATAAAAATGAGTTCGGATATGAACTGTTCTTAGAGTGAATAGAATGTGACAATACCTAGTTTGATCCTTTGGAAATCCTTTAATGCTTGCTTGAATAATCGGGTGGAGGTCTGGAAATTACGGACCTGCAACAAAACCGGGCTGGAGAGGATTCTGGCGACGGCCCTCCGACGCTCAAGTCAGTGAATATTTGATGAATGGATTGTGTGTGAATAATAAAGAGAGAGAGAGAGAGTTTTTTTTTTAAGAAAAAGTGAGTTAACCTTCATAAATGTGAAAATGACACTATTTATACCTCCAAGACTCAAGGGTAATGTGGTAATTGCAGGAACTAGGGTTTTTTTAGAGGGGACCATGCCACCTCATCGTCCTTTACTGACATCCTGTTATTTTGAGTGAAAGAAATATGATTTTTCAGGAGATATTTTGCATATTTTGCAGAGAAGGTACATTAGTACAAGGGGACCATTTAGATGAGCTGTCAAAGACAAAGAAAAGTCTCTAAAAGAAACTCATCACTAGAGTCGTTTTCAGAACTGTGATATAAGCACATGAGGTAGGTTTCAGAACTGAATTTCAGCAGGCTGTTCATCGGAATGGTAGGTCAGGTTTGAGTCAGATCTCAAGATTATCTCCTCTGAGGTCTGAATCCTTCTGAGGTTTCTCCTGAGCTCATTTTACGGGTGAATTAGCTGTAGAAGATATGACATCATTATGTCCTATCATGTAGATTTAGATGTGCTAGAAGATTAAAATTCTACTCCCAAAAATTTTGGAAACAAATTTGCAGATTTATGTTTGTGAATTTCTTTCTTGAGTTTTTTTTTTAATCTTCACAATCACTTGATGACCAGGCATTGGTATCCCTGCTTCGAGCTGTGCTTCCCCCCAAATTGATAAAATTGTTTTGGTTGAAGAAACTCGAGTATGATGTATTGAGCAACTCAGTTTTGGAAACAAACCCTAGAATTATTAGAGCTTTTGGTAGAGGCAATTCAGTTTTTTAACGAAAGGGTTCCGGACAAAATGGAGCAAGCCTACTATGAGGCGGCTGTGGAGTGTAGAGTGAGTAATTTGAGAGGAGGTGAGGTTGAAAGGCTCGACTTTTCCAAAGTAGTGAAGAGGATTTGGAGAGGAAAAGTTGAAAGAACGAGAATACATGGGGAGAAAGGATTGCCAACTCTTTGGGCGTGGCAAAACCATATTCAAACGGCAATGTGGAACATTGATTTTTGTAAGATTCTTCTCTTTGAGGGGATGAATGGAGTGGAGGCCGTTAATGCCTTTATTAGAGAAGAAAGAGACTTAAGAGTGATGAAATTTTGTAGAGAATTTTGGGAATGTAATCTAATGTTAACGGTTCTTTAGTTGTAGTTGTGGATTGGTTAATCTAATTGCATTTCATCTTATTTTTGTTTTGTAGGGGTTGACAGTGCCAACTTATACTTCTATTCAAGCTTTTGACCTAATCATAAATCCAGGTGGATTCAAGGTATATTTCAGTTTTGTTGATAATTAATTTTCAGTACAATATGCTTTTTTTTTTTGGTTATTCCTATTCGTGTATTCTTTATTTTAGGCTTCAGCACTCTGCATATATGAGCTGATCATTTGCAAGTCTTTAATGTATGAATTATAATATAATTATTACTACTATGTGTTGACCGTCACCTACTAGGTATATACTCCCTCCTTTCGTTAAATTTCATTATTCCCATCCTTTTTTTTTGTTGTTCAATTTTATTATGTCCATTCCCTTTTTGGAAATAATACTATTCACACTACTTTGTCTTCATCCTCCAACCATCACTTATTTACTTAAATTTTCACTAACTTTATTCATAAACCGTCACTTTACATATAAATGGAGCCCACAACATTCCAATCATACCCCAACTTAGTTACTTTATACATAAACTAATCAATATTCATTAAAATTCGTACCCAGAGAAATGGGCATAATAAAATTGAACGGAAGGAGTATATCTGAAGTTCAATGATGTTGTTTTTAAAGAAAGACAGGACTCAGAAATAAGATAAAGATTTGTTTCATATATATGAGATTACCTCGCATAAAACTCTCTTAACAATTGATTTTTTTTAAGGTCTACATCAGTTGCTAAGTGATAATATTTTGACTTATCTTAACAATTGATTTTTTTAAGGTCTACATTAGTTGCTAAGTGATACTCCTTCCGTCCAATTTCATTATTCTCACTTTCCTTTTTGTTTGTTCAATTTTATTATGCCCATACATTTCCTACCATCACTTATTTACCCACTTTACCATTCACTTTATTCATAAATAATCATTTATTTATAAATGGACCCACAATACCCCAGCATACCCTCAATTTATATACTTTATGAATAAACTAATCAATATTCATTAAAATCTGTGTCCGTAGAAATGGGCATAATAAAATTGGACGGATGAATAAACTAATCAATATTCATTAAAACCCGTGTCCGGGGCATAATAAAATTGGACGGAGGAGGGAGTAATATTTTGCTAAGTCAAAATGATAATAGATATTTAATTCTTTAGAGAAATAAACTATGGATATTGATAATAGACATAGCTATTTTTTTTAAATAATTATTTTAATTTAAAACTTAAATTCTAAACTGAATACAATATCTCATTTCCCAAATTCAAGAATTTAACAGAAACCCTAAAATATTGCCGCCCCCTTTCTCCTTGAAAACACCATACGGCTGCCGGCCACACCCACCACGAGCAGCTCACTGGGAGCTGGCTAGTAGCCTCCACTTCTCCACCAGCAGGCTCCAGTCCATGCCTCCACTGCTCTGGATCTATAAATTGCGCTGGGTCCGCATGAATCTCTAATTTTGGTACTTGTTTTGGGCTGCACCATCTGTAATTTTGTGTACTTTTTATATTTTGGGATTTTTGTCAACAATGTACTTGTATATATTTAAATTATATTAATACTTCCTCCGTCCGAATAAGTGAAGCTTTGGAGTGACTTGAGTTATACACCGGTGCATCACTACTATTCTTTCGAGCAATCCCCCCAGCCCCCACAACAATCCTTTGAGCCAGACCTTTGCCAGCAAGCATTACATCTGTCCCCACATCCCCAACAACAAACCTTTGAGCTAGACCCCCAAGCAAGATTTGAATCTGCCCCCACATCCCTTCCAGCAAGGGTTTAATCTGCCTCCACATCCTTGCAGCAAGCCTTGAATCTTCTCCCACATCCCCCACAACAAGCATTTGAGCCAGACCCCCTCTCCCACATCCCCCACAACAAGCATTTGAGCCAGACCCCCTCTCCCACATCCCCCGCAACAAGCATTTGAGCCAGACCCCCTCTCCCACATCCCCCACAACAAGCATTTGAGCCAGACCCCCTCTCCCACATCCCCCACAACAAGCATTTGAGCCAGACCCCCTCTCCCACATCCCCCACAACAAGCATTTGAGCCAGACCCCCTCTCCCACATCCCCCGCAACAAGCATTTGAGCCAGACCCCCTCTCCCACATCCCCCACAACAAGCATTTGAGCCAGACCCCCTCTCCCACATCCCCCACAACAAGCATTTGAGCCAGACCCCCTCTCCCACATCCCCCACAACAAGCATTTGAGCCAGACCCCCTCTCCCACATCCCCCACAACAAGCATTTGAGCCAGACCCCCTCTCCCACATCCCCCACAACAAGCATTTGAGCCAGACCCCCTCTCCCACATCCCCCGCAACAAGCATTTGAGCCAGACCCCCTCTCCCACATCCCCCACAACAAGCATTTGAGCCAGACCCCTTCTCCCACATCCCCCACAACAAGCATTTGAGCCAGACCCCCAAACAATCTTTGAATCTGCCCTTACATCCCCACAACGAGCCTTTGAGCCAGACCCTCCCCTTCCATAAAGCTTTGAATTTGCCCCTATCTGTCATTTGCGATGAAGAATTTTGCTGACATACTGTAGTTGGGTCTATTCTAACTGAGTGACATACTGTAGTTGGGTCTATTCTAACTGAGGTATTAAAAGTGCTCTTATAATTAATGATTTGTACCAGAACAAATAGGAAGCGGTTAGATTGAACTTATTGATGACATTTCAGTTGCCAACTTATAATTAACATAGAAGAAGTTTATTTAAGTCGATTTTGTAAATTTAAGGAATAGATAACATTTTTTCATTTGTTTTTAAATTGTAGTTAATTTTCATGTTTCACACATCATTTTGAAAGCATTTTCAAAACTTGGGTCTACTACTTTTAAATCCATGTATAGGTATGCTTATTCTAAAATTCTATTCACACTCATATTTAGAGATATTTATTCGAGCTCGGGTTGAACATATTGATCCGATTAACCTTAAAATATGCAGGGTTATGGTCGATAGATTGTAGACTCGTTTAAATTCGGGGGTTTTTTTTTACTTGGACCGTTTAGTACAACGTTGGGCTAAACGGGTCAGCCCGAGTTGCTATATATTTTTATTTTATTATAATGTCTGTATACATTTAAATTTTGTTCCAATGAATCACCAACCCATTCAATGTCATTAATGGAAAGTTAAATACCCATCCCTTTTTTCCCCTCCCCATGACTCGAACCCAGGACCTAAGGCCTAGGTAGTGGTGCTCTAACCACTTGAGCTATCCCACTTTGTCATACCCATTCAATGTCATTAGTTAAATACTTAGATACCCTAATTTGGTAAGACATTATGTCATAATCCAATATCAGCAACCCTAACTTGATAAGACATTATATCATAATCCAATATCAGCAACAACATCAATCCACTCAATATTATTTGATTGTTGGACATGACACATGTGATTTTTAATTTTAAAATTCAATTTTTTTAAAAATAAAAAATAAAAAATTGTAGCCCATTTAACCCGTGACCCGCTAGGGTTAGAGTTAGGTTTCAACTATTGATGATCGATTAAAAACGAACTCATTAAGGTCTTAATCCGTTTAGTCTGTGTTCCTGCAGGGTTGGTCGAACTAGGGGTAGCCCGATAAACATCTCTAGTCGTATTAGTTTAGTTTGTTCTTTTTCTTTAATGTGTTGTTTATAATAATGTGTTTATTTTTTATTCATTTCAAAGACATGTTGCAAACTCATCCTTAGTGAATAATAGACCCATATAGAAAAATTGTGGAAGTTGCATTGATTTGGATCTCATTTTTTGCAATTTATGCTATTGTTATATGTGTGTGTTGGGAATAAAATGAGATTTTGATTAAGATACCAAAACCCCTTATGACATGGTAAAATAGATAAGTCAAATTTTACTAAGTATGTTTCAGGAATGTTAGAACATATAGTTCAGGCTAGTTGAACAAGCTGACATGTTAGACAGCTTATAGATGTTTAGATACATAAGTTGAGGGGGAACACAAGCTTGGAAGATTACAAGAATCAAGTTCCTCAAGGCTCAAAATCAGAAGACTTCAACCCTACTGATAAGATAAAGTTAGAAGAGTTTAACACTGCTAATAGTAAATTCAGAAGTGTAAGATCAGAAGAGTCAATCTCTCTAATAGTCAAAAGCTTGAAGAACACATCAATTGGACCAAGCCTAATGACGAGAACTCTATCAATATCAGAAGAGAAGATCAGCATACTAAATCAGAAATGTTCAAAAAGAGTTTAAGTCAAGAGACAACTATGCTGATGAGGTCAACTTCACTGATATGGAGGATATGCACTTAGAAGTAATCCCAAGATTGATTCAGTGAAGATGAGAAGCCAACTCAACTGAAGAAGCTAGCCAACACTGCTGATAGCCAAGTCAGCTGATGAGATAAGCTTGAGCACATATTTGTTCTGATGATAAGGAAAGTTGTCCTTAATAATGGATCAATGATTAGGAAGAATGTCTCCAAGATTGACTGTTGAATCTACAAATTAGACATTGGGAAGAGTGCAAATAAGTCAAGACAAGAAGCTCTAGCCATTTACTTCTCAAGTTGAAGACATGTCACTTTCAAGGAATCTGTCCTCAAGATGCAGAGTTCAAGGAAGATGAAAATAGACAATTTGAAGATGTCTCTCCAACGGACATAACCTCACTTTGCTATATAAATACTGGAGTATGGAAACCATTCAAGGTGTGGAAACTACAAGCATTAAAAGCACACAAGTCTAAAAGTTTTCAAAAGAATACATCATTCTTAAGTTTCCATACACTTCTAGTTACCAACTAAGCTGAACCTATTGTAAATCATTCAAAGCTTAGAAGAGATATCCTATCCTTATACAGTACTTCATTGTAAAGGATATCTCAACCTAGTTGGAACCAACCTCAACCCTTAAACCTTTCAAGGAAAATTAGAAGTGTTGTTGTAAAAGTGTGAGAACTAGAAATGTCAAGAGAAGAACAGTTTAGTTCGAGTTGAGTGAGTACTAGGACTCAGAATTCCTAGGGATCAAGGTACTAAGGAGTAGTGTGGTTGATCAGTGCACCTTGGCACTATAAAACAAGTTAATTCCAAGTGAAATAATTATCCTATTAAATCAGGGAAGTGGATGTAGGAGCTTGAGTCTCTGAACCACTATAAACCATTGTGTTATTTACTTCCAAGCCATTTCATACAAGTAACACATTCATACACTGCACACAAACTGATCTTCAAAAGATATTCAATACAAACTGTGCAAAACAGATTTGGGACAAGTCCCCTGATAACTGTTAAGTTTTAAGAAAGGTTTTCAGAACTTAAAGGAGTTTAAATATAAAGCGCCAACCATAATTCCGCACATATAACTTACTTAGATAGTTATTCAACTAATTACTTCATAGTTCTCAGTAGTTTAATTATCTAATCAAAGTTATACATACTCAGAGAAGTTAGCTAGACAACTCTCCTAATAGTCTGATTGTTTGAAAAAGAAAAGAATTTGCATACACAAGTGCATTCCCCCCCCCCCATACACTTGTGTCATATTCCTTTCAACCAACAATGTGTAACAGAAGATGGAAGGGGAGAGAAGATAGAACGAACATAAAATCTGTGATATGTTAAATGAGGACGAAGCTGAGCCAATCCTAAAAACCCTTATTCGGAACTTCGGGAGAGATGACCGGACAAACTAACATGGAGCCTCTCGAAAGATGGGAGATACACGGTGAAAACGGGCTACCACTCAATTGTTAAACACAACACAAGATTTGAAGGCTCGTCATCACATGTGGGTGGCATGAAAAGGCTTTGGAGATGGATATGGGGACTGGATGTGTTGCCAAAAATCAAATATCTGTTGTGGAAAGGAGTACAAAACATTTAACCCGTGTGTAAGAACCTGATCAGACGCAAAATGGAAATTGATCCAATCTGCAAAAGATGTGGTTTACATAAGGAAACTATCGAACACACCCTTCGGGACTACAGATGGGCGACAGAGTTCTGGGGCTCGACGGAAATAGGGAGAGCTGATTTAATGGGGCCGGACGCGTCTTTCGCTGACTGTAGACATGCTCAACGGTTGCAAACCGCCGATTTCGGTTAGAAACCGGCGGTTACGGTTTTCAAAATTTTGTAACCGAAACCGAACCGTAACCAGCCGATTACAGTTCAGTTTTTTAACCGCCGGTTCGGTTTTTTAACCTACGGTTTTGACGGTTTTCTCCTTTTTTTAATTATTTTCCTCTTACCGGTTTTCTTGTCGTTGAGTTCTAGAATTTCGGCGGCCATGGAAACTGAATAAGTGAAGAAGATGGTGCTTGCACTATTAATTCAAGCTTTCCGGCGACAATGGATTGAGATCCCGAAAATTTTGGCCGTGTTCGGGACTTCTGCTACTCGGCAATGTCGGCATCTCGTTTTTGGCGTTGCACATCTCCACCGTTAATTTTCCGGTTGCAATTGACGGTGGTTTTTTTCAAAAAAAAAAAGTTCAGTTGCTGAAGAAAATTAAAATTCGAGAGTTATATCATGTATGTATGTGAGATTGTTCAGTTTTTTGGCTATAGGAGTACAAATTATAAATGCTTTTACAGCTGGAGTTAATGCTTTACACCTTACACACACACTCCCTTTGTTACTCCCTAGGCTAGTTTTTTATTTTGACGGAGTACTCCCTAGTCCCTAAACTAGTTAGTTAGCTGGAAAAGTGAAAAAGAAATGGTAGGTAGGGCTAGTCAAACTCTAAAAATGTGATGTGAATATGTGATGCTGCGTTGATGATATTAAAAAAAAATAAAAAAAATTATTAAAACCGCCGGTTAACCGCTAAAACCGGCCAAACCGGCGGTTTGCGGTTTAATAAAATGTCAAACCGTAACCGAACCGCCATTTTTCGGTTACGGTTCAGTTTTTAAACCGTAACCGACGGTTTGGCCGGTTAGCCGGTTTGGCGGTTCGGTTTTGCGCATGTCTAGCTGACTGGCTGGAACGGATTTCACGAATCCAACATAAAGAAAATCACAATAGTTTTGGCTTTTTGATTTGAACGACATGGAATGCTCGAAACTAGGCATACTTCCAAAATAAGATCATAACGATTGGGAAAAGTTTGGAAATGGCTGTCATCATGGAAAGCGACTACAAAGCGGCGATCGCCACCCAAATTCGACTCCTTATCCAAGTTGAGAGGGTGGGCTGGAAGGCACCAGATGGGAACATGCTGAAGCTCAACTCAGATGCTTCCATCTTGAAAGGAGTGGGCACGTGCCTGGGGGTGGTTATTTGGGATTGCAATGGTCGGGTAGTCACATCAATGTCTAAATTACTACCCGAGGTATTGCCTATTGTTGTGGTGGAGGCTCGGGCTGCTTGGGAGGGTGTTAACCTGGCGCAAAGCTTGGACCTCTTGCATGATGTGAGTCAGGTTGACAACACAAAAGTTTACTATGGTCTCCGTCGCACACAAGTGGACTTCTCGGCCTTTGGCGACTGGATTCAGGAGATTAAAAGGTTGGTGGCTTCTTTCCCCAACTGGACTCCCAGCCTTATCAGAAGAGAGGGCAACTATCTGGCCAATGGTTTGGCTAGATTTTCTTTTTCTTTCCCTACTGAGGTGACGGGGCTTGTCCCGAACACTCTCGAACATATTGTCGATGCTGATGGCATCTATTTCCTTGGAATAAATTTTTTGGGATTCCCTCTCAAAAAAAAAAAAAAAAATTGTGTGTAGCAAACTAGCATTTACATACATATGCCTATATTTCTCTACCTGAAACTATTTTGTATAATATTTTTCTGTTTAATATCATTGTAAGAACATATTGTAAAAACTAAAGATTGTATCGGTCGAAAAATAACTATTACTCCATCTGTCCCATAATTATTTTCACATGTGAAATGACACGTGGAATAAGAAAAGTGAACTTAGTGGGGATTTTGAGGGGTAATTTTGTAAACTTCTATATATTAAGTAACAAAATGAATTGACTTTTGTGTATGTGTGGAGAAAAAGTAATGACATTTGTGTAAATTTAACGATATTGTGAAGGTGAAGTTTATAAATGACTTTCCATTTTAAGGGTATGAAATTAATTGTGGGACGTCTCGAAAAGGAAAGTGTGAAAGTAATTGAGGGGGTGTTTATTTTGAGATTATGTAGGATGAGGGAAATCCGGATGGAGAAATCTTGGATGGGGAAATCTTGATAAATAGTGATTGTGTATGTTTGTTTTGGGATGTTAAGTAGGAGAGGATGTAACTTTATGTCAAATCAATTGTGTAAGAGTGTGTGATGTTGTATTATATGATATAACTTTATGTCAAATCAATTAGTAAGAATAAGTGATGTTGTATTATTATAATAGTAAAATATATGTGTATTTTTAGGGATGAATGTAATTGGATGTTGAAATCCGGATGTGAAATTCCGAACTAGAATAAGAAGGGGGACGATACGTCCCACGTCCGAACGTGTGATTCCCAAAACAAACATGATGGAAGGAGTACTAGATATTAGATTCGTTGTTAAAAAATTCAGGCCCTTTCACTTGTTAATCTTGTGTAGTGCACACATAATTCCTGTTTAAAACATCTGTTCTCCTAACCACATAAATCAACAAAGAAGGTAATGTTAACGGTTTATAACACCTCAATATGCATTTACAAATTTCAATTTTTTTAAATGTCTCAAAATATTAACCATACATGATATATTTAAAAAAAAATTAATTATGTTATAGAAATTCATTAATTATGTATTTCCATATATTTTAAATCTTTTGAAGATGCAATTAATGAATTTCACAAACGTTGCGCTGGAGGATTTGAATTATTGTACTCACAACTGGAGATGTTCACAAATCATAATGAACAATATCAAATGTCGACATAATTTACAAAATTAGAACCAACAAATGGAAGTGTAATATGTTTTCCAAGAACACAAGAATGACACACGTGCTGATATCGTGGTCGAGTACACTCAATAAATTTAATAGTCCAAAGAGATGTGAATACAAGCTCTCTAGGATGACCTAGACGATTATGTCAAAAAGAAGAAGCCAAAGCCGAAAATGTTGATGGTGAATGGGGTTGAGTTGTGGTAATAGGATAGAGCTCCTCTTGACTCTCAGATCTCATTAGACATGCCCCCGTCTGAAAATCCTTAACAAAAAACTCAAATGGATCAAATTCTACAGAAACTGAATTATCGACGGTGAATTTTCGCGCAGAAATCAGATTTTTTATAATATTTGGGACATGAAGGACATTGTTCAGAGATAATGGGGGGTTTGGGGGAGATAATTGTGCGTGCATGCATGCCCATAACCAGAAATTGGAATAGTTTGACCATTACCAACCACAATGCCATTTGATTTACTCAAATTAAAATAAGACGAGAGAGCACCTTGTGCAGATGTCATATGAGAGGTGACACTCATATCCATGTACCAATTCGCATCCGGAGGTGTGATCCCAAACATGTACATTGCAACTTCAATGTCAGTCGTGGTCGGAGGGGCATGTGCCGAGTAGGCTTGCGGATGAGGGCCAAGAAGACCAGGTTCATGTGGCAGAGGCGGAGGGCGAGGGCATGTAGTAGGACGAGCCCATGGTGCTGAAGGAAACGTGCATGAGGGGGGTCGACCACTACCACGACAAATTCTGAGAATTTTCAGCCCATGGATGTTGCCACTGGGTTTGTTAAGAATTTGATTCTGCTCCCTTTCCACCTTTGAGTCTCTTACATTTCTGTTGTTTCCGTCCTCCAACATTAGAATAGGGAATGGTCGGAAATTCAGAGGCATGAGAGGTTGTCACCATCGCCGATCTAGAAGCAACCCTTTTAGCCAATCTAGCCTCCTCGAGTACAAGCATGTACCGAGCTTGATAAAAAAAAAAGGGAAGAGGATTGCTTTGTCGAAGCAGTGTGCCCACACCGCTATATACATCTTTCAGGCCCGCAACCAATTGAAGAACAAGACGATCATTGGAGACGAGAGCCCCAACATTCTTGAGTTGATTCGACAATACCTTGAGACGCTGGTAATAGGGCAAGACATTGGGAAAATCAGCCATGGTAGTGTTGGAGAAATCTTGTTCAAGCGTTACTGGTCGGGAATGTTTATTGACCTGAAAAATATCCCGCAATCTTGTCCAAGCCGCAAAAGTAGCGAAGTCCGGTTCAAGAATGGTATGCAATAGATCAGTAGATATGGTGAAGTATATCCATTGAAGAACTGTAGCATCAAGAGTTGTCCACAATTCTTTTTCCTCATATGTCGTCGGTGCCTTCGAGTGGGGGGGGGGGGGGTCCGAAGGGATGATATGGTTGATGACACAATGAGATCATACATGAATTTTGAACAATTCGGCCCAAGTCGCATAGTGGACACTCTCCAATTCAAGAGTGATGGAGATATGATTCTTGATGTTAGATACAAATGATTGGTATTGAGAAGGAATGAAAAAGATATTACTTATGTGATTCTAATCTCATGATTGGTATGCTACAATGAAATGTAAGGAATTTTTAAAATTTATGTTAAATGACTAAATTATCCTTGAACTTGTATTATTTTTAAAAACATATAAATTAATTAAAAACTATGTAAATTTTTAATAATTTCGTAAAACTTAAAATTCCTACGGAATATTATTTTTTTAAATATTCTTCTATGTAAATTATTTTATATTTTATTATAAAGTTATTTTTTAGCTTCAAATTATAATTAGTTGTTAAATAATTTCAATTAATAAATAAATCAACTACAATTTTTTTATAACAAGTAAAGTAAATCATTAAAATAATTAGGAATGAGGATAATTATGTAAACTTGAAAAATTAATGAATATAAATTAGTTAAAATAATTAAAAATA
Organism: Galeopsis tetrahit; assembly: GCA_963675135.1. Classification (NCBI taxonomy): domain Eukaryota; kingdom Viridiplantae; phylum Streptophyta; class Magnoliopsida; order Lamiales; family Lamiaceae; genus Galeopsis; species Galeopsis tetrahit. Next base: position 46,950,311 of record OY776121.1, read on the forward strand.
TCCTTAAATAACCTTTCATCAAAGAATGAAATAGATAAAACTAGGGGAGAGAAAGAATCACTATTCTTAAATTTTTTTGGGAATAATCATTCCATATGGAATGAGTATTAATTCAATACAATAAAACTTACCAATTAAATGATTAGAAATATAATTAAGAATGCACATTTCATTTCTACTTCATTCCTTCGTACCAATCATACCGTGAGTATTTTCTTTTTAATAGAAACTTTATTTGCCTTCTGTTTAATTAGTGTTTACATATATAACTTTTTTTTATGAATTTTTTTTTGTCATTTATTTATTTAGTCCTAGAGTAATATATATAGGTACGTACTAAGTACATATATCTAGTAAACGAAACTTGAAAATGGCGAAGGGAAATTGTAAAGCCCCATTAATTTTTCATCACGAAACTTGAAAATCGAAACGACCATAGACCAAATTGATAATCAAATCATTGAACCGAAATCTATATATATATTTTATTTTATTTTTCCCTTAATATATATCTTCTAATTTTCAATATTTTATTTTTTTAATTCTATATATATATTTTTTATCTTAATTATAATATTTTATTTTTTAATTAATCTAATTAACTCCTATAAATAACATCACTTGGGCTTTAGGGTTTTTTCATCTCACACAAATTCATTTTGTTTAAAATTGTTGAGGGTTTTTCTATCTCACACAATTTCGTTTTGTTTAAGATTGTTGATAGGAATAATGGATTCGGGTAAAAAGATAGTTTTGTTGGCGAGTGACGGGGAGAAATTTGAGATTGATGAGGATGTTGCACTGCAATCGGAAACAATAAAGAATTTTATTGAGGATAACACCGCTGAAAGAATCCCTGTTCCTAACGTGAACGGCCCCATCCTTGCGAAGGTTATTGAATACTGCACACGCCATGTCGCTGCCCAAAAGGAAAAGGCATCCGCCGACGGCAAGTCGCCGGATTTGACAACCTCGAGTCTGAAGACTTTTGACGAAAATTTCGTCAAGGTCGATCAGCTCACGCTCTTTGATCTCATCTTGGTAACCCTATTTTTTCTATACGTACATGATATTTTTTCTATTAGTCTGTTGTAGGATATTGAAGGGTTTCATTGTTAATAAAATAATTGCCTTTAGTGTATTGTATTGTAGGATATTGAAGGGTTTCATTGTTAATAAAATAATTGCCTTCAGTGTATTGTATTGTAGGATATTGAAGGGTTTCATTGTTAATAAAATAATTGAATATTGAACCTATTTGTGAAAATGCAGGTTAAATTTTAAAATTATGAGAATTTAATAATAAATTTTTAATATATACTCACTCCGTCGTGATTATTTGCACACTTTCCTTAATGGGCGTTCAATATTATTTGCACACTCTAAAAAAAAAAAAAAGGAAATAACTCACATATATTTTACCAATATTACCCTCCTTCATTTTACTTGGGCCCACAACTGAATTTATAACTTTAGTCAAATCTTCACCCACTTTAGTCAATGAATTACTAATAATACCCCTCATTTATTATACCATACACATCATTATATTTCATTTTCTTAATTTTCGTGTCGGTCAACTCATGCACAAAATCTTTGGACGGACGGAGTATATTTAATGAAACAATGTTATCTCATATGATTGACATTATTTTCCTATATTTTCTTGATATTTTATCAATAGTACACTTGATAATTGATATATTAACTAGGAATATTTTTGGCATTGATTGTAGAGTTATTATGAATAAAGCAATTGTTTATGATTAATTAAGTAATGATTTGAAAGGAAAGATAAAGTGACATTTTCATAAAAGGTATTTCAATATTTTGTGCTTGTTTTGAATACAATTAAGTTTTTTATGAAATATTTTGTTTGGTATTAATTTCAGGCTGCAAACTATTTAAACATCGTGAGCCTGCTGGACCTAACGTGCCAAGCAGTTGCAAACATGATTAAGGGGAAAAGTGCAGAAGAAATTCGCCAAAAACTTAACATAAAAAATGACTTCACCCCTGAAGAGGTTGAGCAGATTAGTAAGCAGACTGATTGGTTAAACGACTCTAATTATTAATTGCAATATTACTACTATATAAATATTTAAGTTTATTCTTTCCTCTTTTTTTTTGGATAATATTTTTATTATATCTTAATCTCCTGACAATTTAGCTTAAATCACCAAATTAACTTACCTATAATTCTTATGATTGCAACTTTCAATTTTCGTCTTTGCTAATTTATTTTGTGATGGCGTTTCATATTTGTTCCTCTTACTTCTTCTAGACATTAATTACTGGAGTATCATTTTTTCCCTTTTCGATTTGTGTCTTTTCAAAGCTGAGCCGTGCATAGAGAGGGATATAATTTTTTTTTGCATAGAGAGGGATATAGTTTTTTTTACGTCCCATAACTTTTCAACTTTTTAAAAAACGTTCCAAAAAAGTTAAGTTTTTTAATTGTGCTTCAAATTTTAGATAATTTTTTCATTTTAGAAATGGGCAATTTTAGAGCATCCACAGTTTTTTCCCTTTTCGATTTGTGTCTTTTCAAAGCTGAGCCGTGCATAGAGAGGGATATAATTTTTTTATGTCCCATAACTTTTCAACTTTTTAAAAAACGTTCCAAAAAAGTTAAGTTTTTCAATTGTGCTTCAAATTTTAGATAATTTTTTCATTTTAGAAATGGGCAATTTTAGAGCATCCATAGTGTGGGTAAGAATTTTTGTGTTTTAAGTTTTACACATATGAATTTTTTAGTTTTAAGTTTACCACATGTGTGCCAGAGTTGGGACCACATTAAAGGACCACATTAGGGCATCCACAGTGTTGGTGAGGAATTTTGAGTTTTAAGTTTGATACATATGCGCCACCTCAAAAATTTCCTACTCCTATCTCAAAAAACTTCTACCCCTCCAATGCATTCTACCTTAAAAAAATAATAAAAATAAAAAATAGTTGGGACCACATTAAAACCCACTCTCGCAAGTGAGTTACACTCTCCAAATTGTTCTCTTATTTTTCTTATTTTTCTCATGTGTTGTTCACTCTCCCTCTATCCCACTCTCTTTTTTCCTACTTTTTTACTTCTACGTGGTTAGAAGAACTTCTATCCAATTTCTCCTCTCTCCCCCACATAAGCACTCCCACAACCACTTCTACCCTACATTTGAGGTAGGAGTAGAAATCCACATGGGACTTCTACCCCCACAACCACTTCTACCCTACATTTGAGGTAGGAGTAGAAATCCACATGGGACTTCTACCCCCCATTGGAGATGCTCTTAAAGCCCACCCTCGCAAGTGAGTTAGACTCTCCAAATTGTTCTCCTTTTTTTCTCTGTGGTTCACTCTCCCTCTATCCCTCCCTCTCTCTCTTTTCCCCACTTTTTTACTTTTACTTAGTAGAAGTTCTTCTACCCCATTCCTCCTCTCTCCTCCACATCATCTTTTCCCAACCCCTTCTACTCTTAATTTGGTTTAGAGGTAGAAATTCACGTGGGACTTCTACCCCCATTATTGATGCTCTGAGTAGCGACTGTGATACCTGGATGTGAATAAAAGTATATGGACGCAACAGTCGAAAGGGACATGGTCAGGGACATGATCAACACACCCGGTTTTTGTTGTGTGCAAAAATACTAAAAATTAGGTTGGAGTTAATATGCAATAAAATTGTAATATTGATAAACTCGAAGTTTTTCTTTAGTCTTATACCCTCTCCATTCCTCTGAGAATGCTACTCATTGGCTTTTAAAAAATATAATATTATTTGATGTGAAAATTGTGCCTCATGATTTGATATTACTGTAAAAAAAATTTTTACGTAAACTACCATTTTGTCCTTATCCAAATTGCCCATTTCTCCTTTCTCCATTTTTATACATCCATCATTATTTTTCCAAATCTATTTCAATTATTTCGTGGTTTAGGGTCGTAAAATTGTAAAAACTAATTATTTTGTGGTTTAGGGTCGTAAAATTGTAAGAACTAAAGCGACGTATTTTGCACAATTTAAAGTAACAATACAATCCCCACAATGTATTTTGCACAATTTAAAGCAACAATACGATCCCCACAAGCGTATGAGTTCGATTGAAGTATGCAAGTAAGACCAAGTAGATTTTCGTTTCAAGGACCTAATTAAGCGTATGTGAATCCCTAAAGCTACAAGTTGTCATGCTATTTTAGTAACTAAACGTGGTTGTTTTTTAATTTTTCGAAAATTTAAGCTAAACTTCCAATGAATCACCGGAAACATGCAAATAAACAAAGTAATCAAGGCAAACAAAGGATGAAAGAGTATAAAATTAATTATAACTACCAAATTTACTAAGAAGACAAGTGGATACAAAATAACGATTTACTAACTTTCGTGTGAAAGTGCAAGAGGAGAGATTATTGCCTCGGGTGTATCAATTTTGTAGGTGATATGGTGAATTAACGAACCAATTACAAAATTTAAAACTAAGGTTTCGGATTGAGCTAAAGGCTATCACTCGTGTGTGTAGATCAATCCCTGGCCTCGTAAGGCTTAGGTGAACACGTGCATTAATTAGCAATTATAGGATCTAATCAATACCATAAGCTAATAAGATAGTGTCTCATAAACATGCTCAACACGACTACTAATGCTTATGAGACGCCTTTTCACTAATCTAATAGACGGCCTCTACTCGATTAGTGTCTAGTGTTGTCGATCTAAGCAATCAACCCTCTCTCGGTTAAACCAATTACTATTAGAATTCAAATCAATCAATCAATCCAAGCTCACACTCACACTCACACTACTAATCATGCAATCCAACCCTCGCTGTAATCAACACAACCAACAATGCTAGCTAATAGGGTCAATTAATCAATTGAATCATGAAATTCACAACACTAAAAACCTAAACACTAAAAACCTAGGTTAATTCATTAATTAATCCATAATTACATAAATCACCACCAAAACTTTCCACACCAATGCAATTAAAGCTTAGCCCATGGTTCTAGAAGAGACCCCATGGCTACAACACTGGATAATATCAAACTCATAACTAATAACAAAGAAATTGTAAGAATGAGAAATTACTACATTGAGCTTGCAATTAAAGTAAATATCACATTAATTGTTGAAATGAAGCTACAACTTGAAGTAATTAAGAAAGTCCAATGGTAATTGTTGCTTGGAATTGAAATCTAACAACAATTCTAACTATTTTAGAAAGAAAATCACAAAAAAAACCTTAAGAAAACCTTTGTACTGTGTGAATGTAGATGTAAATTGCTTGCAAATTGGGTTGAAATCCCCCAAAATCTGAAATGAAACTCATTTTATAGTTTGCAAAGAAGTCTTGGACGAAATTTGCACTTGGGTCCCTCGAAAATGGAGAAAATGAAACCCCGAATTTGGGTCCATCCGACCGGGCGAAAAAGTGATCCGACTGGGCGAGATCTTCGTAAACTTGGGCTGGAATGTGGAGGTGGCCCGACCGGGCAGCGGAATAGCGATGGGGAGACGATGCGAAATGTCTGTGAAAAGTGAGGGTAAAAATTAGGATTTACATATAAATATGATGGGTAAATTAGTAATTTACCCCTCAATCTTGCACGCAATAAAAACGCTGGATTGTAATCTTTCCTTTTTTTCACGAGAACTCCAATGAAGGCCAAAAATGTTATTGAACGGGTCTATATTTTCTCTTGGCCTGGCAATTTGAAATCAAACAAAACCAGATTAGTGAATTATGTACTTCTAATCGACCTCATCAAACGGGGTCTAACACTACGTACTATGTTTGTCTTATTTTATTTGCTATATATTTTAATGGGATACCGAGTTTTTACTCTGATTTTAATTGAAACCTTTACCAGTGAACAGTGGGATTAATCCCTTGGATCTACAACTATAAAAATAAGTATAATTCTAAAGTTGAACTAAGAAAATTCAACTTCAAACGTTGTAGTAAATATGATTGATATAACTAAAGTATCTAATAAATATCTAATAAATAATATATTTCCCTTGTGATGTTCCTTTCTAACTTAATATTTCAAGTTGAATAGGTCACAATTCAGTGATAAAAATTATTAGGGTGGTTACCCTTCATAAATGTCTCTCACCCATTTTCCCTTTCTTGGACAATTGAGTGTAAAGTTGGAGGTGGCAGCTTAACTGCAAACTTCCCTTTTCAATTCCTCTCTAATTTAATGGCTTTTAATTCCAACTACAACTCCATTTTTTTTTTTTTTTTTTTTTTGCAATTTGAACTGACAAAGGTGAAGAAAATATGAAGAGAGAAGAGATGCAGTAAATTGATGACAAATGCAATAATTGAGTCTCTACTCTAGTACTTCACCTTTAAATTTTTTAAAATTAAAACAAACCCTGTTTTATTTCAATCAATTAATATTTAGTCCACCTTTGGAATTAATGGAAGTAAATCAACTGGATTTTGTCATGGTGAGGATGTTCAACTTGATGAATAATTTTTTTTAATTATAATCACTATATTAAGGGTCAAAATTATAAGAGTAATCATATGACTCAGGTACCCTTCTAGTTATTCTTGTGACCATTAACCTCCGCATTAATAATGATGTAATTAATTTGAACATGATTTGTTGGTTTATTATCATATCAACAACATGAAATTTTTCTAATTGAAATAGATTTTTTAAAATTTACTCCCTCCGTCAATAAAATGTAGTCTCATTGGAGTTGGGCACATGTTTTAAAATAAATGTAGATAAAGTAAATAAAGTAAGAGTATTGTGAGATCCATTGTGAATAAAGTGATTGTTTGTGAATAAAGTTGATGACAATTTGAGTAATTAAGTAATGGTTGATGGATAATAGTTTCCATAAACGGTATGATACTACATTTTGTGGACAAAGAATATAAGACAAATGAGACTACTTTTCGTGTATGGAGGGAGTACTATTTTACATATTAACTTTTTGCCTTATTTTATTTTAATCACGTATATTTCATGTATGAAATATTTCATATACATTTACGATACAAACTATTAGGAATTAATATAAATTAATTTATTTCACACATTTTTTAAAGTTTGAAGTTTTAGATGAAATAAAATTCTTTAATTTATGATATTAGAGCTATAGACTCACGTCCACTTACGTTTTGAATTCAATTACCGCTGAAAGCAACTCTATCTATTTAAAATGTTCGTTCAATAAACCTCGACTAAGGGGGAGTATTAGAAAATGAACAACGTTAAACATCCAGATTTTGAATATCCAAAATCTGGTAAAAGGTAAAAAATATCACTGACTGAATATTATAATATTTTCTTTAATGAGGATATTACGATAAAATCACTTTTTAATTTTTTTTAAATCAATTCTGACAATTTAGATAGTTCGTACTTTTAAATGAGACTAATTTTTTTTCTAAATTATTCCACTAAAAAAAGAATCAAAAGATAATTAATGATGATTGTAGTTTTTTGTATTTTCTCAAAACTGAGTTGATATGAGAGAGGGGGGAAATGAAGTAGTTGGATTATTCACATGCAACGCGCACACATGTTCCTCTTACACTGTGAATACTTCTTCAGTGCTTTCCAATTTTCTGTTTAAGCCAACCAATACTTTTGTACACCGATCGCGTCACAATTATTTGCACATTTATTTTATTCATTTATTTCACAATTGTTTGGACATAATCAAAAATAAATTTATCTATAAATTCTACAATCTCAGTATTCACATATTTAAACAAAATGCAATTACTTTTACATACAATTTAATCAATCAATTTATTTACTTAATATATACATAAAATTTTTATAACATTACCCTTTAATACTACATTAATTACACTTAGAGCTGTTATTCGAGCCGAGTCGAGCCGAGTATTTGAAGTTCGAGCTCGACTCGATAACATTACCGAGTTAAAAATTGAGCTCGGCTCGACTCGTTAACGAGTCTAACGAGCTTAACGAGCCTATATATCGAGTCGAGCCGAACCTAGCGAGTCTAATAGAATATTTTGTAAAAAAATAGTTATTGAACCTAACAAGTCGAGCTCGAGCCGACTCGTTTTTAAATACTCGAGCTCGGCTCATTAAGCTAAACGAGTCGAGCCTTATCGAGCCTTAACGAGTCGAGCCGAGCCGAGTCTCGTTAAGGCTCGGTTCAAATAACAGCACTATGTTTAAATGCAAACAATGGGATTAATAGGGAAAGCCCGTCATTTTCGTATTGACCAACTCTCTCACTCTCTCTTTCACACTCTACAATTAATATACGTATAAGCCAATTTTCAATTACCTATGAGAGGGCTGTCTCTATATATATGTATATATCCTTCTATATCATATCATTCGCTCAACAGCTAAAGCAGAGTATATATTTGTGCAAGGTTTTTTTTTTTTTTTTTGAAAAGAAAAACTTATATAGAGAGAATTGTGGAGCACCAGAGGTACTCTTAAAATTCAGTTACAAGGAGATGAATAAACGCCTGACCAGACTAAGGAGTAATGAAAAACCAGACCAAACTAATGAAATACCAGACCAGATTACTATCTAAATAATGACCACTTATGCACAGGCTTCTCTCGGGCTGACACACCAGTCGTGAAATGTCGTCGCGCTAGAGCATACATTATGTTGACTGAGAATACTCCAGGCTTTTGCTCTAATTTCGTCAAACATTTTTTCGGGTTTCGGCTCCTCATTTGAGAAGATCTTCTTATTCCTAGCGTTCCATACAAACCAAACCGTCAAGCACCAAATGCATTCCAAGATGAACTTTTTGCGCTTGAATCCGGCAACACCACAGAATTGATGAAAGTGTGAGGTTATGCAATTCTGCATCGGCGACCTATTGTCGAACCATGATAAGATCAGCCTCCAGATTTTATTTGCCATAACGCAGCCAACGAACAAGTGTTGGGGAGTTTCTTCGCTGACTCCACATAGAGCGCATCCTAAGTCGGCCCCAGTACCCAAAATTTTCCGCTTGCTAAGTTCACTTCGAGTGGCGATCCGACCCCGTAATACCTTCCAAGCCAACCCCGAATATTTTGGAGGTGTCATTTTATTCCAGATTAATTTAATTGCAGCTTGGGTCTCTACACTAAGTACCTGAGATTGCGCTGCCAACTCGAATCCGCTGTATGCTGTTTTGGGGTTGTATTTACCGTCGGCAGAAGCTTTCCAGCGCCAAGCTAGCATCCAAATTTGAAACCTGCAAGTTTAAATCCTCCAGTGATCTGTCCAGCTGACCCACGAGCTGCTCTTCCCAGGAGTATAGAGGTCTTCTCCATTGAATATCCCAATACCATCTACCATTAACCCAATGACCCGATTCACTGATTCGTGCCTCCTTGCTGGCGCATAGTAAGAAAAGCCTTGGATACTGGTCTTTTAAGGCAGGTTCATCCGACCACCTATCTCGCCACAGAGACGTGTCATTACCGTTCCCTAGAATCCTGACCATGTTATTACTAAACCAAGAACATTGTGCATTTTCCAGGAACAAATTTCTAAACATATTCCACCAACTTGAAAACTGATTTCTGCTCGCCTGAATTTCTGGGGTACCTGCCAAATGAATATTGTACTTAGAGTCCAGAATTTTGACCCATAGTGCTTTGGGTTCCATGTAGAGCCTCCACGCCCACCTGCCAAGAAGAGAAATGTTAAATAAATCGAGATTTCGAACTCCAAGTCCCCCGACTTGTTTAGGTTTACAAATATCATTCCATGAGACCCATGAAATTTTTGTAGAGCACACACCACCCCCCACAAAAAGTTACGTTGTAATCTAACTAACTCTCTCAAGGTTTGTTTAGGAATGCGATATAGAGATAGATAATAGATAAGCAGCGAAACGAGAACCGCATTGAGTAGTGTGATCCTTCCACCGAAAGAGATTTGTCGATCCTCCCACATCTTAATTCTGTTTTTCACCTTCATCACCACCCCTTTCCAAGCGTCTGTCCTATGATGGTTAATTCCCACCTGAATCCCGAGGAAGTTCATAGGAATTAACCCCACACGGCATCCCAAGAACGCTGCCATTCCTCGCTGGACCTCCGAATCCACATTAAGGCCGAGGAGGCTGCACTTAGAAAAATTAATTTTCAGCCCAGATAATCTTTCAAAATTGATCAACAAACACTTGAGAGCCCAGATATTTTTTGTAGTCGCTTCCCCCACCAAAATAGTGTCATCGGCATATTGGAGATGAGTTACCGAAATCTCCTTTCTCCCTACTTTTATAGCATCGTAGAGACCTGCTGAAGTGGCTTTGCGAATGAGGGCACTTAAGCCTTCAGCCGCGATGATAAAGAGTAGCGGGGATAGAGGGTCTCCTTGCCGAAGCCCACGCTCGAGGTGGAATTCGGTTGATGGGCTGCCATTTACAAGGACGGAAGCGGAGGCCGACGAAACACACTCCCGAATCCACTTTCGCCATTTAGGAGCAAAATCCATACTCCTCATCATATCATCCAAAAAATTCCAGTCCACCGAATCAAAGGCTTTAGCGAAGTCTATCTTGAAAAATAGCCTTTCTAGCTTCCTCTTTTTAGCTTCGTCTATAAGTTCATTAAGCACAAGTACTCCGTCTAATATCTGCCTCCCATTAACAAATCCAGATTGTGTTTCCGAGATCACTGACCCAATAACCTTTGATAACCTTCTTGCCAACACCTTCGCTATAATTTTGTAGTAACAGTTTATCATCGAGATGGGCCTATAATCATTAATGCATTCCGCATTCTGCTTCTTCGGGATGAGGGTTATGAAAGATGGATTGAAGCCCTTTACGAATTTCCCGTTTAAGTGGAATTCGTCAAGGTTTCTTGAAATTATAAAGCATTCTTCTCTCCGGCAAATAGACATTTTTTCCAAAGAACAAGCCAAGGTTTGTGTGGAAATTCATTATTTCTTAGGGGTTATTAATTTTGTAGCTTTCTAATGTTTTCAAGATTTGTAGACTAATTAATTAATGATATTTTACATGTAAAAAGGAAAATCAAGGATGATGGCAGCAGCTGGTTGGCTATAGCTACTCATTATTTCATTTCAAGTTATCAAAAATATTAGCATTACTAGCTATTCTTGAAAGCGTTGTTGCAAAAGAAGCAGGTTGATCGACTTTATTATATTTAACCTGCTCGTTTTGCAACTGCGCTTTCCAGAGTAGTAATGCTAACATTATTGATAACTTTGAAGTGAAACAACGAATAGATATAGCCAACCAGCTGCTACCATCATCCTTAATTTTCCTTTACATGCCAAATATCATTAATTAGTCTTCAAATCTTGAAAATATTAGAAAGCTAAAAAATAACCCCTTATAAGAATTAATGAGTTTCCACACAAACCTTGCCTTTTTCTTCGGAAAAAATGTCTATTTGCCGCCAGAGACTCTTATATTCCCTCTCATAGGTTAATTCAAGGTTTAATACTAGCTCTCATGGCCACGTCCCTCGAAGCAGCAGCTCACTTCCACCAACACAATGGAATTCTTGAAGGCAAACATACAAAATCTATCCTGGAATGCCTATGCTGTTGTATTGTTTGGATGATTTGAAAAGAAAGAAACAACTTATAGTCTTTGAAAAGGAGAAGATCAACCCGGAAAAACTGTTTGATGAGGCAAAGGCTATGATGTGGAGCGTTTTAATCTATAAACTGGATCGCATTACTTTTTTCACTTTTTATGATTGATGTGCGAATCCTAAACTAGTTTATTTGTGTTGAGGAGGAACATTTTTACTTTGCAATCTCTTTTTGTAATATCTACTTGTAACTCTTATTTGTACTCTCTCTTTTGAGTACTTTTGGTACTATAGTAATACACATATTTATGTTCAAAAAAAAAATATTAATTATGAGAGAGAGGAGTGCTCAAGAAGAAAATGAGAAGTTTTCCTAACATGAAGGAAGGGAGAAGATGTGGATTGTGTTAATGCTGTGAATTACCAAAATCTTCAATCATCAATTACCTAGCTTTTTTTTTTTTTTTTTTAGCTGGAAATATATAAACTACGAATTAATGCAAAAGGTAACTAAATAATTTGATCGACAATGATAGGTATTATTTCATTTAAAAATAAGGTCTTGATAATATATCAGAAAGAATGTAATTTATTTCTGGTCATTATAAGTGTGGCGCATGAGTTCATAAGTGAAAGTTTAACCTTGTAATTTATATGTGTAAACATTATGGGCTGAGTACCCCTCGTACTTCGATGAAATATAATTCTTTACCGTTTAAAAAGAAAAAGAAAGCATGTTCGTCTGCACGATGAACAAGACGTCAGCCCATTTGGAAGACACAAAAGAATTCAATCTACTATGTTGCAGGTTCTCATGACCCTTCAAACCGGAGAAATATTTAATGTACATTTATGGGAGCTAGGTCAAATTTTAGATTTAATATTTGTAAGATGCATTTTGAGGATAGAGCTGAAGTTGGCCGGAAACCTAACTTTATTCAACCTTTTTTCTTCTCTAATCATTTTTATTTCTTCAACAAATTAATTGCATTGCGTAGATGTTGGTTCTACCGTTCTAGTCTGGAAAGAAAATTGACAAGTTACTAGACTAATTCATTAAAAAGAAAATTGTAGCTCGATAACAAAGAAAAAAGGAAAAAAAAAAAAAAAACTAACTATTAATTCAAGAAAATCGATTTATTGCAATGACAACGAAGTAGTTAGATCAAGAAAATGATTTGATATTAATGAAGATATATGGGTTTTATTACATTTTAAATTAACTTAAAATACCCTATATCCAAAAAAAAATGCAACACAATAATATTAAAAAATGCAAGTCAGCATCACAAGTTTTAATAAAAAGTGTAAGTTATTAAATTGAAAAGTGCAACCACACAATATTACTAAAAGTATAAGTCACTATAAATAAAAATATTACTTATACAGTTTAAAAATTGAAAAGTGCAACACCATTCTATTAAAAAATGTAAGTCATTGAAAAGTGCAAACTGAAAAGTACAAACATACAAAATAATAATAAATAAATAAATAAATAAGTCAATGGTCTAAGCTGCACGCAGTCAAGTGCACATAAAAATAAAATAACCTCCAAAGCCCTTTGTTTTTTAACTGAAAAAAAATATTTTAGTAAGTATTCAAACTAGGGAATTGGAGGAATGATTTCAAACTAGGTTTATTAATTAATCAATTGAAGGCAACCTTAATTAATATTAATAAAGTATATATATGTAAGCGTATTGTAATTGAGATCAATTAAATGAGGCATAAGTGCATAACAACAAACAATTCATTACTCCTTCGTCCCTGAAATACCTTTCACATGTAAATTGACACACTTTCTAAAAAAGTGTAATAATGGTAGAATTTTGAGAAGTTATTTTGTAAATTTATATATATAGTAAATAAATGAGTTGACTTGTGTGTATGTGTAGATCCAAAGTAATGATATTTTATATAAAATTATAAATACGGTAAGATTGAAGTTTATAAAAGAATTTCATGTTTAAGAGTGTGAAAGGTATTTTGGAACATCTCAACAAGAAAAGTGTGAATGATATTTCACCTAATCAATTGATCAAATTACTTGAGACGTCCATTTAATTAATTTCAACATGATTTCAAAATCGAAGACGAGAACTGGGATTGCAAAGAAATTTGTGGTTGCTGCAATGTATGACTTCAAGATGAAAGACAACAAATTTCACTACAAAAAATAGGTGGTTTACCGACGGATATTCAGTCAGTATTGGCTCTTGCCGACGGATTTATCGACGGATTTTATCCGTCGGCGATGAATTGGTCGGTATCGGTTACCGACGGAAAATATGCGTCCGTCGGTATATACCGACGGATTCAAACCAACCCGTTTTCAAACCGGGTCGCCCGTACCGACGGATTCAATTCCGTCGGCAGTCAAGCCAACTCGTTTTTAAACCGGGTCAAGTTTCCGTCGGTAGAGCCGTCGGTATATTTTGGACATAAATTTTATTATTTTAATTTACCGATGGAATAAGTACCAAATTTTTTTTAAAAAAAATGATATTCCGTCGGCTCGCCCGTCGGTATTACCGACGCTAAACCGACGGAATTTCCGTCGGTAAGTACCAAACATTTTTAAAAAAAATTATATTCCGTCGGCCTGTCCGTCGGCATTACCGACGCTAAACCGACGGAATATTCCGTCGGTAAGTACCAAAAATTTTTAAAAAAAATTATTTGTGATCGGGATTCGACCCGATCACAATTGCTTAAATAATTCAATACACAAATCTACATTAGATCCAACAGAATAAACAAAATCGAACTCAGTTGGGTGACATAAATCTACATTAGATCCAACAGAATAAACAAAATCGTCGTCCTTTGCTTGAGCAAACAGCAACTTGTTGGTTGATTTTTGAAACATTACTTTCAATATCATCATTTTGGCTTTAGGCGTTGCTTCAGATTTTATTAATCTAGCAACCTTTGTGTGTTGTAGTATTGAGTAGGAGATCAGACAGCGGAGTTTGAGAAATTAAAGACAGCTCCACAACCTATTTTTCACATAAGGAAATTAATTAATATATAAAATTACAAAGAGGATTATAAGATAAATCGTTTAAAAAAGAATTACAAGAGGTAAGAATCTTATTTTCCATTTATTCACAGAGTAAGAATTAGATCAGTTTAATTACCAGGAAAGAGAAGAACTTGATTAAACTGTCCTTCGCCGACTCCATCCCTGCCATTTCAAAATCAATTCCAAAGAATCAAGATTCAATTGTCATTTTATATATTTAAACATAAATTAAATTATCATAAAAATTGAACATACCTCAACAATACTACGAGATCAAGTAACTTCATTAGGCTCGCATAGTTTCGGTCGGTCTCAGCAAATATTCGATATGCTGGTAGTTCAAAGATAAGAGATTTAGAGTACAATAAATAAATCAATAACCAATACAAAGCATAACAAAATATTTTTAAAAATAAAAAATAATACGGAGTAGTAACTTTCAGTCTGGAAAAGATAAATGTTATACTCCGTACTAATGAAATGTTTCCTACGGCCTACTAAATCAGTGGTGGCTTAGAACATAATTTTCCAATGGGCTTCATAATTAGTCTCCTAAACAATTTTATCGATTGAGCTGGGCTGGGCTCCTTGTAAATGATTAGCCCATCCACCCCTCATCTTCCCCTAATCAAATGTACCCCACCCCTTTAAATTAAAAAAAATAATTAATTTTATTGACAAGTTTATGTAAAATTATAATACAATGTATTTAATGAGTTTACGGTTCTAACAATTATTTACATATATATTTTATTCGAACACCAAAAGAAAATCAGCTAGTGAAACCATTTTAACTAGTTTTTACCTTTTTTCTTTAAATATAAGTGAAGCTATATCAATTAGTATTACAGGCATGCATTACACCAAGACTAAAACTTGTTACTTTTTTAACTAAAATTTTCACAATTAGATTTACAAGCTAGTGCCCTAAATGTAGATAAGAAGTTCACAGAAAATTAACTCATAATCACCTTCAGAAACTGAATTTTGACACGAAATTTTCACAATTAGATTTACAAGCTAGTGCCCTAATTTTTTTTAGATATGTAAAAACGTACCTTTCAAACGAAGACGGCGACGGCAGAGGAGGCGGTGGGCGACGGCTTTCTTGGAGAGAGGATGGGCGACGACTGCAGGTAGGGAGGAAGGGCGGCGGCCGCGGCCGCGGCAAGGAGGGGATGGGCGGAGACTGCTGGTATGGAGGAGGGTGTGCGAACGGTCGCAGCGAGAAGGAGCACGAACGGCCGGAGAAGGAGGTGGCGCCGCTGCGAACGTGGGCAAGGGGCATTTATATTCGGAAAGGAGGTGGCCGGAGACGGTCGGCTTTATATTCGGAAAGGAGGTGGAGTGGGGGAGAGGGAGAGACATAGAGAGAGGGAGGGAAAATACGCGTGAAATGAGAGAAAGTAACATTTATATTCGGAAATGGCGACGGAAATGGCGACGGATTTGTCGGTCGGCTTTGGCTCGTTGCCGTTAGCGACGGAAATGGCGACGGATATGTCGGTCGGCTTTGGGTCGTTGCCATTAGCGACGGAAATGGCGACGGATATGTGTCGTCGGCTTTGGCTCTTTGCCGTTAGCGACGGAAATGGCGACGGATATGTTCCGTCGCCATTGAATTTTTATTACCAAATGATAAATAATTAAATTATAAGTTAATAACATAACCAAATGATAAATAATTAAATTATAAGTTATAACCAAATGATAAATAATGAAATCTTATAAATTGTACAAAATAAAATAGCTAGGTTACATTAATTTAATATTCATCTTCGTCTTCATTTTCATTATTTGCCACATCTTCCTCTTCATCCTCATCTTCTTCATCCTCATCTTCTTCATCCTCCCTCTCGTCATGTTCATCCTCCTCCTCATGTCCACTATCGTTTTCAATAACAATCAATTGTGGATTTGCAGCCGTCAAGTCTACCGAAAGATTAAAATCTCCCGCAAACACTTCAGTTTGATTCTCTATTTGTTCCATTTTAAACGGAGGTTCATCTTCATCGTTGTTTTCCTTTTGGGGGACCTCCAACATTGACCTTGCCTTCACTTTGCAAACAGCGTGCCATTCTCTATTACGTTTTCCAGCTCCTGGATACGTGTAGTAGTAGACTTGAGATACCTGAGAGGCAAATACAAACAGATCATCCCCGCTATACTTCCTTTTCGAATTAACATCCACAAGCTTGTACTCCGGATGAATTTTGGTTCCTAAAGGGGATGTGTCAAACCAATGGCACTTGAACAACATTACGGTTTTCACTGGATATCCCGGATATTCAATTTCAACGACTTCGTGCAACACCCCAAAGTAATCACTTGCATCTACATTGTAATTCGCACCCCTAAGACAAACACCACTGTTGTTAGTCGTTCTTGTTGATGCATACTCTGATGTATGAAACCTGTAGCCTTTCACAATATAGCCGTTGTAAGTCCTCACACGCCGTAGTGGTCCTTGACTGAGATCCTGTAAGAACCAGCTCTGAAAATCGTGCGATTGTCCCTATACGTACAGTTAAAATTAACATTAATCAAAACAATTATTTCTTCACGTAAAATTCAATTAATGATACTCACATAACGTTGGAACCATCGGGCAAATTGACGTTGAAGACTAGTATCTATGTCTCTATCTGAGATGTTTTGATCTGCATGTCGTAGTTCTTGTGTATACATCCTAATAATTCACAACACAATTAGATGATAAATGACGTACGTTTGTAATATTTAATTAGATGATAAATATATGAAATACTTACTCAATGTAAGGCTGAACTTCATCACAATTCAATAACACGTACGTTTGTGCTATTTCAGCCTCTGTGTTTGTTGACCAATATCGTTCAGTGGCTTTTCCTATAGGTCGCCCCTTAGACTTGAATACAGAGAGCATGCCATCGACTTCTTGTTGCGTACCTCTACCATCGAAGTTACGTGGTTCATTCCTGATCCTCGTGTTGACATGGTGTTCAAAATAATATGAACAAAACAAGCCAACCTCTTCATTCAAATATGCATTAACAATCGATGCTTCAACGTTTGCCTTTTGTTTAGCATTGCGCTTCAAGTTGTGGAGATACCTAAAATTATAATAGTTAACAAATTAAAATAAGGCTTCTTATACTAAAAACTAATTAAATGAGAGAAATAGAATTGTTCACCTCTCAAATAGGTACATCCACCTGTACTGCACTGGACCACCAATCCTAGCTTCATACGCTAAGTGAACAGGTAAGTGTTACATCGAGTCAAAGAAGCTAGGTGGGAAAAAACGTTCCAACTTACACAAAATAACTGGAATGTCTCATTCCAAACGATTCATATCATCAACCTTGATTGTTGTAGACGTTAAGTCTCTAATAAAGAGACTTAATTCAGTGACAGCCCTCCACACATTCAGAGGAAGAAATTCTCGAAACGCAATAGGTATCAAGCGCTGCATAAAAACATGACAATCATGACTCTTCATCCCTGCAACTTTGCCTTTTGTTGTGTCTACG